>OY728164.1:906307485-907557485 GCA_963277665.1 Viscum album
CCCATGAATGTAACTATGAAACCCATGATCTTGAGTTGACATTTGTGGTGTTTTATTTGAATTTGTGGAGAAATTACCTCATTAGAGAGCTCTTTGTAGTTTTCATCTATTATAAGAGCCTGAGGTATGTTTTCTCCAAGTGTGACTTGAACTAGTGTCAGTGTTAGTGGATTGAGTTCTTACAAGAATGAAACTTCAAAATCCTGTATACACCTAGATAGGGGAATGTTTTAGCTGATGCGCTAAGGAGGAAGTCATGTAGTGACACAGTGCATGAATATGGTGACTCTTAGAGATTTATGGAAGAACTGTCATCATTACATATCAATATGGGGGGATTTGGGGGAATAGGTTCTCTTTTTTAGATGACCATGTCGTCATATTTGGTGTTATAGGTGGAAGAGTCCCAGTTGGTGGATCTAGAGGTGGAGGTCTGGAGAGACCAAGTTGTTTATTGCAAGCCCCCTGATGGTTGTTTTGAGAATGAACAACACTGAGTGTTTTATCAAGGAAGGCTTTTCATTCCTTTGGCGATGCATGAGATGGTTCTAAGAGAGTTCCATAGACCTCCATTATGGGTACACTTTGTGGGGAGGGGTCATGATAGAGTGGTACCATGCCAAAGGGTTTCAAATACAAGTTGTGTATGATTCACCCTTTTAGAAATAAACCAAAAAACCATAACCAAATTGTTCACTAAATGATGCATGAACAAAAGAAAGACAGCTAAACAACTTCATGTATCTCAAAACCACATCAAAGTATGCAACAATGAAATACCAAACAAGTATCAAAGTAAATAGAAGATAAACAACTAAAGACTATCAAGAGACCACAAGACTCTATGTTTCACAAACTCCAAGATCCACAATCACCAACAATCCAAGAAACATGAGGTAGTGCTAAAATATGTTTAACGTTACCTTTCCCTTGTCCTGGAAGATGGTATCTGCAAAAGCTCCATATTTCCAAAGCAGGGGTGAGTATAAAACTCAGTATTTTTTCCCCAATGGCTTCCCCACTAATTCCACTAGAATAGAATAGTTACAACATTATAAAAAATAGTTTACATAAAACAATTTATATAAAAAAATACAAAATATTTTATAACCAATATAAACAAGTTCAAAAACCAATTATAAATAGGTGTAACAAAGGTAAACAAAACCAATCTCCAACAAGTTATTTACTAGAAAAAAATTACCAAATCTTAAAAACCATTTATAATTATAATTTGGGAATACCCATTCCATAGTTCACAACACACCCACAATTCATGCTTCGTTTTACCAATCCATACTCATTAGTGGTCTCTCATCCATTTACCTTGTGTCCCATTGACACATGCCCCCGATCTAGGGTCACGTAACTTTTAACCCAATGGTACTCATCCTTTATGAAGTACCTGTTAAGAAAGAACTCACACCAACAATGTGTTTGCCAAATATTTACAATACCAAAATAAAACACTTAAACAAAACTGAACGTTTATTGAAAACCAAATTATAACTAATTTCAAAGAAACATTTCATTTTAATAAAACATGTCCTTATGTTGAGAAGATATAATCCAATTTATATAGAAACAATCTAGAAAAATCCCCATTTTAAAATCCATATTTTAAAACCAAGAATCAATGCACTCATTCAAAATCCCCAATTTTCCATATTTCACAACTACCACTCAAGAAGGTTTCCAAAAAATGTTTAAAAACCAAATGACAATAAATTTAGCAAAATTCATTAAATTTAAAAGCATGCCAATCTATTATACTAAGATTATTTGAGAGTGAATCCACCTACCTCGAAGGTTTTGAAAAAACCCAATAAAGGACGAAGAATACTCACAAAAATTGGGTTGATTCTCCAAAGAAACAGCCTTTGATCCCTTCTCCTATAAACAAAAAATACAACTCTAAACTTATTTGGAAAACACAACCCTAGATCTACCCATAAGAGGAATAGATATTAGAACAAGAGGATAGAATAAGTATATCTAATAGAACACTTAATTTGAGAGACGTATCGCAGATACAATAAAGATCTGAAGCCGATCAGATCAATTTGGAAGAAAGAGTGCCTATGAAAATTGCATAGGGAGAGTCTAGGGGTGAGATCAAGGAGGTGTTGAAAGAATAGACCGAGTGGGACTGCCAAATGCATGAAGTAATGCTGGGCCCAGGCCAGCTCATGACATGTACCCTCGGGTCATGACGTGAAGGCCATGCTGGATAAGTACACCGAAAAACTCATCGCCCCGGGTTAACAAACAATATTTAAACATTACACAATGTGTACCTTAGGTACACGACGTGTACCATCACATGGCATAACCCCCGCCTCATGACTTGAATATGTACCCAAGTACACAACGTGTAATTCAAATACACGATGTGTACTTTAGGTAAACAAACTGAAACCTATAGAAAACCCCATAAAATTTCTTCTATGAAATCTTAATCAAAAGGGGACTTAGAAAAGGTGGAAAAAATACTCGATCGAGGTAACAAGATGTCACAACCCAGAAACATGGGGAACTACAACCATGGTCATTTCTATTATGATTTTATTTTCTATTATTCACTATTCAAGCCACATTATTATATTTATGGTATTTTATATATATTTCAAAAAAAATGAAAAACACTGGGGATTTTGAAAATTGAGATAAACAAAATAACAACAATAATTAAAATACAAGATTGTGAATATAGTATTATTAAAAACAATGATCAATCCTTGGGGGATTTCCCATATTTAAATGGGCTTTCTCTTTTACTATGGCCTTCCTTTATTGAGGCTTCCTCTTGGATATGCTCTATTAGGTGGATGTGGACATTTGATATATCTAGCGATCTTCAAATGTGATCTCTCACTCAACTTACCTAAAATTTCTAATTGGAATATTTGAATGATATATTGTATGGTTAGAAAAAATATAGGTATTTCCTAAAGTTGTCATTTAATTGGGATAATGATTACTTATATCCAATTTTTCATTTTTATCAAAACATCCAACAATCCTCCTAAATTGATGAAAGAATATATTCCTACTATTGAGTAGCTCTTGAAGCATGTGGTTCAACTACTCTGGTGATGAGGGATTGAATATATAAGTGTCCATTTTTTACCACATGGATATGACAATAGTAAAGAAAGAATGATGAAAAAAAATGAAAATATATATCACAAAACAAGAAATAAATTAGTGAGGAGGAGGAAAAAATAAAGAACCTTAAATTGAAGATTTGAATCATCTGATAGAAAGTGGAGATACATCTAAAACTAGAATTCATTTGATCCTTTGGTTTTTACGACCCTTGAATTATTTGAGCCTTGGATTAGAGACTTGGAGTTGTTTGAACCTTGATTTGACCCTTGATTAGAGCTTGGATTCGATGGGGAGGAGCGTCAACAGTAGGTGACTTCAATGGAAAGATTTAGATATCACGACTGGTTCACGACTATTTAGGATTCTTTAAATAGACTGGGACACATTTATCACTACTTTCAAAAAAATCACTAATAAAGTTATCTTTTATAAGTTCTTTTTAGGGCTAATAAAGCTTTATATTTATCATTGTTAAAAATGTGTGGATAAAGATGGCTTTTATTAGTGATCATTACAAAAGCATTGATGAAGGGTTTATAATTATATTTGTAATAAAAAAAATTGCAAATAAATTTATATAATTATATATATATTTAATAAATATATATAAATAAAACTATAGTAAATATATTCATTATTTAAATATATTTATTATAATGTTATAATTAATTAAATATATAAATATTTATTTATAATTATATATTTTTTTTAAAAAGAATATTTATATGTTTAAATCATTATATATATTTATTATATATATATATATATTAAATAAATATATGTAAATATAAATATAGTAAATATATTCATTATTTAAATAAATTTATTATTATTTGATAATCATTTAAATATATGTAATTAATTATTTAGAATTATATAAACAGTTTTTAAAAAAATAATATTTATTTATTTATAATTATAAATATATAAATGTATAAATATAGTAAATATAAATTTATAAATATATTTGTTTATAAATACTTATTTAAAAATATATTTTTGATATTATCAATGAATATTTTATTTTATGTGCTTGGATATTAAAAATGAGTGAAGCTGAACAAGTATAAATGAGTACACTCTAACAATATTGAAAACATGGATATGTTTTTTCAATTAAATATAAATTATTGAAATAATATGGGTATATATTAAAATAAAGTTGAATATATATTGAAAATATTAAAACATAGTAAATAAATAAATATAAATAAATAATAAAAAATGATTAAATTCTCAAAAAATAAAAAAAATAAAAAAAATAAAAAAAATAAAAATGAATTAATACATTATTTAAGTGTAATAAAATTAAAAATAAATAAATAAAATTGTCTTATTTAATATATGATATATTAAATTTATCATGTTATAATAAAATTTTAAAATGAATACTCAAATGTGAATAAATTACATAAATATTAGGTGTATGTGTTTCTATATAAGATTTCATTAATTATGTAAATCTTTGTGTGTGTGGATTTCATATAAAAGTGAATTAATTGCATATATGTATGTGAAATCAAAATAACACGCATTTGATATATGTTAAATAGGAAAATCAAACGACATTAAATTATATCCTTTACTCAATTCAATTAGTCCATATTTTTAATTCTTATTAATTTTTAGTTATAAACCATTCTCCACTAAATATATGACTATTTAATGTAAATCATAAATATTTTTTATTATATATAAATATTATTTATATAAATTCATATATAGCTATATATTTAATATATAATATTTATTAATGTTATCAATAATTATTTAATTAACAAAATCAATAATGTTTTTCTCAAATTACATATTTTTAATTTTTATTTGTTTAAATTTAATTTTACACATATATATATATATTTAATATATACTTTTTATTAGTATTTATAATTTATATATAGTATAATCAATTTATTCATTTTTGTCATAATTATTTAATTAATAATTTCTTTAATAAACAAATTTTTATTTTTTATTTATTTATTTATTTCATTTTATTCAGGCACATTATCAGTGATAAAAATAAAGAACTGATAAAGGAAACATATTATCATTATTGGAGAAAAGTGTTGATAAACGATACCTTTTATCATCACTAAAAAAAGTGCTAATAAAGGGAACCTTTATGAATTATTTTTTCTGGAGCTCATATAGGACAACACTATAAAAGGCCTATTTTTTAGAATTGTGATAGGTTTAAATGCACCCATCTCTGTTTCAAGATGCCCACATGGCAATGCATGCATGTCTACATGCCATGCTTCCTTCCAAGATGCATCGCTTCACCTATCTGATCTTTACTATTTAAATGACACTTCACCCCTATGTGAAGAACCATCACACTATGTTTCCTTTTCCAACACAGTGTAATAGAAACCCTTTGTCTGGAGTAGTTAGAGAGTTGGTTGATAGGTTCCAACACACCTATAACACTTTAGAGTGGCTCTACTAACAATATTTTATGGTTGAAAGTTGTACACCCTACCTGATGCATTACATTAACCGGCTGGTCACTTTATGTCACCTTCTAGTCTGTGATGGATTGAAGGTCTTGTGACATGATCTCCTATAGTGGAATTAATTCCCTATGTATTAATTTCCAAAATTTGTGGCATGTGGGTTCAATTTCAATGAAAAGTTCTATTTCTATATTAACTGTGTAGCAAAGGACCGCTTCATTCCATATGATGAGATTTGACAAAGAAGGTTTTGGCACTATTTTTTGGGACCCAAGTAAGTGATATTAGAAACTCTCATTCTATTTTCTCCAAAGATTCTTTATTCTATCTATAATTTACCTTATATTTACCTATTTCTATCTATATTTTACTTATCATATACAGGATATTTGAAACAGACTAGTTAGGGTGGATAATCCTTGGGCTGGGGAATCAAGTGAACCTTAGGATCATCAATATTTAGAAAAAAATTTCTTATGACTCCAAACTCCAATGTTGAGTTTACTCAAATTTAGGTTCTTCTATATATCCCTATATTAAACTCAATAAGAAATCAAATATATGGTTCAAATGAGGTAGTAATTATATTAGGGAATGTTTTAGGTGAAACCATTAATAACTACCTCTTTCCTTCCAAGTCCAAGGTCCCCCTCATGCATGAGACACAACTACCCTATAAGAAGATAATTTTTTATTTAAAAACAATATCTTCAAATAGATTCCCACCTTTCATGGGATAGAGTTAGAGATAAATCATCTTTATAATAATGATTTTAATGACATAGTTGAGACCATGACCCTCCCCCCCATTAAATTGAGTAATTCAACATTAAACACTTCACATCCCCCCTAACAAATCAAGATATGAATTTTTTAAATAATTTTATACCAGTATCCATCTATTCTGGGTAACAATTACCGAGGATTTTTTATAAAAAAAACTTTCCCAACCAGAAGGCAATGAAACCAAAAAAGGGAATTCAAAATTTTGTAGAAAAATAGGAAATTTCCAGTTCTTAAACTAGTGAACGTTTTAAATATAACATACACGTTGTTCCTCATCATGGTATTTCAATATAAGAAACAATTAATGTATTTTATGAAGGGATAGGTTTATGAACAAATAATTCAAATACATGATGTGTAAGAGACCATTTAAAAGATAATCCCCTAGTAAATGTTATGAGTATCTATAAGGCCTTACTAAACAAAATCAACTATAAGGAACCTTTTCCTATTATGAGAAACCTCAAAAATATAGTGGACTATATACTCTTATGGATCATGAATTCCTCATGGATAAATTTTCATACCAATTTAGGAAGGTCCTAAAAATAATTCATAAGAAGGTATATATATTTTAATATGTTGAACATGTTTTAAAAAATTGTAACAATGGAGATCATAAGACTGATAATTTTATAACCATTCCACCAATATAAGATATTATTCTAGGTAGATTATCAATGGATTTCAATGATATAAATTTTAAAAATCATTTATACTAAAACAATTTTAATTCAAGGTACCATGATCATCCATTGAAAGTATAACACATAACCTAATTAGATGTTTAATATGAATCTCTATCCTCTAAAATTTTTCCAAACCATAACCATTTTCAATAATAACAATATCAATTTGAACATATTATATCATATTTCCAATGGCCTATGAAACCACCCATCCAGTGACCTAAATATAATCATAGGATAAAAAATAGGTAAAACCATTATCCAATATTCCCATCAAAACTTTCTTAATAAATTTCAAAAGTGGACAGCATTAATTATGAGAATTCATCCCAAAATTTTTGATTTAAAATAATTAAAAATGGTAATGAATCCATGCTAACACTATGTATCCCTTCCTCATCCCTATAATTAAAATCTAGTTATACACAATCATCTCTTTGAAAAATCAAAGTTGTTACTATCTTAAGGAGTGGGAAATACAATAAAAATCCTAAACCAATAAGAATGTAGAGGAACCATAACCACTAAAAATAATCTAATAAGACACTACATTCCCTCAATGAATTAGAGGAAAATAAAAAATATATTTTAATGAAACATTAATGGAAATATTATCTCTTATTTAACTCAATATACCAATTAATGATGAAATATAAACAATACCCACATACCCCAAGTCCTTTAAGGACATTTTTATTTTTTAAGTGAAAATTATCTCATAAAATAATTCATTTTGGCAATTAATGTGAGAAAAATCATATAGGGAATCATGCTTCTTAAAATAATGGTCTTTAGTTGTCCTCAAATTGATGTTAAACTAAGAGAAAAAATGTAAAAACAATTGTGCATGATATTGGAGCCAATGTTTAAATAATTCAGTTTTTCATGTTTTTATATTTGTACTTGACAATATTCAACCCATATCATTCAATTTTCAACTCATTGATCAAATATTTCGTATTCCAAAGGAAATATGAAAATATGTTCTGATAAAATATGAAAATTTAATTTACCATATAGACTTCATTATCCATGAAAACAAACAAAACATTTTACTCAATAAAAAACTTATCATCCATGGTTTTCTCTTCACAATTACAATCAACTCTTTTATCCATGTTAGGACAGGGAACTTGACCATTATCATCATGAAAGATAACCCTTAATCTCAATATATATAATGAATGATCTAAAATTAGGGATTATGATGAGGTTAATATGGTGGATTGTTCAGAGAATTTTGAAAGTGTTATTTTTGTAAAAACATGGAATTTTTAAAGGATGTTTAAGTTTATAGGATACAAATTTCCATTGTTCACATGATGGAAAATTTTCTCCTCAACTAGAATCTCTTACATATTGTACCTTCGATGATCTTTTGGGATCCCCAATAAAAAACCCTTAGGTTAAAACATGTACTTTGATTATATGTTCCTTAAAAACACTGTTATTAGTAGATTGGAATGAAAAAACATATAAAATAAATAAATAAGTTCTTGAAAGAATTAAAGAAAAGGTAATCGAGATTAATTCTAACTTCTTATCTATCTGATGTAATTCTGAACAACCCAAGTATAAACTCAAGTTACTTCTTATGTTATATAAGTATGAATTCTTGAAGATAACAAACCATTAATATTTTCATTTCTTCATTTTTCAAATAAAATCTAGGTAAAATGGTCCATGATATCTTTACAATGAGTAATATAGAAATTTTATGGACCCTTTTTGGTATTCATTGGATTATCCTACTCATATGGACCCATAGGATTGTTCATGAGAAAATTATAAAGCTTTATATTAACCCCAATAGAGAACCAATCCCAACATAATATAAGTATTAATGAATTTAATCTTTATATTTTTGAAAATAGAACACCATATTGGTTGGTTTAATAAAAAATCTTGTAATTTTCTCGTTTTAAATGTTAAAAAACCATTTCATGCACTCAAAAATTTGATTTTCAAAATTTATGTAGATAAAAAATATAGGAAACTAAACCATAATGAACTTTAAGAATTTATTATGATGGATCATAAAAATTCAAGTGTCAAAAAAATTATATTTCTATATTACTAATCTTGGATTCTTAAATTCAAACACTTTTAATAAGGAAAATATGTTCTCCTTTACTCTTATAAGATTCATTTACACATAGGTAAGTTTCTATCAAGGAGGTTAGGGGATTAAATTGTGAATTTTTTCAACCCTCGTGGGTCTATTAATATTAAATGTCCTTCTAGTGGTTACGTTATTAAGGTTAATGGTAATAGAATAAATCCATTCACAAAATTATACCATAAATGTGGAATTAAAGTCGAGTTTAATGATCCAATCTTTAAAAGAGACAACATTATACTAGTTTTTTGGGGGGGATTAATGGTGTGATAATGACATTAAGCTATGTTATTTCTAAAAGGAAACCTATAAAACTTGTAATTCTTTTCCCTTTCCATTCTTTTTTTGTTTTATATTCTTTCTTCCACATAATAAAAAAGATAAAAATAGGTATCTTTTTAATATTAATTTTTTTATTTTTGAAATGGAACCACTTGGGTTTCCCTGGTTCTATATTGATATTAATTTTTAAGATTTAGGGAATAAATTTGTTAAAGGATTCTTAATTGAACCACATACATTACAGAGTTCAAACTCAAACTGTAGTCATCTATTAGTATTAAACATGTCACATGGAATCCAAATTATTAATTTATTATTTTTATTTATTTATCTCTAAACCAAGTGATTTTATTCTAGAAATTCATTTCAAATTTCATTCTTAAACATATCTCCTTAACTTTCTTCCCCCTTTTTAATTTTTTCACTTTCAACACTGAGGCCTATGTAATTTAATTTAGGGGGGGTGTAAAAAATTTAAAATTTTGGGGAAAAATATTTGGGATTCAATAGAATAGAAAATTAATTTATCCTTGAATTGGATAAAATAAATGCTAAACAATAAACTAACCTAAAAAAAATTTATTCAATGCTTATTTTATTTAAAATAATCACATTCATCAGATTAAATTCTTGTAATCATGGTTGTTATATGAGATTTTTATCCATTTGAGTTTTCATATTTTTAAAGAAAAAATTAAAATTCACATCCATTGAATAATGGGATATAATTTTGAGTTATTTGGGTTTATTCATTTCAGTATAGGTTTTGCATCCATTATTTGTTTAATTTTAGCAATAAAATAATATGTATATATATATATATGAATAAAACAATAAAATTATTGCATAGAGCAATGAATTGACCAAATATAAGGAATCCAACACTGGGGGATATTGAATTCAGAAAAATCTTTCATAGAGTTGGTTTTTTATCTCATTTTAGAGCATTGGATTGACTAACTATGCATTTTATGGAACATGAGGATAGGGACTCCAAATTTATCTTTCTTACAGTTATTATTTTCATCTCTATTGTTTTCAAAAAAATGATACTCATAATTAAGTAATAATTTGATTACCATATAAAGATTCCATATTTTTCCCTTAAATTAAAATGAACCCCATGTATTTTGAGATACACAAAAGAATTTTTATGTCTAATTAGAATTGGGTGAAAGGTGGTGGTGAACATGAATAAAATAATGGGATTGGGATTAAAATATTATTTAGTACTTGGCCTGATTTAAATGGTTTTTATGGTCTTAGAGATTATTTTATGTGAGGTAATAGCGGTAAAATGGTTCTTGGAATGTACTTTACATGTTAATAATTTGTGATTGGATTGAATTTTTTTTGCAGAGGGGAATTGTGTATTTATAATTGTGAGATAATAATATTCTAGTGCAAAAAACCTTAATGTTTTACTGTGATTATCCACTAAAGGTAGATAGAATTCATTTAATTTTGAATATTTTTAATGTTTATCACTGATCATAATATCTAACATCAATTTATTTTATAATTAAATGTATATTAATCACCATGTCTATAATTATTGTTTAAAATTTATTAATTATTGACCCTTTTTTAAAAACTATTTATAAACCTCTTGATAAATAGGATATTCATATCTTAATATGATCATTTATTCCTTGAATCTAGAAATCTTTTTAAAAATTAAATTAGAAACCCATGCACTATAAAGGAAGTGGATTCTATAATTACAGAAATAGAAAATTCATCTATATATGGAGGAAATATTATGGAACATTTCTTTTAATTATAGACAAAGATAATTTGGTATTTTTTTTGGTGATCTAGGTTGACCAATTTGATGATAAATTTATAGGCTTGATTTACCAAAATGATAGATCACCATTCCTTATACAACTTATTCATGTGTATTCAAATTGGGTAGAAATTTTAATATATTATAGAATTAATATGGGTGAAAATTTTATTTTTAAATCAATCTCCCAAATTAATCGATTTTTATGGTTGTTCATTTACTCTTATCAAAAATTTAAAAAGGTTGTATTCACTCTTAAGAATGATGGAAATTAAAATATTCACCTAATTTCCACCCCCTTTGTCCTACCATAATTAATGGAATGAATTCCAAAGAAAAATAAAGAACAAGGGATATCTAAAAATATAATTAAGGTAGAATTGAGGAAGAAAATGAAAGTATTTGGTTGCTTCTTTTCATGTAATATAAAGATTCAATTTTCTTGTAAGATTGTTCTTCATTTGTAATTTATCTAGAAAGAAATCAAATATTCCAATATAAAATATTTACTTCTTGTAAATTTTACTCCTTATATTTTTATATATATGATTCCATTTGTTCATATTTGTGAAACTCCGAACATAATGGTGTATTGAACATTATTTTAATGTTTTATCTTCTTCAATCCCACACTAATGACTATAATTTCTTCTTTAATTTATATCTATAAATAAATGAATGGATAACCCTAATATGGTTTGAATTAATGGAGTTTCAAGGCCTTCATTGAATTTTATTTAATGTTCATGAAACTTTTAATTAGTTCAATTTTTAATGTATCTATTTGACAACATAATTATTCTTTATTATAATGTCCCGGAGTTCCATGTAATTTTTTTTGAAAATTAAATGGGATTATTTTGAGACTAGGATCTGAGACGGAACCTAATTCGGAGGCCTGGAGTGGCTGAAACATATTTTTGAACTATATTTAATGTACATTAAATAAACATTCGAGCAGTTTTTTAACCTTCAAACTGGTGCCCGAATCAAAAATTAAGGGGAACTATTTAAATTAGAGCGTCAGGATTCACCTAGGAAGATCCTAACATCGACCAACATGGGTTGACTGAAAAAGATAGTTTTCAAAATTTTCGAATGAAAAATAAAATAACTTAAAAGGTTATTTTATTATATTTTCTTCTTCGTTCCACAAGGACTTGTCAGTACTGCAATGCAGCGACGAGGCGATGCTGAATCCCATTAATGAACTTCATTAATGAGTCAGGGTAATGATTTTGCAACACATCATAACATAAATGTTGATTCATGTTTCATCAATTAATAGACTAAAAAGAAATGCAAGATTGTTGTCACAATCCTGGGATTGCTCTGAGGATTTGGTGGGTGGTGATGACGAATGATGAACGATGAATGAACTTTCTTCCAGCTTTTGAAGAATCGCTAGCAACGGTGGGCTTTAGATCAAGAACAAAGAATATAGGCTCGTGATCCCGTTGTTCCTAAACCAATAATCCAATCCCAAGTAGGGTGGTTTTCTAAGTTATTTTCCTTTCCCCATTCTTAAAGTTTAACGACGAACACGGACCAACCCACAAAAAGTTTGATCTGTGGTTCGATCATTCATACAGGATGGTTAATGATGTGGGATAAAGGAGATATCTATCTTAGTGATTATTACACTTTATTTTGGTTCTTTGTGATACTGTAAATAAGAACACGTCTAGGTCAAGATGAAAGAAGACCTAGATCGTTCTTTGGGTGTTCTAGTGTTCCAACTCCTTCCCCAATTTCTTTCTTGCATTCTCCCCATTATTCGTGGTGTAGTGGTCGGTGGCGCATCTGCCATGGAGGCGCTAGGTGGAAGGCCCACAGACAGGCAGCCTGCAACATCGGTGAGAGGCTGTAATGTGTGGCCACAGTAGTGATAGGAGGTTGTGACACCCTTTCGCAGTGGTGACACAATGTTGCGGTACCCATCTGTGGCTACAGCACCAGGCTTTAGTGGAAGGATGGAGGAGGCGATAGGGATCACCGACACAGAGGTCAGAGGCTGGCACCAGGTGGACGCGTCCAACCAGCTGTGTTAGAGGCAAACCGGCATTAGGCGGCGAGGCTTCGGTCGGGCACCGCATCAAGGGGAGAGGCCCGCGGTGCAGGATGTAGCATGCGCTGGCATGTTGTACAGCGGAGACTATGTGCAGAAGGAGTTGGATGGCCTTATCCATCCAAGTGGTGCGTGAACCAGATTTCATGATAGAATTTGGTCGGGACCCAAGCCGGCATATCGATGCAGGCCGGGCTAGTGTAGTAAACCGGGCAACCAGACGGCCTGGGCTGGAGAAGAGTCGGCCCACCAATGCAGGTCGGGCCAGATGGGAAACTAGGTCGCTCGGTGGCCTAGATGGTTAGAATCAGTCAAACTAAGTAGTACTGGACCGGATGAGAATCGGTTCACTCGGCACCCCAACAGGGTGGACCCAAGGCCGAACTAGGCCAGGTTGAGCAAGGACCAATGGCCCTAGCCACTGGACTCGTATGGATGAGATTGGCCCAAACCAAACTGGGTTGGGTTGGGTCGAACGAAATGGTTTGGGGCATGCGGGAATCCCATGCTTGGTTGGTCGGGTCGGTCTGACCAAGTCGGACCTATCCCAGACACAACTATACCCTATATACTAAAACATAAATATCATTCAGACCGGGCGTCCGATTGACGCTCTGTCTATGACGTTGGGACCCTTGCGATGAGACGGTCCTTTGGGTATACTTTAAGTGAGAATTAGTGACAGTTGATATGTGAATGATGGATTGATGAGTAGATTCTCCCAGAATCAAGCACGCTGTGAGTAGGAATCCTACGACTGGTTGTGACATGAAGGATATGACAAGTGAGAACTCAGTGGTCTAATAGATCAGTGGACCTAAATGGTCCAGTGGCAGAGCATGACTTAGTGGAACAATGGATGAGTGGAACTCAGTGGTTTGATAGCCGAGTAGACCTCAGTGGTCCAGTAGCTCAGAGGACATCACTAGTCTATTAGCTGAGCGGACCTCAGTGGTCCCACAACCGAGTGGACCTCAACAGTCCAGCAGCCAAGAGGACCTTCGTGATTCAGTAGCCAAGCAGACCTTAGTGGTCCAATAACAGAGTAGACCTCAGTGTCCCAGTAGATGAATGATCTTTGGAGACTCATTATGAATGAGTACCTCAGCAGTACAACATGAATCATCTCTACAACTGATAATCTTACTTTCTATACTTTGATTTATACCTGGTGTGAGATATCTTGGCTGTGTGTTATTAGTGTGATTTCTTGCTTTGTGATATTTCCTTTATGGTTTGAGGTCCCTACTGGGTATTTTGATACTCACCCATGCACGGTCTTTGCACGCACGTGTCGTGTCTTATACAGGTGATCAACAATTCGACGGAGACCTTGGTGGTCTGTGACAAGGTGGTGCTTAGTGATATGGGACAGACAATCATATTAGTAAAACCATAGGCAACTACCCTTTAACTACCCATCAGGTTTTCTCTCGAGTGAACAGACCATGGCAGTTGTACTTTCCTTTGTGATTTTGGGCTTGTATTCTGGCCACTTTGTACTTTCAATTTACTATACTCTCTATAGTTTCCTTAGTGATAGTTGTTGTTTACCTTTTGTTTACTTTCTGTAGTCTGAGCTTTGTTTGTGTGTACAGGTTTAAAGGAAAATTCCTTCCCTTTTTTGGAAATTCCTATTCGGCGCTAGTTTCTAGCCCCTAGCCTATAGATGGCGGGCTTTGGGTAGTCACAGAATGGGTCCTAGGGGGCTGGTCATGACAAAGTGGAATCATAGGAGGTCATTTCTACCAAAATAACTAAGAGTCTATAAATTTTTATGGGGCAATAGTGTTATGTGTTTTGTGTTTGGTTTTCAGGTCAGGGAGTCCAGTGTTGGTGTATAGGATGACGTAACCATACACCAGGACCCTAAATTTATCTTTCCGACTCCGTATATGAAAACACTGGTTTCATGCATCCTTGAATGTTTTCTCATGATTTTTCTGAGTCAGATTCATCTCCCCAGGTATAATCTATTAATCATGGTTCAACTTGATCTCTTTCAGGATTCCTACACATGGACATCCATTCAGGATTCGATTGAATGACAACGAGGATAATCCAAAGAGAGATGATGCTTTGATGCAGGGACATTTTCCCGAGATGGTACCTTCAGGTAGTGTCCCGATGATACCACCACCCACTGATCAATTGTTACTAATGGTGTTACTGGTAGAGGATGCATGTAGGCTAAGTGCCTTACACGAGTTTCAAATATAGAGACCTACTAGGTTCAGGGGAGAGACAAATCCTCAAGTCACTAAGGATGAGCTAGAGGCAGTGATGTGAGTCTTCCTCTTAGTGAGTATGCCACTTGACTAGATGAAAGTTCTAAGTGTGAGCCTGCTGTAGCGCTCTGTAGGGAGGTGGTGGCTTGAGATTGCCCAACTCGCTGCATAGAGGACTGACAATTGGTCGAGGGACCACCAAGGCAACGATAGAGATAGGAACATGGTGGTCCTCCCAGTGTTGGACATTATAGAGGGTCAGGATGAGCAGTAGGAGGTGGGTGTAGGTACTAGGTACTACCACCACCGCTCCCAGGTGGTCCGCCATGGGCTTCAAGAGTAGGTGGACATGGGCGGCCTCAACTTCCGGCCATCAAGGCATATGGTATTTTCATCCTAGAGATGATACAAGGTACGATCTATGTCTTCCCCAATTTAGCTACAATTCTAATAGATATAGATTCAAGTCACTCCTTCCTTTCCGCGAACCTTATTAGAGCTCATAGGTTCCGATCGAGCCATTGGACTGATCCTTACGATTAGAGACTCCTACGGGTGGGGATTCAACAATCACACACTGGTGCCGACAGTGTGAGATTATTATTGGAGGTGAGAGATTCAGGTGGGATCTTCTAGTAGTAGCATATAGGCCTTGTAATTTCATCCTAGGTATGGAATGGTTATCTACATTTCCTGCTTAGATCGACTATTCTAGGAAAAGAGTGTGGTGTGTTTGCAGATATAGGACAATATTTTCCTTCACTGGTGAGAAAGGAGCTATTGAAGCACGGAATGGAATCACACATAGGAGGGTGCATTTGATCACTCATCAGTTGGCTAGAATAACCCTCAGTGCAGTGGATGAGATGAGTCAACAGTTTCCTACAGTGGTGGATGAGTACGAGGACATCTTTCCAGAGGTTGTTCCAAGATTACCTCCCCATAGAGAAGTATAATTTTTCATTGATATTTACCCCAAGACGACACTAATGTCTACACCTGCATATCCAAAGGCTCCTGCAGAGCTTCGGGATCTAAGGGTGCAGTTTGAGGACTTGCAGGTGAAGATGTTTGTAAGGTCCGATGATACACCATGGGTAGCCCTAGTGTTGTTTTCCAAGAAGGAAGATGGTAGCTTGGGGTTATGCGTAGACTTCCAGTTCCTGAACCAGGTGACCATGAAGAACAAGTATCCTCTACCAGGGATTGATGACCTCATCGATCAGCTGAGGTGATCAGGATGGTTCTCAAAGATAGACCTCAGATCAGGCTATCACCATCTTCGAGTACGATATGAGGACGTCTCGAAGATGGAATTCCAATGTCACTATAGCCACTACGAGTACTTAGGGATGCTTTTTGGAATGATGAACACCCCAACAATGTTCATAGGACTCATTAAAAAGATCTTACAGTCGTACTTAGACTTGTTTATAGTGGTCTTAATTGATGACATCTTAGTGTATTTAGCGTCCAAGGAGGAACACACGATACACCTGAGGATGGTTCTGGACATACTCTGAGAGCACCAGCTTTACGGAAAGCTCTCAAAGTGTGATTTATGGATAAAAAAGGTTCATTTACTGGAATATTTCATCTCAGAGACTATAATTACAATGTATCTAGTGATGCTCGAGGCTGTGATTTCTTGTGAAACACCGATGAGCATTACCATGGTGTGAAGTTTCCTTAGGTTGGTTGGGTACTATCGGAGGTTTGTACCCGACTTCTCGAGGGTCCCAACACCCATGAATGCATTGAAGAAAAAGGGAAAACCCTTCATGTGGAAAGAAAGATTCCAATATATCTTTTAGAAATTGAGATAGATCTTGATATGTTCTCCTATCTTGAGGCTTCCAGAGGAGGGCACCGACTACATGGTATTCTTTGACGCACCAGGAATCGGTCTTGGTTGTGTCCATATGTAGGGTGAAGTAGTGATTTCTTATAGATCACAACAATTGATACCACATGAGTAGAACTATGCGACTCTTGACCTTTAGTTTGTAGTGGTAGTCTTCGCACTAAATATATGAAGACACTACCTTATAGGCGAACTATTCATCATCTAATATGACCAAAAGAGTCTCAAGTATGTTTTTTCTCATAAGGATATGAATTTGAGACAACAAAATTGGCTAGAGTTTCTCCAGGACTATGATTTTGAAATAGTCTATACTTAAGGGAAGTGGAACATGTTGGAAGATGCTCTCAATAGGAGATCGAGTTCACGGGTACTGAACAAGGCCTTAGAGAAGTTGGCCTCGTTTTGGACATCCTTTGTGGATATAGAGGAGATAGTCTTTATTCAGTCAATGGTATCTTCCCCTCCACTCTTACATAGAGGTTGGTAGGTGAAACTCAGAGATACCAACTACGAGTCTACACATGCCCAGATGTCTATAGGGCATGCCCCTGAGGGATATTCTAAAATTGTGGAGCAATTCATCCTTTTCAGAGGAAAAATTGCAGTACCATTGGTGTTGAAGGAGGAGGTGTTGAGGGAGTTCCATACATCAGTTTTGGATGTAAATTCATGTGTGGAGAAGATGTACTAGGACCTTAGATGTCAGTACTCGTGGTCGGGGATGAACAAGACAGTGGTAGAGTTTGTCTCGAGATTCTTCACTTATCAGCAAGTGAAGGCTGAGAACTAGGTTCCAGTAGTTTTGACACAACCCCTTGAGGTACTAGAGTGGAAATGGGATGGGATATTTATGGACTTCATGACGGTATTACCATGTACGTCTAGGGGGCATGATACCATCCGGGTGAACGTAGAATAACTCACCAAGTCATCCAACATCCTACCCATTCGAGAATAGGGTTTAGTAGAGATATTAGGATGCCTATACATGTAGGAGATAGTTAGACTCCAGTGAGTCTCATCTACGATATTCTCAGATTGTGATGCACGTTTTACATCCTCGTTGTGGAAGGGATTCCAAGAGACATTTGAGACTCAGTTTCTCCTTAGCACAACCTTTCACCCACAAATAGATGGTTACACAGAGCAAACCATACAGACCTTGGAGGAAATGCTTCATACTTTTATACTTAATTTTGGTCACAATTGGGAGGACCAACTATCACTGGTAGAATTTTTATACATCATTAGCTACCACTCCACTATTGGTATGGAACCATTCTAGTCATTCTACGAACGACCTTGCAGGTCACCATTATATTGGAAAGACCTAGGGGAGTCATCACTCATGGGCCCATAGATGGTAAAAGCTACCACTGAGAAGGTTCTGGTCATCTGAGAGCGGATGAAAGCTACAATGAGCTAAAATAAATCCTATGCTGATAGGCAGTAGATACCCTTGGAGTTTGAGGAGGTGGACCACGTATTATTATGGCTCTCTCCTATAATAGAGATACAGAGATTTGGTCGGGGCATCAAGCTATCTTCGAGGTTCATTGGACCTTTTTTTGATACTATGTAGAGCAGGAAAGGTGGTGTACTACTTGGATCTATAGCCTCAGTTAGATAGGGTGAACGACCACTTCCATGTATCCCAACTAAGGAGTTACGTTCATGACCCTTCTCACTTCATCGACCATGGTGAAATGGAAATTGACAACAATGAGACATTCGTGGAGTACCTGGTGGAGATAGAGGAACAAATGGAGATGATCCTTTATGGATGATCGATTCATATGGTGCATGTTTGTTGGTATCACATGAATCTCCTAGAGAGAACATGGGAGAAGGAGGCTCAGATTCATGCTTAGTACCCCCCATTTTTTTGATTCGACCTTGTTTTGGCTTATAACGACATAAATACCTAAAGGTGGGAGTGATATACTGTCCTGGAGTTCCATGTATTTTTTTTTTGAAAATTAAATAGTATTATTTGGAGACCAGGCTCTGAGACGACACATGATTCTGAGTTTTGGAGTGGATGGAACGTATTTTCAAACTATTTTTAAATTTCATTAAAAAAACGTTCCAGTGACATTTTATAACTTTCATAATGGTGCTCAGATCAAAAATCAAAGGGCAATGTGGAAATCATATAATCAGGATTCTCCTAGGAAGGTCCTAACATCGACTGCCATGAGTCGACCAAAAAATTAACTTTCAGACTTTTCGGAAGAAATGTAAAATAAATTAAAATTTTATTTTATTATATTTTTTCTTCGTTATGAAGCTACTCATCAGCGATGAGATGCAGTAATGAGGTGATGTTTAATCCCATTAATGAAGCTCATTGATGAGTTAGCGTAACCACACTACAAAAAAGTGTAATAAAAATAATGATCTGAGTTTTATAAATTATTAGTCTAACAAGAAATGCAAGATTTTTGCCAAGTCCTGGGATTTTTCTAAGGCTTTGGTGGGTGGCGATGATGAATGACTAATGATGAACACACATTCTTCCAACCTTCAAAGAATCCATATAAATGGTGGGATGCAAATACAGAATGAATAATGAAGGTGTGTGATCCCTTTCTTTCTCGACCGAAATATCCTATCCCAGGTATGGGGGTTTTCGGAGTTATTTTTCTTTCCCAGTTCTTAATGTTTAATGACGAATGCATACCAACCCACGAACATGTTTATCTATGATTCGATCATTCATGTGGGTTCATTAATGATGTAGTATAATGAGGATATCTATCTTAGTGATTATTCTTCTCTATTTTGGTTCTTCATGATCCTTCTAACAAGAACGCATTCGGGTCAACAAAAAAAAAGTCCCTAATCATTCTTTTCACATTCTTGTGTTGCGACTTTGTCCCTAATTTCCTTCTTGCATTCTCTCCATTCTTTGTGGTGCAATGGTCAGTGGTAAAATAGTCGGCAGCCCATATGTAGAGAGGAATCAGGAGGAAAGGTCGTGGCCTTTCAGGCCACCACATCAGTGAGAGGCCATGACACCCGGCCACAGCGATGACACCATGCCACGGTGGCAGGTGGGAGGAGGCGCACTGGAAGCGCGCTACCGTGGTGACAGGGGCTGATGGAAAGGAGGACAGCGGCTGGCAACAGGCGGACGCGACCACCCGGCTACGTCGGAGGTGAACTGGGACAGGGGGAGGCACTGGTCGGGAGACATGTCAAGGGAAGAGGCCTGTAGGGTTGGAAGCGGCGTGCATAGGCACACGGCCCAGTGGGGACCACTTGCGGAGGCAGGAGGCTAACCTCAGCTAGCTGGGTGGTACATGAACCAGATGCCAGATCGGTGTCCCTTCTGGACCCAAGTAGGCCCACCGACGCGGGCTGAGAATGATGGGAAACTGGGCCACTGGGCGGCCTAGGTGGTTAGAACCGGTCGGAATAAGTCGGACTGGATCGGATGAGAACTGAGTCACTGGACAACCCGACGGGGTGGACCCACGGCCAAAACGGGCCAGGTCCAGCAAGGCCCAATGGGCCTGGCCACTAGTCCATGCTTGACCGGGTTGGCTCAGACCCAACCGGGTCGGGTCCAGTCAGCTGAAACGGTTCAGGTTATGGGGGACCCCCGTGCCAGGTTGGTCGGGTCGGTCTAAACAAGTCAGACTTGGCCGAGATGTAACTGGCCCCTGTTTACTAAAACACCAATATTATTCAGACCGATCATCCGATTGACCTGTAGTCTGTGGTGTTGAGACCCTTGCGATGAGAATATCCTTGGGGTATACTATAAGTGAGACTTCATGGTAATTGAGATGTGATCGATGGCTTGAGGATTGGATTCTACCTGAATCAAGTGCGCTATGAGAAGGAATCCTACAACTGGCTATTACCTAAAGGATATGACAAGTGGGACTCCAATGGTCCAATAGCTTAGTTGACCTCGGTGGTCTAGTAGCAGAGTGGGCCTTAGTGATCTAGTAGATGATCGGACCTCAGTAGACTGGCAGCCGTGCAAACCTCAGTGATCCAGAAGCTCAGCAGACCTCAGTGGTCCAAGAGCGGAGCGAATCTCAGTGGTCCATCAGTCGAGCGAACATCAGTGGTCCATCAGCCAAGCAGATCTCCATTTTCCAGTAGCCAATTGGACCTCAGTGGTATAATAGCAGAGAATACTTCAGTGGTTCAGTAGCTGAATGAACCTCGGTGACCCATCATGGCAGAGTCCCTCAGCAGTACAAGATGAATCAGCTATACAATTGATAATATTACATTATATATATTGAGTTATACCAGGTGTGAGATATCTTTGTTTTGTGGTCTTGTTGTGTAGTATTTCTTTTTGATATTTCATTTGTTGTTTGGGGTCCCTACTGAGTATTATGTTACTCAAACCTACACGGGCTTCGCCCGCATGTGTCGGCCTCGTGCAGTTGATCGACACTTCGACGAAGACCTTGGTGGTCTGGGAATAGGTGGTGCTCAGTGATATGGGGCGTACGAGCGTACTAATATGACTACATGTAGCTACCCTTCACCTAAAATTTAGGTAGGGTCTCAAGTAGATAGACCATGGGGTTTTTACTTTCCTTTGTGGTTTTGGGCTTGTATTCTGGCCCCTTTGTACTTTCAGTTTGTATTGTACTATCTGCAGTTGCCTCAGTGACAGTTGGGGTTTAACATGTGTTTACTTTCTGTAATTTTATCTCTATGTGTGTGTGCAAGTTTAAAGGCAAATTCCTTCCCTTTTGGGGTACACCTATTCGGTGCTAGTCGCCAGCCCCTGACCTATGGAAGGAAGGCTTGGGGTAGTCACCGCATAGTCCCTGGGGGATGGGTTGTGACATTTATCATTAATAAATTTAAAAAATACATATTATACATTTCAATACAATCATATACACAAGAGTGATTATGAAAATGACTTTATAAGTGTTTAAGATATTAGCTACAGAATTTTCTAGGAATTAAATCACAAAATGATAAATTAATAATTATTTTTTTGAATTAGAACATCATGAATTAATGAAACTAAATTTTACAACAAAAATCCACCCAATCGACACATATCAACCACAAAGTATTTAACCATTTTTATATATCACATTAATTGAAATCTTAGTGTGTTATGTTCTTCAAATAAAATCATAAAAAATTGTTTTACATTTTATATAAAAACCCATATGAAAATCCATCTATATTTATATCACTTCCTAGGTATCCATGGAATTAACAACCCTAATTATGTTATAAGTGACCTTCTTAACTCGTAGTGTAAATTTGGGAGAGCCAAGACTCCTTACAAATCATCAACTCCATTACACTTTTCATCTTGATCAATGTATCAACATAAATAAATATACTATTTATTCAAATAAAATCATGAAATAATATAAATAAAAATGGAAACCAAAGTCATATATGCTAGTAGGGGTGATTTTAACACCCCTTGTTGGATTCTCCTACTCACCTCAACTCACTGTGTGCTAGTGATCATGTGAATGAATGTACAAGTATGTAGTGTGCACAAGTATATATTGATTGAAACACAACCTACCTAGTAAAAATAATCCTTACATACTGAAATAATGTCAAACTTATGTGTCATCATGGATAGAAGACACCTCCCTCTAAGACTCGACTAATGTTACACAACATAGGCTAAGTCCTACCCACTTATATTTGATGAAACAAATACCTTCATGATCAAACTATGTATACCTCATAGTCACTCTCATATCATAATACATAATATCAAGTGGTCTCATCTATTTCTCTAAGTACTCACTCATTAGAGTCCCATCTGCCTCATTGGTCATCTCACATCCTATTAGAAAACAAAAAAATTAAATAATATGAGAAATAATAATGATGTAAAGAATAAAAATCCTAAAAAACAAAGATGACCAACCATAAAATAAAACATCAAGAAATAACGAAATACTAAAAATGGTATTCACATAAGGCATATGGAATTAAAAAGCATCGAAACATCAATCCCATAAAAAACAAATCTTCCAAATAATGGGTCTGAACTGTAGATAACAAAAAATCCAATCACTCACACCCTTCGCCATCTCACCTTGTTGGTCCTCACCAGAGACATACTCTATACTATCCATAGAACACTTCCAACTATATCCCATATATCAAAAGTAATCATAGAGGCTATCTAACACTACAAAATAAAATATATTTGTAGTAGAACACAAATATCATAAATTATATATCAATTTAATCATTAAATATATGTTTCAAAGATAGGTTATACCTTAGGTGAATCCCTATGAGGATACAACTCAACGTTATCACATGAATCCAAAAACATCCTCCCTAAGTATCTCTTAAATCCCACCTAGAAATCCTCATTATCTTTCAATCTATATTTGGATGCCCATTGGGAAGATAAATTCAAGGTGAACCTAAATACCAAATGGGAAAATCAAAGAGAATAAATTGCCCCATAAGAAAAATATCCATTCTTCATGAGAAAATATCAAACCTTATAGGTATTCTTATTCAAGTAGAACTACCTCCCATTCTAGAAAATCAATCACTATAATAATCATAGATAAAAAAGATCATTATGTTTTAAAACAACTCTCCACTTATATAGAATTCTATGAAAGAAAATTGATTTCCCTCTTAAACAAAATTCTATGGGGGGAAACCCACTCTAACCCTATAAATAATAAAAAGGAATCATCCATATGACTTTTATCCCATACCAAGATAAATACTAATGATAATAAAATAATTTTATATCCTCCCATAAAACTAATATCATTCATCAATTAAAACATCATGGGATTATCTACTAACTTAACCATTGAGGTGTAATTAGAAAGTCACTCAAGTAAGGAATTAAGGAGAAAAATAACTCAACAAGAACAACTTGGAAGGACCAAATGATATGGGTGACCAAATCACCTAGTATTTCATCACTAGAACCCCAAACACACTCTAAGAGGATGGGATTAATCAAAGATCTCTAGGATTGATCATAACCCCAAGGGTATCCAAATTTTTTTTAAAGGTTGGGGTTGAAGCCTCATTTATTATTAAAGTAAAGCAAAGACCTCTTTAACTAGGTATAGGGAGACCCATTACATATCCCGAAGGCCCAATGGGCATTTATCCCATCACATGGCCCGTAGGCCCTTTTTTTTGCCCAAAACCCATTCTGTGAATAGTACTGCAATAGTACCCCGTGCTGTTATAGTGCTACACAGTACCCACCGATGCTACAGTACTCTGTCGCCGCTACAGTGACCTGCTACCGCTATAGTTCCCATCGTTGCTACAGTGCCGCCACTGCTACAGTACTCTACAGTACTACTATAGTACCTGTGCCCAATGGGTTTTTGAACACCCATTTTTCATGTAGAATTAAGGGGTTCTTACCACTAAGCCAAACCCCAACTATTACCAAGGGTATCCAAATGGTCCTATGAATATACAAAAAAAGGAAACATATGTGGCATATCAATTTTTTCAACTCGTCAATATTAGTTTGATGTCTTTCCTATTGGGACACTCAATAGTTCTGGAACTAATGATCAGAAATTTAACTCTAACATTATAATGACCCGGAATTCTATAATTGAAATTTTCTCATCCTATAATTATATCATATAGTATTAATTACATTAACTTACATATATAACACAATAAAAACTTTTTCAATGATGAATAAATTAAATAAGAAGTATTTTTAGATGTTAAGGAACCTATACTGATGAAATATAAACTTGACCATAGGAATAGTAAAATATCCCTTATGATTAGTAAACTAGCCAAATGAATAAAAGCATCACCCATTAAGGTATAAATAAAATTTAGGCATCTTATAAATGAATTTATTGTATAATTATAACTTATTATAAGTAAATAAATATTTTAAAAATTATTAATTAAGGTTGGTATTTTTATGAGTAATAAAAAATTAATTACAATTTATTAATTAATAAAATGATTTAAAAGAAAAATAATTTTCATAAATAATTTTCATAAATTAATATTTTTATTTCTTATGATTTTAGGATAATTTAATGAGACCTTAGTTAATTTTTCAAAGTGTTATAACATTAGTTATAATTTTAACAATTGTATTTTTTGAGTAAATGGTGATTTTAATTAAAAATTAAATTTATCTTATTTAGAAATTTTTTCATAAAATGGAGTTCATTTTAAAAATCTACACATCAAAAAATATTTAAGGTAATTTTTTGGGTTCTTTCTAAAACACATGCAGTTTTGGGGAATAATAAAATACAATAAATTACAATAAATTCAAAATACAAGAATTATGGAGTCAAAGATAATGTATGGATGATTTAAGCCAAAAATATCAAACCATACTTCATTATTTTAATATATTTTTTGATAATTCTCAAACTATTCAAAGTCTTGAGCCAAAATAATAAACAAATGGATAAATATTCAAAAATCACCCCTCTCCTCCACTATAAATACCACCTTCACCCCCTCTTCTCCTCACACATACAAGCCTTGAAGCTTGTAAAAATTCATCCCAATTCTTCTTAACTAGTCTCTACCCATGTCTAGGATCTCTTTCTATTACCAAAATACCAAAACCCCTTTTCTTAATGAGGTTCTCGAGGAGAAGTATTCAAGAGTTAAAATCCTCTTCCTTTTTCTTTTAGTTTCTTTTCACGTTATTTCTTTTATTATTATCTCTTCACCTCATCTATCAAAATGATAATGATAACTCAAGTATTATTTATTTAATATAATTATATCATGTTAATGGAATAACCATCTTCAATATCCTTACTCTCTCTCTCTCTCTTTTATTTTAAAAATGAAATCGTCATCCGGGAGGTGCTGATTTACAACCTTCGTGGATGACGAACTTTCGTTTGTCAATTTCTTCTTTTAGGATTATGGTGACACTTTTTTTATGCTTAAACCTGACTATAATATATTTATTATAACCTATTTAATGTTCTTAATGCAATATATATTCATAATACTAATTTATAAAACAAAAGGTGTTCGTTATGATCAATAACCTCCATAATAATGCAAATGATTATCACTAAATGTATTATCTAATGATTCATCATCATAAAATATAAATATATGATATATATATAAATTTAAAATTGTGGATGTTCATTAATAACATATAAATTAAATTTTGGAGAATTATACCCTTTCCACATGATGTTCCATACCCATATACAAGTATATCGATCGTGAAAACCAAGGAAACGAACGCTCCCAAGCAATACAACTGGATCTAATAACTCATCAAAACGGTCGTAAATGAACTTAATAAAATTATAATAAATTAAATAAATATATATAAGTTTCATGATTAATTAATTAATTATCATATTTAATTTTATTATCCTTGATGTTATGGTCATGTGCAAAACTCATTCAGACATAAGGTAAGAGATTCTACCCGAACCTTCAGTTTTTCCTCCGGGTTACTCTTTCACTATACTTACCCAAATGTAATGCTTATTTATTTTTGTTTACATATTATATATTATATTTATATGTTCAAAACTCATATATTCAGATTGTTTCATCTTTATTTTATGGTAATTACATTTTTTACATGGTTCCCTTATTAATTCTTACAGATACGAAAACCTGATTAAAGGGAATATCACAATTTCATACCCATTTTCAAGTTCCATAAAAAATTTGTTTTAAGACACAACTGTTTTTATAAAATCACTAATTTTTTCACAAAAAAACTATATTTTTTCATTTATGGTTTAATATAAATAATAATTAAAAATGAAAAAAATGAATTTTCCAAAATAAGTATTCTTTACAATGTAAAAAGTGTGTTTCTCTCAAGATTTCCTCGATGATCTTATAAGATTATTTTCATCTATTGAAAAAAAACATAATTTTATGGATTATTGTGATAGATATATTATGATTATCATGTACCATATTTTACTAAATGGTTTATGATCATTTTGACTGTGGATGTGTGATTTGAAACCATTCACTATACTACTCAGAATGGTTAGTAATTATGTTTACAGATTAGGGAAATTTATTAACATTGAATATGTATATGATGTTTATGTTTAACCCCATCCATATGAGGAATGAATTGGATTTATCAATTGATGGGTGGGTCCCACTATATCCCCTCTATGCATCAGTTGGTCTCATGAGAAAAAAATAAAATTGGGTTTCATTTCAGTCCTTACCCTAGTATTTTCAGATTTCATGGACGAGGACTTGATGATATATTTTAGATGTACAAAATTATGAATTCCCTCAATATGATGCTAGTAATTGATAATCCCTTGTATTTTTAGACTAGTATAATATAAATGGTTATATTTCATTCTCTTATGATCATTTATATGGCTTTATTTAATCACCTTTCATTCCCTCCATATTATTCTCAAGTATACTTTTAAAGGCATGTGTTTATATTTTATCTTCTTTCCTAGTGTTTCTGTTTAGTGTAACTTCCACTATATTATTTACCCTTACTGAGCATCTGATCTCACCCCTTTATTTTGTTTTATTTTTCCCAAGGATTGAAGATGAATATTGTGAATGAATTTAAGGCATAACATAGAAGTTATGGATGATTCCAATGTAATTGTAATATTTATTTCCATTAAAGTTGTAATATAAAGTTCATGTATGTAATATGGATTCTAAAACTACTAAAATACGCAGTAATTTTGGATAAAAGTTTATTTTATATATACCAATTCAATAAAATAAGGCACAGGCTATGGGTAACTAGGGTCGGATAATTAAAAGCATGGCTCCCAATATTCCATAGGCCACTAACTATTAAAGGGGGTATAGGGTGTTACCTTAGGTAGTCTATACCCCCATATAATATTACATAATAAAAAAATAAAAAATTATACCTACCATCCATATTAATCATTACTGACTATTTTTTATTCAAAATAATTTGTACATTCGTATCATTGGGGAACCCAACGGGTCCTCTAGGTCTTATTATAACACATACACCCTAAGAGGGTCCCTCGATATCAGACTTGTCTCTCAGTACAAGCTTTGAAATTATAGGGAATCACGGCCTTCAACAAGGCCACAATCATTTCAGGGCCTTATTCCTATAATGAAAATCCTTACAGACACCTCTCTAGATAGAAGGCCCAAGACCCTCTAAGTACCAAAATATTCCATGGATGGTATAATCACAAAAGATAATGTATATTTATTTATGGACCAGCATCATAGGTAATCAAATATAAAATAGAGAATATCACTCACCATTTTTTTCATCTCATATATCCCAATGTCTCTATGGAATCTGAAGGTCACTTCACAGCCTAATCAGGACACTTTTACACTCTGCTAAATAAGGAGGGTCTAATAGTATCTATCCAAGGTTATATATATTCACAAAATTTACTTATTTTTACCTCTTATGGGGTCCATTTTTATTAGGTAAAACTTTTATAATCAATTCCTTCTCCTATAGTAGTGATTAGATGTAATTATATATATTACTTGGATTTAAATAGAAAATTGAATTACAATACTTTACAATGATATTTTATTATCAGAGTTTTTAATAATTGCAAAAAACATTAACCAAAAAACTTATTTCCTTTTCATATAATGGGAATTTTTACCACTATATGGTCAATTATTTTACCCATAATAAGCCTTAAATATCTCCCACAAATTTTCCACACAAGAAATGCTTCTAAACAAACATATGTATTAGATTTATTCATAAGCAGTGGAAATGGAAACATAATAAAGGGGTGATATAAGATTCTCAGTATGGGTAAACAAAAGTGATAAACATCAAAGATCTTATATGAGAAAAAGATGAGAATATTGGTATATTTAGTATATATAATATAGTTATAGCCAAAAAATCATATATCATAAAGCATGGAATAAGGTACGGGATAACATACAAGTGAATAATATTTTATTAAAGAGGAATAATCAAGGAATATAAAAAATCCAGAAAAAAAAAGAAACATAGAAAGGTGGACTAACATGAAAAAAAAGCTTGGATATATGAACAGCCATTATCATAAGAAAATATTGACATCAATATCATTATTCTCATGCCTATGAGAACAAATTCATTCTATTCATTCCTAAAAAATTGTGTAAACTCATTATGACCACATAGATGTGAACAAACACATTATGTTTATTCTTTATTATCTCATTAGATATAATCTTAAACCAATAAATTGGAGGATGATATTGGATCCCATCCATCATCAATAAATATAGGATCTATAGAAAATCAATCATTCATCATAAAAAACCCAGGAATAAAAAATGGGTCTCGTATAATTTTAAAATGGAACTACATAATAAAATATCCATAATTTCATCAGTAATCATAAAATGATATACCAATTGAAAATAAATAGGTTTCCAAATATATTTTGTATATTTCTAGATAAATACCATTTGATCCAAATGATACAGAATGCGTTATTTTCCTTCTATAGATAAAAGGTATATGGTTAACTCTGAAATACCACCAATAAATAAATGTATTGAATCTAGGTTAACACCAATAAATAAATGAAATATAAAATAGGGTATTCTATAAGTAAATGCATTAGAAAAAATAGGTTTATAATCCTTCAATGATGAGGAAATACAAAGGTAGTGATGGATCATTTCTATGATAGAAAATATAATTTCATAATCCATCTCGATAAATAAGTTTGATAGTATCATCTAAAGAATATCCTTGTTCAATCATAAGATATATAAAAGGACAATTAGTTTTATGAAAAACGTTTTTTAGGATAATTGAAAAAATTACTTTTGAATATAATAAATTACCATGATCTTTTGAAATAATTTTAAAATAAATATTTTATTAAACTACATAGAAAATAATATCATTTATAAACCATGATAATTTAGAGACAATTTTTCAAATAAAATGAAAATGTGGTTGAAATATTTAATCACATTAAAATGTTAACATATATTCTTTTAGTTGAAAACAAAGCATATAGAAAAAATTAAATTGATTTTCTTTTAAAGTGTTTACTATGAAAATATTTTTTTTTTTGTAAATTTTCTATTTAAATTTTGAAATAAATGTAGGGATATCAATAAAATTTGGATTCAAAGATAATATATGATCAAAAAAATAAATTCAATTTTCATATTATAAAAATTATTTTGATAAAAACCAAATCCCTTTAACAGATTATAAAGATTTAATTTTAAATAAAATTAAAGAGATAATAAGGTTAACCAAATATAATTATAGGTGGATTAAATGATTTTTATATTGGAAAAAACATTATACAAATTCCCTTGATGAGTTATCACATTTGAGAGATCTCAATTATAAAATGTGGCTGGGAGATGAAGCCTCGTGGATTGAGTTACATTTAAATCAAGCCACTTGGAGGATAAATTGTTTTAAATTGAACCTAAAATACCATTAATGAAATTTAATTAAATATGTAATAAAACTAACATAGATTATATGCATAAAATGAATGTAAATTGGTTCATAATAATGATTTTTTTTTCTAGAAATAAGAATTAAGACTATGAAACCCTTTCTTGTAACAAAGTCATTGAGTTAAGTATCATTTGATAATGCGGTTATATAGAATAATTGCATAACCCTAGAAAATAGGGACGAAATATAATATAAATTTTTCCATAGATAGAACAAAACATAATTGGAATAATAGATTTCAATAATAAATCATGTAACTCAATGGAAAGAAATTAATTTGGAAAAAACTCTTACAAAAGTTATAAATTTTAAATCAAAAAAACATGTGGGAAATAACATAGATTGGGACATATAATATCATGAAATTTAATATAATCCTTATGTAAAATGATAATACGGTATTAAATTCACATAAAAAATTAAACACAGCGTATAATATAAACAAGTCTTAAGTAATTTAAATTTGAGACAAAGAACCCTTATGAAATTAGAAAATTTCTAATAAAATCCCAATGTAGGATATGTTTTCAAATGAATCAGTAAAAATCATGAATACTAATAGAATAATTATACAAAATATTAAAGGGGTTGTTGATACATCATTCCAAATAAAAAACAACATGTTATAAGAAATATATCACAAGAAAGTAAATTTTATACAATACACCTTTAACTTCTTTCCCCTATTATTCAAATACACTCTAAGATCCTTTATAAAAAAATAATTATCAGAACCATCTATTTTAAAAAGTTTTTATTATATATAAACTTTTATAAAATTATTTTCTAATTAGTCTTTATGTGTGTAATAGTCAAATATAATTTATTTCCAATATCAGGTGTCAGTAATCATGATCATATTGAACAAGTTTCATATTAGTAGTATCAGTCTTAATAATTATCCAAAATTTCACCATTCATAGATCATACATGGTACTAGAATGATATTTTTATAATTATTTATAATTTTATAATTTTACTCTATCGGTATTCTAGTTATGAATCTTAATGATGAAATCAGAGATAAGCATGTTTTGATATTTTTTAATGAATGAACGTTGGTATATTAATTAATGAGTTTAATATTAATCTTAACATTACATAACCAAAATAAATTTTTTGTTTACTTTTCATATCATATATTATCAGTAATTATCTTCTCAAATTCATACATAATATTATTTTATATCAATTTTCAAGTAGTTGGGTTGACCTACTCAATCATGAACGTGCAATAATTAATGGATGATTATGAATATGAAAATTATTTATTTTAGAAAAATTTCATTATTACAGAATAATAATGAAATTATTTATATATTTTCAAGGTTTTTATTCATAGTTTAAAATATTATAAAATATAATAAAGAAAGTAGATGTTAAATTAGATATGTTACTTCATTGAGGCTATAGTATGTACAACACATGGTTAACATTTTCATTTATCGATGAATGAGTGGAAAAGAAGTTGGATTATAATTTTTATATTCATAATAATATTATAAACATAAAATTTTCCTCCAATTACATCTTTATAAATAGTTAAGAGAGATGGTGGTGAAAATGTAATACATTGCATCACAAAGGTGGTAGTCCGCACAACAATCGAATGATGTTTTTTCTTAATGGAAATGGAAATTTTTGGTTAATAGTTATTAAATTCTAATAATAAAATTTCTTATAAAAGAAAATATGATTTAATTAAATATGAATTATATAATTATATTTGGTAAAGTACTAAATAAATAGAGATAAGTTAGGTAAAAAATAACTCATGTTGAGGACTTTGGATTTTCCTTAAAAGAGTTATTTTAAATGGAGGTGATTAGACAATATATCCTCACAATAGTCTCATTGATAAGGAAGATGATTTTATGGAAAATTGAAAGGATTTTTTTAATAGGGAATAAAAATTTTTGGATGTTCTTGAAGGGGTGGTTAGAGGCCCCTTTTATAAGTGGTGATAATTCCATTTTGAAAAATATTTCAACTTAGTGTAAAGTGAGAACATGTTTCACATATCCAGAAGAATAAAAAATGAATGATAATAGAGTGGGGGATGATATGAGTTCTATAATACCTCAAACACTAATTTTCAAAAAAAATTATGCATGTTTTTAGGTCCTTTTTTCTTTGAATTTTTACTTTTACATTTTTTGGGTTTACTATGGTAACTTTTTTTTACGTATGTAATTTTATTTTAATGACTAAAAATAAAATAAAATATATTATATAATTTGGACCTACTGACTCCAAATATAAAAAATATTTTACTAGATACATTTTTTAAAATTTCTTAGCCATGATTCCACATACCAATGACCCAAGTGGGCTTTCCACATCACCTCAAGTGCGTCTTCTCGAATGCTAGAGGCTACCAACTAATAGTGAGGGTATAACTTGGAACATAGGAAGATCGTACCCTATTTATCGAAGTGAGAAAAAAGTAGTAATCAATATATAAATAGTCAATATAATAATATACAACTACTAATAAGGGCCACATATCACATAATAAAATCTAAAAATATGGAAAATGAATATAAACCCAACTATAAATATTTCATGCCATGCGAGTGTAAAGTTTTGATTGAAAACTCAATATGAAGACACACTAAAAATTAACAATTGGGTACTGACATCATGTTTGGTCCCCTCATCAATACTCCTTCCGGAATCATAAATCATCCATCAATCGTATGGCCTTTTCCTTTATCCTAACTTGAAAACAAGAATTATATTCAAGTACCAATTGGTGTCCTGAGAAAGGTCACAGTGAAACTCAATAGGACATAATCAGCGGTGTATAAAGAAATATATAGTCTATAATGGTGTATGTAGTTGTATAAGGAATAATAAACCAATAAAAATAAGTAAACATGTTTCTCATTTCACAATGGATCTCATTATCATTCAGTTCCAATTTCGTTACATTACATTGGAGGGTTAGTCCAAGTACCATATAATGGATACATGGAGCGTTATTTCGAGATCATTATAATGAATAATTATATCATCATTATAGCACCAAAATCAAGTCTAAATGTTACACTATTCCAACATAGAAATCATGAGTACTTAGAGATTTAGTCCAACACCATAATCATGAGAACTTAGAGCATCATTCTAGAATCAATAACATTACACAATTCAAACATATCTTAGTTCAACATCAATGAAATTTTATTAAATATTCCACATGATACGATTATTTTAAAACATATTTATTTGACATCATTACTAACCATAATCATGTATTATTAACCATTTGGCCCAATTACCATCAATAATCTCAAATCTCATTAACACATCCATGTTAAGACAAGTTATCTTTTATAAATAGTAAACATGATAAACACATTCACCATTGGTTTAATTTCATAACCCTATAAATCTAAAATTTCAATCCAAAATTATCATTTCAAGGAAAATTGGCACACCCCTTGGGTATCCATTTAACCCGAGATCATAATATCTAGTGGATCCAATAGGGTCCATAAAGGGTCTCATGATTTCACTGGGATTCAATTAGATTTTCTAAATTAAACATAATTGTACAACTTGGTTACTCAATGATACCAATTCAACACTATACCATCATCCAACATATGGTAATTATCATGTACACCACCTATCATAGGGTTATTTATGAATTTCTTCCAATCCTTGGCCCTTGATTAGAGGAATAATGGTCAAAATCACAATGGTGAAGATAATATTATATCAAAAACTAGAATAAATATTCAATGAAACAAGATATATTGAATTTTATAGCTTACAAAAGTGGTTGAAATAGATTTAGGTTGAGTTAGGTTGATTAGGAATAAAAATTGGGGGTCTAGGAATTTTTAGTTAAAAAATAGAGTGTTTAAATGTATGTGTGCATGATTTACTATATGGGATACATGGTTGGACAAAACTTACACCCTATCCATGTTCCCCTACTATTTGGGGATCATAGTTTATCCTAAGGAGGAATACATATTTTTAAACCATTCACCAACCATGAAACCTCCATTGTCATAGGGTGCATGGTTTTCTTGGGGTCGGTGCTCATATTAGGAAAACCATGCACCATCCTTGCACTGCCAACCCCCTCCAAAAAAACATCTAAAAATAACCTGAATTTAATAATGATAGTCCCAAACAAAAATGATATTAAACCTGAAAATTATGATATAATGTCACAATAAATGTAAGGAACGCACAATCTCCCCATTTTATTATATATCGTCTTCGAGTTGTACCCAAAGTCGCCACTAAGTTTCCTTGGTGAAAAGGTTTGACCCAAATATCTTCTTCAATCTTGAATGTTTCATCTTGAACACTTGAGACAGACCTTAATATAATAGCATGGCCTTACCCCTAGAAAATATACTCTGCAATCCACAACATGAATCAGGTGCTCTTCAAAGGACACACGAGCCTCAATCAGAGCATCATAATCATCAATCACTTGGGAAGGGTAGGGGTGATGCTATTGAAGCTATGATACATGGAAGAAATCATGCATAGAACTATACCTATGTGGAAGAGAAAAATGATAATCCACATGTTTGATCATATCCAAAATCTCAAATGTTCTGAAAAATCTATGTTCCAAATTTCTCTTAATCTGAATTCGATGGTGACCCAATCTCAAAGACACCCTACGGAAAACATGGTCTCACACTGTAAACTCAATAGGTCGATAAAGTCGATCATCATATGAATTCTTTATAAATTTCATCATATCGATATGTTTCTAAATTAACTGAACCAATTCTTATATCTCTGTTACAAGACTTGGTCCAAACAACTCTGACTCACCCACCTCCATTGAGTATAAAGGTGATCTACATGGCCTAATATAGAGTGCCTCATATCATGCCATCTGAATAGTCTCTTGATAACAATTGTTATAAGAGTACTCAACCATAGCTAAGTGATTCTCCCAAGACACACCAAAATCTAGGTAACACACCCATAACATTTCCTCTAACACTTAAATAGTATGTTTTGATTTCCTTCATCTCTATGGTTGAAAATAATTACACAGAAACACCTAAGTACTGAGCACCTTTTTCAATCCTTACTAGAAGTGAAAAGAAAATCATGGATCACAATCTAAAAGTATACATTGTGTAACCCCATTTAAATGAACTATGTCCCAAACATATAATTTTCCCAATTTATTAGCCTTGTAACTTTCCCAAATATTAATGAAATGGGAAACTTTTTTTGACCATCCCACAATCATCAATATCGTGTCATTCTTTTGAGGGGTACTTGGAAGACCCATAAAAAATTACATGGTGAAATTGACCCATTACCACTCTACAATGGGAAAATGATATTGAATCCTGGAAGGTTTCTGATGCTCTAAATTCACTTATTGATAGTTGTAACATCAAGTCACAAAACTCACAATCTTTTTTTCATTCTAATCCACCAATTATGTCTCCAAATATTGTGATAAATTTTGGTCAAATTAGGGTGCGACTTCACTTTGGTGGATGAAAATCACATATCAGATCTTCCCTCATAGAAGTAGGCACAAAAACCTAGTTCCAAACATATATTTGCATGTCCCCATATATAGTTCAATATTTCGGTGGATCCCCACCTTCAAAATTTTCCCTCAATGTTAGACACTTCAGATCCTCATACTATATTTCCTTTAGCATGGTTAGGTGTATACAATCAATGATTAAGGAAATAGGGGTCATCTTTTACCGAACTTCTTGAACATCCATGTGAACATTAACTTGACATTACATCATTTTCCAATAAGATCTAGACTCCTGGATAGGATGAGTCTATTTCTTTTACCTTAAATCATCAGCAACACTGTTTCCTTTCCCTAAAAAATAGTCCAACTCAAAATAGAAGGATTTCATATACTCAACTCATATCCTCTTCTAAATAATTAAATCTGATTGAGAAAAGATATAATTAAGTATTTTGGGGTCAGTATGTATAATAAATCATTCTCATAAAAGGTAATGTAACCAGCACTTTAATTCATAGACCAACGCTGCTAAATCAAGATCACCCATAGCATAATTCTATTCATATGGCCTTAAATTTCAAGATACATACACCCCACCTCGGTCACTCTGCATCAAAACTTCCCCATGTATAATCCTAGATGATTTAAAAAACAAGCTATACTATTCACCTGGCTTAGTTAGGATCAAAATCAGTGTTGTTTTCAAACAATTCTTTACATATTGGAAGAAATTATCACATATTCTAAAACTATTCCAACATGACACCCTTTCTAGATAGTCCGAAAATCAGTGCTGAAAAATGAGAAAACTATTTGACAAAGCTTCAGTAATATCTCAACATACCCAAAAATATTCAGATATCAAAGACATTATTAGGATTCTCCCAAGAAACAACTACTTAACCTTTTTTGGGTCCACTGTGTTGGAGTTGGTTCCCTAGAACCAACTTCATTGTACTTTATGATAAACTTTTATTCATGGTTATGAATATTAATAAACTTGTTATCACATCATGATTTTTCTTCTATGTAACATAGTATGTGATAATGTCCAAAGAGTAGATATTGCACTAAAAGGTCATAGCAAGTCCTCGCTGTGATGAGAACTCAGAAGTGCTACAACACTATTCATGAATATATGTTCTATATCCAGATGATATAATTTGAGGGACACAAATGATAGAGGCTATCAGGGGTGGATACTCATAGGACTTTAAGGCACCTTCTCAGGGTGTCTTCCCTTGAGAATATTTATTGTGGTTATTATGAGAATGAGACCAGCTAATAAAAAATCCACATTTCTATGTGTCATTGAATATTCTTATATACGATTGTGTGTATTGGTATTTAGATATTAATATTATTATTTATGATTATTATGAGTCACACATTTAGATGTGTTGATGAAAACAATGATGTTAGATCTTCGCAGTGAAGTAAGATATGTTGGGTGCATCATGAGTAATATTGTATTAATGAAAAATATGAGAAAGGATTTATCACTTATGTTCATTAATGGAAATTAATAACTCTGGTCATTTGAGGGGAATGATATAGCCTAAATAAATCCATGACCATGGTGTTCTATAGGTATGTTCTATTCTATAAATTCAATGAAATGGATATCGAGCATATAGGATGATGGAACTGGTATAAAACTTTCTCAATTTGAGATATTGTGGTAAAAGGATTATATTACATGTTAACCATTTGTATGAGGTTACATGTAGTTTCTTCATTCTTTTTTTCACTAGGGGTGCCTTACCATGTTGCTAGACTGTTATATTGGACATTAGGCTACTTCTCCTAATGGCACTGAGAAAGAGGCCTAGAGGGTCGCACACTAAGTGTGTCCAAAGTCTTAGTTAAATAATATATTATTATTTATTATTTAACAGGTTGAATAAATATTATTCCCATATGTGGTTTAATTATTATTCCTTTATTCTTGATCGCATTTATTCCTTCACTAGTTATTAAAGAGAATATATTATGAGTAGAATATTTAATAGATATTTATTTTCTATTTAGTGAATATAATATTTATTTATTTATTGGAGAATAATGTAGTGATATTTATTTAATAAATAAATAGACACTATTCAAGGTCAGATAAAAATTATAGAGGAATGGTGGACCAAGTTTAATGGTCTTGTGAGAAATGATTATATTGAATATTATTTAATTAAATAATATTTAATTATAATTCTGCAGTTCAGCTCATGTCGAGAAATAATAACAGTACTATTATTATTTGACATGAGGTTTTTCTAGGATTAAATAAAAAATAAGGGAACTTGTTCAATTATTTTATTTTAACTCCAACAATAAAAATATCCAATTATGTTATTTTCTCATTAGCTGATTTGGTTGTGCACAATAGATTTGTTGAATCATCTCAAGCCTAGAGAGCTCCCTTCTACAAGAAGGCTCCCGAGAATGGAGAGCAATCATCCTCCACTATATCAAGTAGAATATATTGAAAGCGGTTTTTGAGGCAATCAAAGTCGAATGATACAAGCACAAGGATCCTCTGTGCGAGCACCTGGAGACTGATTCGACAGTATCTATAGATTCCTGGAACACATGTGGATCACTGCTAGAGGAGATCTACCCATTGTTTTTATACCACAATGATGGTGCACTACATATCTATCACCAATTCATTAATGAAGAAAGAATTACTTTGTGGTAATTTTTATTTAATTAAATTGATTATAAATAATATGTGATGATCCCCTCTCTTTGGTTCTTGCATGATTAATGTTGTATATCATTGATTCAATTCCATTGATCTTGGATATTAAACATCATATAGATCTTAGATTGATCATCAATAATGATAAAAAGCAATGTTTCCACCACCCATCAAATGATTCTGTTGAGCCAAGAACCTATAAGTGGTATCAGAGAAGTCACATAATTATTTATAATTATTTAAAATCATTTTTTATTTTTTCATTTGTTGTCATGACCCGTCCCCCAGGGCCCGTGTCGTGACCACCCCAAGCCCGTCTTCCATAGGTCAGGGGAAGGAGACTAGAACCGAATAGGCATATCCCAAAAGGGAAGGAATTTTCCTTTAAGCATGTACACATGAACAAAGATTAAACTTCAGAAAGGTAAACACGAAGTAAACCACAATTGCCACTGAGACAACTACTAGAAGTACAGTACAAACTGAAAAGTAAATGGGGCCAGAATACAAGACCAAAACCATGAAGGAAATTATAGCTTCCAAGGTCTATCTACTTAAACCCTACCTAAAGGGTAGGTGGAGGGCAGTTGTATGGAGCAATAGAAGTACATCTAATCTGTCCCGTCTCACTGGGCACTACCTGGTCCCAGACCACCAAGTTATCTGTCGAAGCATTGATCACCTGCACAAGACACGAGACATGTAGGAAAAGCCCGTCCAGGGGTAAGTAACACAATACTCAATAAGGACCCCAAACCTCAAAGGAAAAAACATAGAGAAATATCACACAACAAGACCACAAAGAAAAGACAACTCACACCAAGATCACACAATAAGACCAAAAATCAAAGACAACTTATACTAGGTATAACTCAAAGTATAGAATGTATGATTTATCAGTCATAATGTTGAATAATCATTTACAACTGAAGGGAATCATCCCTGATCATCCACTAAGGTTTGCCTGGCTACAGGACCCCTGAGGTCTGCTCGGCTACAGGACCACTAAGGACCACTCATCTGCTGGACCACTGAGGTCCGCTCATCTCCTGGACCACTGAGGTCTACTCGAATGTTGGAACACTAAGGTCCCCTCGGCTGCTAGACCACTGAGTTCTGCTCATCTACTAGACTACGGAGGTCCCCTCGTATCCTAGACAACTTAGGTTCGATCTCCTCATCTTATGAACCACTGAGTTCCACTCATCTACTGAACTGCTGAGGTCTGCTCGTCTGCTGGACCACATAGGTAAGCTTGTCATATCCTTCATGCCACATCCATCTGTAGGATTCCCTCTCTTTAGTGTGCTTGATTCCATGAGAATATACTCCTCAAGAAATCAGTTGTATCTCAACTTCCATGAAAACACACTTAGATTATACCCAAGGAACTGCCTCATTACAAGGGTCCCAATGTCATAGACAGCACGTCAATCAAATTCCTAGTCTAAAAGTTATTTTCGTTTTAGTAAATAGGGGTCGGTTGTATCTGGGTCTGGTCCAACATGGTCAGACTGACCCAACCAACCCATCCTGGAGGTCCCGTTTCATCTAAATCATTTTAGCCGACCCGACCTGACCCAGTTGGGTCTGGTGCGACTCGACTCGGACTGGTCTAGTGTCTAGGCCCACTGGACCTTGTGGGACCCGGTCCGGTTTGGCTGTGGGTCCAGACCGCTGGGTCGCCTAGTGACCCGGTTCTCACCAGGTCTGGTCCGACTCAGTCAGACCGGTTCTGACCAGCCAGGCTGCCCAGCAGCATGGTTTCCCATCTGACCTGGCCCACGTTGATGTATCGATTCTCCTCTATCCCAGGTGGCCTGGTGGCCTAGTTTACTACACCGTCCTGGCCCACATCGGCGGGACGATTTTCCTCTAGCCAGGACGTTGTGTGGAATCCAGATCATCCATCCACATGTAACCAACATGGCACCACTTCCTCATCCATCTAATCCTCTCACACGGACCTGTCATCTAGGTAACCCGCATCACACAATGGGTCCAGCTCTCCACTGTGATCCGAAGAACGGATCTTGCATCTCCGACGTGGCTGGGTTGCTACGTCTTCCTACCACCAGCCTCCGTACCGGTGACCCCTGTTGTTGTCGTGCTGTGTTACCTGCGTGTCGCCTCCCACATGCCATCAAGGCCTGGGTGTCGCGACCTAGTGTCGCCGCCACAGTTGGTTGTTGCGGCCTGGTGTCACCGCCGCAGGTGGGTTATGCGGTCTTTGATGATATCATGACCTCCTGTTGCCACCACATCCTCATGTCATGGCATCCTTCCACCTCTGAGGCCTCACGCAATGGTCTCTCTCCGATGCTCCACAGAAATTTGAACCACAAAGAATGGGAAGAACTCAAATAGAGGATAGGGGAATAATTATCACATAAGAATACCCAAAGATTGATTTGGGTGTTTATTCGTATAGTCCCAGATATGTTCTTGTTATCAGGATCAAGAAGAACCAAAATAAAGTAAAAAAATCACTAAGATAGATATCCCCTTTATTCGACATCATTAACCATCTCGCACGAACGATCGATCCGTGGGTTAACTTGTTCATGAGTTAACCTGCGTTTTTCGTTTAAAAGAAAGAAAAGGGAAAACCAATTCACAAAGAAAAGCATCAAACCCTTACCTAGGATAAAATTATTGGTTTAGGAATTATAGGATTGCGTGCCTTTGTTCTTTATTCTTGATCAGAAACCCATTGTTGCTAATGATTCTTTGAAGGGTGTAATAATGTGTGTTAGTTATTCGTCGTCACCACCGACCAAAGCCTCTAAGCGATCCTAGGATTCTGCCAACAATCCTACATTGAATGTTAGGCTATTAACTAACAAAACACAAATCAATGTTTCTATTACGCTGCATTACAACATCATTATGTTGCACATTAATGATGTTCATTAATGGGATTTAGCATCGCCTCGTCACTAAATAACAAAGAATAAAATGTAATAAAATAACCTTTTATGTTTTTTTATTTTTCTTCCGAAAATTCTGAAAATTAACTTTTTACCTCAACCCGAGTCAGTAAAGGTTATACCCCTCTTAAATATAACATCTCATTACACACTCAACAATGGTAATAGATTTTTAATCTGAGTTACCATTTTTGGGTTATGAGGATTCAAAAATAAAATAATTTTTTGTTTAAATTATTTTATTTACAATTAAATCCGAAAAACTAACTTTCACAGCCAGCCCACTCTAGTCGATGTTAGGATCCACCTAAGGGAGGAAAACCCTAAAAAAATCAACCATACTCTTGGATTTCCAATCCATGTTACAATTTATGAGTTATAAGGATTTGAAAATAAAATATTATTTATTCAATTATTTTATTTATGACCAAAAACTACTTTCCTCTGATGTCTTGTATCAGCCAATGTTAAGCTCTACCTAAGTAAAACATACCCTCATAAACTTAATGGTGGTCACATATTTTCAATCCGAGTAACCATTCATGAGTTATAAGGATTTAAAAATTAAAATAATTTAATTTTATTATTTTATTTACAATTATTCCATTTTGGGGTTTCCTCACTAGAGGCCCGCACCGACTAAACTTAAGTCGCGCCGAGGGTAAAACCACCCTGATGAATGAAATGGTTCCCTCATATTTCTGATTTGATCTCCCATTTAAGAGTTATTCCACTTTTTCATGAAAACCACTCACTCGTGATGTTTAAAACATAACATTTTTTGACGGATCATTCTGGGCACTCCGGGCAGTGGAATCGCACGCCATCTTAGCACCTGGTCTCGAAATAATCCCATTTAATTTTAAAAAAAACATGGAAGTCTAGGGTATTACATTACTCCCCCTTTAGGTATTTACATCCTCGTAAGCCAAGACAAGGGATAAGCAAACAAATGAGAGGTACTGAGCGCGAATCTGAGCCTCCCGCTCCCAAGAGCTCTCCGGGAGATTACCATGCTACCACCCAATGCACACTAGAGGAATCAATTGTCCATGAAGGATACACTCATTTCGATCCTCAATCTCTAACAAAAACTCTACAAAATTATCCTCTTCGTTAACTTTCAACTCACCCCATCCAAATCTCCAACACATAGAGGTATCTTGAGCCCTCTACTAAACTCTTGTCTTGTGTAGTTGGGAAGTGGGTCAATTTGGTGAGTCAGTCAATGATCACCCAGTTGGTATCGTGTCTCTTGGATGTACATAGTAAACCTGTCACGAAGTCCATCGATATCCCTTCCCACTACCTTCCCAGTACCCCAAGAAAGAGAATGAACAACCCACGAAAATGATTCATACAAGCGGGGTGTTTTTTTTTCTCAACAGGCAAGCCCAACTTCAACCCATTCTATCATCCCCAGTGTCCTCCTTGACACCCACACACATACCCCAATGCATCTCACCACACTAGGTGTCACTGCTACAACTGTGCATCCTATGAAAATAATTACATGCTCCCCACATTTCAAAAATTCATCAGGGGTATTCCCTATGGAAAACTTAGCACATAAATATTCACAGTCGGTTTCACCAAGTTCTGCCTCCCTGACTTGTTTAATAGTGGACAAGAAAAAACCAAAGACTGGAGATAAGATGCTTTATACCCATCCAAAAAGAATATCTGAAGTGAGGCCAACTACACTGAGGCCTTGTTCAGTATCTATGAACTCAATCTTCTACTAAGAGCATCTAACCCCACATTTAACTTCCCATGAGTATTGAGCATCTCGAAGTCATAGTCTTGGAGTAACTCTAGCCAATGTCATTGTCTCAGATTCAGAACCTTTTGAGAAAATATTTACTTAATACTCTTGTGGTCAGAGTAGATGATGAATCATTATCCCATAAGGTAGTGTCGCCACATCTTCAATACAAAGACTACCAATTCCAACTCAATGTCATGAGTCGCATAGTTTTTGTAACGACCCAAAAATTGGTTAATGAGAATCCCTCTTGATCTAATTAAATGCCTTACTATTTGAAATGGTCATAAAACATATGCACTTATTTTGTTTTTTGATTTTAAAATACCATTAAGAATCATGATCATTGCTAATATAGTCGTTGAACAGTGATCACATGATTAGTATAAATTTGGGCTTTAGTAATCTAATTTACTCAGACAAAGGAAGTGATGGCCTCATCCAGTAGAATTGCTCCATATGAAGCCCATTTGTCGGAGCTCAGAAAGGAGGTGGCGTCATTGGGCTTCGCTCTTGACCAATCCTGATCCAAGCTTCACCAGGTTAAGCTCTAACAGAACCGTATACGGGAGAAGTGGAAGTTGATAGAGATCATCATGTGTGCAATGTTATCTGAGCCACCCCAAGAGTCTATCACCATCGTGCACCTTACCCTTAGGTCTTATGTAGATTTTTTAAGGGGTTATGTGAAAATTACTTAGTACTATGGTCATGTACATTATTTTTTTATATACTAATGAATATACTTTCTGGTTATTATTGTTACTTTGTAAATAGTTTTTAAATCACAAATAGTGTTTTTAGTTAATATTCAACCAAGAAATCTATTTTTATGAATTATTGTATTTTTAAATTAAATAATATTTTAATAAAATATTATTATTATTATTATTAATTTTTATTAAAAAAATTATCTTATAATTTTATGAATGCAATCATAATTTTTATTAATGTTCGAAAGCCATTTTTGTCAAAACCTGTGATTTTTCGATAAATGACAGTTTTTAATTTAAAAGTAAAAATTAAAATATTTGAAAAATTATTTATATTAAATAAATATTATTTTTGGAATCAGAACGTCGAAATTATCCAACGGTTAGTTTTTCATAATTTTCTTAGACAGTCAAATTTTTGGGTAAAAAATTAAATACCGTTTAAATATATAATGTCTTTTATGACATCATAATGACCCAATAGTGATGTAATAAAATACTATAAGCTTTATGTTCGGCCAATATATGTTTTAAAATTAAAATAATGTAATTTTGGATTTTTTTGACTTATTTTACAAATCATTAATGTACCCTTCAAGACTTATTAAACATCTTGCCTTTTTAAATTATTTTCCTTGGGAGTGTGACTCACCTCCACATAAGCAACCCCATAATTTTAAAATGTTTGGACTATGGCCTTATAAAATATTATTTTCCACTTCCCTTTTCCAAAAACCGTGGGCAAAAACCATGGTTTGGTTTGTGGTTTGGATTAATTTAATGTGAGGTGTCCCAAACCTAAATAATAAAGAATTCTATCACTTTTCCTATATAAACCCACCCAAGCTCCCACTTCCTCCTCACTCAAAGCCTTGGAGTTCGTCCAACCTCTACCCAAAAACCTTACCTAGCTCTTCTCCCACGTCCAAGAGCTTTTGGCCTCATCAAAAGATCAAGCCTAGCTTCCTTAAGGAGGTTCTCAAGAGGAGGATTTAAGAGGTAATTCCCCCCTCTCTCTTTCCTTTAAATTCTTTTTAATTTAAAGTTCATTTCATAATCTCTCCCAAAATATCTTCATACAAATGGTATTTTAAATCTAGTGATTTAAATATAATGTAATTTTATGATGCTAATGGCATATTATACCTTCCAAACTCCATTCCCCCTCCATTCTGTTATAAAAGATAATGTCGTTCGTGAGGTGTTAATTTATCACCTTCAAGAACGAAATGTTTTATTCTTCCATTTCTACCTTTAGATCTGGTCATGAAACCATTTTTATGGTTGAACCAGAATATTCTATATGTATTATTTTCTATTTAAATTTCTGGAACTAACTTATGTATATATTACTAAGTGATAAAATAAAACAAGTTCTTTGTGATCAAAAAACCGCCCAAATTAACCCAAACAATCATCATTTAATTCTTATCTAATGATTCGTACACATGGTATAATTCATCATAATATTATTTTAAATTCTGGAATATCATTAATAACATGAAATACATGTTTTTTATGTTTACCCATTTTCTACTCGAACATCAATTTAAGAATACAAGTGAACCACTCAAGGAAACCATAAAAACAAACATTCCTGAACAATGTTTTTAAACTCTATAACTCATCTAAAGGCACATAAAATCACTTAATGAAACCATAATGAACCATATTAATGTACACAAGGTTCTGTATTTTTCAATTAATGAATCTAATGTGGTTATACAGGATATTAAAGCTAAGTAAGTGTTTGGATATAAGGTAAGAAGAAATTCTCGAACCCAATTTCATCCTTCGGGTTCTCCCTCCTTAACTCCATTTTTGATATGATTACTCCTTAAAAATCATTTTTTAATCATTTTATTTCATTTTATGGGATATAAATGTTTAAAACTGGTTTTTATGTCAAACAAAATGTTTTCCAAAAGAACTCTTCTTTTAAGAACACACTTTTAACTTCTCACTCAAAGTTGACGGTTCTTATAACATGTATGTTATTCCCTCTTTCTTTTGGGTACCCAATGTTTATGAATGTTTTCATATGAGTTGTATACCATTCCTTTTCATGGGTTACTTATGTTCATTGTTGATATATGTTTATTGTGGAAAGCATGATAATGATAATTTTATGATGTGACGGGTGTGCCCGAAATTATATAGCGCAATATGAATGTTTCAATGTGACGGGTGCGCCTGGAATTATACAGCACTCCAATGCATTGAGTAAAGTGATCAATATCATGAGTAAATGTGAAATTATTTATGAACGAGATGCTAGATTTGTTCATAAGTATGTGTGGTAGTTAAACACTATGACATGATGTTTCATTTTTATGCATTGCCACGTTACTATTCTTTTATTTATGCTTCCTCCCATGTTCATGATATTTTGACTATGACATGATTATGCTCACCCCATGCTATATTGTTCTTATCTATCCTCTTAATAGGCTTTTAGATCACCCATTTTGATGTATATCCCTAGGTGGCTACATGTACTAAGGAGAGGACAAGTGCCCTTAAGAAGCTAGAGAAGAATAAATTATATAAATATTTATGCTTGATGTTGTATTTGTTGTGTACGGTCCTAGTTTTCCCAAGACACTAAACCTTTGGATCCTCTATGTGTAATAATACTATGTTTTTATATTTAAAATGGTTTTATAGTAATGTAAGAAAATTAAGGGTCGTTATAGTTAGTATCAGAGGTAAGGTTTAGTTAATTTGGGGATTAGGATTAGTGAACCCTAGAGAAAACCTCTAGCAAGAGACTAAGTACATATGTGAACACAAGAACCTTTACATAGGGATCCTTTTAGTAAAAATGAATAAGTTATTCATGACTTGTTGAATTATGTTTTGTTCTAACATTTTCTATTTTAGAAAATGGTGGGAACCAGGAGAAACCAGGCCAACAACTCATGTGAGGGTCAATGCAACGATTACCCGAACGACATCCCCAATGATTTGGGAGGTGGAGTTCAGAACATCATGGCGATTCTTACCCAACTATATCCGGTTATGAACAATAACCATAAAAATGGGGAACTTCCTCCTTCACCAATTATTGAGAAACTGGCTATCGAATGCTTTATGCGGCAATGACCACCGACGTGTAGTGGATCTTCTGATCCACTAGTTGTGGAACAGTGGGTCAACTCCATGGAGAAGATCTTTTTTGTTCTTCACTGTTCTGATATTGAGAAGGTGACACTATCCATTTATCGTCTAGATGTAGAGTCCGATCAAAGGTGGGATTTGATTAAGAACACCAAGACAAGGGAGGAAATTGAAGAGATGGAATGGGAAGACCTTAAGATAATTTTTCTTAACAAGTATTTCCCAAGAACTCTTTGCACAAAGATGGAGAGAGAATTCATAGATCTCAATAAAAAAGAAGGATAATCTGTCACAACCTATGAAGAGAATTTCACAAGGCTTTCAAGGTACGCTTCGGGTTTTGTTATCAAAAATGATAGCAAAATTGATATATTCTTTAGTGAATTAAAGCCACACCTTCTAAAGGCTCTTGAAATTCGAGACTTTGGGAGTTATGAAGAAGTTTTTTGATGTGCTCTCAAAGTGGAGATGGATTTTGGAGAATTGACCCACGACTATGGTGATAAGAAACAAAAGATGGATTTTCAAGCCAGTGGATCTAATGATAAGGGTGGGAAGAAAACCCAACGACCCACATGCCAAAAATGTGGGAAGTTTCACCATGGGAACTGTCTTAAAGGGATGAGGAAATGCTTCAAGTTTGTGAAAGAAGGACACCATGCTCAAGAGTGTCGAAAAGACACGAAAAGGAATGATAATGTGGTGGAAGAAAGGAGAGAACCACCCATGGTTCAATGCTACAACTGTAGGGAGCTAGGGCACTATGCAAACCAGTGCACCAAACCTCGAGTTCTCGAGGGTAATCAACGTCAGCAGCCACCAAAGCCAAATGAACAAGGGAAGGCTTATGCCATCACTACAGCAGAAGTGGATCAAGATAATGAAGTAATACAAGGTACACTTCCTATTCACTCAATAATGTAAAAATTCTTATTTAATTATAGTTCTACGCGTTCCTTTATATCTTGCAAGTTTTCTAGAACTATAGAATTGAATCCCCAAAACCTTGAAGTAGATATATCTATAAAAACACCAAGTGGTGAAATCATTGAAACCCAAGTGTTTGACTCTTCTCCTATTGGCATATGTGGGAAGATTCTTCCAGCAAATCTCGTAATACTTCCCTTGGAGGAATTCAACACTATAATGTGAATGGATTGGATCTCGTTATATAGAGCGCACATCAACTATTGGGAAAAGGAATTATCTTTTCATATTCTGAACCATACCATGCTCCAATACAAGTGTAAGTAAGATCATAAATATCCTTTTAAAAATCCTTCAATGGTGTGGGTGTTGATTCCCTACGAAGAAGCATACCTCGCCCAAATGGTTGAGTCGAAGGAAAGTGACAACCTTGAGGAAATGCCCATTGTGAGGGAATATAGTGATGTATTTCCCAAAGAGTTACCCTGAATTCCCTCGGATCGTGAGGTAGAGTTCTCAATTGAACTCATACCTGGAGCTACTCGTATCTCAAAGTTTTCCTATAGGATGGCCCCTATCAAACTGGAGGTGTTAAATAATCTGCTGCAAGAGCATCTGGACAAAGGGTTCATACACCCTAGTGTATCACCTTGGGGTGAGCCAATGATATTTGTGAAGAAGAAGGATGGAAAAATGCGGCTGTGTATCGATTATCAGGAACTCAACAAGATCACCATAAAGAACAAGTATCCTCTTCCAAGGATTGACGACTTGTTTGATCAGTTAAGAGGTTCTCAATACTTCTCAAAGGTGGATCTTCATTTTGGATATCATCAGGTAAAGGTGAAGAAGGAAGATATTCAAAAGACTGCCTTCCAAACAAGGTATGGGTACTATGAGTTTTTGGTGATGCCCTTCGGACTTACTAATGCCCTTGCAATCTTCATGGATTTGATGAATAGAGTCTTTATAAATTACCTCAAAAAATTTGTGGTAGTGTTTATTAATGATATTATAATATACTCTAAGAGAAAGGAGGAACATGAAGAACATATAAGACTTGTGTTGGAAACATTAAGAAAGGAGATGTTGTACAGAAAGTTCAGAAAGTGTGACTTTTGGATGATGCAAGTCACATTCTTGGGACATGTGATCACAAGTGTGGGAATTTTTGTGGATCCTTCAAAAACAAATGTGATTTAGGAATGGATCAAGCCCTCTAGTGTCATATAAATCTGTAGTTTTCTTAGATTAGTTGGTTACTACCAGCGTTTTTTGAGAAACTTCTCACGATTGTCAAGCATGCTAACTAATTTAACAAGTAAAGGGGTAAAGTATGTTTGGATAGAAGAATGTGAGGGAAGATTTAAGAAGCTAAAGAGAAGGCTGATCACTGCACCTGTACTCACACTACCAAAAAATGGAGAATGTTTTGTGATATATAGTGATGCTTCAAAGAAAGGCTTGAGTTGTGTACTCATGAAAAATGAAAATGAGATAGCCTACACCTCATGGCAGTTGAAGATACATGAGCAGAACTACCTGACGTGTGATCTAGAGCTGGCACCCATGATTTTGGCCTTGAAAATATGGAGGCACTACCTTTATTGTGACAAGTGTGACATATACACCGACCACAAGAGCCTAAAGTATATATTCACACAAAAGGATCTCAACATGCATCAGAGGAGATGGTTAGAGTTATTCAAGGATTATGATTGCTCTATTCACTATCATCCTGGAAAGGCGAACAAGGTAGCTGATTCTCTAAGAAGAAAAGAACCTACTACTCTATCCATGATGTGGATTGAGAAAGTCCCTATCTTCTTAGAATTGAAAAGGATAGATTTAGAAATCATATGGGCAGGGGATACATCCTACCTTTCCCAAATTATTGCACAACCATCCATCCAAGAGAAGATTAAGGAAGCACAAAGGGATGATGTGGAGATACAAAAGAGGGTGAAAGCAGTAAAGGAAGGGAAACTGTAGTATTTCCATATCGATGATGAGGGTGTGATTCAGTTTGGAACGCGGCTTTGTGTGCCTTCATTACCTGAGATAAAGAAGGAGCTATTGGTCAATGCACATAGCTCAACATTCTCTATACATCCTGGGAGTACGAAGATGTACCGTGATCTCCAAAAACACTTCTGTTGGGATAACATGAAGAAGGAGTTTATGGAATATATATCAAGGTGCTTAGTATATCAGTAAGTTAAAGCAGAGCAACAAAAGTCCAAAGGTATGATGCAACCATTGCCTATACCCATGTAGAAATGGGAGAATGTTACTATGGACTTTGTCACATGTCTCCTGAAGAAATTGAAGGGAAATAATGCGATCTGGGTTGTGGTTGACCGACTCACTAAGACTTCCCATTTTTTCGCTATTCAGGAAGACCTCTTGCTTGAAAAACTTGCAAAGATATATGTGAAGGAAGTGGTGAGACTGCATGGCATTCCACTCTCGATTGTATCTGATCGTGATCCAAGGTTCACATCTAAATTATGGAGGATCCTTCAACATGTTTTGAGTACTGAATTAAATTTCATCATGGCCTATCACCCACAAACTGATGGCCAATCTGAAAGGACTATTCAGATGCTTGAATATGTGCTAAGATTTTGCTCTCTAGAATTCAAAGGTGGATGGGATCAGCATCCCCCATTGGTTGAGTTCTCATACAAAAATAGCTTCCAATCAAGTATTCAGATGACTCCATATGAAGCTCTGTATGGAAAGATATGTAGAACTCCAACCTATTGGGATGAAGTTGGAGAAAGAAAGCTACTTGAACCCGATCTTGTGCAAGAGATGATAGAGAAGGTTGAAATCATCCAAAAACACATCAAAGCTGCTCAAAGTTGGTGAAATAGTTATGCTGACAACCATCAAAGGGACTTGGAGTTCGACATTGGGGATAATTTCTTCCTTCGAATATTACCATGGAAGAGATTCATGCGATTTGGAAAGAAAGGGAAGCTAAGCCCAAGGTAAAATGGCCCCTTTGAAATCCTTGACCGCTTAGGAGTTGTGGCCTATCGGCTTGCACTTCCACCAAATATGGCTCAAGTTCATGATGTGTTTTATGTATCACTATTGAGGAAGTACATACTAGATCCCTCACATGTACTAAACTCAAATGTGGTGCAGCTGGAAGATGATCTTTCCTATGAGGAGCAGCCGGTAAAGATTTCGGACCGAAGAGATAAGGTTCTACACAACAAGACAACCCATCTTGTCAAAGTGTTGTGGAGGAGCCATAAGTTTGAGGAAGAAACATGGGAACTGGAGGAAGCAATGAAGGAAAAGTACCCACATCTATTTTTGGCCTAGAATGTAAAATGAAATTTCAAGGGAAAAATTTCTTAAGGGGGGGGAAGATTGTAACGACCCAAATATTGGTTAATGAAAATCCCTCTTGATCTAATTAAATTCTTTAATATGTGAAATGGTCATAAAACATATGCACTTATTTTATTTTTGTATTTTAAAATACCATTAAGAATTGTGACTGTTGCTAATATATCCATTGAACAGTGATCACATGATTAGTTTAAATTTGGGCTTTAACAATCTAATTTACTCAGACAAAGGAAGCGATGGCCTCATCCAGTAGAATTGCTCCATATGAAGACCATTTTTCAGAGCTCGGAAAGGAGTTGGCATCATTGGGCTTCACTCTTGACCAAGCCCAAGCTGACCTTCACCAGGTTAAGCTCGAACAGAACCGTCTACGGGAAAAATGGAAGTTGATAGAGATCACCACGCGTGCAATGTTATTCGAGCCACCCCAAAAGTCTGTCACCATCGCGCACCTTACCCTTAGGTCTTATGCGGCTGTTTTAAGGGGTCATGTGACAAATCCCTAGTACTATGGTCATGTAAATTATTTTTATATATACTAATGAATATAATTTCTTGTTATTATTGTTACTTTGTAAATAGTTTTTAAATCAAAAATAGTTTTTTTAGTTAATATTCAACTAAGAAATATATTTTGATCAATTATTGGATTTTTGAATTAAAAAATATTTTAATAAAATATTATTATTATTATTAAATTAAATTTATTAAATATAAATGATCTTATAATTTTATGAATGCAATCATAATTTTTATTAAGGTTCGAAAGCCATTTTTGTCAAAACCCGTGAATTTTTTATAAATGTCGATTTTTATTTTAAAAGTGAAAATTAACATATTTAGAAAATTATTTATATTAAATAAATATTATTTTTGGAATCAGAACTTTGAAATTATCCAACGGTAAATTTGTCATAATTTTCTGATACAGTCAAATTTTTGGGTAAAAAATTAAATACCATTTAAATGTATAATATCTTTAATGACATCATAATGACCCAATAGGGATGTAATAAAATACTATAAGATTTATGTTCGGCCAATATATGTTTTAAAATTAAAATAATGTGATTTTGGGTTTTTTTGATTTATTTTACAAAGCATTAATGGACCCTTCAAGACTTATTAAACATCTTGCCTTTTTAAATTATTTTCCTTGGGAGAGTGACTCACCTCCACATAAGCAACCCCATTATTTTAAAAATTTCGGACTATGGACTTATAAAATATTTTCTTCCACTTAACTTTTCCAAAAACTGTGGGCTGGTTTGTGGTTTGGATTAATTTAATGTGAGGTGTCCCAAACCTAAATAATAAAGAATTCTCTCACCTTTCCTATATAAACCCACCCAAGCTCCCACTTCCTCCTCACAAAAAACCTTGGATTTCGTCCAACCTCTACCCAAAAACCTTCCCTATCTCCTCTCCCATGTCCAAGAGCTTCTGGTATCATAAAAAGACCAAGCCTAGCTTCCTTAAGGAGGATCTCAAGAGGATGATTTAAGAGCTAATTCCCCTCTCTCTCTTTCCTTTAAATTATTTTTAATTTCAAGTTCATTTCTTAATCTCTCCCGAAATATCTTCATAAAAATTGTATTTTAACTCCATTATTGTAAATATACTGGAATTTTATTATTATAATGGCATATTATTCCTTTCAAACCCCATTCCCCCTCCTTTATGTTATAAAAGAAAATGTCGTTCGTGAGGTGTTAATTTATCACCTTCAAGAACGACATGTTTTCTTCTTTCATTTCTACCTTCATATATGGTCAGAAAACCATTTTTATGGTTGAACCAGAATATTTTATATGTATTATGTTCTATTTAATGTTTTGTAACTAACTTATGCATATATTACTAAGTGATAAAATAAAACAAGTTCTTTGTGATTGAAAAACAGCCCAAATTAACCCAAACAATCATCATTTAATTCTTATCTAATGATTCGTCCACATGGTATAATTCATCATAAGATCATTTTAACATCGGTAATATCGTTAATAACATGAAATACATGTTCTGGATTTTTACCCATTTTCTACTCGAACATCAATTTAAGAATACAAGTGAACCACTCAAGGAAACCATAAAAACAAACATTCTCGAACAATGTTTTTAAACTCTGTAACTCATCCAAAGACACATAAAATCACTTAATAAAACCATAATGAACCATATTCATATGAACAAGGTTCTGTATTTTTCAATTAGAGAATCTAATGTGGTTATATAGGAGATTAAAGCGAAGGAAGTGTTCAGATATAAGGTAAGGGGAAATTCTCGAACACAATTTCATCCTTAGGGTTCTCCCACCTTCACTCCATTTTTGATATGATTACTCATTAAAAATAATCTATTCATCATTTTATTTACTTTTATAGGATATAAATGTTTAACACTAGTTTTTTTTTCAGACAAAAGTTTTTCCAAAAGAACTCTTCTTTTAAGAACACACTTTTTACTTCTCACTCAAAGTTGACAGTTCTTGTAACATTTATGATATTCTCTCTTTCTCTTGGGAACCCAATATTTATAAATGTTTTAATATGAGTTGTAACCCATTACTTTTCATGGGTTACTTATGTTCATTGTTGATATATTTTCATTGTGGAAAGCATGATAATGATAATGTTATGATGTGACAGGTGCACCCGGAATTATATAGCGCAATATGAATGTTTCAATGTGATGGGTGCACCTGAAATTATACACCTCTCCAATTCATTGGGTAAAGTGATCAATCTCATGAGTAAATGTGAAATTAGGTGTGAAAGATATGCTATATTTGTTCACAATTATGTGTGGTAGTTAACTACTATGACATGATGTTTCATTTTTATGCATTTCCATATTACTAGTCTTTTATTTATGCTTCCTCCCATGTTCATGATCTTTTTCCTATGACATGATTATGCTCACCCCGTGCTATATTGTTCTTATATATCCTCTTACTGGGCTTTTAGATCACCCTTTTTGATGTATATCCTCAGGTGGCTACATGTACTAAGGAGAGGACAAGTGCCATTAAGAAGCTAGAGGAGAAGAAATTAAATAAATATTTATGCTTGATGTTGTAATTGTTGTGTACGGTCCTAGTTTTCTCAAGACATGAAACCTTTTGATCCTCTATGTGTAATATTATTATGTTGTTTATCTTTAAAAATTATGTAATAGTAATGTAAGAAAAGTATGGGTTGTTATAGTTTTTCTATTGTGGGATCAACTGTCGTGAGCCATAATAAATCACTACTTGCCCCTTCATTAGGACACAACAAATCCCGGTTTGTGGTGCATCATAGTACTCCATATAGTCAGTGCCCTCCTCTGACAACCTAAAGATATGAGCACTCTTCAAGATCTACCTCAGCTACTGAAAGCTCCGTTGGAATCCTTCTGTCCACGCTAAGGGTTTTCCTTTCTTCGTTAATGCTTTAATGGGTGCTTCCACTCTATAGAATACCAGTAAAAACCTCTAATAGTACCCAGCCAAGACAAGGAAACTCCTCAACATGGTAAGAATCTTGGGTGTCTCCAATGAATGCACTGACTCGATCTTTGATGGATCCACCATAACTCCAGCCTCTGAGATGACATGTCCTAGGAAGTGTATATTTCATATCTAGAACTCACACTTTTAGAGATTTTAGTAAATATTGTGCTATCGGAGTCTGTCCCAAACCATCCTTAGGTGTATCATGTGCTCCTCCTCGATGCTGAATACACTAACATGTCATCAATGAAGACCATTAAAAACCGATCTATGTACGGATAGAAGATCTTGTTCATGAGTTCAATTAAAACTTTTGGGGAATTCGTCATGCCAAATGACATTACTAAGTACTCGTAGTTGTTGTAGAAACATCTGAATGTTTTCCTCGAGTTTTCCTTATCTTGTACTTAAAGATGGTGATAGCCTGATCTGAGGTCTATCTTCGAGAACCATCTCGCTCCCTTCAGTTGATTGAAGGGGTCATCAATCCTTGGTAGAGGATAATTTTTCTTCATGGTCACCTGGTTCAAGCGCTGTAAGTCCATGCATAACCTAAATATTTTGTGTTCCTTTATGGAAAACAACATCGGGGATTCCCGTGGTGAAATACTGGTCCATGAGAACCCCTTCCTCTTCAAGTCCTCCAACCATACCCTTAGCTCCCAGAGCTCTGTAAGAGCCATCCAATATGCAGGTGTAGATATTTGTGTTATCTCAGGGAACATATCAATGGATAATTCTAACTATGTGTGAGGAGATAGTCATAAAACATCCTCTGGAAAGATGTCCTCATACACATCCACCACTGTAGGGAATTGAAAACTCAAAACATCCACTACTACGTGGGTATGGATGGCCACATGCAGCTACCCCATTCCCCTATCCTCCAGCTCCTTGATATTAGTGTGGAGCACATTGGGGTGGTGCTTGTAACATTACGAAATGTATACCAACTCTTACTGATCTCCCATATCATCTTCCATGTATTCCACCCTACAGTTTAATTTGTTCATGTCACTACCACTGCCTTGGCAGTCCCTTGACCATATTTCGGTTCTCTATGCAGCGAGTCAGGAAATACTGAGCCCTGTACCTCTGCCTGCTGCATGCGTAGCATACTCTGACCCCCCCTGATGACTCCCTCTATCCTGAGAGACTTGTATCACCAACCCAAGTCTTGTGATTGTCCTCCTTATAGTTTGTCCCATTTGGGCCTCTATGTTATCGGTCGGATACTCGCCACAAATGACTCATCCACCCATCGCCCTGTGGTAGTTCTCACCACTGATGCCTTCTCAGTGAGGAATCTCTATACTAGTAGAGTTCTATCTGACACCCAAACCTATGTAGGGATGATGAGGGAAATCATCGATGCCATGATCTCCCATCGGAGTCCCTGGTCAATGGTCTAGGCCCTGAAGAAAGGGTCCCACACCATATCCGTAGAGTAATGATAGAGGTCTGAGAACCTCTTAGAGTACTCATCCACTATCAGGCTACCTTGTTATAAGTGAAACAGCTCCTGTGTGCGCACAGAGTGCAAGGTTGTGAGAAATATATCCTCCCTGAAATGTCGCTCAATGTTAGACCAGGTGAGGGTTGCCTCCTCGTGAGTCATAATGGTCAAACTCCATCATCTCCCCACCGAGCCCTGTAGAAGGCTTGCTTCTAGAACCTACATATAGCCAAGTGGCGTCCTCACTAAGAAGAATAATTGCATCACCTCCTCCAGCAAATCCTTAATGACATGAGGATTTGACTCTCCTCTAAACCTTGGAGGTCTCTATCGCTGGATCTCGTGTAAGGCACTGAGCCTTCATGCATCCACTACTAGTAGCACTGGTAGTGACTGCTGACCAACATATGATGGTATTTCTTGGACATTGGATAAAGGTTCCATCTCAGGAAACGGTCCCCGTACCGAAGCCTCATCGCCCTATAGACCATCCATGAGGTCACACACTGAAATCCTTGTTGGATGTCTACATGGAGGTATCCGGAAAGAGATCAAGATGAACCACAGTCAATTTATTATACCTGGTGAGTTGACACTGACTAAAAAATATCATTGTAAAACACTCAAAGATGCATGCAACCAGTTTTTTCATGTACCGGGTCGGAAAATAGAATCCATGGTCCTAGTGTATGGATACGTCGACTGCCACACCAATACTGGACTCCCTATCCTGAAATCAAAACTCGAAACACTTAACCATACCACATGAATTATCGATCACTGGGTTAACTTGTTCATGATTTAACCCAAATTTTTCGTTTAAAACAATGAATGGGGAAAATCATTTCACACAGAAAAGCATTAAACCCTACATGGGAAATGATTATTGGTCGAGGAAGAATGGGATTGTGCACCTCCATTCTTCGTTCTTGATCCACCGCCCATTGTTTCTAGCGATTCATAAAAGGGTGGAAGAAAGTGTGTCTGTTGTTCATCATCAGCACCCACCAAATCCTCTGAGAAAGGATTGGGCGAATAATCCTGCATTTCTTCTTTGGATATTAATTGACAAAATGTGAATCAGTGTTTTTGTTACAATGTGTTGTAGCATCGTTATGCTAAATCATCATTGAGGTTCATTAATGGGATTCTGTGTTACCTCGTAGTTGTGAAATGAAGATGAAAATCTAATAAAATAACTTTTTTCTGTTATTTTATTTTTCTTCTGAAAAGTATGAAAATTAACTTTTTCCCTCAACCTGCACTAGTCAAGGTTAGGACCCTCTTAAGGATAACATCTCATTGTGAACTCAATGGTGGCAATGTATTTTTAATATGAGTTACCGTTTTGGAGTTATGAGGATTCAAAAATAAAATAATTTTTTATTTAAACTATTTTATTTACAGTTACGTCCCCTAAACCAACATTCACCGACTACCCACATCGGTCGATGTAAGGCTCTACCTAAGGAAATAACACCCTCAAAAACTCAATGGTACTATCGGATTTTAAATCCGAGTTACTGTTTATGACTTATATGGATTTTAAAATAAAATAATATTTATTTAATTATTTTATTTATGGCCAAAAACTACTTTCCTCTGTTGGACCGCACCGACCAATGTTAGGTTCTGCCTAAGAAAAGAATACCCTCAAAATCTCAATGGTGGTCTCATATTTTCAATATGAGTCACCATTTGTGAGTTATAAGGATTTGAAAAATAAAATAATTTTATTTAATTATTTAATTAATGGTTATGCCATTTTCAGGTTTCCTTACTGGAGGCCCACGCCGACTAAACTTAAGACACGCCTAGGGTACACCCTCCATCCTGAACGTAACAATGCCCTCATATTTCCAATTTGGGAAACTGTTTAAGAGATATTAAATTTTTTTAGGAAAACCACTCACGCATGCTATTTAAAACTTAAAATTTTTCTACTGATCATTCTGGGAACTTTGGGTCTTGGAATCGCACGTCATCTCAACACCTGGTCTCAAAATAATGCCATTTAATTTTAAAAAAAACATGTAATTTTTAGGTATTATATTTTTAAGTTAGTTTTTCAATTAAATTGTAATCCTTCTTTTAATTTTAATTTTTAGATCTACTTCTTCTTGATTGATTTATCATATATCTAATTAAGACGTATAATTTTTTGATTAAAATAAAATTTAGGAACTCATCTGGAGGAGCCATGTATTCTTCCCGGATAACACAACAGTTCATGCCATGTAACTAGAGTTACACATTTTGTAGTTTTGTTCAATGATCCAGGAGTTAATTCAGAAATTACACAACCCATGTCCATTGTTTATACACATTGTAGTTAATTATTACATCGTGCATTGACTAGGAAGTACTAGTGCACAGTCAGCCGGAGTACACGCCGTATATCCCATGTGCACATTGTGTAGTCCCCTTATGTCAAAGATGGGCCATGTATTCAATATACGACCTACCTGACTGGTGACAATGTAACACGGAGTCATCATAGTGGGTAGACCATTAGACATGTTGTGTACTATGATTTCTTCAAGGCACATAATACACGCCAAGTCCCAAGCTGTGTGTCTCGGATAGATGGTGAGAAGTGTACACGCTATGTCGATCGGATCTACACACTGTCCTATTATACTAGTTTATGAAAAAAATTAATTTATTTATTTTACTAGTAATCCTTTATACATGTACTTGTGTGTGTTCGTAAATATAGGAAACACTATCCGATAGGTTTTAATATATATAAATATTTAAATGTTTAATTAATATCTACATAATGTTTACATCTGTGTATCATGTATGAGTCATATTACAAGTTGTTACTTTACGTGCATTAAATCTTGATATGTGACCAAAATATCATTTAACTCGTCTTATGATCTTTGAAGTACACATTGTGAATGTATGTGATAAATCGTGTATGACATATGTCCCAAGAGTAAAACAGTATGTGAGTATGAAAAATGTTTGGTAGAATTGGATGTGTATTCACCATGTTACCTCCAAGGTATAAGATATGTATATAGTAAATTTTAAATGAATTGATTTAATTTTTAAAATTATAATAGATGAGAATCTCAAGGAAAATCATATAAAAACTAAGATTAAAGGATTGATTAATTAAAGATAACAATTAATCAATTCGAGCATGGATTATCTTAAATAAGAGCGATTAAAGAATTCAATGATTGTGTAATTAAATGTATAATTTTTTGCATCCTATTAGATGATCATGAGCTAGACCAGACTTTTGTATGTGATTGGTTTCATTTATATTATTGATTAAATTAAATTTTTTTCATGTGTTCCTTCTCTCCTCATTATTATGTAGGGACTATGTTCCCATGGTTTCATTTATATAATCCACTTTCCCCCTCACTTTTGTGTGAGTAAATGGAATATTTAATGGATGGATATCCCATGCATGTAGAGGCAGTTCATGTTCGAAGCTGAGGGAAAACTAATCCAAGGAGATAAAAATGTGGACAGGTGGAAAGCTGTAAACATGAACCTCAATTGGTTCAAAGAGATTCTCCCCTAGGTCAGCGGTTAGTTTAACAACCACTTGATAAGATAACCATTAGTAAAACCTCATGATCATAAATTTTATTTTATTTCTATAATTTTCATGATTATTTCATTATGGATGTCATTTTGTGATCATATAATTAATTAATTAATAAGCATGCAAGATGGAACTAAAGAAAATTAACTTATGCATAAATATTATCTAAGACATGGTTAATCACTTAAGTGATCCTAATTAATATTAATAAGAATGTAATAAAGATAATAATGGTAAATTTATTCATAAATGATAAAATCCCTCAATAAAATATTAATTCGGTGTAGCCTTCTATTACTTTGGTTAGAATCAAACCATAGTTCAAAGGGCATGACCATCCAAAGTTGGGGTGATTTCAATTACCAAGGAATTCTAACTCGTAGTTTTGGGTTGACTTAACATGGTTCACATAAAAGGTTGACTTATAAAGTTAAAAAAAATTTATTTAAGAGGAAAAGTTTGAGGAAATCTAAATTAATGATTCTAAGATTGTGGAGTCCACTAAGTAGATCAAGGAATTGTGAGTTAATGGAGTTGGAATTTGGAATGCCTACCTAAAACCATTCAAGTTGCTTGACCAACCAAATTTTGGGTAATGAGAAGGGGAATATGGATCCTTGCCTCTAGAATTACCAAGAAACTAGATATTCTGATGCTAATGGTGAGGGCTATTGGGTTTTGATAAAATAGTTGGAGACTAATAAATATAATATTTATTTTTCTAAATTTTATCAGATAAAGTACTGAAATTCTGCTTATCTTATTTTGTAGAAACATTAATAAAATGAAATCAAATATATAATTTATATCCATACTTGAGAATAAAAAATTAACTACTAGAAATAATTTCTATGAGTGTAAAGGCGCTGACGGGTCATCCTTTCACATGAAAGAAAATTGTATGTGCTGGAAGAACCTTTACCAGTTGCGCCTTTAAATGAGGCAAATGATGAAGATCTATCTCTCTATGAGAGACATCTGAATGATGCTACATATGTTCATTGATTCATTTTATCATCCATGTATAATTATCTTTTGAATAAACATGATGATATGAATGCCTATAGTATGATGTCCCACCTTCGGGATCACTATTAGGAGAAGGCGAGACAAGAGAGGTACAATATCTCTAACGCATTGTTTACAAATAATCTTGGAGAGTCTATGCCAATTGGGACTCATGTAGTCAACATTATCAGCTACATTGAATTCTTGTACATCTTAGGGATAAAATTCCATGATGAGTTGCATACAGATCTCATACATTCATCAGTTCCCAACACCTTCTCAAGATTTATTGTGAATTGTAATATGAACAATAATGATAGGATTATTTCAGAACATCTGACCTTGATTCTCCAAGTGGTTAAGGAAATGGGGCACTACAAACCTGTAATCCATGTGGTGAATAATAAAAGGAAGAACAAGGTAATGGGGACCCAGAATTATAAATATTCTAAAGCTCCCAAGCACCATCCTTCCAAGAAGAAGAAGATCCAAAGGTAGGGAAAGGAAAAGGATGCATTATATTTTTCATGTGATAAACTAAGACACTGTAAAAGTAACTGAACCCAAAAAAAGTATAATCTAATGGTGTTTTCATTATTATGTTCAATATTTCCAATTCTACACATTGGGTATTACATACAGTGTGTGGTGATCACATCATTATACCAATTCAGAAACCATGGAGATTCTAAATTATTTCTAGAGTATGTGTGGATTTGCGAGCTGCCAATGGTGTGGGGATGGATTCTCTATCCATTGGTGACTACCACCATTCATTTCTAATGGGAATTATTTTGGTTTTAATACATTGTTATTATGTACCTACAGTTACCATGAAGATAATTTGTGGGTAATAATTAGATATAGATGGGTTTATTTTCAAATTTGAAAATAAAATTTGTTTCATTTATAAGGAAAACATATGTTATGGTGTGGAGAATTTAAATAAATTTCATTATATATAAAATTATGAAAAAAAAATTTGTAAATAGATAAAAAAACATGTTCACACAACTCATTTAACACCCAACCATGGAATCACCATCTTGGTCATGTAAATGAGAAGTGTATAAAAAATTTCTATCAATATGGTTATTTAGAATCTTCCAAGACAAAAATATTTGATATATGTCGTGAATTTTTATAAGGAAAAATGAACAAACCACCATTCTGTGGATTTGGTAAAGGGGCCACATAACTTCTAGGATTGGTACACATTAATGTGTGTGAACCATTTCTAGTAGAAGCTAGTGGTGGATATTCATACTTAATAACTATTACTAATGACTTTAATAGGTGTGGATATATCTATTGGATGAGGTATAAGTCTATGTCCTTTGAAAAAATGAAGGAATTCAATAATGGAGTGTAGAATCATCTTGATAAGAAGATAAAGAAGCTTCGATCAGATCGAGGTGGTGAATATATTAACTAAGATTTCATCTAATTTCTATAGGAAATTGGGATTATATCTCAACTCACACCACCTTATACACTATAGTGGAATGGTGTTAGTGAAAGGAGGAACCAAACCTTGTTAGATATGGTAATGTCAATGATGAGTCATGCAGATATTCCACTATCCTTTTGGGGATATGCATTACAAACTGCGGTGTACTCATTAAAATGAGTACCAACTAAAGAAAAAAATGGAATTCCCTTCGATTTATGGATGGAAAGAAACTCATTTTGTCACATACACATGTATGGGGTTGTGAGAAATTTTTATGGCCTTATCAAACAAAATACTAGCACCTCGGGGCATGAAGAGTGTCTTTATAGGGTATCCCAAGGAAACAAAGGGATACTACCCATATGGCCCCTCATAAAAAAAGTGATTGTTGCTAGAAAATCCATATTTATTGAGAGGGAGCACATACTCAAAAAGGATAGTGGGAGAAATATTGACTTCAATGAAGTTGATACTCAAGGTAAAAAAGATTTGGTACATGAAAAGATTCCACAGGTCCCCATGGAAGTAGTAGTTCATGAAACACAAGTAATGTGTAAGAGATTAAGAGATGTAAGAGAACTAGGGAGATATGGTTTTTTGGTCACTAAGGATGGTGACTCATTATTGGTTAACAATGATGAACCTCTATCCTACAAGGAGGAATTAGAGATATTAGAGGATATAATATATCTAGAAGCTATGAATTTTGAAATGGATTCTATATATTAGAACCATGTTTGGTTTTGGGTCGATGTACCAGTTGATGTAAAGCCTATTGGATGAAAATGAGTATTTAAGAGGAAACTGCACATGGAAGGTAAAGTAAGTACCTATAAATCAAGGATAGTGGCTAAAAGGTTTAAACATAATCAAGGAATTGAATATGATGAATCCCTTTCACCAGTTTCTAGGTTTAAATCCAGAAAAATCATAATTACAGTAGAATCATACCATAACTATGATATTTGGAATATGGATTTCAAAAATGCATTCCTTAATGGTAACCTTTAAGAAGATTTCTATACAACAAAACTAGAAGGGTTTGTGACCCCAGGTGATGCCAAAAGGATTTTCAAGTTGCAGAGATCCATTTATGGATTAAAGAAAGCATCCATGACATAAAACATTAAATTCTATGAAGCCATAGAATAATTTCATTTCATTAAAATTTAATGTGAGCCATTTGTTTATAAGAGGTTTAATTTGAATGTGTTCATTATCCTATTAGTATATGTTGATGACATATTACTAATTGGAAATTAAATACCATTCTTACAATCTGTTAAGGTATGGTTGAACAAGTGTTTCTTAATAAAGGAAATATGAGAAGAAGCCTATATTCTTGGGATCAAGATCATTCATGATAGATCCAAGAGGCTACTTTCACTAAGTCAAACTATATATATATATTGACCAGATACTAAAAATATTTAGTACAGAACAATCCAAGAGTGGATTGGTTACAGTGTCACATGGTTTACATCTTTCTAAGAAAATGTATCCCCAAAAATATTATGAGAAATAGGGATTGAGTAATATCCCATATGCTTCAGTGATAGGATCAATCATGCACGGAATGTTATGTACTATACTTGATGTTGACTATGCACTAATCATGGTTGTAAGATATCAAGAAGTTCTAGGATAAAAACATTGGGCTGATGCTAAGACTACCCTTATGTATCTGAGAATAACAAAGGGTATGTTCATGGTGTTTGGAGGATATTATGAGTTTCTCATCAGAGGTAATACTAATATTGGTTTTCAAACAGATCAAAATGATCTGAAGTCACAATCAATATTTCTTCTCAATATCAACAGAGGATCTATGAGCTGGAAGAGTTCAAAGCTGCCAGTTGTCGATGATTCTACAATGGATTCCAAGTATATAGAGTCTTTTTATTCATCCAAGTAAGCAATTTGGATTCAAAACTTTTTCTAGGATATTGATGTGGTGCCTAGTGGTAAAGACCCTATCACATTGTATTGTGATAATACTACAGTGGTTGCCTTTTCAAAAGATCCAATGTCACACCAATGGAAAAAAAATATACTCCGGAAGTATCACCTCTTGAGGGATTTCTATCAAATGGGTGACGTTGGAGTGATTAGAGTACCCACATAGTAGAACATGGAAAACCCCTTGACTACGGCCTATCCTAGCAGAAGCATGAGTATCATGTGAGATCTTGCAAACTGAAGGATATGAGCAGTTTGCTCTAATGAAAGTGGGAGTCTGTTAGAGTTTGTTCCCTAAAACAAACTTCTTTGCAAATTATGATAAACATCTAATATTTATTTTGAATATAAATAAACTCTTTATCACAACATGATTTTTCTTCTGTGTAACATAGTATGTGATAATGTCCTAAGAGTAGATATCACACCAAAAGTTCTTAGCACTTCCACGCTATGATACGAAATCAGAAGTGCTACAACACTATTATTGAATATATGTTATATAGCTAAATAATATCATTTGAGGGACACAAATGATACAATATATCATGGGTGGAGACTCATAGGACTTTGAGGCACCTTCTCAGGGTGTACGCCATTGGTAATATCTAGTATAGATATTATGAGAACGATACCTTCCAGTAGGAAATCCACATTTTCTATGCGTCATTGGATGTCCCTATCTGTAAATTTTTGTATTGGACCTTAGTCTTTCATATTATTATTAATGATTATTATGATTCGTACACTTAGATGTATTGATGAAAACTTTGACAACAGATGTTCGTGGTGAAGTTAGATATATTGACTGCGTCGTGAGTAATATTGCATTAATTAATAATGAAAGAAATGGTTTATACCTTATTTTAATTAATGGAAATTAATATCTCAGTCCCTTTGATGGAAATTATATAGCCTAAATAAGTCCATATCGATGGTGTTCTATAGGAAAGTTCTATTTTTAAAAATTCAAAGAAAGAGATATCAAGCATATAGGTAGATGGAACATGAATGTAACCTTATCAATTTTAGATATTGTGATAAAAGAATTATATTAAATTTTAAGAACTCGTATGATGTGACATTTCATTATTGTATTAACTTCTTTCTCTATGGTTTCCTTGGTGTGTTCATAGATTCTATCCTTGGAATTTAGGCTACTTCACCTAATTCCACTGAGAAAGAGGTCTAGAGGGTCACACAATATGTGTGTCCCGAATATTATTTAAATAATATATTCTTATTTTTTATCTAACAGGTTGAATAAATATTATTAACATATGTTGTTTAATAATTATTCATGTATTTTTTATCACATTTATTTTGTCACTAGTTATTCGAGAGAATATATTGTGAGTGGAATATTTAATAAATATTTAATTTTTATTTAGTAAATATAATATTTATTTATTTATTGGAAAATAATGTAATGATATTTATTTAATAATTAAATATTCATTATTCAAGGCCTGATAAATATTGTGGAGGAATGGCGAACTCAGTTTAATTGTCTGGTGAGAAATAATTATATTTAATATTATTTAATTAAATAATATTTAATTACAATTTCCATGTTCGTTACATATATAGAAATAATAATATTAATATTAATATTTTTCATGAGGCTTTTCTAGGATTAAATAAATATAAAAGGTCACTTCTGCAATTATTTTATTTTAACCCTAGCAATACAAATACCCAATTATGTTATTTTCTCATTAGTCGATTTTTCTTTGTACAACAGATTTGGATAATCCTCTCAAGCCTAGAGAGATACCTTCTCTAAGAATGCTCCCATGAATTGATAGAAATTATCCTCCCCGGGATCAAAGAGAATTCTTTGAAAGATTTCCTCAAGGAAACCCAAGGCGGATGACATTAGCACAAGGATCTTTCATGCTAGCACCCGGAGACTCCTTCAACGATGTCAAGAGATTTCTGGAACACATGTGGATAACTGATAGGGGAAATATACTCTAGTTTTCTACAATTAAATGATAGTGCACCACATATTTTCCACTGATTTATCAACAAAGAAAAAATTTATTTGAGGTAATTATTATTTAATTAAGTTGATTATAAATAATATGTTATGATCCCATCTCTCTAGTTCTGACATGATTAATGTTTCCTATCTTTTATTAAATTCCATTAATTAAGAATATTAAACATCGTATAGATATTGGATTGATCATCGATCATGAAAAAATAAATGTTGGTCACCGCCCATCACATGCTTCAACTACGCCGAAAACCTACACACTAACACACATTCCTATGAGATTATGTGACCCAATAAATGTATTTTATTACTATAGAATCTACACGTAGATAACATGGAATACATTTTATGCTCTCTCATTGTACTCAATATGATTTAATGATTTTTGGAATCATAATCATGAGTCTGGGAGTACACTAAGATTTCATCAATAAAAACATCCACAAACAGATTCAAGTATGATTAAAAGATTTGGTTCATGTGTCCATAAACACAACAAGAGAATTTTTCAATCCAATTGGAATTACAATGAAATCATACAGGCCATACCTAAACCTTAAATAATTTTGTGGCATATCAGTAGGACTCACTCTCAATAGATGATACCCTAACCTCAAATAAATCTTGGAGAACACACAAGAACCCCTCAGTTGTTCAAAATAATCATAAATATATGGAAGAGGATACTGATTCATAAATTACATTCTATTTAACTTTAGTAATCAATGGAAAAGAATTACATTCCATCATCTTTCTTGGAAATCAAGACTAAATAACCCCATGGTGATGTACTCAGACAGATAAATCCCTTAACCATTAAATCTTCCATCTGAGTTTTAAGCTCTGGAAAATATGATGGTTCCATTCTGAAATGTGGAAAGGAAACTGGTTCAGCTCCAGGAATTAGCTTAATCATAAATTCAACATGTCACTTAAGTTCCATATTTGAGAATCCCTCTGAAAACACATAATAGAATCGATCCACTATAGTTGGAAAGATAATAATCTTTACACCCCTATCATCCAATGAGATACTTGAAACCTAGGTGGTGATCTCGCCCAGTTCCTGATGAACTAGACCCACATGGCCTTCAATAATATCCCATTATCCTTGATTAACATATCATTAACCCTAAATAGATGTGAATTTTACTCAATTTTGGTAATAATCAATGTGGGGTCAGAAGGATACTAGCTAGTACATAACCTAAATCATGTCAAAAGATGATATCTCAAATACACAATGATTCCAAAGGAAATGAAACTCACTAAAATTGATGGGAAACCCCTTGTAAAAAAATATGTCCTTCAATTGTACAACTAATATGGTGTAGATTGTTATGACCCCACAAAAAATCTCCACCATTAGACCCAAACCATCTACAAGTCGATCAGATATAAAATAATATGAAACTTATCTTTCAAATAAAGTGCTAGAAAGAATAGAAGTGACATGAATTGTACCTCTGACTATTGAGAGCCTGACCTTTCTATCAACAAGTGCTTATGAAACTGAATAAAACATAGCTTTCCCTCTACCCTATTCTCCATTCTGAGCCTTGGTGTTGCATTACTATACTAATAAAGTTTCTCTTATCTAGAAGATCCATGTTTTCTGAGCTTACAGTAATGCATAGTAGAACTATAGATTTTTGAATGGTATGAGCTAGAAGACCCCTCTTCCAGTGCTCTGAGTTATCCTAGGTCCTCAATTACTTCCCATCTGTTGAGGGTTAATATAAAACCTCTGTAAGTGTCTTATCATTCTTCATGCTCAACACTCCATTGGTGGTCTAGGAAACTTGCTAAAAATTTGAACCAGCCTACTATACTAATGGAAAAACACTTTATCATTGTAATGAGTGGCTGATCCTCTCCTTTGGATTCTCTGTATACCACCACTATAGTGAACATTCTCATGACTATGCTTCCTAATCTTGGAATATGTAACTCTTGGTCATTTGGATGAATCCACCTATCCTACAAAAGAATCCTCCTTCAGGATCCCCTTATAAATGAGACCGTAATTTAACACCTCAGCAAAATTATTAAATTAGAGGATATTAACCAAGGAATTAATCTCATAATTAAGTCTATCTTGAAAACGTATCACCATAGCTAACTATTATCCCACTAGTTCTGGGATAAAGTGATAAATTTCATTGAATCATCCAACATAGTCCTACACTAACATGCTTCCCTATGTAAACCATGTAAACTCTTCCACGTTCTCATGTCTAAGTGTCTCTGTATAAAAGTGTTCTAGGAACTTCTCCAAGAATTCATTCCATACCATTCCCTCCTAATTCCCCTCCCAAGAATGAATATCCCTCAAGTGCTTCATTTGTCTTCATAACATCTAGGCTACTAATTGACTCTTTTCATTGGGGGAGTCTCTAAATGATCCTATATTTTCATGATAGGATAAATCCAAAACTCAGTTTCCTCAGGTCCACCCTCTCTGGTGAATGTCATAGGGTGCTGCAACTAGAAATATAAGGTCAAATAATTCATATTCATCATATCCCACACTAGTAATATTTCCAAGAACAACATGAATTTAGTAAATTTCTCATGGAACTTCTCTTTTTCCTCTTCACCCATAACTATCAAGGCCCCTTGTCTAGCTATAGGAGGCACATTTCTATAAATGTCTTCCTATCATCCTGCTAATAAATTTTGTTGTAAAGTCATGTATCTAAAATTACTATAACACATATTAGGACATGTAACACATCATTAAAACATTTTTAAGAAAGTTATTCACATAAATTCACAACATGTTATCCTGCATACACCGCCCCATGGTAAAATCCACTAAACTATCACTAATCACAACCATCCCCAACCCGGGTAATGGAAATTATAGGGTAACAAATAATTATTATTTATAATTCTTCCATTAGGTGTAGTTTCCACATTTCAACAAAATTTTCCTATTATAAATTCATTATATGGAACCATTTCATTTAAAAAAATTAATGTATAGTACTTTCTTATCTCAAAACTAACTCATAACATGATTTTCCATGAATTCCTCAAATGATGCATGTCGCATACATCCTTTAGTTCCTAGAATGATGAAAACAGACTAAACTATTATTATATACCCATGCATGAGTAACGTATCATAAAATAATAACATCACACAATATATGCATCACCCTAGGTGAAACAACCTTCAACTATAATAGAATATATCGAGAATAACAATCCAACCCTATGAACTTGTGTTTTCCCCACACATGGGTTTGTTACTCTCATGCATGAGCTCATGTACAAAGTACAATTTATCCTTGTCTCATGTATACCATTCTCATATAATAAAATGGAAAAAAAATAAAACCTCTTATGATGCCACTTTGTAACATCCCAACATGGTTGTCACATACTGGTGCCCTGATCCAGTTGTCCACATGAGCTCAAGAACATATTACTTTATACCAGAGGATTCTGGCTAGTAGCATGGATCTCACTTCAAATATTGGAAGAATATATCCTATTTTCTAAAGGGAGACAAAAATAGGAATAAATATATCAATATTCAAGATAACAATAAACAACAACCAACATGGACCATGAAAAACATAATTAAATCTCAAAAAATAGTAAAAGTGACCATAAACTAAAACAATAAAATTTTCAATCAATGTAATTGTTAAGTGTAAAATAGCAACCCCAAAATAAAGACACACTAAAAAAACCAACTAGGTCCCGACATAATTTTTGGTCACCTTGTCCATGATTCTTCTAGAATAAAAACTCATTCACATATCATTGGGCCTTCATCATTATCCATACCTAAAAACATGAAGTCTACCTAGGTACAAATCAGAGGCATGAGTAGGGTGTGATTACATATAAGAACCCATCCTTATTACATTGCATAATCTTGAATTTTAGTCAAGAACTCACTTCCTTTAATATTGTGGATATTTTAAAGTTTATAGTTTTATAGAATTGGGATATAATACATAAATAAAACTCCACATTTATATAGAGCATATTCCACCAAAACAATATCCATTTCTTCCAAAATATTTTACTTTTCAAATAAAACATGTTTTCTTTGATAATTCTTCAAAACATTTAACTTGTATTCCTTATTTTTCATACACATCCTTATAACCTGTGAAAATAATTTAAAAACATGGTATGAGAACAAATATATCGGTAAGGGATATAAAAATAGGGAAAGAAAACATTATTCCATGAATACTTGTAACGTGTTAAATCATTTTTCAAAAAAAAAAGTCCCCCTTGTTACCCATATAAACTTACTTTTTGAAACATGAGATTTACATGAGATTTACACAAAACATATAGTATATAAATAGAACCTTAAAGGTATCTTGGGGAATTATATACACAATCTTGTAACCCTCTTGGCTACCTTATAATTTGTAACCCTCATGGCTACCTTACAATTTAACCCTCACAGCTACCTTATTGTGTAACCATCACAGTTACACTTGGAGTTACCATACGTCCGACCTCCAAATTACAAATACCCAGTGAATTTTAGGAAAATAAAGGTCCCAAACTTCATCATAATCAATTTAAAAGAACCAAAACATAATCATACAACATTAATAATTGCATAAAAACATTTATTTTGAATTTTGTAAAATAGAATTTTAAAAGTGGATTTAAAAAAAGCCCCTTAAAAATATCATAATTTAAGTGAGACATAATAGAGTGGATGTAAAAAAGTATAAAAATTGTAAAAAAATATAATTAAACATAATATAAATAAAATTCATCACACAAACAATTTTAATACCACATAAATAATGAAGTATATGTTTAACCCAACGAATGGAAATCGGGTTAAGAATTCCATTACCTTGGGTTTTTATTACATAAAAACATGTATAAACCACCTATATATTGGTTAAAAGAGTGTTATTAATATCTTACAGAAACATATTCATCTTTATAATATCTTATATGATCATTTAATTACATAATTTCACCCTTTAATTATTAGTATTGTGTTCCTTCCATTGTTTTGGGTGCGTTCTTTACATGATTTCCACGACCGGTTTTTATTTGATTTTCTTGTCGTAAGGAAATGAAATTATAGAAGTGGAATTAAATGGAATTAATATATTTCCAGAATATATAATGATATGATAAATCATTTTTTATCATATATAATGATGGTTCATTAGATAAAACATTAATGATGATTGTTTAGATAATTTTTGGTGGTTCCTCGATAATCATGAACTTGTTTCATTATATAATTTAATTTCATGCATATAAGTTAATTATAGAACCTGAAACAGGTTAAAAAATAAACTTTAAATTATTTTTCAACCATTAAAATTGTTTTATGATCATATTTGAAGGATTTAATGGATATTACAAACACATCGTCCACGATTTTGGTAAATCGACACATCATGGATGATGTTTTTATTTTTTGAACAAGAAGGTGAGGAGAGGAAGAAATATGATGAATATTTTACATGAACATGATAAAATACATAATATATAATATTCTGGAGATTTCATACCACCCAGATAATTGTAGTGTAAGATAGTATAAAAAATAAATGAATTGGAAAGAAAACACATGAAAAGGGGGAGAATTCCTACTCTTGGTTTCTTCTCCTTGAGATCCTCTTTAAGGCCTTTGGTTTTTGCCTTTTGTTGATACTAGAAGGTCTTGAACGTGGGTAATAGTCTATGGGAGGGGATTTTCTAGAACTTAGACAATTATCAAGGCCCAATAGGTGTGAGAGGAAGAGGGGAACGAGGGTGGTATTTATAGTGGAGGAGAGGAGGTATTTTACTTTAGTTTATTCATTATTTTAATATATTTGCCCAAGATTATAAATAGTCTTGATTCATGTGATCCCAAATAGTAATAATTTCATGTGAGTTGGAACCAAGTGGGCTTACATCAGCCTTGCATCAACTATGATGCAGTAAAACAATTATTTATCATTTATTGTAATTTATCATATTTTACTATTCATCAAAAATTAAAGAATTTCAGAAAAATCCTCAAAATTCACCCTTAAATTTTTTTTACGTGTAGAATTCAAAAATGAAATCCATTTTTGAAAAAATAATTTTCTAAATATTGTTAATTTAATTTTTAATTAAATCCATAATTTTTTCAAAAATAACTATTTTAAATCTATAACTCATTTTTTAACACCTTGAAAAATTAATCAACATCTCATTATATTATAACATTAAGAAAATAAAATAATATTATTATTTAATATTCATGAGGGTCATATTACTCTTCATATTACTATTCCTAAGGGTATGTTACTATTCACAAAAAAAAAAGTTGGTTCTATCAGACTCCAAATAACTTACTGATAATAACCCTAGATGACTGTTTTTTGAAACTGAAATCATATAAGTGAAAAAATTATGTTTAAAGTATAGTTATAACTATATACTTAAAATAATGTTTCATGAATTTAAATTTTTTTAAAACTCAGGGTGTTACATTATCCCCAACTTTTGGAAACGGTGCCCTTACAATTTTATTTACTTATTAAACAAGTTAGGGTACCTTTCCCTCAAAGAATTTTCAGATTCCCATGTTTATTTTTCAACCATGTGGTTTCTCTACAAAACCTTTTCCTAGTGGGTTACCTTATTTCTCAATACTTGATCTCTTTGATCAAGAATATGAACTGGTTTCTCTTCATAATAAAGGTTCTCCTCCAACTAAACTACTTCTAGACTTAAGAACTGAGATGAATTTGGCACATACTTTCTCAACATCAAAACATGAAAAACATTATGTACCTGAGATAAACTCATATGCAAAGCTAATCCATAGACGACTGGTCCAAATTTCTATAGAATTTTGTAAGTTCCAATAAACCATGGACTTAGCTTTCCTTTCATACCAAAATGTATAACTCTTTTCCTTGGTGATATTATAAGAAAAACATGATCACCTACCTCAAAAGAAATGTCTTTCCTCCTATTGTCTGCATAAATTTTCTTCTTACTCTATGTTATCCTCATGTATTGATGGATCATATTAACTTTCTCATCCACTTCCTCTACTAATTTTGGTCCCATAAACTTCCTTTTACCTACTTCATCCCAAAAGGCCAGAGTTCTACACTGATTCTCATACAATTCCTCGAAAGGTGTCATTTGTATACTGAAATGAAAACTGTTATTATAAGAAAACTCAACTAATGAAATATGTTGATCCCAACTTCCCTGGTAGTCAATTGAACATGCTCGAAACATATCCTCTAAATTATGAATCATTCATTCTTAATGCTAATCTGATTAAGGATAAAAAGTTATACTGAAATTTAATTCTGTACCCAATGACTTCTGAAGGCCCTTCAAAAAGTTATAAGTGAACCTGGGATCTGGGTCAGATACAATGGAAAGAGGATTCCATTTAACCTAAAAATATCTTTGAGTTAATATCAAGAAATCTGATCCAAAGACTTTGTATCTCTAATTGGGAGAAAATGTGTAGATTTATTCAGTCATTCAACAATAACCCATATTTCATTGTTTCCCAGAGAAGTATTTTGTAGTCCCACAATGAATTCCATGGATATATTATCCAATTTCCACTATAGCACTAGAAAATGAGAAAGCATACCCATTCAGTAACTACCATTCTGATTTTACCAATTAACATGTGAAATATTTCACAATAAATTCTGAAATATCCCTTTTCATTCCATCCCACCAGTAATACTCTTGAAGGTCTCTGTACTTCTAATTACTTCCATGAAGAATTGAAAATTGATAAGTATGAGCTTCACACGACAATTATTTCATTGACTAAAAATCAGAAGGCATACACAACATTTTAACAAATCATAAAACAAAATCTTTATGATTGTTAAATTCTAGAAACTTACCAATTTTAGAAAATTATTCCTTTTTATCTAGCTCACAATCATCCTTCTGCGCTTTCTTAATTTTGTCTGATAACGATGATTGTGCTGAAACCTGAAACAAAACAGAGGTATTTCCTGCACCAATAACTTCTGAGCCAAAATTCATCAAATCATTAATAAAGGGATCATGTTTCAAACATAACATGGTTAATGATGCATGATGTTTTTGACTCAAGGAATCTGACACTTTATTTTATTTTCTTGGATGGTAATTTGATTGTGCAATCATAATCCTTTACCATTTCATGTCATCTTCTCTACGCCATGTTTAATTAATTATGAGTGAATATATTATAATGGACCATACTTTACAAATATATATTACTTCAACATTGAAGAATATTTTTACATAACATAATAAAAACCACACGTGGACCATAGAGGTTTAGTGTCTCTAGAAACTGGAAAACATAATCAACTGGTTCATAAAACATCCACATTGTCTCCTTTTTATTTCTTCATAACTATAATACTTTTTGACGTATCTTACTTAAAACCCTTCTTCATGAAATAGGGAAGATAAACATATGAAAGGGTGAGCTCAAATGATAATTAATGGTAAACAAGGGAAATATCAATCATATCATAATCATAATAACATAACATTTGAAAATCTTATCCTGCATATAAAAGATCATAATATCATTTCATAAGATAAATCATAAAAGTGTAATGTAATCCCAATAGTCATAACATAATACATAATATTTCATGGCATTCACATATAAGAATAGAAAAGAATTTCATATTTGTCAAGGCTTATTTCCAAGATCATAATAACAGACAAAGTCCATTACTGAACTGATTTCACTCTATGTTCCAGCCCTGTATTAATGAACCATATTTACTTATCATTCCAATCATTTCTATCTCATGATAGATAAATCTTTACCCAATTCATTGGAGGGAGATATAGGTCCTACCCATCTCAGAATTAAACCATTCTTACTTGTGCCATAGAAACATAAAAACATTCACCATAACATAACCCATGAAATAAAATGGGTTTCTTAAACATCATTCCATCATAATTGATATAAAACAAATTTAATTCCAAAATAATACAAAATCATATAATATTAAAAACAAGGTTATAAATATTACCCTATTTAAATAGTTTCAACTTAGATGGAAAATAATTTTTAGAAAACACTTGAAATTAATTCCTCAGTAAAATATCCTTTATTCTTCAAAAATGTTTTCCTTCCTCAAAATGCCACACAATTTTAGAAGTTTTCATTTTATATGAAAATAACCTTGTAATCTTGTAGGGAAATATTCAAGGAAAAAAATTATTATAAAATCATAAAAATATATTCATTCCTTACAAGTTAAAAAAACATTCTTCTCGTACTTTTTCTAGAAAAGTTAAAAAGTACCTTATAACAAAAATGACAATAGATTCCACTCATACCGTTTAGTAAAAAATTACAAATGGGTAAAATTAACTTTAAACAATTATATAAGGATATAAAGAATATTTTTAAATATATATTTATGAAACATGGACGTGGATGATGAATATACCCTAGTAAATACTTACGAAGAAACAATTTTGGATAAAAAAAAGATTTGAAAAGTTATCCCTTACCTTCTGTCTGATATCCATTATATATATATATGAAAATCTATACAATGATTTAAAAAAAATTATTAACATAGTCCAGAATCATAATCCTTTTTATGATATCATATATGATTATATTATCATCATGTTTTTGTAACATTTCATTGTCACTCATTTTTCGGATATTGACAGCTTTATGTTCTTATGCATGATTTGTCAGATAAGTTTGTTCCACTTCATAGGTTATAATTAAATCATTTACATAATGATATTATTATAATATATATCATATTTATTCATTCAATTCATGTGTATAATCATGGTTTAGTGAAGATCATTTAGAATGATTCAAATCGAATCGTGGAGACGGTAGGTCGTACGTATGCACGAGCGATGATATCATTCCCATAATTATTGAATGGTATTGAATTAGATAGAGTGTGATATTTCATAATTAGTATCATGTTATAATAATCATATATAGTTATTATTTTCATCATTATACCCATCCCAGTATAGTATTGGTTAAAAATATATTACACCACGATGTGGAGACGGTAAGACGTACGTACACTTGTGTGGTGATTTTATTTTTCATAGAATGGATAGAAGGTGAAATATGGTTGTTTCACATCTATAATAACATATCAGTATATTATTTATACTAATTTTATTACTTTATAATGAAATAACTAGGGAATAGGAAATAGAAGATGAAAGGAGTCTAAAATAATCGGTATAAGAGATTACCTCTTCTCCGACGTACGTCCTCTAAATCTCTTCTTACAGCACTAGAGTTGGTCTTTGAAGATGATCAGAACCTATATATTGAAAATAGGGATGTTGATAAGGATAAATTTTAGGGGATTTCTGAGCTTCAAGGCTTAAAATAAAGTGAAGATGTGAGGGAGGAGGTTCCCTTTTATAATTGAGATAAGGGGCACTTTTGGAAACTCCATAAATAAGGAAATATAATAAAATCAAACCCTACGCAAAAAACATCAAAAATTTAGCAATTTCTATGATTATATGAGATAGGGTGTAATTATTAAATATTTTAATGATTTTTAAATAATTTTAAAAAAAATTATTTTTATAAAATATCAATATTATTAATTTTGAAACTATTCATTTATTTTAATTGAATAAAAATCCACACAGAAGATAAATTTGAACCAAAATAGTCAATACAATCCTATAATTTTATAGTCATCTACAAAATTCCCATATCACATTAATTAGCCGATATGATATTTCTTTTAATATTTCTAAAACCATTTATTTGATATTTCTATCAACAAAATAATTTCTATGTCACTATTGTGTCATCATTAAAGGAAATTATTTAATCTCTAAAAATTATAAATAAATTTATATGATGTAGGTAATAATTTTATAATTATATAGACTATCTATAATCGATATTATCTCCTAGTTATCAATATATTAATATTAATATATTTAGATAAAATGAGATTGTGACATTTTATCGCAATCATTAGTTTTTATTACATTCATTTGATATTCATAGGTAAGTGGCCATAAAGTGATTCAATTTCAAAAAATAGATATTAAGGGTGAAATTTATTCATACAATAGGATTTTTATAGGTGTTAAAGTAATTTTATAATATTATTTTTACCTTCAATTACCTGATTTACCTTTAACCATGGTAATAAAAATAATTACCAAAGTTACTAGTAATAATGAACAAAAATAAAAGTAACCTGATAACATAATCTGGACCTAATGATTCCAAATATGGATTCCATTTTTAAAAATTCAAAAAATATAAGTTTCATTAATTAATTTAAAATAAATCCAGTTTTCAGAATGAGAGAACATGTTTTTTTAAAAGTTAAAACATTACAAAATATTGAAATATTTTTACATATGAATTCAATGTAAAATTAATAATAATGACATAAATTATATTGAATGATTAAAATATATTCTTTTTATACATTAAAACCATTTAATATTATAATATAACCAAATAAATTGTCTCAATGAAAAAAAAAATTTTCACTTTAAATTTAGTTTGTTTTTATAATTCATTAAAACTTGAATGTTATCAGAAAATGTCATAAATTAAACAAAAGTAAATTTTTATATCCCATTTTAAATGAACATTCTTATTTTTTTATATAAAAATTATTAATGCGCTAGAATCTTAATTTAAAAGGGGTTCTCCATTCAAAGGCATAAGATTACACTTTTTTTAAAATAAATAAGTTTTTATAAAATAAATAGGGTTTATTCACAACTTATGATTAAAATATCCTTTAGATGAATAAAAAATATTTTATTAATTATATAACATATATATCTCATTAATTTCATTACCAATAGAAATTTACTCAAAAATACAAATATCTAATATATATTTATTATAGATAATTAATATCCAAATAATTCGCATTGCATTTTCATAAGTTAGTTATAATTATTCCCTCTAACCTAACGACTAGGATATAATGGAAATTTTATACTAAGGGTGTCTGGTTGTCTTTTTTAACTCACGATTGTGTGCAACGCAAGTTACTCGAAGAATAAAAAATATTTAATGAAATTTCTTCATAAAAAACATCTTGGTGTTACATTATACCCCCCTTAAACTGAATTTCTCCCTCGAAATTTTTCACTTGGAAAAAAACATATGAGGATACCTCTCCCTTATCATATCCTCAAGTTCTAATATAGCTTCTTCAAATTGATTTTCCCTCCATAAAACTTTAACCGGCCGAGTGGTCTTGTTTTGTAAAACTTTTTCACTACGATCTAGAATCTATATTGGTTGTTCTTCATAATAAATTTCCTTCTCTAGTGGTACAACTTTTGAGCTTAGTACATGTGAAGGATCAGGAATTTACTTTCTCAGGTGTCATATATAGAACACATCATGAACTTGATAGATATTCGGTGGAAGTTTCAATCGGTAAGGTACCTTCCCAACACGATCCAGAATTTTAAAAGGACCAATATACATAGGGATCAGCTTTCCCTTCTTTCCAAATCTCATTAATATCTTCCAGAGAGTTATTTGTAGAAAAACTTTATCACCCACTTCAAACTCTATGACTTTTCTTCAGTTGTCAGCATAACTATTTTGTTGACTCTGAGCTGCTCTTATGTGTTGTTGAATAGATCTAACATTTTCTATCATTTCATCAACAAGATCAGGTCCTAATAGATTTCATTCCTCAACTTCATCCCATCAAGTTAGAGTTCTAAACTTATTTCCATATAGGGCTTCTTAAGGAGACATCTGAATACTAGAGTGAAAGCTATTATTGTAAGAAAATTCCACCAATGGTAGGTGTTGATCCCAACCACCTTTCAAAAACATATATAAGGTTCTCAACATGTATTCTAGAGTTTAAATTATCTTCTAAAACAGACCATCTGTCTAAGGATGATAAGAAGTGATGAAACATAACTTTGTATCCAGAGCAAGCTGAAGACTTCCCCAGAACTTAGAGCTAATCCTCGGATCCCGATCGGATATAATGAAAAGTGGTACTCTATGAAATCTTACCACTTCCTTTACATATATCCTAGAAATATCATCAAGAGAGAAATCCAAACTAATAGCAATGAAGTGTTATGACTTCGTAAGGTGATCAACTATAAACCAGATAGTATTATTGTCATTGGATGTTTTGGAAAGTCCAATGACAAAGTCCATAGGGATGTTTTCCCATTTCCATTCCGGTATGGGTAATGGTTGTAATACCCCTTTAGACTTTTGTCTCTCAGCCTTAACTTTTTGACAAACCAAGAATTGAGTGACATATTCAGCGACATATATTTTCATTCCATCCCACTAGAAGTACTCCTTTAGGTACCTATATATCTTTGTGCTTCTAGGGTGAATAGGGAATGAATAACCATAAGCCTCGTCCAATATCTCAATATTTAATTCTGGTATGGGAGGAATACAAACCCGATTCCTGATCCTTATTATTTCTTCACAATCAAGGTTGAATTCAGAAACATTTCTCACGTTATTTTGTAACTCTACATCTTCTATCTATGCCTCCTTAATCTACACTTGTATAGATGGTTGAAAATTCATTTGAGAAAGATAATATTTATCCCCTTCTATTAAAATTTCCAGATCCATCCTTTGAAAATCCATAAATATTGGATCTTTTTTTATCCTCATCATGGATAAGCTATAATGTTATTTTAGACTCAAAGCATCGGCCACCTTTCTTGCTTTCCCAAGGTGGTAATGTATTGAGAAATCATAATCTTTAATCAAATCCAACCATATTATTTAGCGCATATTCTGATACTTTTGTGTGAAAATATACTTTAAACTTTTATGATTTGTATAAATATCACACATTTCACCATGAAGATAATTCCTCCATATCTTTAATGAAATGATTACTGCAGATAACTCCAAATAATGAGTTGGGTAGTTTTTCTCATTAATTATCAACTTCCATGAGGCATAAGATATCAACATATCATTTTGCTTGACAACACATCTCATCCCTCTCTTGGATGCATCACTGTAGTTCACAAACCATTCTCCACTATAGGGTAGTGTGAGCACAGGTGCACTCGGTAACCTATTTTTTAGCTCTTTGAAATTATCTTCACATTCCTCCATCAAAGAGAACTTAACTCCTTTCTAAGTCAACATGCTAAGTGGATTAGATAATAATGAAAAATATTTCACCAAACGTCGATAATATCCATCCAAACTATGAAAACTTTGGATATTAGTTACCATTGTTGGTCTCGACCAACTTTTTATAACCTCTGTTTTCTCTAGACCCACAGATATCTCCTATCTTGAGATTATGTGACCCAAAAATGAAACTTTTTGAATCCAAAATTCACAATTGGTAAATTTTCCATTAATCTTCTCCTTTTGTAGGGTCTTCAGTACAATTCTCAAGTGATCTTCATGTTCTTTCTTTCTCTTTTAATAGACAAGAATATCATCTACAAAGACTACCACAAACTGATCAAGATGGTCTCTAAAGACACTATTCATTAGATCCATAAAGATAGCTGGGGAATTAGTAAGGCCAAAAGACATCACTATAAATTCGTAGTGTCCATACCATGTATGGAATGTCTTATTTAGTATATCCTCCCTTTTGACCCCTAATTGATTATATCCTGAACAAAGATCAATCTTCGAAAAGTATTGTTCTCCGTGTAGTTGTTAAAATAAATCATTAATGTAGGGAAGAGGTTATCTTTTCTTAATAGTGATCTTGTTAAGTTCTTTATAATGATTTCAGAGTCTCATTGATCCATATTTCTTCTTAACAAATATAAAAGGTTCTCCCCAAGGTGACTCATTAGGGCTTATGAATCCATTATCAAGATTATCTCGGAGTTTCTTCTTCAATTCCTACAACACAATTGGGGCCATTCTATAAGGTATATTTGAAATAGGAATAGAACCATATATGAGTTCTATTGAAAACTCAACTTCACTATTTGGTAGAAGACCTAGCGATTACTCTGGAAAGACATCATCAAACTCTCATAAAATAGACATATTATTAATTGTGAGTTTCTACCCAACCATTTGAGATAAATAACCTTCATGTATAGGAATCAAGACCCACAAGATGGAATAAATTTAAATTTGAAGGTTATATTCATCCTTGCATTGATAGATGATCATAGATTGATCCGGAATATAAAATTTGACTTCCCTTCCTTGGAAATTGATATGAGCTCCATATAGAGAAATCTAATACATGCTAAAAATCACATAAATTAAACTATAAGAAGGATCACAATATTTTAAAGAAAAACTTTCCCAAAAAAATCAACTAGAGAAGAATTATAAAGTTATTATGTGACCGTTGTTCCATTAGGAGTTGTCATAGCTAATTAAACATCTAATTGATCATGTAATATGGCGATACCCTTAGAAAATTCATCAGAAAGAAAAGAGTGGGTGGATCTAGAATCAAATAAAACATTTTATACTTTAGACTGAATGGTAAGTATACCTTTCACCAATTCATTATCTAACTCCACATCTCCAATAAAGATTGCATGTGAATATCCTTTGTCTTTGGAATTCAAAGTTTTTGATGTCGATCATCATCTATAACCCTTGGATTAGGGCATTGATTGGCATAATTCCCCATTTCCTTACACTTGTAACATTGAAGTGTAGGAGTTGCATTTTTTGTGTCCTTTTCTTTGTTCGCATCATTAGACATATTTTTCCCATCACTTCAGCATTAAATATCCTAATGAACTTATTTTCTACACTTAAAACATTTACTAGTCCCTTTAATACAATTACCTCCATGTTTCTTTACACACTTTGAGCATAAGGGAAAACTCATCTTACTTTCAGTGTGGTCTTTATATTTTCCTTTGAATTAAATTTTTCACATCTTATCAAACACATATGACTGATGTGTTACTCCAATCTCCATCTCAACCTTGAGGTCACATTGAATAATTTCCTCATAGCTATTGAAGTCCCTTAAGGATAATTCCCTTTGTAGACTTTGTTTTAAGCCACTAAAGAATCAATCAATTTTAATCATATGTTAGATAATAATTCTAGAATTATACCTTGAAAGTCTTGTAAAGTTTTCTTCGTAGGTACCAATGGATTCATCATCCTTTTTCTTAAGTTCAAGTAACTCCTTCTCCATCTTTGTTCAAAGAATTCGAGTAAAGTACTTATTGAAAAATATGTTCTTGAACTCGTCCCATTCCATGGACTCAATTTCATCTCTTTTCCACATATTCTTAATAAGATTCCACCATTGATAAGATTCACCTTACAAATGATATATTTATAATATGAATTTATCATGTTTAGAACATTATAGAACTGAAAATATCTTTTCAGTGGTACTGATCCATTGTTCAGCCACTAATGGATCAAAAGACTCACTGAATGAAGGTGGTCGCTGCATCATGAATGATTCAACATAATGTTGCACCCTAATTTTCTCATTTGGAAGACCTGCTTGATTCATATTTTGAAAAAATTGTGTGAGCATGGCTATAAGATTTTTCATTCCATCTCCCATAACATTTGGTTGCTTAGGGGGACAATCATTGCATTGCCCATCGCATTTAGTATTAACATGGTTCCATCAGGTTCAATCCATTGACTATAACCAAGAATCATAGTGTGATAAACACTAATGATAATGAGAAAACCAAATAATAAAGAATAAAATTTCAATTTTGAAAAATTTAGGTTTTATCCTAGGTTATTTATGGTCATTTCTAAAACACTAGGATTGTATCCTATACTTAGACATATCCTTAGGGTTCTTACTAAGGCTTTCTCATCCTAGTTTCCAATGGTTAACTATACCATTTCTTTGATACAAAATATAATTTTATGTACTTTAAATATAGATATTACATCAATATTGAAGAATATTTATTATATAACATAACAAAAACCACACAAGGATCGTATAGGTTTAGTTTCTCTAAAAAATTGAAACATAAACCACTGGTTCATAAAACATCCACATTGTCTCCAACTTATTTCTTCATAACTAGACTCCTTTTTGAAAAATCTTACATAAAACCATTACTCACGAACTAGGGAACATAAACATATGAAAGGGTGAGCTCAAATGCTCAGTAAGGGTAAATAAGGGAAATATCAATCATATCAAAGTCATAAGAACAAAACATTTGAAAATATTATCCTATATATAAAATATAATAATATCATATCATGAGATAAATCATAAAAGTGAAATGAAATCTAAATAATAATAACATAAGACATGAAATTTTGTGGCATACACACATAAGCATAGAAAATCAGTTCATATTAGTCAAGTATCATTGCTAAGACCATCATAGCGGACAAAGTCCATTACTGAACTGAGTTCACTCATCATTCTAGCCTTTTATTAATGAACTATATTTACTTTCTGTTCCAATACTGTCTATATGATGATATATAAATCTTTACCCGGTTAATTGGAGGGAGATATAGGTCTCACCCATCTCATACTGAAACCATTCTTACATGTTCTACAAAAACATAATAACATTCACTATAACATAACCCATGAAACAAAATGGGTTTCTTAAACATCATTCCATCAAAATTGATATAAAACAAATGGATTTCATAAATAACACACACAAAAATAATAGTAATAATAGGGCTATAAATATGACCCTATTTAAAATGTCTCATATTATATGGAAAATAATTTTGAGAAAACACTAGAAATCAATTCCTGAGGAAAATATTCTTTCTTCCTCAAAAATGTTTTCCTTCCTCAAAATGCCACACAATTTTAGAAGAAATTATTTTATATGAAAATAACCCTGTAATATTTTAGGGTAAGCGTCAAAGAAATAAGTCATTTTGAAAGCGGAAAAATCCTTTCATGTTGTACAAGTTAAAAAACATTCTTCTCATACTTTTGCTGGAAAATTCAAAAAGTACCTCGTAACGAAAACGAAAAAAAATTACATTCATACCATTTAGAAAGAATTTAAAAATGGGTAAAATTAACTTTAAAAAATTATAGAAGGATATAAAGAATATTTTAAAATACACATTTAGGAAACATTGACATGGATGATGAATATTCCCTTATAAATAATTATGAATAAACAACCTCAGATAAAAACAAGATTTATAAAGTTATCCCTTTCCTTAGGTATGGTATCCTTCGTATGTATCTGAACCTCCTATATAATGATTTAAATAAAGTTATTTACTTACTCCAGAATCATAATAAGTTTTAAGATACCATATATGATTATATTATCATCTGTTTTTTAGTAACTTTTCATGGTCACACATTATTCAGATATTGACTGCTTTATGCTCTTTTGCGGGATTTGTGAGATAAGTTCATGTTCCACTTATTAGGTAATAGTTAAATATTTTACATAATTATATTAGTATAATATATATAATATTTATTCATTCAATTCATTTATATAATCATGTTTTAATGAAGATCATGTAGAATGAATCCCATCGCATCGTGGAGATGGTAGGCCGTACGTACGCACGAGCGATGAATCATTACCATAATTATTAAATGGTATTGAATTGGATAGTGTATGATATTTAAGAATTAGTATAATTTTATAATAATCATATATAGTTATTATTTCCATCATTATACCCATCCAATTAATGTGGTGGTGAAAAATATATTACACCACGGCGTGGAGATGATAAGTCGTACGTACGCACACGCTGTGATTTCATTTTTCATAGGACGGATAAAAGGTGACATATGGATGTTTCATATTTATAAAAACATATCAGTATATGATTGAAACTGAGGTTATTACATTATAATTAAACCAATAATGAATAGGAAGTAGAAGAAGGAAGGAGTTTGAAAGAATCGATAGATGAGATTACCTCTTCCTCAACGTGCTTCCTCTAAATATCTTTTTAGAGCACTAGAGTTGGTCTATGAATATGACAAGAACCTATAGAATGAAAATAGGGAAGTTTACAAGGAAAAAAGATCCCTGAATTTCCAATCATGAAGGCTCAAAATGAAGTGAAGTGGTGAGGGAGGAGGTTCCCTTTTATAATTGAGGTGAGGGGCACTTTTGGAAACTCCATAAATAATAATTTATAATAAAATCATAAGGTACCCAAAAAACCACTAAAATGTCCCAATTTAGAAGTTGATATGATATAGGGTTGTAATCTCATCAACTAAAAAAAATTGGACAAGTTAGTTTTTCCATTTAAACCATATCTTTTTAATTGACACTTAGTTATTCTATTTAATTTTAATTGTGGTAATAAAATTCTAGATGATTAATGGTTATAAATATTTAATTATATGGTGTTAATTGACCATAAATGGATATTTTATGAAGTTTTAGATCTTATAATTATAACTTTTTAATTTTTAAATATTTTTATTATTTTTAAATAATTTAATAAAATGTTATTTTTACAAGATATCAATAGTGTCAATTTCGACATTATTCATTTATTTGACATTAAAAAAATCCACAAATAGATAAATTAAAAAAATATTAAATACACTCCAAACATGTCATATTCACCTATAAAATTTTTGTATTACATTAATTAGATCATATAATATTTCTTTTAGTATTTTGAAAACCATTTATATTGATATTTTTATAAATAAAATAATTTTTACATCACAATTATGACATCATTATTGGTAATTATTTAATCTATAAAAATTATAAATAAATTTCTATGATATAGTTAATTATTTTAGATTTCTAAATATTATATATAGTCGATATTATCTCCAAGTTATCCATATATTAAAATTAATATACATATATAAAATGAGATTATTACATTTTCTCACATTCATTAGTTTTTATTACATTCATGTAATATTTATAGGTAAGTGGCCATTGAGTGATTCATTTTAGAGAAATAGATTATAAGGTTCAAATTTATCCATCCAATAGGATTTTTACAGGGTGTTAAGGTAATTTTATAATATTATTTTTACATTTAATTACCCGGTTTACCTTTAACCATGGTAATAAAAAAATTACCAAAGTTACTATTCATAATGCCCAAAAATAAAAGTAGCCTATTAAAATAATTTTAACCTACCGATTCCAAATATGGAGTCCATTTTTAAAAATTCAAAACAAATATGTTAAAGTAATTAATTTAAAATCAATATCATTTTCAAAATGAGACAATAGGGTTTTTTTAAAGTTAAAACATTACAAAAGATTGAAATATTTTTACATATGAATTCAATTTAAAATTAATGATAATGAAATAAATTATATTTAATGATAAAAATATATTCTATTTGTTCATTAAAACCATTACATATTATAATTTAACCATATAAAGTGTCTTGATGAAAAAAGTTTTTTCACTTAAAATTTAGTATGTTTTTACTATTCATCAAAACTTAATTGTTATCATAAAATATCATAAATTCAACCAAAGTAAATTTTTATATCCCACTTAAAAGAACATGTTTATGTGGTCTCATAAAAAATATTAATGTGTTAGAATCTAAATTTAATATGTGTTCACCATTCAAATGCGTAAGATTACATTTTTTAAAAAAAGTAGGTTTTTATACAACAAACAGTGTTTATTCAAACCCTATGATTAAAATATCAATTGTATGAATACAAAATATTTAATTAAGTATATAAAATATATATATCATTAATTTCATTACCAATATTAATTCACTCAAAAATAAAAATATCTAATTTATATTTTTCATAAATAATTGACAGCCAAAGAATTCATAATGCATTTTCATAAGTTAGTTATAATTATTCTTGCTAACCTAATGGCTAGGATATAATGTTAATTTTATACTAAGGTTGCCTCATGGTTATTTTAAACTCATGATTGTGTGAAAGAAAAGATACTTGAAGAATAAAAATTATTTAAAGAAAATTTTTCCTAAAAAACATCCTGGTGTTACGTATATACATCAGACGTTTATGGTTAGTATATATTTGAAATTTTTCTCCTTATAAATGATGCATCTAAATTTTAAATGAAAAAAACCAAAGATTCCAATTCCAAATATTGTGTGGGATAATTTAAGTCATGTGGTTTTAGTTGTCTTGATGTATAAGCAATTACATGATCATTTTGCATAAGAACCCAACCAAGTACCTTCAATGAAGCATCATTGTAGATGAAAAACTCACCATTTCTGGATGGAAGAGACAAAACTAGAGAATTCACCAATATCCTCTTCATTTCTTGAAAATAAACATCACATTCTTCTTTCCAAACAAATTTAACCACTTTTTGTGTTAACTTAGTTAGCGGGCAAGATAACCATGCAATGTTTTTGACAAATCATCGGTAATAAATTGATAATCCAATAAAACTATGAATCTATGTAACATTTTTAGGTATTGGATATTCATCAACCACATTTGTTTTGGAAGGATCAAATATTATTTCATCCTTATTTTCAATTTTCCCAAGAAAATAAATCTATTGCAACTAAATATCACCCTTGCTGAATTTTCCATACATTTTATTTTCCTTTATGGTTTTCAACACAACCCTTAGATGTTTTTCATACTCCTATTTACACTTAAAAGATACCATAATGTCATAAATAAACACAACCACAAACATATCCAAGAACTTAGTAAATATTCTATTCATAAGATCCATGAATACAACATGTGAATTAGTTAACCCAAACGGCATAACAAAAAAATAATAATACCCATATCTAGTATGAAAAGATGTTTTTGGGATGGAATCCTCCTTCACCTTCAGCTGATGGTATTCGGATGTCATGTTAGTCTTGGAAAATTACTAAGCTTCTTGGAGCTGATCAAAAAATTCATCGATATGAGAAAAGGGATACTTGTTTTTAATAGTTATGTTATTCAAGGATCTATAATCAATGAAAAACATCTTTATTTTTAACAAACAAAACAGAAGTTCCCCATGGTGAAGTACTAGGACAAATGAAGCCTTTATCAATAAACTCATGAGACTAATTTTTCAGTTCAAAAAAATCAATTTGATCCATTTGATATGGTGGTTTTCAAATTGGCTTCGCATCCGAAACTAATTTAATTGTGAATTCGACTTCTCAATCATGTATGACACTAAGTAACTCATCAAGAAAAACATCAAGGTATTCATTTACCCTGGTATATCATTAATCAGAATAGTTCCCTTATTTTCAACAATATGATCAAGATGAATTTCATTTCCATCTTTCAACAGTTTCTTAGCTTCCTGATATGTTATCAATTCTATGAGTTCATTCTTGTATACAAACTGAAATATTTATGAAAAACAACTTTTTTAGCTCTACATTCAATCTCAGTATGATAAACAGAAAGCTAATCTATTCCCAGAATGACATCAAACTCCACTAAGGAAAAAACAACAAGGTTTGCAGGAAAATTATTTCCATATACAAAAATAAAAATATTCTTATAATTCCTCTTTTTTATAAAATTTCTCCCTGGTGTTTTAACAATAAGTTTTGGTCTAATTTTTTGAGGTGATATTTATAATTTACCATAAAATTCCTCAGAAATAAAGGAATGTGTAGACCCTCTATAGAATAAAACTTTATAAAAATCCAAGTAAACAAACAAGGTACCTGATACTACTTCATTGGATGGCCCGACATCTACTGACATAACTGAAAAAGATCTCACTACACCTTTCTGCTTATATTTTGGCTTATTTGCATCATTCATATCTCTCTTTGGGTAGAAATTTTCATAATGACTCATCTCTCCACATTTAAAACACTTAAAAGTTTTCTTATTAGGATTAGTCTTAGGATAAATTTCATTACAATCTTGATCTATATGTCCAAACATACCACATAGAAAACACTTCCCATTTTTGGTAAGGCATTCCCCAATGTTCTTTTTTCCGCACTTTTCACAAACTAGAAACTAGAATTTCTTACCATCAGATTTCTTTAGTTGATTCATACCCATTACTTTCCATATAGACCTCTTCTTCTCCTTATTGTAAAAGTGCACGTGATCACCGAAAAACTCCATTTCTACCCTCTCAGCACATCAGAAAATTTTCTCATAAATTTTGAATTCATGGTAGTCATATTCCCTTCAATACCTTGGCTTTAATCCTATGTAAAATCAGTTGATTTTTCTATGAAGATCCAAAATAATATTTTGAGAATACCTTTCCATTAAAGTGAAGTTTTATCCATATACATCCATTGAATCTTCCTCCTTCTAATTTAATTCATGGAATTGCATCTCCATCATAAGGAACACCACTTTAGGAAAATATTTTTCAAGGAAAATAATTTTAAATTCATCCCACTCTAAGGAATCAATCTCCCCTCTATCCCTGATACTTTTGACTATTAACCACCAATGATCAGCTTCAGCTTCAAAATGATAAATGGAAAGAATTAACTTTTGATTATTTTAACATCCCCTAACATAAAATATCATTTCAAGGGCTTTAATCCATACTTTATCTGCTACTAGGTTTTAATATCCACTAAATGCAGTAGGGTGTTGTCTCTAAAAATGTTCCACTATCGTCATGTTCCATTGTGGTAACTCTAGTTATTCTCTTACGTGGATTCCACCACCATTTATTTCCTAATTTAGCTAAGATATTACTATAAAAAAACTTCTTGGTTTCAATCCCTACCATTTTGGGCTCCAAATTTGGAAGGATATCATTCTGTCGGTGCCTCTCCACTTCAGCTTCCATGTTTCTTCTATAGAAAACCATTCTGAACAAAGATATCTTAGTTGAAGAAACATGGTAATATTTAAATTCTATATAATTTAAAATTAAACATAGAGTCAAAATTATATATGTTATTATATTATCATCATCCTAACCTCTAAAGTTATCTAAACCATCATTTGATACCAACTATAATGACCCGAACTTATTACATTACATAATCTTGAATTTTATTCAATAAATCACTTCCTTTCATATTTAGGATCTTTTAATGTTTATAGTTTTAGATAATTGGTATATAATACGTACATATAATTCCACATTCATATAGAGCATATACAACCAAAATAATATCCATTTTTTCAAAAATATAAAATGTTTCAAATAAAATGTGTTTTCATTGACAAATCTTCATAACAATTAACATGTATTCCTTATTTTTCTTACACAACCTTATAACCTGTTAAAATCATTTAAAAACTTGGGAAATCACAAACATCTCATTAAAGGATATTAAAATAAGGAAATAACACATTAGTCCATGAATACTTGTGACGTATGAAATCATTTTCAAAAAAAAGACTCACTTGTTACCCATATAAAATTACTTTGTGAAACTTGAGATTGCCATGAGATTTTCACAAAACATATAGAAAATAAAAATAACCTTAAATGTTTCTTGGGTAATTAATTACATAATCTGGTAACCCTCTTGGCTACCTTATAATTTGTTGCCCTCGCGACTACCTTACAATGTAACCCTCATGACTACCTTATTGTGTAACCATCATAGTTACACATGGAGAAACCATACGTCTGACCTCTAACATGAACATACCCATTGAATGGGAGAAAAATATAGTTTCCACCCTTCATAATAAACAATTTCAAAGAACCATAACATAATCATACAACATGAATAATTTCATAAAAACATATCTTTTGAATTTTGTAAAATAGAATTTTAAAAATGGATTTTAAAAGAAAATCCCCTTACAAATATCATAATTTAAGTGAGACTTAATTGAGTGGATGGAAATATGTATATAAACAGTAAATACACATAATTATTCATATTATAAAAAAATTCATAACACAATAAATTTTAATACCACATAAATAATGAAGTAGAAGGTTAACCCAACGAATGGAAATCAGGTTAAGAATTCCCTTACCCTAGGCTTGTCTTAATAAAAAATTATTTAAACCTCCTGTATAATGGTTAAAATATTGTTATTAATAACTTATAGAAACATATTAATATTTATAATATCCTATATGATCATATAATTACATCATTTCAAGCATTAATTGATATTATTTTGTTCCTTTCATTGTTTTGGGTGCGTTCTTTACATGATTTCCTTGGCAGGTTTGTATTTGATCTTCTTTTCGTATTGAAATTAAAATCACAAAGTGGAGTGAAATGGTATTCATATGTTTAAACAATATATAATGATATAATAAATCTTTTTTTATCATATATGAAGATGGATCATTAGATAAAACCTTAATGATGTTTGTTTAGATCATTTTTGGATGTTGCTCGATAATCATGAACTTTTTTCATTATAGAATTTAATTTCATGAATATAAGTTCCTTATAGAACATTAAATAGGAGAAAAAATACACATTATATTCTGTTTCAACCATTAAAAAGCTTTTATGATCATTTTTTAAGTATGCAATCGATATTACAAACACATCATCCACGATTTTGGTAAATCGGCACATCGTGGACGGTGTTTTTATTTTTAGAACAATAGGGAGAGGAGAGGAATAAAGATGATGAATATTTTACATGAAAATGATAACATATAGAATATATAAAATTATGGAGAGTTCATACCACCTGGATAATTTTATGGGAAGATAGTATAAGAAAATAAAGGAATTAGAAAGAAAACACATTAAAAAGGAAGAGAATTCTTACTCTGGATCTCTTCTCCTTAAGATCCTCATTATGGACTTTAGTTTTGGCCTTTTGGTGAGACAAAAAGTTATTGGACATGGGTAAGAGCCTTGGGGAGGGGATTTGGTAGAATTTAGATAATTCTCAAGGCTTTAGAGGTGTGAGAGGATGAGGGGAATGAGGGTGGTATTTATAGTGGAGGAGAAGAGAGATTTTACATTTTTTTTTAAAAAATCTCAAGACTATGAATAGTCTTGATTCATGTGACTCAAAATAGTAATAATTTCATGTGAGTTTGAACCAAGTGGGCTTAAATCATCTATGCATCACCTATGATGCACCAAAACACGTATTTAGCATTTATCATAATTTATCATATTTTACTATTCATACAAAATTCAACAATTTCATAAAAATAACAAAAATTCACCCTAACCATTTTTCTATGTGAAAAATGTAAAAATGAACTCCATTTTTTGAAAATAATTTTATAAATGTTGTTAATTTAATTTTTAAATAAAATCATAATTTATTCAAAAATAACAATTTTAAATCTATAACTCATTTTAACACCTTTAAAAGTTAATCAACATCTCATTATCTTATAACCTTAGGAAAATAAAATAATAATATGATTTACTATTGATAAGGGTCATACTACTATTCATAATGGTATGTTACTATTCAAAAAAAAATGGTTATATTAGACTCTAAATAACATACTAATCACAACCATAAATGGCCTATTTTTGAAATTAAAATCATAAAAGTAGAAAATTTTTGTTTAAAGTATATTTATAACTATCTACTTAAAACAAAGTTTCATGAATTTAAATTTATTTATTTTTCAATCCTTGTCGTGTTATAGTACAGCTCAGTAGGCCACAACCAACAGTGTTTAAGCAATATACAATCAATAATAGTGTATGCATTAGTATAATAAATAATAAATATATCAAAAAAAGTAAACATGTTTCACATTTCTACAGGCTATTCATTATCATTCTGTTCCAATTTTATTTTGGTACCATGGAGCATCATTCTAGGTACCATACCATAGACACTTGGAGAATCAGTCCAAAATCATTATCATGGGTACTTAGAGAATCAGTATAGCACAAAAAATCACTGGTACCTAGAGCATCAGTCTAGCACAATAATCATAGGTATGTAGAGAATTAGTATACACCATAATCATAGGCACTTAGAGTATCAGTCTAGAACCTATTCCATTCCATTATTTACACATATCCAGTTTCAACATCAGTGACCTTTTATTAAATATACAACATAGCAACATTTCATTTATGACATAGCTATTTCACATAATTCTAAACCATAATCAATTATTATTAACCATTTATCCAAATTACCATAAGTAATCTCACATCTCATTAACACTTCCATGTTAATCCAAATAATCATTTATAATAAGTCAACATGAAAAAAAAATCACTATTGGTTTAATTTCATGACCCGTTAATTCCAATTTATCATTCCACAATTATCATTTTAAGGAAAATTATATTACCCATTGGGTATCCATTTAACAAGGTCTCATAATATCCACTGTGATCCATGAAATGTATCACAATTTCATAGGGAATCAATTCACTTTCCTAAATTAAACAAAATTGTGAAAAATGGTTAAAAATTGACATGACGACAACACTATATCACCATCAAAACTATAGAAATTATGATGTTGACCAAATCCCTTAGGGTCATTGATGAATTTATTCCAAGAATTTTTCCTTGATTCAAGGTAAAAGAACCAAAATAACAATGGTGAAGGTGATCTAGGATCAAAACTGATGATCATGATTCAATGAAATAAGATCCATTAAAACCCAATATCTATAACATCAACAAAGGGAAGAATCATCCATATCTTAAGGGATATAAATATGGGATGGAGAGATCATATGTCAAGGAAGTGATCACACACTGGAGAGGAGTCGATTTCTTTTACCATATCATCAATTTTCAAGAGTAGGGGTTCAAGGATCCTAGGAATCCTCTCGGGAGACTCTAAAAGTGATTTAAATTGATTTTTGTTAAGTGATGTTGATTAGGAAGAAAACCCTGGGGGTGGGAATTTTTAATTTAAAATTTAGGTCTTTAAAATTCTGTGTGCATGGTTTCTTGAATGGGCCACTCGGTTAGACAAATTATGCACCCTAATTGTGCACCCCTACTGTCTGGGGTGGAAGGGTTTCTTCTTGTAAGGTGAATGGTTCTTTAAACCATGCACCAACCATTCAACCCAAACTATCCCAGGGTACATTGTTTTCTGGGGGGGCACATGGTTTGGGAATACCCTATGCCAATCATGCACTACCCACCCCCCCCCCCAAACATCCAAAACTCACCCAAAATTACTTGAGACAAGCCCAAACCAAAAAGAGATTAATATAATGGTAAATATTACATACAAATTATAATGTAAGGTCCCAATAATTTCTAGGATCTTACAATTTATATGTATTATAAAAATTAATTTTAACAATAACACTGTTAGATCCACTAGGTCAAATACCTTGATAGGGGGTGGAGGTGAATCATGGTATGACAGATTAAAACATATTCCCCTTTTTGATCTTGGTTATTTAAAAAAAATATTCTCTCTCTTTCCCATAACAATGTATGAACAGAAATTAAAGCATGCATGAGACAAAATAATTTTTACTTTGTTCACACTCATTGGGATACATCCAAAGAGCATATAATGTCAATGTGTCGAGGTCCCAAATCCAGTAAAAGAACACTATTGTTTATAATGATTGGAGAAAACTCAATGCCCTCCACATTTACTACCAATCACAATTTGAAATCTCACCGCTCTAACAAATAAAGTGTTCTCACTTATTCTTCAGAAGATCCACTAATAGTTTATAAACTTGTAGGTTCCCTCATTATCTCTAACAAGTGCACTCTCCATTGTATATATATTCTCTTTTAATGTCCCACTTTCATCCACTGATTAATTCCAATTTACCGCAATATTACTGGGGAACCTCAAAAATTTTGTGCAACCCTTACTGAACCTTGTGTGAAAGTTTTATGCCTCATGCGCAAAACCTCCACTTATTCACAGCTTCAATCTTACATGCAACTACAACTTTATGCCTAACTTCCTTATCTTGTGCATAACTCCAATTTTTTCATGAAACTCCCATTTCACAAAATTCTTATGCTATCCGGAGCTCAGATTCTTCCTATGTTTTGAGCTGCATCAAATGAGGGGGTCACCTCTTATTTATAGGAAATGCCAGTCCCTACGTGGAAGATTCTCCATGTCTCATAAGATCCCTATCATTCTTTCAAAACCCAATTTGACATCGCATTGGTTGTACATGTTTTTTTTCACGCAACCGCATCTTTCTCACACATTTCCAAATCTTTTGCGCACATCACACCTTTTCTATTTTTTGACATTTTAATCCCGAAACATGCCTTTCATGCCAGGAAACCCTCTTTATCAACTAACACAATCAACTTAAAAATGCTTCAATGTTAACTTGAGGGATTTTTTCCAACAAACACATGTGATGCATACAAACCCATTTTTAGAAAATAGTATTTTAATCTTAAATTTTATTTGTACGATAAAATTATAAATTTATAGTATTTTCATGATACTAATTAGTTTATTATAAAATAAAAATATGTATGAGTCTTTCAATGAAATTGGAAAAAATATTTTACAAAAAATATATTTAATTAAATGAAAAGACACAAACATTTTTTAATAGAAAATATTAATTAAGTTCATAAAACATTAAACATGGGTTTTATACATTCAAAAATGTATTTAAAAATGAATACTAATTTTATAAATCTACATAATTTATCAATTATGTTGTTTTATATTATTTTGGGTCTTTTATGTAATGAAAAATTCATAAAAGTTACTATTTTTGTAAAAACCATATTTTCATTATTTACCTAAAAATACACTATTATTGAAAAATACCAAAAAAATAAAGCTATGATAATTTTTAATTTGTAAATTAAAAATGGATATTTTTTTTATAAAGTATAATTTATAAAATATAAAAATTTATTTTTCAAATAAAAAATATATAATGAAAACGGGTTTTATTTAAAAATATCCATTTTAAACAACAGGAGTTCTTGATACATATTTCTAATTTAAATAATTTTAATATATTATTTTATATATTTCAATATAATAACACTTTAAAATTGGTCTATTTCATTTATTATCACTTTAAATAATTATTTGATAAGGGATAATCCTTTTTTATTGTAATAATTTTTAATTGATTACTATATTTTTAATTACCAAAGGTTTTATTTATCACATAATTTCTTAATAATGTTCATATAATATGTCAAAACTCCTTTCAGTTCAATTTTTCATGTATAAAATGTTATTAAAATAATATTTATTTAAGTAAAATACATGTTGAAACATTGGGTGATTAAATTCACTCCCTACTTAAATAATTATTTTCCTCACAATTTAAATTTTTTCTCACTAATGAAAGTAAGAGAGGGTATTCTTAACATATTTTTCATTTGGGGTAAAACTTATAATATGGGATCTACATTACTCTCTTATTCTATATTAAGTCACTTATATTTCCTCAAACTACATTAATGTTTCATATAATTGTATACTCGAGTATCTATATATCATAATATAAAATTATACAAATTATACCTTTACAAATACCTTTAGAATCTCAAACATAAGAAACATTAATGAAATTATTTATTTATCAAGGAATTCACACTAAATTTAACCCTAAAGCAATATTAATCTTTCAACTATAAAATAACCCACCACCCAATATATAACTCAATCCAAAAAATGAGAGGAACTTCTCCAAAAAATTATATGAATCAGTTATCAATCCCATGGTTACAGATAATGTCAAATGTGATTTTTTTTTCGAAATAAATCATCCTATTATTCTCTTATGGAAAGATTATATTATTCCTAAGAGTTATCCATCACTAAATTTGATTTTCTCCAATAGTTTTCCCCTAAAATATAAACTTACAATAAAATCACATTACATTGTCATTGGTTCCATTTAATATATGTTTCCAAATATTTAGAGAAAAACTACTACATAAAAATTCTTAGATGTTTCAAATAATCCCCATAACATTTATAATACACCAGAATATCAGTTATGGGTATAACTCACTAATGAAAAAAGGTAATAGTTTTAATATTTATTTTATTTTAAGATGTCAACCCCACTACCTTATGAAAGACTTAAAAAATCAGATTATCCATCATAACATGCATATAATAATATTCTGAACCATTTAATTATGATACCTTATTCAGTTATAATACAAAGTGGTTTCTATAATCATACATTTCTTAGCTTCCTTTTTTGATCATGTTTCAACCAAATAATAACAATAAAAATGGTTATGGTAGTATCCAAATTATTAATACAAAAACATAAATATCTAAATTTATTCCCCTATGGAACATTCATTTTTCAGTATGATAATTTTTGTTTAACGTATGAATTTATTTTCTTTAATTCTTGGTTACATTAAGTTATATTATCTCATATATCATAACTTAATCCCTTAAAGTAATTAGGATATAAATCTATCATAATGTCTTGTAAGAAGAATGTTATTAACTAAAGCATATCCCTTGGGAGTTTCATCATGGTTTGTTTTCATAGTCCCACTCATCATGTACCATATTTAATATCAATTAAATTATCAAATAGAAATTTTTAGTGTGGTTTCCCCTAGGATCATCAATGTTACTATCTTATCAACATTCTAGTATCCAAAGAGGGATGTAATTACTAGGAGAACCACAAATCTCCACTTTAATAAAAAATCAGGATGTTACCCAATAGTTAGACATATCCCATAGCTTATCTCTTAGAAGTTCACTAAATTTCACTTATCCTAATCCATTAAATATTTATTCTTACATCAATTGACCAGAAGGGTTATCTATTCCTTCTAAATTATGATCAACCTTAACATATCATCCCTTGATAACATTTATGTCTTCAACCGATTACAACCTAATATCCATAGTTATCCAAACCCTTCTCTGATTATAGATATATTATCCAAAAAATATAACTGTACCAATTACATGAATTTAGATAAAATATTTCATTACAACACATTATCAAAAAATTTTAAATTTAGAGTTTTAGAGAATTCAGGAAAATCACTAGCTAATAAAACACATGTCCATTTTAAAATGTGGAAAAAATTCTCCCCATATGTCAACTTCTTAAATAATAAAAAGTATTAAACATATTCAAAAAATTATCTACACAATAAATTATTCAAGGAACATAATATGTATTACCATTATTTATAACCTGGGGAAGTGGTAACATAAGAAATTGGTGACCTCAGATTCTCTGTAAGAGTAAACATAAGTGATAAAAATCACATATCATAAGTTAGTATAATATAATAATATGGGTATAGTTAGGATATATAAGAAATTTATACCTAAACAATCATAGATCATAAATCATGAAATAAGGTATGGGATAACATAATAGTGTGGAATATTTTAGAAGAGGGGAATAAATATGGAATGTATCATAACTTAAAGGGATAAGAAAGTTATAAAGGTGGAATAACGTGAAAAACAACTTGGAGATATGGGAAAAAGATTATCATAAGATAATATTATGATAAAACTCATTATTCTCATGTCTATGTGAACAAACTCATTATTTTCATGCTTAAAAATTTGATCAAAAAGATTATTCTCATTCCCATATGAACGAACTCATTATGTCTACTCATATCTATCACATGACATATAAACTTAAACCAATGCATTCGAGGGATAAATTAGACCCCACGTGTCATCATCCTTATATATGTGTTCAATAAGAAATCAATAATTCATTAAAAAGATCCCATGGAATGAAAATGGGTTTTTTATACATATCAAATGAAATTATATAGTGAAAATATTCATAATACAATCAATAATCATAACATGATAAACCCATGGAAAATAAAAAGGTATACAAAGATATTTAGTAATATCCAAGGTAAATAACCTTTAATCAAGATAATAGATCATATTTTATTTACACCATATAGATAAAGGGTATATTTTTATGTTAATAATATCCTAAATTAGTTAATATATTCTATTTAAGAGAATATACTTCAATCAAAGAAATAGAAAAAAATTATTCTCAAGGGAAATACATTGGAATAAAAAATTGATTTACAAATCATCAAAAAATGGGAAAGACAAAGGTAGTGATATTTCATTTTAACGATATAATATAAAATTATATAATCCATATGGATAAAAAAGGTGGATGGTATCACTTTAATAATATCCTTGATCAAATATAATATATATCAAATGAATTTGAACTAGATGAAAAACACTTTTTAAGAGTTTTAGAAAAATAAATTTGGATGTAAGTAATATCATTGATATTTTGAAATAATTTTAAAATAATTATTTTATAAAACAAGGATAAAAATTAATTCTTTTAGAAACCATGAAATCATAGAGAAAAAAAAATTCAAATCAAGTGAAAAAAGAGGTGGAAATATACGTTCAAATGTAAATGTTAAAAGAGACACTTTTTTTACAATGAACCATAAATAAAATTTTAAATTGATTTCCTTTTAAAATATTTTCAAATAAAATAATGTTAGTTGAAAATGAATTTTTTATTTTTTTAAATAAAATATGTATATCCACAAAATGTTGAATTGAAGATAAAATATGATCATAAAAATTCCTTTATATATTTTTATGATTACTTTGATGAAAGTCGAATAAATTTTAAATATAATAAAACGTTAATTTTAAAAAAAGATAAATATAAAAAATATATTAAATTGGATAACTATAGGGAAAAAAATTTATATTAGAATTAAATATTATACAAGTCCCCTAGATGTGTTATCATACTTCAAAGATCTAGATTTTAAATTGTGGTCAGGAAAATTAACCTTACGGCTTAAGTAACAATTAAATAAAAACCCAAGAAAAAGAAGTAGATTTTAATTGAACATAAAATACCATGAAAAAAATATAAATCATGATATAATATAAAAACTAGGTAGTATACATACCATATTAATGTAAATGAGTGCATAAAAAATAAGTATGTCTTAAAAAATATGTATTGAGACCAAGAAACCCTTTCATGTAACATAATCATTTTATCATTTGATAGTGAGTTTATAAGAAATAATTTTAAAATACCAATGAATAATTATTACACACAATATAATGTTTTTATTAGGTATAATAAATTAAAAGGTGAACAATAGATTTCAGTAAGAAAACTTATAACTCAATAGAATTAAAATGAGTTTGAAAAACCCCTTATAAATTTGGTAAATTTTGATTCAAAAACCAATGAGATAAAGAACAAGAAATAGAATATAAAATATCATGAAATATAAAATAATCATGATATAAAATGATAATGTTCTAGTGAGTGTTCCATATAAAATAAAACATGGGGAATAATATAAACATGTCCTAAGGAATTGAAATTTTAGACAAAGAACTCTTACGACATAAGAAAAATTCAAATAAAAAACCACAAGAAGGATATGATATCAAATGAAACATTAAAAACCATGAATAATGAGAGTATTATGATAAAAATAATAATTTAGTGTAATTAGATACACCATTCCAACGAAAAAGTGGTCTATAATAATGATTATGGATCAAGAAATAAAATTTGTGACAAGGAAACATTACTTTATTTCCCCTCTTAGTTGTATAATAGATATAAATATATTAATTAACTATTTAAAAACATTTTTTATTTATAAACTTATATAAAATTATTTATTATTTATTATTTTCACATTTAGTAGTTAGTTATTATCTATTTCTAATATCAGGGGTGAGTAATCTTTATCATTTTCAAATATTTTTTTATTAACTGTATTGTTCTTCATTTTTCACCAAAATTTTATAATAAAAAATCATAAAATGTTTATTAATTGATGTTTTATATTTTTTTATAGTTTAATCATTTCATTCTATTTCATTTTTTGTTACAGTTCAATAAGATGAAATCAGTTATGAGAATGTTTCAGTGACTTTTAACGAACAAACATTGACATATCAATAAATTTGTTTAATATTGATGTTACGGTTCCTAAAAAAATTAAATAACTATTTAATTTTTTATATCCTATATTATCAGTAATTATATTCTAAGGTTCATCCATGGCATTATTTTAGATCATTGTTCAAGTATTCATTTTGATTGAACCAGAAATGAATATACCAAAATTGATGGGTGATTATGATTATAAAATTGGTTTTCTTTTGAATAATATAATTATTTCATAATAATAATGATGTCATATATATACTTTTTTTATTAATTATATTTTAATAGAGTTTAATAAAAATTAATGAAAGTATATGAAAAACAAAATACGTTACTTCGTGGAGTTGATAGTCCGTAAGAGGCACGATTAACGTTTTTATTTCTTGATGAAAGAGAGGAGAAAAAGGTATATTATAATTTTTATATTAATAATAATATGATATATCTCAATTTTTTATCTAATTCCATATTTATAACCATTAAAGAGAGGTGTTTATGAAAAATGGAAGATCTCGCTTTGTGGATGTGGTTGTTCGCACAACACATGAATAATCATTTCATTTTTTAATAAAGTAATAAGAGAAATGCTGTTAATATTTTTTTCCATAGAATGATAAAATTAAATATTTATTAAATACTTGTGTCATTATATAAGAATTATAAAATTTATTTTGGGAAATTAAGAAGTGAAATGTGAGTATATAGGGGGAAAGTACTCATATTGAGGACCTAGGATTTCCATTAGAAGACTCCTTTGAAATAAAGGTATTTGGATAATATATTATGATGAGAGCATCAACGATAAGGAAGAGGATTATAGGGGAAGGGGAAGATGGAATATTTTCATGATGAAACCTGAATTTTTGGGAGGTCTAGAAGGTGTCCTAATAGGACCCTTTTATAAGTGGTGTAAAAAAAAATTATAAATATTTCAATTTAATATAACGATATCTTATGTTTCACAGGTCAAGAATACTAAAAAATGAACAATAATTTATTAAAGAATGATATAATTACCAAAATCCTTAAAAAATTCATTTAAAAACATGTTTGAAAATTTTTTTCAGTCTATTACGCTTAGAATTTTCTCTTTTATCATTTTGGGTTTTACCTTGGTAACTTGTTTTTACCAAATTTATTTAATTTAAATTCATGAAAATAAAATATAAAATATTACATAATCATTACCTACTAACTAAAAATATGAAATAAATTTTATTAAAAAAAATTCTATATTTAAAAAATTTTAATTTTAACATTATTCTATGTAATGCTTAAAACGTGTTTTGAGAAAAATTTATTTTAAGAATAAATTTTATATGATTGAAATATATATCGATAAATTTTATTTTAATGACGTAAATTGGGTTATTATAAAAAAATTAAATTTATTTTCATTTTAAAATCAATCTAAAACGTAATTTTACCAAAATTGTATTTAATTAAAATAAAATACTAAAAATTGTTTTTATTATAAAATATTACATAAGTTTATAAAATTTTAATCATTGGTTTTATAAATTCATGATATTATTTAAAAATATATATTTTTTACTCTATATACACATATTTGATAAATTAAGTGAATTTATAAACATATAGGTCATTCTTAAATAATAATAAATTAATAAAATTTACAGTTTTGGTAAAAACTATATATTCTATATTCGTCTAAAATTTAACTATTTCAAAAAAAAATCCAAAAAAAATACTATGAAAAATTTTACATTATAAATTCAAAAAAATATTATTTTAATATAATTAAAATTATAAAACTTATTAATTTATTAATTTATTTTTTAAATTAAAATACAAAATATTAATAAAGGTTCTTTTATTTATGAATGCCCTGTTAAAACATTACATGTTATTGATATCAATTCCTAATTTAAATAATTTAAATGTGTTATTTTATATATTTTAATATAATACTAATTTAAATATGTTAAATTTAATTTATCAACTCTTGAAATAGTTATTTGAGAAATACCGATCATTTTTTAACATAAAAAATATTAAATTGATTACTATATTTTTATTTACTCGAGGTTTTATTCTTCCTATATTTTATTAATAATTTTCATCAAATATTTCAAGGATTATTTTAGTTTTGTTTTATATATAGAAAATACTGTTAAATTAATATTTATTTATGGAAAATATATAGTGAATTTTTTTGTCGTTATATTCCCCCTTAAAAAAAATTGTGCCCATGGAATTTAATTATTTCTCACTGATGAAAGTATGTGAGGGTACACTTTCCATATTTATCATTTGAGGTATTAATATTAGTATAACATATACCTTACTCTTTTAGTATATATTAGGATATATATCATTCATCAATAAACATTAATATTTCATACAATCATATACTCAAGTATGTATAAACCCCAATCATATATTCTTTAAAGTGTACCTATCAATAAACCATCTAAATAACCAACACATTAAAACACATAGAAACTATTAATTCATCTAGAAATTAATATTTTCTTTAAAAATAAATTTTTATTCATATTTTGGTTAAAAAATAACACACTAAATAATATATTCCACAATACCAAAAAAATGATGAACTTCACCAAAAATATCTTGGACCAATTTACAATCCCAAGGTTACCAATATTATCTAACATAATTTTTTTTTTAAATCAATAAACCCTTCACTATCTCAATAACATGTGTATATTAAACATAATTGTTATCCATCCCTCAATCATTTATTCTTTAATAGGTATCCAAAAAAACATAACATTTTCATAAAATCACTTTTCATGGTTATTGATACCATTTAATATTTGTTTCCAAACCATTAAATGAAAATAATTGAAAATAAATCCTTAGTTGTTTCATATAATCCCCATAAATTTTAGTATATACTAGAATATCATTAATAAATATCACTCACTAATAAAAATTGATGATAGTTTCAAGATTTATTTTCTTTTATGATATTAACCCCACCACCTTGTGTAATACTTAGAAACTCATATTCTCCATCATAACAGGTATATACTAAGATTTTAACCATTTAAGTATACTTCATTATTTGGTAATAAAACATAGTGGTATCTAGAATCCTACCTTTCACAACTTCATTTTATTTATATTTTTCAACCAAATACAAAAAAATTGTGATAATATCTAAAATATGAATATAAAAACATCAATATGATGATTCTTTCCCCTATTGGACCTATGTTCATAACATATAATACCTTCTGTTCAACTTTTTAATTTATTTTTTTCATTCCTTCGTAATTTTAAGTTGTTTTAACATATTGTTATTAAACTAATCCCTTAATCTAATAAGGAAATAAATCCTTCATAATACCTTTTAAGTAGAATGTTATTAACCAAAGTATATGCATAGGGAGCGTCTCGCCAGGTGTGTACTTTTAGGCCCACTCATTAGTTACCTGAGTGAAGATGGATTTAATGTTGAACCCAAATTTTGTGTGGTGATTACCTCTAGTTTAATATGTTACACAACCACATCTATGTTTTAGTATTCTTACATGTATTTTATTTCTACGAGAACCATAGAATCATCCATCCAGTGTTTAGAATTTGTATCAATGAAATTAAATGATCCAATAAGTCATTGAGGTCAGAAGTAATGTAAAATGAATGATTATATTAGGATAATATTGAGACACTTGGGGGGGGGATGGGTTATGAGCCCATACTAAAAATGATAATACAAGGTTTATCCTAGGTTACCTTTGAAAAAAGATAGTCTACAACTTTTTTCCATTAATACCATGTGTGGAGAAATGTTTCCTTATTAGTGAGTCTCTTGCAACTTTTGGGTTGGTAAGAAATAGACAAGGATTGGTAATCATGTATTGGAGATAGTTTTTTATTACATAAAAGTTAGTTATGATTACATCTAGTGTGATATTATATGAAATGAAGATGTAAAACTTGTTGAAAACAAAAAAAATCTATTTTACTAAAACTTCATGATGTTATCCTATATATAGAATCATCCCTTAGACTTATCCCTAGGGTTTTGACTAAATTTATATTTTAATAATCACTAAAATATTAAATATATTCTCAAATAAACTAAGGGGTTATCTATTCCTTTTAAATTAGGATCACTGTTTAGCATATCATACATTGATAAAATTTATGGCCTCTGTTGGTAAAAACCTAAACTCTAATATTATCTAAACCCTACACTAATACTAATTATAGAATCACATATATGATATTGTCTCAATTACATGACCTCAACGAAAATATTTCATTACAATAGATTCTTATATTCATTTAAGTTTATATTTTTAGAGAATTAAGACACAATATTAACCAACAAAACCTATGTCCTTTTCAACTAATGGACATTTCTATCGCTATATGTTCACAATATTAACCCATAAAAAGTCTTAAAAATCAACCAAAAATTATATTCCCGAGATAATATTCTACACACACCATATGTATTATATTTCATAATAACATGGGTAAATGGAAACATAATAAATGGGTGAACTCAGATGCTCAATAAGGGTAAACCTAATTTTTAATAATCAATGATCATAAGTGAGCATAATATGATCATATGGGTAATAATAAGGATACATAAGAAAGTTATACACAAAAAATCAAAGAGAAAAAATCATGTAATAAGGAATGAGATTTCCTAGATTTGTAGAATATCTTAGAAATTATGCATAGACCTAGAATGTAACATAGGAAAAAAGAAAATAAAAATATAAAGGTGTACTAGAATTAAAAATAAAATTCATATCTGGAACAAAAAAAAAGAGTACACACATATTGTGATCAAAATCATTATGCCCTCGCCTATGTGAATCAGCACATTATTTAAATAACAAAAAATTTAAGCAAACACATTATGACCAAGCCTATGTGATAAAAATAATTATTTCCACACATAAATATATCATGGGATAAAATTTAATCCAATTATTTGGAAGGGGATACAGGACCCCACCCATCATTATCCTTATATAATTTTTCTATAAGAAATCAATTATTCATCATAAAGAGCACGTGGAAAAAATGGGTTTCAAAAATTTTTAAATTGAATTATATAATAAAAACAATCATAAATCCATAAATAATAATAACATGATACACCCATGGAAAATAAATAGGTATCCAAATATATTAAATAACATTATAATTAAATTCCCTTCAATCAAGATAATAGAGAATATGATATTTACACAATATATGGTTATATAGTTAAATCCACAATTTCAACATAAATTGGTATACGGTAACTTGGTTAATACCCTTTAATCAATTAAATATATGACATGGTATTCTTAAAGGAAAGGAATTGTAAGAAAAAATATATTTACAAACCTTTGATGAATATGAAAGAAAAAAAGTAGTGATGGATCATTTCTATGATAGAAAATAACATTACATAAGCTAAACGAATAAAGAAAGTGATTGGAATCAGTTAAAGAATATCCTTAATCAAGACTTATATATATCAAAGGATGATGGCATATAAGAAAAACACATTTATGAGTTTTATAAAAATAACTTCGGAAATAAGAAATATCAATAATATTTTGATATAATTTTAAAGATATTTTTTTATATCTAGGAGAAAAATAATTCCTTTTATAGACCATGAAAATATAGAGAGAAAGTTTCATATAAAAGGAAAAAGGTGTAATAAATATATATTCACATAGAAATGTTAAAATATTTTATTTTTATTGAAAATGAACCATATAGAAAACATTTAATTGATTTCATTTAAAAACATATAAAAAATTCAAGGTAGTTCAAAATGAATTTTTAAGTTTTTCAAATAAATATTTAGATATCTATATAATTTAGAGTCAATGATAAATTATTATAATATAATTAACTCCCTTTTTATATTTTTCAAATAATTTTATTAAAAACAACACCGCTTTAAAATATTATAAAACATTCATTTTAAATCAAGGTAAACAAAAAATGAATCTCACCAAGGATGGTAATAGGAGAAGAAAATGATTATGATATTGGAAAGACATACTATACAAATTACCCATATGTTTTATCACATTTGAGAGATCTATATTTTAAAATGAGTTTGGGAAAGGGAACCTTACAGTTTGAGTACCATTTAAATTAAAACCCTTTAATGAGAATATAACAAATTGAAATTTTCATACATAGATATTTCATCTAAGTATATGAATATTCTTTAGAAAACATAATAATCCATACTATAAAAATATAGGTATAGTATCTATAGAAACATGGAAAGATGAAAAACTAGTTTATAATAGTTTAACATCGTCTTCCACTTTGATCTTCATTACCATCACCCTTATTAAAAATATCATAAATAAAACCATTCTTCATTAGTTGGGAAAGGAAATAAAAGAAAGGGTTTTATCTGATTCCAGTTAGGGTAAAAAGGTTAGATATAAATTACTATATAAGTATATCAGGAAAAAATGATCTTAGAACATGATATTAATATTTTGAAACCATACCCTATTTTTTATGGATAATATTCTCGAGTCATAGAATAAATATTGGTAATTTATAATACATAAATCATAAAGGAATCAAAGAATATGATCCATGAGATAATAATATTGGACTAGAACATGAATTTTATTACACAAAAAAACATAGAAAAACTTTTTTTTACTCCATGATCTTTTCCAATAATATCACAGTAGAATGGGTTCACTCCCCAAAATTTCATAGTATTCAAGGTTTACTCCCAAGACTATCATTATGGAAAAAATCCCTTACTGAACTAGGTTCACTCCTCATTACAGCCCTATTTATCATGTGAGATATCAATCATTACCTAATGAATTAGTGGTAGATATAGGTACCAATCATTATATAATGAAAATCATACATATATGTTCCATAAGATCATAAACCATTCATTATATTAGAAACCATGGAAATAAATGGGGATCATAAATATTTTATGAGAGAATAACCCATGGAAAGGAAAAAGTTTCATAAACATCATGCCATCATGAACATAAACCATATATATAAAGAATAAGAATGATATATTTGGATCATATTCCAAGTAAATCATAAAAAACATTGGAGTTTTTTTTAATTTTATGAATCAAAAGATAATTAAAACATTCTTGGGAAAAATAAACATTCTATTTTGAAATTGTTTCTTTAAAATCTAAAAAATTATAAAATATTATAGATAAAAATTCATTGAAAATAACTATGGGAACTTGTAAAGGAAGATTCAAAACATTCAGTTCTTTTTATGGTAGGAAATTCCACTCATGTTGTATATGTAAATAAAATATTAATTCTATGCTTTTTAAGAAAAGTTAGAAAGTTCCTCATTTTGAAAATGGAAAGAATATTCCTTTCAAACCATTTTCTAAAAATTAAAAATGGGTAGAATTGACATTAAAATTTCAAAGGATAATGGATAAACCCTTATTTAAAACATTTTTAGAAAACATGGATGTGGAAGAAAATGTTTTTTCGACCGGAGAGATGAAATCGGTTTTTCAATAAAAATGTATTTTTAATCTCATGAGTTCATAATGTGGGAAAAATGAAAGAAAAACATTTGTTTTAAAGAAATGACCATAGGAAAATAAAATTCATGATTATATTAAGATTTTTATCATAATATTTCATCATCATAACTAATCCTAAATAATCTGTAAAAACAATGAGATTGTAACATAAAACCCATTAACTTTTGTCTCACTTCTTTATTAAGTTTTCAACCCTATTGTATGATAAATATAATTTTATTATAAATATTTTTCTATAACCATAATAATTTATATAAAAATATATATTATTTAATTTTATCCTTTTATCACCCGTTTATTACTAATTTTTTATTGAAATCACTATTATCGTTGATAATTGCTTCGTTCTTCATATAAGTTTTGGTTTTGTAGTTTTGGTCCGTGTAATTTGATCATAGTTTCATCAAATAAAAAATGTTAATCATGGTATAAATATAACTTATATTCATTATATATATATATATATATAGTTATCCATAAATTTTATGGATACAAAAAAATAATTACACCATTCATAGAGATGGTAAGTTGTATGTACATATGAACGATGTTTTCAATTTTTGATTGATGGAATGAATAAAAGGTAAATACTGATTAAAAAATCATATATTATTATTATATAATATATATATATCATATATATTCTTAAAACATATCCTTTGTACCGTCCAAGTAAAATATAAATGAAAAATGAATCGCATCGCTTCATAAATGTGGTAGTCCACATGTATGCATAAGAGATGTTATCGTATCCCAAGGTATTGGATAGTAAGATGGTAGAATTGATATTATAATTCCATTATAATAATTTTTTCATAAAAATATTATATAAAAATAAAACCCACAATAATACCCATCCAAAATATATTGTGATGAAAAATTAATTGTATCACTATGCGGAGATGGTAAGATGTACGTAAGCACGAGTGATAATTTCACTTCCCATTTGATGGGAAAGATGGTGTAGAATGGATTTTTCATAATCATAATAATATTTAAGTATATTTACAATGCTTATGTAATTTTTTATGAATAATATAATAGATTTGTATGAGCTAAAAGAAAATTTTTAAATAAATTGATCGGTTAAGTCGATTACCTCTTCTCTGAAATTCCTTCTTTAGATCACATCGAAAGGACTCTAGGGTTTATCTTTTGGGAAAAATAAAACATCTAAGATGTCTATAGAGAATTATTAAAGATTAATTGGATTAGTTTTTCAGATATATATGGAACAAAGTGTTGTGAAGAAGATAATAGAGGGTACCTTAATATAAATGAGGGGAGGGGAACTTTTGGAATTTCATAAAATATTAATTTAATATTAATTAATTTTATATCAAAATTTATTAAATTTTATATTATTCAATTATAATTTCTTAATGATTATAAATTCTATCATCCAATAAAATTTGGAAAAGTTTGGATCACAATTTTTCTCTTATCTTCTCATTTTAACCCCTATTAACCTTTTTGACAATTACCATAATATCAACAATTTATAACCCTTAAGGGTTAATAATGTTACTATAAAATAAAAAACAACACATAAATGGACTGTGGTTGATTTTTAAAACCATGTCCCATTAATTTTACCAAATCTAATATTTTTACGAATTTTATATCATTTAAAAAAATATTTTTTCTTATGAAATAACATTAATGTCATTTTTAACACTATTAATATAATTTAAAATTAAATAAATAAATAAATTTTAATTAGAATATAATTATTTAAAAACTCTACTATATGTCATACAGATCTATAAAATTCATGGGACACATTAACTCATCTATAATATATTACTTTTTCTATTTTAAAATCATTTATTATATTTTGTTCTAAATTGAGAAAATATGCATTTTTGATTCATAAGAAATTAAGGTCATTATATAACTATTAATAATTTAAAATAAATATATATCAAGAAAATAATTTTATTAAATTCAAAATAAAACTTAAATTCATTAATAAATTTATTTCCCCCCTATATGGACACATAATGTATATTAAAATCACATAGTGTAGCAATTTGTAACTCTATTTGATTTAAATATTATATAGGTCATTTTTAGGGAAAATTGTACATTAAACAAATTAATTTTTATCCTAAGGTGATAAGGTTAAAATTACATTTATGCAATAATAATTAATATAAAATATTATGGCCTTACCACTTATTTTTTAACTATATTTACTCGATTTACCCCTTACATAGGTGCTAAATATTACCACAGTTACAATTCATATTAACAAAAAATTAAAGAGGAATATTTAAAAAATATAAACCAATTAGTTATAAATACGTAAATAATTTTATCTAATTCAATAAAAATAAATTTTATAAATTAATTTTAGAGTGGGTGTGAAAAATGCGATGAAATATTATTTTTAGAAAAATACAATTTTAAGAACAAAAATAGATTAATTATTATCCTATGCATAATAAAAAATATTTGATGAATGTTAAAATATTTGATTGCATATATAATTATTTTAATTAAAATAATTCACCAATATTGATGGATTCAATTTTTTTGGATAAAAATACATTGCGCATATAAACAAAATTTAGAAAAACATCTCCTTTATTTTAAAATGATATTTATTTTCATTTAAAATTAATTGATAACTAATGAATTCATTTTATAAATTTTTAAAATATAAATTTTCCTAATTTTTTTAGACCTATTTATACCCTTCAATCCAGTGACTATATGATTATAATATTTTAGTAGTATATCGTAGATTTTTAAAACTTTTTGTTTCATGTAACACATCTATTAGAGAAATTAGATTTATTTGAAAAATATATTTTTTTAAATATCACTGTGTTAAATTATATCCCCTTAAAATTAATTTTCCCAAAAACAAATTACTATGATACAAATAACTGAGGATACTAATGCCTCATCATATGCTCAATTTCCCTGGTAACTTCCTCAAATTAGGGGTTTCACCACAAAAAAATTAACCTGGTGTGTGGTCTTGTTTCGTGGCACTTTCTATCTATGATCTATAATTTCCATTATTTGTATCTCATGAGAATTATATTTATTTAGTGGTATAAACTCCAATTTAAGTACATTTTAAGGATCAAGTATTTACTTCATTAAGATATATACATCAAGCACATCATAAACATGAGAGAGATTCAGTGGGAGAGACAATCAATAAGATATTGTCTCAATAAAATCAATAATTTTAAAAGGAACAACACACCTATGGGATATAATTCCCTTAATTACAAATATAATCACCCTATTATAGGTATATATTCAAAGGAATACCTTGTCATCATCATAAAACCCTATCTAATTATTATGGTTGTGTGCATAACTTTTTTATCGACTCTCACCTACTCTTATGTGATGTTGAATGGATCTGACCTTATCCTCCATTATTTAGAGATATCTAGTCCAAATATCTTTTTTTCTCTAACTTATTTATAGAATAATTCATTTTTACACAACCTTCCCTATAGGGATTCATTATGACCCATATGAATGCTGGTGTGAACCCTATTATTGTATAAACTTACACCAAAAGAAGGTGTTGATCCCAACTACCTTATAAATCTATAGTGAATGATCTCAACATTTATTATAAGGTTTTAATATACCTCTCATACTAACCATTGATTAGAGGACACTACTACAAAAACAAGCTTTATCAACACTCAAAATGGGCTTTAACAGTGCTAAAAAAGCGCTATAAAGCTCAGTGATGATAGGGGGTCCACTTTATCAGTTCTAAAAAAGAGCAGATAAATGTCATGCCTGATGTAACAAAAAATTCTACAGCAGCACACCCAAAAAAGACCTGAAAAAAAATCAACATATCAACATGTATACCCATACAAAAGTAACACATAATTCATAAGTTAATTACAGCAAGTATACCCATACAACAAGTATACCTATACACCATTAACACATAATTCATAAGTTAATTAAATACGTAAATAATTCAATTCAGAATTCAGGTTGTTGGGGGGATATTCAAGGGTTTGGGGTGACTTTCCAATGGGGGTAGGGGGTGTCCAAGGGTGTGGGGGTGTCCAGGGGGGATGGGGGTGGTCCAGGAGGTTGGCGGGCTGTGCAAGGGGGGTGGGGTTGTGTCTAGGGGGTGGGGGGGTTGTCCATGGGGGTGGGGTTGTCTAGGAGGGTGGAGGGGGGTTTCCAGGTGGTGGGGTGGTGTCTAAGAGGGGTGGGGCATCTAGGGGATGTGGTCGTCCAGGGGGTTGGTGGGGTGTCCAGGGGGTGGGGTGTCTAGGGTGGTGGGGGGGCTGTCCATGGGGGTGTCCAGGGGGTGGGGTGGGGTCCAGGGTGTTTGAGGGGCTTTCCAGGGGTGGGGTGTCCAGGGGGTGGGGTGGTGTCCAGGGGGAGGGGGTGGTCCAGGGGTTGGTGGGGCTGTCCAAGGGGGGTGGGGTGCTATCTAGGGGGTGGGGGTGGCTGTCCATGGGGGTGGGGTGTCCAGGGGGTGGGGGTGTCCAGGTGGTGGGGTGGTCTCCAAGAGGGGTGGGGGTGCCGTCCAGGGGGTTGGTGGGTGTCCAGGGGGTTGGGGTGACCAGGGGGACTGTCCTGGTTGGGGGGGTTGTCCATGGTGGTGTCCAGGGGGGTGGGGTGGTGTCCAGGGGGTGGGGGTGTCAAGAGGGGTGGGGGTGTCCAGGGGTTGGGGTGGTCTCTAGGGGGTGGGGCGGTCCAAGGGTTGGTGGGACTGTCCAAGGGGAGTGGGGTGGTGTCCAAGGGGTGGGTATAGGTTTCCATGGGGGTGGGGGTGTCTAGGGGGTGGGAGGTGTCCATGTGGTGGGGTGGTGTCTAGGAGGGGTGGGGGCGTCCAGGGGTTAGGGGTGTCTAGGTTGTTGGGGGTGTCCAGGGGGTGGGGGTTGTCTAGGGTGGTGGGGGAATGTTCATGGGGGTGTCCAGGGGGTGGGGTGGTGTCCAAGGGGGTGGGGGGCTTTCTAGGGGGTGGGGGTTTCCAGAGGTGGGGGTGTCCAGAGGGGTGGGGGTGTCCGGGGGGTGTGGTGGTGTCCAGGGGGGTCCAGGGGGTTGGTGGGGTTCTCCAAGTGGGGTTTGGTGGTGTCCAGGTTGTTGGTGGGGTTGTCCAAGGGGTTGGGGTGGTGTCTTGGAGGGTAGGGTGTTGTCTAGGGGGTTGGTGGGTGTCTAGGGTGGTGGGGGGGGGCTTTCCAGGGTAGTGGGGGTGGGGGCTGTCCATGGGGGTGTCGAGGGGGGTGGGGTGGTGTCCAAGGGGGTTGACTCCTACATGTCACAAATGACCCATGGATTGTTCCCCTAAAGTATCAACACAATCAGAATTCGTTTGGTCGGATTTCCGTGCGTCAGTTGTTGTTTTCACTTAAAATTCTGTCCATTTTAAACAAAAGAGAGACACTTTGAGAGATACGGGTTACATCGTGCCTCGAATTAAGGCAAGGTTTAATCGTACACATCACAAAATACCCATGGATCGTTCCCTAAAGTATCAGCACAATCAGAACACGTTTCGTCAGATTTTTATACGTCAGTTTTTGTTTTCACTTAAAATTCTATCCATTTTAAACAAAAGAGAGACACTTTGAGTGATATCGGCCTCACCATGCCTCGGATTGAGGCTTGGTTGACTCATACATGTCAAATATGACCCATGGATCATTCAACTAAAGTAACAACACAATATGAATGCGTTTGTTTGGATTTCTGTATGTCAGTTGTTGTTTTCACATAAAATGCTATCCATTTTAAACAAAAGAGAAACACTTTGAGTGATACCAGCCACATTGTGCCTCGGATTGAGGTGGGGTTGACTCTTACAATTCATAAATGACCCATGGATCATTACTCTAAAGTATAAACACAATCCAAATGCGTTTGTTCAGATTTCCGTACGTCAGTTGTTTTCACTTAAAATTTTGTCCATTTTAAACAAAAGAGAGACACTTTGAGTGGTACCATTCACATCGTGCCTCGGATTGAGGATGGGTTCACTCGTACATGTCAAAAATGACCCATTAATCATTCCCCTAAAGTTTAAACACTATTAGAATGCTTTTGGTCTGATTGACATATGTCATTTGTTGTTTTCACTTAAAATTCTATCCATTTTAAACAAGAGAGAGACACTTTGAGTGGTACTGGCCACACCATGACTCGGATTGAGGCGGTGTTGACTCTTACATGTCACAAATGACCAATTTATAGTTCCCATAAAGTATCAACACAATACGAATTCGTGTTTTTGGATTTCTATATGTTAGTTATTGTTTTCACTTAAAATTCTGTCCATTTTAAACAAAAGAGAGGCACTTTGAGTGATACCGGCCACACCATGCCTCATATTGAGGTGGGGTTAACTCGTACACATCAAAAATTACCCATGGATAGTTACCCTAAATTATCAACACAATAAAAATGTGTTTTTCATATTTCCATATGTCAGTTATTATTTTCACTTAAAAATCTGTCCATTTTAAACAAAAGAGAGACACTTTGAGTGGTTCTGGCCACAACGTGCCTTGGATTGAGGTGGGGTTGACACGTACACATCAAAAATGACCCACGGATCATTACCCTAACATATTAACACAATACGAATGCATTTGGTTGGATTTCTGTATGTCTGTTCTTGTTTCCAATTAAAATTATGTCCATTTTAAACAAAAGAGATACACTTTGTGTGATACCGTCCACACCATGCCTCATATTAAGTTAGGGTTGACTCTTACATGTCAAAAATGAACCATGGATCGTTCCTCTAAAGTATCAACACAATCCGAATGCGTTTGGTCAGATTTTCGTACATCAGTTTTTGTTTTCATTAATAATTCTTTCCATTTTAAACAAAAGAGAGACACTTTGAGTGGTACTGGCCACATCGTGTGTTGTATTGAGGAGGGTTTTATTTTTACACATCAAAAATGACCCATGGATCATTCTCCTAAAGTATCAATACAATCTGAATCCGTTTGGTCTGATTTTTGTACATCATTTTTTGTTTTCACTTAAAATTCTGTACATTTTAAACAAAAGAGAGACACTTTGAGTGGTACCGGCCACACCGTGCCTTGTATTGAGGTGGGGTTGACTTTTACACGTCAAAAATGACCCATGTATCATTCCCCTAAAGTATCAACACAATCCTAATGCATTTTTTTGGATTTACATACGTCATTTGTTGTTTCCACTTAAAATTCTGTCCATTTTAAACCAAAGAGAGACACTTTGAGTGGTACTGGCCACACTGTGCCTTATATTGAGGTGAGGTTTACTCTTACACATCAAAAATGACCCATGGATAGTTCCACTAAATTATCAACACAATCTGATTGCATTTGTTCAGATTTACGTACATTTGTTGTTGTTTTCACTTAAAATTTTGTCCATTTTAAACAAAAGAGAGACACTTTGAGAGATATCGGCCTCACCGTGCCTCGAATTGAAACCGGGTTGACTCGTACATGTCACAATGACCCATGTATAATTACCCTAAAGTATCAATACATTCTGAATACGTTTGGTCAGATTTCTATACGTCAGTTATTGTTTTCACTTAAAATTTTGTCCATTTTAAACATAAGAGAGACACTTTGAGTGGTACCAGCCACATCGTGCCTTGGATTGAGACAGGGTTGACTCGTAAATGTCAAAAATGACCCATGGATCGTTTCCCTAAAGCATCAACACAATCTGAATGTGTTTGGTTGGATATGAAGGTATTTTGGATATTTTACTGGTTTTTCTTATTCAAAGCCCAAATAAAAGTGGTTCATCATTCTTTCTTGTTGCTGGTGCATTTAATCTGTTAAAAAAGGAAATCGAATAATTGGAGAAAGGATATTTTATTTAATAACAATTACAATTTTCCTATGGAAATTTACATACAACAATGTTTCATCTTTTGATCCCCTTAACCCCTCTCATAAATGACCTCTAGTTGTACACGTCCCCAAGTCAGATCTTCATGCTATTTGTGTACAATCTTCCATCAGGTATGAAGCCCACTAATTTTTGAACAAATCTATATTGTCTTGTGAGTATAAGGCTTTTCGACAGTCATAGTAGTACTTTAAAATATATAAATAATTAATTAATAAATAATTTAAATGAAATAGTAGTTGTTTTTTAAAATACCTCTTTAGGGATGTAAGTTTGATGATGAAAAATAATCTCTTTCATAAATTTACAAACATAATAACCACAATCATTATCGTTTGTTTATTTTGGACTCTGTAAAAAATTTGATCTTTGGGAGAATAAGTAACTTGTGTTGATATGTGTTTGGATAGTGAAATTTTATTATATATACCCTAATATTTGTCCAGACGTAGTACTTTCTCACCTCCTTATGATTAGCCCCTGTCCTCATTCCTTTTTTTAGACAATAATTATACACCACCCTATCATAACATAATCCTCAATAAAAGATAATGTAAATTATATTACTTTATGTTTAGACCTAAAGTGTGGGATGTAGTGCCTTATAGATTCACAAACTCCATCACGTGTGGTCAGTTTGTTGGATATCCTTGTATTGAATCGAGAAAATAAATATTTGGAGTATCCAAGTTCACCACAATTAGTATCCAATGTTTCCTAAAAATGAAAAAATGAATAAGTAATAAAATAAGTGAAAATATAATTGATATGATTTAATCATAGAGTTTTACCCCTGCATGGTTAGTATTAGGAAGAGTCTGTCATCCGTAATATTGCTTTCAAATGTTTTCAACAAGTCGTTCACTATTTCATCCTTTTTTGATGGCACTAATTTTTTTAGTTGTGTTGGTGTGGTATGAGGACTAACGAGTCCAAATTTTAGCTCATGGAAAACTTCCTTCAACTATTTTTCATATATACGTCTGTTAATAATATAAAATGAATTTAGTCATAATTTTCACATTATATCAGCTTTTAGAAATTCAATTCATGAAAACATACCTCATATAAAAATTTACAACTATGATGCCTAGACAACCGTATTAAAGTATCTCATTTACATTTTCAGCAGCAACGAAATCTTGAATTTCCTCTCCATGTATATTCTTTTCAAAAACCACTATATGACTACTACCACCTCTTAGCTTCGTATCTACATGATCCTTCAATGATATTAAATGTGGATAGAGAACCGGTGGTGTTATTATGCTTTTAGTAGCTCTTTGGGATCGGTTGGTCAATCCTTTAGATTCTTTTGAGCCGGCGTTTCTTTTCACCCCCTTTCCTTTCTCCATCTATAATAACATTCATAGGTTTAGAACCTTTTTCATTAATTGTTAAAGGTTTAGCTTGAAAAAAATGGAAATAAATACCTCTTTGTCCACATGTACTCTTACAAGTTGTGATGGACATGAAATAAATGTCCCAATAGCATTTTTGAGTGTATGAATATCATCGTCATCAAGTGGAATAGGTAGCTCTGCATTTGACTCATGAGCTATGGTAATTGTCACTTTCAGATGATCTTTTGGAAGCAGTCTATTATATAGCTTGTCCTATGGGATCTTGAACATTGTAGCCCTTGTTACAAGGTGATAGGTGGGTGTTGACAGATATAAATCATAGTCATTATAACCCTGTAGAAGATCATTACATGAAAAGTATCAGTGTTTGTTTGGTTCACATTTCATGGAAACAAGTATTTGAATATTTATTACCACGGCTAAGACAGCTCTTTGAGGGGAATGGCTCGCCTCAAAGCTGGTGGGGCTGGGGTGGGATCTTCATGTGATGGTTATTCATGAGTTGTGTCTTCTCCTTGATTACCACCCATTAAAATTGCTAGCAACTCTCCCTGCCATTGAAATCATTCTTCAAGAGTTTCTAGTCTTTTTCTCATTAGTTTCATTGTTTCATCTCTATCATCTGTTTGTTTTTTTTTCTCGAAATATACTCGGGGTGTCACCCCAAACCCCACACCTCTGACATGATCGTATTGTTTTGGCCGCTTAAAATCCATCGATAATAGGTCTTCATCCACTACAAGAGTAGATGATTTATGTAACTGTCGGATATAGGAAAATAACTAATTATTTTTATGTAATATCTTTTTAAAACAAATATTTTTATCTTGTCATACTTGCATATATTTCCCACACTTTTATGTGTTTTCATCTACTAGATTCCCTTCATAATTCACACGTGAATCATCTACTATAAATTTACTCTGCAAGAGATTGAGAAGAGTAAGACACTATTTCATTATTTTATTTTCTAGTAAATTAAAGAAATAATATCATAATGTTACCGTAATTTCTTCCCAGATCACAACCTTTAGCCTGGACACAACATGGTGCCACGAATCTATGTCAATTGGCACGTGTTTCCGAGTAACAATTCCAATGTAACTACTAAACATAGCCTTGTTGGGATTCACATGTTGGCCTCGTGCATTCCATCTGACGTCAAATTTTATGCCTTTGATTTTCGCCTTAAGAACTTTTCCTAACACCGTCAAACTACGACGCACTTGTGTTTTCTGTGACGTCAGTCCTTCATACTCTACCATTTCATTGATATCAACATCATCTATATGTTCATCTGAAATGACATAAATGGCATGTGCTGATGGTTTTTGGACCTCAAGACTAGGAGCAGTAACAGGTTTAGAAACTTGTTATTGCTCTGCACTGTGAGAAGCCGCAGTAGCAGCAGCAGCAAAAATAGCTTGAGAAACTTGTTCAGCCATGAGGTTAGGAGCACCAGAACGTTCAGAATTCATTATCTACAAAATTGGTTGAAAAGTTAATTTAGATTACATAAATTCAGTAATGATAAGATAATAACATGATATAATAAGATCTATATTAAAAACAAAATATAACATGTTTATTGAACTCTCTTTCTTTTTTTCAAAGGCTGTAGGGATTTGAAACCAGTATCGATAATACAAATTCCTTCATTATAGTCTCCTTTAACAAAAAAAACATCATCTACATTGGAACCTCTGTGAAATGATTGCAACGTACCACTGAAAGGATCATCCTCAACTGAATTTTCATCGTAACCTTCAGTAGTCTTGGATGATAACAGAACAATTAACCACTTTCGGTTTTTGGGATCTGGAACATAAAATACTTGTACCGCTTGTGATTCCATTATAAATAGTTCATCTTTGTACCCTTCTTTACTAAAATCAACTTTCACAAATCCCAATTCATCTATTTTAACACCACTATTGTTATGAACCCATTTTCATTGAAAAATCAGCAATTGAAATGTCGTATAATCCAACTCCCATATTTGTTGGATAATGCCAAAGTATGACATATTTTCATAAATTTTATTTATGTCCTTACTACCAGAAACATGCATCGCTTCAGCCACAAGTGTAACTCCACTATTTTGCATGGTACTATCTTCATCATGTTCATCTGCATAGAATGTATAACCATTAATTACATAACCATTGTAAGATAATACATACACACTTGGTCCGGCGACTAGCCATCGAAGTCGTTCTGAAATTGAATTCATATTTTCATCTAACTCTTTAAAAATATGGTCCTAAAATCATCCTATAAACTGATGATTATGTGTATTTGATATCCATTTTTCATCCCTTGATGGATTCAATTGCCTAAGAATTTCTTTGTGGGTTTTAATATATGGAGCAACCTCCCAACTGTTATGAAAAACATAAAGGTGGGCCTGCTCCCGATCTGTAATCTTGATTGTCACAAAATCTCTTTCATAAATTCCCTCACCCTCAATGCGTTTAGTGTGATGAGATTTCAGGAGACCAATGATTTCCACATCAGATAGGTATTTGGTACATAATTCAATGGATTACTCAATAATATATCACTCCATTATACAACTCTCTAACCGACTTCGATTTTTGGCATACCCTTTCAAAATATTCATATATTGTTCAAAGGGTTACATCCATCTATAGTGGATAGGACCAAAAAGTCGAATCTCTATCACCAAGTGAAGCATCAAATGAACCATCATATCAAAGAATGTTTGCGGGAAGAACATTTCTAATTCACATAATATGATGACAATTTCTCTTTCCATAGCTGGAAATTTCACCAGGTCTAAAACTTTACTATATATAGCTTTGAAAAATAAATAAAGTTAGGTTAATGTATGACAGACATTCTTGGAAAAAATGAAACATAAAGCTATAGGAATTAAATCTTGCATCCAAACATGGGAGTCATGTGATTTCAAACCATTTAACTTCAAATCATTCATTGACACAATGTTCTTGATATTTGATGAATACCCCTCTGGAACCTTTACATCATTGAAGAAGTTTCAAAACTGATATCTATCCTCCCTGGAAAGATTGTAAGAAGTTGGAGGATGAAACATTCGATTTTCACCCTTCACGGGAGCCAACTCGTCTCTTATTCCCATGGAAATAATGTCTAACCTTGCCTTAATTCCATCCTTTGTTTTACTAGGGTCATTTAGAAATGTTCTGATAACACTATCACATATAATTTTTTTCAAATGAATCACATCAAGAAAATGTCTAACGTACAAACAATTTCATTATGGTAATTCAAAAAAACCGATCTCTTTTTCCAACCGATTTTAGTAAGGTTTTTCGAAAATGGTTTACCAAAAACATTGTTAACATCTTTTAATTTCTCAAATAGCTGATCACCTGTTAGTGGATACGGTGTTGTGCGTTGTTCTGAACTTCCATTGAATGATGTCATCCAAGATCGGTACTTATGCCAATGAGGTATAAATCTATGATATCCTAAAAACACATATTTCGATGAATGTTTGAACCTAATTGATTCTGTATCTTCTTCATATACGGGACACCCTTGAGTTCCTTTAATGCTATATCCTGACAAATTTCCATAAGAAAGGAAATCATTTATCATCCCATATAATATCTCTCTCAACGTGAAGTATTCACTTTTATAAGCATCATACAACATAACACATGAATCCCACAGTAACTTTAAATCCTCGATCAAAGGATCCAAATAAACATCAATATCATTACCTGGTTATTTTGGTCCTGATATAAGCATAGATAACATGATGAATTTCTGCTTCATGCATAACCAGGGTGGAAAGTTATAATTTACCAACATAACAGACTATGTACTAGGAGTGCTGGTTTGAAAACCAGAAGGATTCACTCCATCTATAGATAACGTAAGACGAAGGTTTCTTGGCTCTTTTCCAAATTCAGGATACTCATGATAAATTCTCTTCTATTGAGGAGATTCAGTTGGGTGAAACAATTTCCCATATTTATTTCTTTTATCTACATTCCACGACAATTGTCTTGCAGTTTCTTCACTTCCATATAGACGCCTAATCCTTAGAAAGATTGGAAAGTACCATACAACTTTCATAGGACTGGATTCATCTTTCTTGTATAGAGAAGCCCCACACTTTGGTCATTCTGTAAGTGATTTTTTCTCCTTTCGAAATAGTATACAGTCTTTCGAAAAGGCATGTATTCTTTCAGAAATCATACCCATCGAGAGTAGCATTCGTTTAGCTTCATATGTATGGATTGAGAGCTCATTATCTTCTGGGATCATGTCATTCAAGAGAGAAAGTAGTTATGTAAAACTAAAATCACTCCATCCATTTCCTTCTTTCAATTTATACAACTTCAGTACAACTGAAAATGCTGTATATTTAGTGCAACCAGCATACAATGGCATCTTTGCACAACTCTTTAACTTCTCAAACAATTTTGGGTAATCATGGAGTACATCTTCAACTGTCCTTATCATTTCCTCAATACGATCTTCATCATCATTGACATCTATAATCACATCCTCCATGCGATCTTCTTCATTATACATATTTGTATTCATATCTAATGATCCATAAAACGTAGTTTTATCCCATCCAGTTTCTTTTTTCTCTTTTTCTCCGTGTTTATTCCAACATTTATAACTCTGATCTATTCTGTGACATATCAAATGTTCTTCCAACTCCTCTATGTTGGACGGAGAAAAAGGGAGTGATGGCAAGAGGGGGGGGGTGAATTGCCTTTTAAAAAATGATTAACAAATTAAAAATCAAAGTTGAAATGCAGCGGAAATAAAGAAGGCAAGACACAAAAATTGATAACGGAGTTCGTCCAAAACCCGGCCTACGTCTCCGCTCCCAACTAAACCGTTGAGAGATTCCTACCGCTTGCTTTTCAATGGTTTTAGCAAGAAACCCACTAGGCTTTGAGGTAGCACTAGGACCTATTACATCTTGCTTTTGAATTGGTTTAGCAAGAACCCACTTGCTTTTAATGGTTGAGCAAGAACCCACTAGCCTTCTTACAGGTGAAGGCTAGCTCACCTATGACACAAGCCTTTTAAAAGGAAAGGCTTGAAAAAACCTCTTCACACCTTAATGGTGATGTGAAACCCAAAAGAAAGAGGGATGAAGAAAGAGTTTGGGGTTTGTAGGCACAAACCCAATTTTAAGCTCAAAATAAATAAAACACTAAAAACCGTAATTGGGAGAAGCCTTGGGCGCCTTTGATTGATTGATGATGTTGAAGGACGCTTCCAAGCTTCTTTGAAGGAGCTCCTTGGATGTGGAAGTTGTTGGAGCAAGGTGGGTTCCTTGAAGGAAGTCCGCCGGAGGTACGCCAAATGATGGAAAATGTGTCCGTTGGCTTGGTATATGATCCGGGTAGTGTCCGGGGCTTCCTTGGCCTTTATTTATAGGCATGGAACCCTTGGGGAGTCTTCGGAGCCGTTGGAGAGGCTTAAAGAGCCGTTGGGAGCCAAGTGGGCCAGCCTGGTCAAACTGCAACGGCTAGTTTGACTGGCTCCACCGGCTGGCCGGTACAGTCCCACCGGCTGGCCAGTGCTTGAGGAATTTGGGAGATTTCGAGTCTTGGCTCCACCGGCTGACCGGTGGATGGGCCACCGGTTGGCCGGTGGCTTGGCAGTAGCTGATTCTTCTTTTCCAGGCACCACCGGCTGACCGGTGCCAGAGCCACCGGCTGGCCGGTGGGCAGACAGTAGCTACCACTGTTGTATCAGGTTGCCACCGGCTGACCGGTGGAACCTGGCAGTGGGCAATGCCTCTGCCAGGTCCACCGGCTGGCCGGTGCTATCACACCAGTTGGCCGGTGGACTGAATTTCAGTCCACTTCTTGTCCATTCTTGGGCCAACTTCTTGGCAACCTTGTGCCTATCATTCAAAAACAATTCAAACAATATTAGACAAATAATAAAGTGATTGTGATCATGAAAATCAAACAACGAGGGGAACGAGAGGTACAACAATCTCCCCCTATTTTGATGATCACAATCACCAAAACAATAAATGTAAAATACATAAAATAAAGACATGCTTAAAGGATAAAGAAAGTAAATGCTAAGCATGATCAAAAGGATTCTCCCCCAATCAATCAAGAATTTATCCCCCTTTGTGATTATAAAAATAGCGCGGGGCATAAAACTTGATTGAGGGAATGGGTTTGAAAAACTAGATATGAGAATTGAAAAATCAATTGAGATTTTTGAAATTGAAATGAAAATTTGAATAACAGTTTGAATTGAATGTTTTGAATCAAAAAAAAAACAATTGAAATTTGAAATTTTGAAACCAAATGAAATTTTTGAAATTGAGAGTTTTGAATCAAAAATGAATTTAAAAATGAATCGAAAGAGATTTTTGAATTTAAGAAAATTTCTCCCCCTAAATAAAACAAAAGATCATCGGGGAAACGAAACTATTTTTGGCCCGGAGAGACTCGCCAAAAGGGATTTTTCAATCCAAATTTGTTTCATGGAGGGTCTTCTCCTATAAAATTCATCATTTAAGAAAATAGTTTTGGGCCTACCATACCGGGCATTTTTGCAATTGCACTCATAGATTAAGTGCCCGGGTTTTTTACAATAATTGCAAAATTTAAAACTAGAGCTCCCCCTTACAAAAACAGTTGGTGCATGGGAGGAGGAAGCTTGCTTGGAATATCCAAGCCCTTGGGTGGTCCTAGATATGCGTTGGGAACCTAGAAAATTGTTTAAATTTTGTTCCCCTTGGGTGAACTTGGCTAGAGTCTCCCTTAGATCTTTGATTGTTGATTTCATGGAATCAACATCGGGGAGGTTTTGGATTTTGAGGGTCAACTCTTCCTTCTCTTTGAGAAGTTGTTCTTTTTCGGAAGAGAGTTTTTTGAAATTCTTTTTTAAAGAAACAAATTTGGAAGAGAGCTCGTGAAAGCCTTCTTCTAGTTGGTCTCTAGCGTGTGAGAGTTCTTCATAAGATAGATGATTAAATGAATTAGAAGAACTAGAGGAGGAAGAAGAGGAAGAGGATGATGATACCTCATGTTTTGCCATTAGGCATTTTGTACCTTGGTCGCTTGAGGAGGAGGAGGAGGAGGATGATGAGGTGTCACTCCATGTCGCCTTGAGGACCTTTTTCTTTCCTTTTTCGTTTTGCGTGGACCGTTTTTTGTTGAGTGGGCAATCGGTCTTGTAATGCCCTTTTTGGCCGCACCCGTAGCATTTTACCTTGGGCTCGGATCTTGCGGTGGGTTCTTGCTTTCGTGCCTTGCGAGATTTCTTCTTCTTCTTGTGCTTCTTCATAAATTTGTGCATTTGGCGGGCGAGATTCTCCATTTCCGAGTCGCCGCTTGATGATGAAGAAGATGAAGATGATGAGGAGGAGGAGGAGCTTACTTCTTTTTGTACCTTGAGGGCGATGTTCTTTGGTGTCTTGATTGGTGTGCCCTCCTTTTGAGCTTGCCTCCTCATCGTGATCTCGTACGTCATTAGGGATCCGATGAGCTCTTCTACCGGCATGTTCTTTACATCCTTAGCTTCTTGGATAGCCGTCACCTTAGGTGCCCATGAGCTCGGAAGGACCCATAGAATCTTCTTGACCATTGCTTCAGCTGAAACATCATCACCAAGAGATTTTCTACCATTGCAAACGTCAGTGAAGCGTGTAAACATTTCAGAAATAGATTCATTTAGATGCATGGAAAAGCTTTCAAAATCTTGTCTATACATGTCTAACCGAGTATCCTTAACTTTGTTAGTGCCCTCATGGGTCACTTCCAATAGTTTCCAAATTTCATGAGATGAGGTGCAAGTGGAAACTCGGTTGAACTCATTTCGGTCAAGGCCGCAATGTAGAGCGTTCATGGCTTTGCCATCAAGCTCAAAGTTTCTAATATCGGCGGGGGTCCATTTGGATTCGTCGGGGGTAGACAAAGTATAACCTTGCATGAAAATTTTGAAAATAGGATATCCTATGCTTCTAAGAAAGGTAGTCATGCGGGTTTTCCAATAAGTGTAGTCGGTCCCATCAAAAAATGGAGCACGACCCAATGAAAAGCCTTCGGGGGCGAAAGAAGTGGAAGCCATCAAAGTGGATCTTGAATTTGAAACCGGTTAGGGTATTACTCAAATCTTCCTCTGATACCAATTGTTGGACAGAGAAAAAGGGAGTGATGGAAAGAGGGGGGGGTGAATTACCTTTTAAAAAATGATTAACAAATTAAAAATCAAAGTTGAAATGCAGCGGAAATAAAGAAGGCAAGACACAAAAATTGATAACGGAGTTCGACCAAAACCCGGCCTACGTCTCCGCTCCCAACTAAACCGTTGAGAGATTCCTACCGCTTTCTTTTCAATGGTTTTAGCAAGAAACCCACTAGGCTTTGAGGTAGCACTAGGACCTATTACAGCTTGCTTTTGAATTGGTTTAGCAAGAACCCACTTGCTTTTAATGGTTGAGAAAGAACCCACTAGCCTTCTTACAGGTGAAGGCTAGCTCACCTATGACACAAGCCTTTTAAAAGGAAAGGCTTGAAAAAACCTCTTCACACCTTAATGGTGATGTGAAACCCAAAAGAAAGAGGGATGAAGAAAGAGTTTGGGGTTTGTAGGCACAAACCCAATTTTAAGCTCAAAATAAATAAAACACTAAAAACCGTAATTGGGAGAAGCCTTGGGCGCCTTTGATTGATTGATGATATTGAAGGATGCTTCCAAGCTTCTTTGAAGGAGCTCCTTGGATGTGGAAGTTGTTGGAGCAAGGTGGGTTCCTTGAAGGAAGTCCGCCGGAGGTACGCCAAATGATGGAAAATGTGTCCGTTGGCTTGGTATATGATCCGGGTAGTGTCCGGGGCTTCCTTGGCCTTTATTTATAGGAATGGAACCCTTGGGGAGTCTTCGGAGCCGTTGGAGAGGCTTAAAGAGCCGTTGGGAGCCAAGTGGGCCAGCCTGGTCAAACTGCAACGGCTAGTTTGACTGGCTCCACCGGCTGGCCGGTACAGTCCCACTGGCTGGCCGGTGCTTGAGGAATTTGGGAGATTTCGAGTCTTGGCTCCACCGGCTGACCGGTGGATGGGCCACCGGTTGGCCGGTGGCTTGGCAGTAGCTGATTCTTCTTTTCCAGGCACCACCGGCTGACCGGTGCCAGAGCCACCGGCTGGCCGGTGGGCAGACAGTAGCTACCACTGTTGTATCAGGTTGCCACCGGCTGGCCGGTGACAGAGCCACCGGCTGACCGGTGGAACCTGGTAGTGGGCAATGCCTCTGCCAGGTCCACCGGCTGGCCGGTGCTATCACACCGGTTGGCCGGTGGACTGAATTTCAGTCCACTTCTTATCCATTCTTGGGCCAACTTCTTGGCAACCTTGTGCCTATCATTCAAAAACACTTCAAACAATATTAGACAAATAATAAAGTGATTGTGATCATGAAAATCAAACAACGAGGGGAACGAGAGGTACAACACTCTAAAGTAATTATTCTATAATAACAACAAAGTAAAATAGAACCACTTCCTTATAAAAATAGAGATTAATAGAGCCTAACCATTTCCAATAAAGATTTGGAAATCAACAGAACCAGGATATACCCCCATCAAAATATGCACACTTTCCAACCCCCTTACCAATAGTTCTATCACCCACCACCCTTTCAGAAAAACATTAAACATCCTTTTAACCACCCCTACTCGCCACCTCATTCATAATAAAATAATCACATTAAACAGCCCAAAACTAGTGACCAAACTCAAATTTGATACAATTTTGATGAAAAAACTAATATATTGGATACATTTCCAAACACAAAGGGGTTCACAGAGGAAATAAATAATCTAGTTCTATCCAAAATTACTATGGAATATCATAGGTTTTGTTACCCAAACTAACCTAAGAAATAGAAAATTAAGGTTAGTGAACATAAATTCTATCATGAACATCTAAAGAATATGCAATAACTCTCCCTCACTAACATGGGGATCTACCAATGCCTACTATATACGTAGAAAATAATTTAAAAATTAGGGAAAATAGTTTATTGTACCAATTTCTAATAATACTACAAGAAAAGTATACCGAACATAGATCGTACCTCCAAACACTTCTAGATCCTCCTAGTGAAAAGACTCTAGTGACTCCAACTATCCGAGATTCTAACCACTAACTTCCCAATATAGGAGTGGTCTACTTAGGGGTAGTATTAGTAGAATCAAACCAATGTTCCATCCACCTCATGCTTCTCCCCGATCTCCTCCATAACTTTAGTATTTTACATACCTCCTTTCTCCATTTCCTTCCTCTACCTAGGCTATTCGTCGACTGCCTCTCTGACTGTAGCATGAATGTTAAGAAAATTCAATGTTATATGTCTATACCCATCAAAATCATATTAAATTCCTTATATTAATGGGATATCTTTGAGGTACCTATGAATGACAGTGAATCCTGAGATGAGACTTGCATCACACACCTACTGTGGGTGGGTGCTGCTAACCATACATCCGAGAAGATCACTACCTTAAAAGATTATAATATCAACTCAAACCATAGGCATAATCATAGAACACTAATATAGGCATCCAAATCTTAGTATTACATGTTGAATTCCCCCAAACCACTAGAGTTCGGTCTATGAATTGATCAACATAAATTAATATATCTAATAAAAAGAGATGAAATTCAATCCAACCAAGTGAAAGACATTTACAATCTCCTGAGAAATAAATCCATCCCAAATCACGTAATAGGGTTCTCCATAGTGTAGGTCTACTTAACCAAAATCACTTGGCCTGACACACCAAGGGTAGTTATTTACTAGATTATTCTCTATTCAAAATAACTATCTTGATACCCATAATAGGTATCAGGGAAGAATCACTATCTACCCAATGAAGTGCAAGGTGTCTCCCCATTTTCAAGAAAAACCCTTTTAGACTATCACCTAGGAATAACTGGTCATAGAGGTCCACTAAGTTGACACCACCCTTAAATTATCCTTTACATAAAAGAAATATGCATGGAATTTACCATTGATTGAAGTTAAGAAACATCCCACTATCCTAAAAATAATTAACCTCCCAAATACAACTGCTCACATGTTTGTACCACTATCTAAACCCAAAGTCGTTTTCCAAAGAATACCATTCACCTTTCCATGGATGTGCTACTCTGATCTCCCCATCTTCTGTGGCCCTAGTGCATGAAGACTAGAGGCCACTCCATGAATCTTGGTTTAATAATAAATGAACCTATATAGCTTATAGGCTCCACTATGAACCGTCTCAAGGAGAGATTCAATTTAGAACACTATAACTTCACTAAGACACTAATCATATCTGGTATATGGGTTGATGCATACACCATATCCTTACCCATAGTTAACCATAAGTCTCCCTTATGAAGCATTCTAGAATTACTCAATGTTCATAGTGAAGAAAAGTATTATTCTTGCACACATCACATAAAACCATGCTCACCAAGTAAGGGAAATATAACTTAACATCTACAGGGTTGGATACACTTTCTATATTTAAGGGGTTCTAATCACTATCATAAATAGAACCTTTCCCATAAACACAATCACCAGCACATCATGACACCCACAAAGTGTAACCAATTAATAATGAGGAGGGTACTATCAAAACTCTTCTTTTCCATGAAGGGGTTTAAAAAAGACCACTTTCCCTAGTATAGATAAACCCACTCCACCAGAAGGATGGGGAAAAACACTCAACATTAATAGAATATTCAAGTATAACAAGGTCTAGCTTGATGTTTTATGAGAAAATCAAACCCTCATACACATGACACTTGGTGAAAAATAAATTCTAGTTCCAAACATCATAATGTCTCATGGGGGATCATTAAAAAGTCATACTTTAGTTTAAATCATCTGCTAACCAAGTATAAGAATCCACTACCTATGTTATTTCTGACATAGATTGTTAGAACTCTATGTTAGTTAGCATCTAATATAATGGTGGTGATCATGGGAAAGAATCCAAACATCGCCCTAATGAAAACTACTCTCACAAAACCTATCCACCAAAAATAAATCTAAAAGGAGTAGTGGGAGACTTACCTAGAGTATATCGCACTCGTGATGGAGGGAGAGAAGAAGCATCGAGCGGTCAGGGATCCTTCTATGCTACGTCGGGAGGAGAAGGCGCAACCGCCAGAGGGGGAGGTGAATGGGAGGAGTCGCCAACCATTGAGAAATGGGGGAGTAGGGTTTGTGGGGAGTAGGGTCCAATGAAGAGGTAGAGAAGTAGGGTTTGCAGGGAGGAGGATCTGCGGAAGGGGTTTGAGGGGGAGGATAAGGAGTAGGGCTAGCGGCGGAGGTCCAGCAAAGAGAAGATCGGGGGGACTTATTGTAGGGGTACAGTACCATGAGGTCTTGAGGGCGCGATAAACAGAGGATATTGTGCACCCGATTTTAGAAAATATGGGACTATGGTTTTATCAGCACTAAAAAAGAACTGATAAAGGATTCCTTTATCAGTGCTAAAATTTTAATGTTGTTAAGGGAAGCCTTTATCAGCACTTTTTTAGCGCTTATAAAGGGATTATTTATCAGTGATTTTTTAGTGCTTATAAAGTGTACCCTTTATAAGTTCTGAAATTTTAGCGCTAATAAAGAAGCCCTTTATGAGTGCAAAAATTTTAGCACTTATAAAGGGTTCCTTTATCCACTCTTTTTTCTTATCGCTGATAAGAGGTGGTGCTTCCCTTGCCTGTTTTTGTAGTAGTGGGATAATAAAAAGTTATAAAACTTCACTCTATATCTATATCCTACTAAATAATTCTCCAAAACTTTGATGTAAACCTCATATCTCGATCAAGTATAATTGATAGTGATGTGATCAGAAATCTTACAACTTCTTTAATTTATGACCAAGTAAGTTAATCAATAGAGTAATATTTTTTAATGGGAATAAATTTTTCTTACTTCATATGGATATAAAATACAAACCATGTATCATTATACCCTTTATATGTTTTGGGGAGTTCAATGACAAAATCCATGATGTTTTTTCCCATATTCATTTGGGAATGGGTAATGGTTGTAACATTACCTTAGGATTATATCCCTCATATTTAACTTTTTTCATACCATTCACCATGAAACATTCTATATAATTTCTAAAATCTCTATAAATCATCATAATTCTAGGAAGAATAATTAATGAAGAACTATAAGATTCTTCCAATATATCCTTCTTCAAATATGGTTTCAAAGGGACTCATACATGGTTACTAAACCTTATTATTCCATTACAATCATTATTGAACATAGGAATAATTCTAATATTGTTTTGAATCTATATATATATTTCTTCTTCACCTCTTTAATCTTCACTTGGATAAATGGTTGAACACTCATTTGAGAAAGATTATATTTTTCACCTTCCTTCAAGATATCAAGATCTATCCTTTCCAAGTCTATAAATAACATATATTGTGTGATTATAATCATATATAATCTAGCATGATCCATTTGACTCAAATCATCTGCCAACATGTTAGATTTCCCACGGTGGAAATGTATTGAGTAGTCATGTTATTTAATTAGGTTCAACCATATTTTTTGGTTCATGTTATGTTCATTTTGATTTAAAATATACTCTAAAATTTTATGATCATTATATATGTCAAACCTTTATCCATAGAGATAATTTCTCTATATCTTTAATAAAAAAATTACCATGGCTAAGTCCGAATCACAGGTTGGGTATTTTTTCTCATGGACCATAAATCGTCATGAGGAGTAATCTATAACCATATCATTATACATGAGTATGCATCCCATTCTCTTACTTGATGCATCACTATAGATTACAAACCATACTCCATTGCAAGGTCATGTAAGTACAATTGCATTAACTAGACCAATCTCCACATCCTTAAAATATTACACTCATTCATTCATACAATGGAACTTGGATCCCTTCCAAGTCAATTGAGTGAGAGGATTTTATGGCCATAAAAAATTATCCACAATGAATCGATAAAATCCAGCTAAAGAAAGAAAACAATGGATCTCATCCACAGTTTTTATTAAGAGAAAATTTTCAATTTGTTTTTATTTGAATTTTCTACTGGTATACCCTTATATGTGATTATATGACCTAGGAATTAATCTTTCTAAATCCAAAATTTACATTTGGAAATTTTTTAAAAAAAAATTATCCTTCCTCAAGTTCTTCAACACAATCCTTAAGTGATCTTCATGATAATAATTTATCTTTGAATATATAATAATTCCATCTATAAAGACTACCACAAACTGGTCAAGGTATTCTCTAAATACTCTTTTCATTAAATCCATGAATATAGAGGTGGAATTTTTTAGATAAAATAGAATCTCAATAAATTCATAGTGTCCATACCTTGTATAGAATGTTTTTTAGGGTATATCCTCCTTCTTGAACCTCAATTAATGATATAAAAAATAAAGATAAAACTTGTTAAAGTATTTATCTCTATGTAGTTGATTAGACAAGTCATCAATATGAGGTAGAGGATACTTGTTATTAATATTGATCACATAAATTTCTTAATAATAAATTCATAGTCTCATTGATCTATGATTTCTTTTAATAAATAGAATATGAACTCCATAATGTGACACACATGGTTGAATGAATACCTTGTCAATATTTTCCTGAAATTACTTCTTCAATTATTAAAACTCAATCAGATCAATTTTATATGGAGTCTTGGAAATATTTTTACCACCATGTATGATTTCTATCATAAACTAAACTTTATGATTTAGTGGAATACCTGAATATTATTCATTAAAACATCAATAATCTCCCTCATAATGGGAATATATTTTATTTTGATTTTCTATCCAACCATCTGAGATAAACTCCCTTTTGTAATAGGAATCAAGACGCATATGATGGATTTAATTTCTGTCAAAAGATCATTTTTTATCACACTGATAGATGATAATAATTTTCTTCGGAATATCTAATTTAACTTACCTTTATTATAAATTAATGTGGGATTTTGTACCAAAATTCAATCCATGTCCAAAATAACATTGAATTCAACTAGAGGAATAATTATATGATTTGAAGTAAACATATACCCAAAAACATCAATGAAGGAATAATTATAGTATTGGGAAGTGATCATCATACCATTAGTGTTTTTTGCTACTTACTCAACATCTAATTTTTTAAGTGGTACTGTAATACCCATAGAAAAGTATTTATATATAAATGAGTGGTTATAAACAGAATATAATATGACATTATATGTTCTAGAGTGGATGATAGGTGTACTATTTACCATTTCATTATTTTACACCTCATCTAAAGTAGTGATCCCTTGATATTTCCTTTTTTCTCTAATATTAAGATGTTATTTATATAGTTCATCATCATTCACCTTCAGATTTGATAAATGGTTAGTATAATACCCATATTCCTTATATTTAAAATATTGGAGTGTCAGTGGTGCACTATTTGTATCTTTCTCTCTATTCAAATCATTAACTAACTTATTCCCATTACTTTGAAATTTAATTTCCTACTATCCTTCCTTTAGAAATTTTATATTTTACCAATTCCATTATGAAAATTTCTTTCATGTTTCCTTCCAAATTTTGAGCACAAAGAAAATATCATATTATTCTTTAAGATCACATATTTTTTCAGGTATATCTCTCTCTAAGTTTTTTACTTAATCCTTATTGGCTAAGTCTTGTTCGGAGATGGGGATCCTTTTTGGGGAAAATGACCTAAAATTTAGGGATGTGTATTTTTATTAATAAAGAGAGTTTGGGTAAATGGGTTAATTGTTTCACGGTTTTGCAGTATGTTGAGAAACATTAAAGTGGTTTTGGGTTATTTATAAGGAATATGGGATAAAAAATAAGTTGTAGAACATTTACACGTTGTGTCAATGGATTACAAATCAAGTACTATTAGGGTGTTTTTAAAAAAAAATATGAGGTGAAGGATATTTTTGCATATCCCATTAATTATATTTACAAAACATGTGACTATATTACATGCCTTGAAATTCCCTAACCTTAGATTTTTAATATATATATATATTTGGTTTAAATATCTTACTAACTTAATGCTACCATCTACTCTCGACCCTAGGGAACCTTCCTTCTGATTTTGGATTTCCAACCTTCCTTCTGGACATCCAGATAATGCCTTTGATCTCAAGTAAGTAGTTTTATTCCAATTTCTTCCATATATCCCTTGGTTCTCCAAACGTTGCGGTGTAAAAAATTGACCATGTGCATTTTTAGTTTTGATCTTTTCCCGTTTGATCTAGGATTCTTATTGAGATCATATGCACCTTCTTTCCCATGAGTTTTTGTTGTGGGAAGCATTTTTGGAGAATCAGTAAAAGGTAGGGGGTCTAAATCTTAACCCTACAATTTGATAATTTCAATATATATGAAATATTGTGATTGTGCCAATGTAATGTGAACCTAAATCATTTTATTAATGAATGGTATTATTTCCTGGAGTTATTTGATCTCAATTAGATTTTTACCTAGCTTATGGATACCTATTTGGTGAGTGAACCTTAAACCTAATTGAATTTGGTGATGTATTTAAGTGTGATTTTCATGAAATGAAACCTTCAGCGATTTCATGACATAGAATCCCAAAGTTGTGGCTTATTGCATATTGTTCTAAATTTTAATCAATTGTGATGTATTTCAATGTGGTATATGATGGAAAATTGTAATTCGTATAATTAACCATTGAATTTGAAGATGTGATATTGCAATATTCATGATGTATGACATGACTTGTGTTACATGTTGTAATTCGTATATATCAAGATTGTTCGTTGAACTTCCCACTTATATGTAGTAATCTTGATATTGAATGGTCTTGGCCCATTCCCTTTCTATAATTCTTATAGAGAGTAGGATTTTCCCTGTAATATGTTTTAATTCTTATAGGGATTTAAACTGAATGTTGTACATCTTATAAGGCTTTGACCTATATTGTTCTGACTATACCATGGTTATATAGTGGTGGTTGGAATAGTCATAAGTCATGCTCCAAGATATTTCTACAAGGTTTCTAAGCATGTTGGTTTTACCATGGTTATATGGGTATGGATGGTATGGTTGTAATACATGCTCAGGGATATTCCGGCATGGATCTGGAGTCAGTCATTATTGCAATTTATTAACTGTTAAATTAATTAATACACAAGTTTTTCACTTTATTTAATAAACTTCATATCAGGCTAGTTAGTTTAGAAATGGTGGTGTTTACCTAATGAGTTATACTCACACCCTATTCAGACCTCCATTTGGTACATGAAAAGACTATGTAGATGTAGGTTTAGACAAGGGAAATAGACCTTGTTGTTGATTGTCACATATTGTATGGGATAGAGTTTGGAGGTAGGACCGACATGGGGTTCAGGACTAGGGAAATAAACCTTTTTGTTGATTGTCACATATCTGTTTTATTCTACTAGTCTTCTACTTTTATTTCTCTAGCATGATATTTAGGTATATTCCATCACATCATTACATTATTTCTTTATAATTTATTGGATTATATAGCTTTTTTTTATTATTGGTTTATGCTATGTATATACCTTGATTTATTTAGTTCATTTGGTTTATTTATACTAGTATTACACTTCATACATGGTGGTATAGTCTCCCCACTATACATATCATGTTATCACTACTAGCTGATGGCCTCTGGCATATGGGGAGGCATGCTTGTGGTCTTATAACCAACCCTTTTTTCCATGTGGGAGAGTACCATATTGGGAGAGGTTACAATGTGGTATCAAAGGAGAAGGTTTTATTTTCTTCTATGTTACTATTAGGGAATTGTATAAAGGATAAATGGATGTGTTAGAACTTGGTAATGATATTTTTCATGGGACTACCCAACCCAAGTATGGGTAAAATTTGAGTCTTCGTGGATGGGTTTATTGTTTGTGTTGTGTGCTTGTTACTGTTGATGTAATTTCACCTGGGTGATTCACATGTTGTGTGAGGATGTTGTTTTATGATGATATTATTTCATGAGATTTTACTCATTCCCTTTATCACTTGATATGAGGATACATTCTTCATAATTGGCATATAGGGATACATTGACATGCATTGTTCATGAGAGGGTCTTATCTATTTTTTCATGTGATATATACTTTTTGATTGAACTGTAATATGAGAAATCTAATTTTATAGGTAAATGGTTTGATGTATCATGCTAAAATAGTTTTAAGTCATGTCTAGAGAGACCATGAGTTAGTGGTTATCTGTTGTAGTCACCCTTTAAGGTTGACCTTGCTGTTAACTAGTGTTCTAAGTTGTGTGTTTGTATTGTAGAGAAAATGACTCCCCATTGTCAATGGATTGAGTGTTATAAGATTGGATATTAGAACAATCCAAAAATAGCTAAATTGTATATTATAATAGATCCTAAGGACCATATAGATGTTCAGATTCATGATAGCTTCCTGAGGGTCATGTGATCCATGGAATGGGAGACCATTCATACTTTTCTTTAATGTCTGAGTTGAAAAGAGAGTTTCATTTGAAACATCTTCCTATGTTTAATGGGTAATGAGGACCCTAGGTAGCTTATTTATGAAACGATTCCATCCAAATGATCTTCATGCATCTTGATATTCCCATAGATATGAGGGTGAATCTTGATGCATATATGCTTCGTGTACCATACAAGCATTGGTGGGATATTCTGGAGGAAGCTGGGTAGTAGGGTGAGAAATCCTATAAAGAATTTGATATGATGTTCCCGATACATTACTATTCTGAGATGTTCGAGGATGAAAAATATCATAAGTTAATGCATATGATGTTGGAGGGAATTTCAATGTTAGACTATGCTAGATTTTTAATTGACCTACAATGATTTGCACCATATTGGGTACATGATGAGATCTACAAAGATTTAATCTTTCAGGATGGTATTTTCTATGAGATTAGGTCACAAGTAAATGTTTTTCACATGAGTATCTTTGAAGACATGATGGAATTAGAACTCATCATAGAAGGAAATTTGAGAAATTCCTCGAGTAGCGGCTAGGTATTTTGACAGGGAAAAATTGGAACTCCACTTCGAGTGGTAGAAAAATCTTATATGGAAGTTTACTTCAATTTAGTAGTGGGAAGTGTAGTTATAAAAGTAGACATACATATCATGTATGTGTTTATTTTGAGTGTTATATGTTTGGAAAGTTTTCCACAAGCTCCCACAATGTCCATACCCAATAGGTGAGTGTCATATATGTGGCAGTCTGGGTCATATTCAGATATTCTGTGTGAATATTCTATAATAGACCATTTGGAGGGGTCTAGGGCAGGCTCATGAGTTAGGATGGGGCTCATCTATCCCACCGCATGCTGGTAGCTAGATTTCCACTGGCTGTTCAGGCCGAGGAAGGAGACATGGTAACCTAATGATTGAGAAATAGTACTAGGAAGGGTAAATAGATTAGGGTAGTAATACTGGATCCCAAGGAAGAGGTAAAAGTTAGTTTGACATTATTCAGACTACTCTAGTTATCATGTATATTGGACCGTCTATAGTATGAGGTATGATTCTTTTATCATCTACATTATCTCATGTTTTTTTGATATTAGAGTATTACATTATTTTATATCTACTATTCATAAAAACATATTGGGATTAGATGTGGAAATATTGGTTGGTTCTTTGACCACCGACACACCGTTAGGAGTGAGGTCAAAAATATCAAACATTGCAAGGCGTGTTCCCTATAGATTGGTGGTAACCATTTCCTTTGGGAACTGTTCAGAAAGAAATGATATGATTACACTTGAATCTTGGTGTGTATTGGTTAGTTCCATACCAATATCAAATCAACTATTACATGAGGATATTTAACTTCCAATCATTAGAAAGGGGGTGTTATTATCACTATGGTGAGTGGGATCTTTAGGTTGGTCATGTATGACCAACTCAGTACAGGTTGGATTATCTCATGGATCATATTTCTAGACTTTACCTAGTTAATAGTGGAATTTAAAAGGATTATTTTCCTTTAGTGGTAGATTGTTTACATTATGTTTTCCCTAATGAGTTCTAAGGATTAATGCCTAATAAAGATATAAAGTTTATGATTCAGTTAGTTCCAGGGGAAGAGCCAGTTTCTATCCCTCTGTAAAAAATGGAACCATTAGAGATTCAGGTGTTGAAAGTCCAGTTGGAAGATCTAGAATCTAAAGGATTCATACATCCTGGTACATCTCCTTGGGTTTTCCCAATTCTCTTCACCAAGTAGGCTAATGAGTCCTTTCACTTATTTGTGTATTATTTAAGGTTGAACCAAATTATGGTCAAGAAAAGGTATCCTATTCCATGTAAAGAATACATCTTTGATCACCTGGGAGGTTTTAAGATCTTATCCAAGATAAATTTGATATTATTTTACCATCAATTGATATTGATACAGTCATACATACCTCATATTTCTTTTAGGAGTAGGTTTGGTTTTGATGAGTTCATAGTGGTGTTGTTTGGGTTGACTAATGCACCCACAATATTCATGGAATTGATGAATATGATTTTGTATCTTTTTCTAGATCATTTTGTTTTGGATTTTTTATCGACAATATCTTATCGTACTCCAAGTTAGCAGACGATAACACCTAACATATTGACATCATCCTGAGTACATTGATAAATCATCAACTTTATGCCAAGCTAGTCAAATGCATTTTATGGATTAATAAAGTTCCCTTCTTGGGTCATGTCATCTTATATGTAGTAGTCTTAGTGGACCTAGAAAATTTTTTAGTCATGGTATCTTGGTAAAACCCAAGTGATGTCTTTGAAATTCATATCTTTCTAGATTTACCAGGTCATTATCAATGCTTTACCCAGGATTTCTCTCGATTGGAAGTGCAAGTGTCTGATATAAATAATAAAGACTTGATGTTTTTTTAGTCTAATTATTTTCAAAGATATTTTCAATAGCTAAAAGGAAGGTTGTCCATAGAACATATCCTAACATTACCTATGTTAGGTAAAGCATGTATTGTGTACTCTGACGCATTCAGAGTTAGACTTGGAGCAGTTATGATGCAAGAGGATCTTTTGGTTTCCTATGACTCTAGGTAGCTCAGACCGCGTGAGAGGAATTGTCCTACTCACAATTTAGAGTTTGCACAGTGGTACATGACCTGATATTTTAGAGATACTATCTAATTGGTGAGAGGATTATGGTATACACTAAGCATAAGAGCCTCATGAACATCTTTTCTCAGCAAGACTTAAACCTTCAGTAGAGGAGGTGGTTTGAGTATCTATATTATTTCAACTTCGAATTAGATTATTCAGCAATAAAGGGAAACATCATTGTTGATTTCTTAAGATTAAAGACATAGAAATTGGTAGTACGAGAGTCTTTTGATGATTTGTGGATAATGATATTCTTTGAAGACATGAATTTGGATGTTCTAGTGTCTCAGAAATGGGTAGCTTTTACTTCAAAAAATATAATACCTATTCTCTTGGGATGGATTAATAAAAACCAGTTGTATAATTCAGAGGGACAAGTTTTGAGTGAAATATTATATGGTGTAGAGACACTATCTAGATAGTCCATTGGTAGTTGAAATTCAATTATTTTTCGTGACTCAGTATGGGTTCCTACGGGCTTACGCAGGGAGTTGATGAGGGAGTTTCATGCTTCTAAATAGGTGGTTCATCCTGTTTTGAAAAATATGTATCATGATATCTGTAGATATTACTAGAGTACAATAATGAATAAGGATGTGGAAAGATTTTTTGTTAGATGATTCAATTTTGAACAGGTAAAGGTTGGGAATCAGAGGCCAACTGGGCTTTTACACCCTTTTACCATTTTGGAGACGAAATGGGATGATATCACAATGGATTTTATGACAGGATTTCCCAAGAAAACTCGTAAGAATGATGTTATATGGGGGATTTTTGATCAAATGACGAAGGTTTATCACTTCTTACCTATCAAGGAGAAGTTCACAGTTGATTATCTAGGTATACTTTACATGTAGGATGTAGTTGATATACATTGTGTTTTGAGGAGTTTTATTTTAGACAGGGATCCTCATTTCACATCACATTTCTAGAAGGGTCTTCAAAAGTCTCTAGAATGATGGTTTCTTCTGAACACAACCTATCATATTCATACTGATGGTCTATCATAGTGGACTATTCTAGTTCTAGTTGATATGTTATGAGCATGTGTTTTGGATTTTGGTGGTTTATAGGGGAAACATATGGAACTTATGGAGTTTTCATATAATATTATCTTCAATACATATATCCAAATGGAACCTTTTGAGGAATTTTATGGTAGTTCTTGTCGTTCACCTATTTTTTGTATGGAGGTAGGTGATTTGGAACTTTTTGGGTCTTGTCTCATGCATGAAACATTTAAACAGGTTCAGTTGATCAGATAGTGTACGATGACCATGAAGAGTAGGTAGTAATCGTGTGCTAACCATCGTAGATGACCTCTGGAATTCGAGTTTGCTCATCATTTTTCATTTGAGTTCTTCCTAAATTGGTGAAATGTCATATTAAGAAATATAGGAAGCTAGAACCCATGTTTTTAAGGCTATTTGTGATAGTGGAAAGTGATGGTCCAGTGGAATACCATTTATCCCTTCCATCATGCTACACTACCATGCGTGACATGTTCCACATGTCAAAACTACAAAGATGTAATCTAGACCCTTCCCATGTGGTAGGTGTATAAGACGTAAAGATTTTTGATGATTCTTACATTGAGGAGAATCTGATACATGTTGTATAATATAGTGAGAAATATCTTTGGTTAGGACTACACCATTGGTTCGAATACAGTGGAAGCATGGGCGAGCTCAGGTGGAGACCAGGGAGGGGGAGTCTGATACACAAACACAGTGGACAAACCTTTTCACTAAGACCTCATAGTGATGTTTGAAGAAGCTTCAAGTTGATTTTTTATATAGTGGGGGTATAAGATATCATATTTTTTCACATATGTCTCTAAATGAGTTTTTCATTTGAACCTTAGTAGCCAAGTCTTGTTTGAAGATGAGTAGCCTTGTTAGGGAAAATGAACTAAAATTCAGGGATGTATATTTGTCTGGATAAATAGAGTATAGGTAAGTAGGATAATTCTTTCAAAGGTTCTTGGTATGTTAAGAAACTCTAAACTAGGTTCTGGTTTTTTAAAATGAATATGGGATAAAAACCCACTAATATAACACTTACATTATGTGTAAAGGGATTACACATCATGTAATGTTCAAGTTTAAAAAATTGAGGGAATGGATTTTTTGGTGTATCTCATTAAAAATATTTACACATAGGGTAACTACATTACACTCTATTTAATTACCCTACCGTCTATTTTAAAGTATTATTTTCAGTATAAATTTCTTTCAAACACGCTGCCACATTCTTCTCTCAACCCTAGGGAACCATCTAGGTGATTTTAGAGTGCCAGTCTTCCTTTCAAACACCTCGATAACTCCTTTAATCCTTGGTAAGTGGTTTTGGTCTAGTTTATTCCTTCATTCCAATGGTTATCTATCCCTTTCTATGTAAACCCTTGACCATGTGTCTTTTTAGTTTTTATCTAGGTCAGTTTGATATTGGATCCTCATTACAATCATCCTCACCTTCTTCCATGTAGGCATTTTCCATTGGGAGTGTTGTTGGATTATTATTTAATGGTAGGGGGTCTAAATAAAAACCCTATCATTTGATAATTTCCAAGTATATTCAATACTGTTATTGGGCCAACATAATGTGTGAATGAATAATTTAATTTATGAATTGGGTTAATACTTGTATCCTTTTGTTTTCAATTGGATTCTGGCCAGGTTTATGGCTTCCCCTTCGGTGAGAAAATCATAATCCTAATTCAATTGACAAATGGCTTAAAGATTGATTTTCATGACTAGATACCTTAGGTGATTTATTGATATAGAATACCTAAGTTGTAGCTTATTTCTTATTATTTGATTTGTTAATCAATTATGATATAATTGAATGTGGTATATTATAGAGAAATGGTAATTCACATAATTAACCATTGAAATGGATGATGTTATATTATGATATCTATGTTGTATGATAAGAATTTTGTTCCATGTCATACTGATTATATATCTATCTTGTCCTTAGAACATAAACACTTATATGTTGTAATGTTGATATTTAGTGGCCTTGGCCCAATCTCGTGCTATAATGCTTATATAGAGTGGGATTTTCCAAGTCCCATGTTGTAATGCTTATAGGGATTTCACCCGGATTCCATAATGCTTATAGGGTTTTGACTCGTATTATTGTGACTATACCATGCTTATATGGTTGTGGTTGGCATGGTTGTAAGACAGGCTCTGAGATATTTTGGTATGGTAGTAAAGAAGGTTATTTTTACCATGGTTATATGGGTGTGGTGGGCATTGTTGTTAGAAATACTCAGAGATATTCTGGCATAGAGCTGAAGTAGGTTATTATTGTAATTTATTAATTTTTAAATTAATTAAAACACTTTTTATCACTTTATATAATAAACTTCTTATAAGAATAGTTAGTTTATACATGATGGTGTCGACCTATTGAGTTATACTCACACCCTATTTGGGCCTTCATTTGGAACCTGAGAATATTACATGGATACAGGTTTGGTAATGGGAAAGGGCCCTTTCTGTTGATTTTTTCTTTCTAGATGAGATGGAGTTTGGAGGCGGTACCAACATGGGGTTCAAGACTGGGTGATTTTGAGTCTTTATTTTATTTTTCTAGTATTCTACTTTGTATTTTCTAGCATGAATTTTAGTTACATTCCAGCATGTTATTAGATTATTTATCTACTATTTATTGGATTATTCAGTTGGATTTTATTATTGGTTACCTCTATATCCATACATTGATTTATTTCATTTATATGTCTTATTTCTACTTCAATGACACATCATACATAGTGTTATTGTCTCCCCACTATATGTATTGCACCCCCGCAGCTAGTCAATTTCCTCTAGTGTATGGGGAGGCACACATTATATATTGTAACCAACCATTTTTGGATATGTGAGAAAGTTTCGTATTGGGGGTGTTACATCTTTATCCATGGGTTTTTAACCATTTTATTGAATTTCGTTTTTCTTTTCTTGTCAAAACTACGAGACTAATGGGTAACTCCAATATCCATATCTACCCTAATTTCGCATGGAAGGATTTCTTCATTTCTAGTAAATTCTATTATATTAATTCTCTTTGGAGAGTTGGTTTTACGCCATAGAAGAATCAATCGACCTTACAATAATGTTGGATGATAACACCACTAGTGTACCTCACATGTCATTTTTAATTTTCCACATAGGTATAAAAAAATTCATTGTCCTTTTATTTGAACTCAAGGAATTCATTCTCCATATTCATATGAATAACACAAGGAAAATAATTATTGATAAATATTTTCTTAAAATCATCCCACTCTAGAGTCAATTTATTTTTGTTTCATCATGTTATTTATAAGAGTACATACTTGATCAACTTCACCATTAAAATTATAAATAACTAGAATAACATTCTCTTGTTCCTAACACTGGTTAATGGAAAACACATTTTCAGTGGAACTGATCTACTTCTCAATAACTACTAGATCAATGGACCCACTAAAAAGGAAGATGTTTCCTAATGAAGGACTCAAGGGATCTTTCTTCTCTCATTTTCTCCTTTTATACTCAGTGTGATTTATAGACTGAGGGATTTTTTTTAGAATAACAACAAGTTTTTTCATTCTAGTTCCTATAACATTTTGCTTCTAAGCAAGGAAATCATTTCTGTTTTCACCACATTCATCATTAATATGATTCATTCGAATTTCATCCACTATTTAAACTAAAAACATAGAGTGAGGAACAAATATCATAGTAGGAAACCATGTAATCATAAAAATTAATTTATATGATGTCTAAATCATGACACCTATTTCTATAAAAACTTATGTTTAACCTAGGAAATTCATTATCATTACCAAAAATTTATAATTTTATCCTATATTTACACATATCCCCAATGTTATCACTAAAATCTTATCATCCTAGTATACAAAGTTTAATTAAGCCTTTGTCCGATACCAAATATAATGACCTAAAATTTTCAAATTTATATATTACATAAAAGTAGAGATATATTCTATACATAACATAATGATCCACAATAGAATCACATAGGTCCAATATCTTTTGAAACTTACAAACATAAACAACTATTTCATAATAGTTCTACATCATGTCTCACTTAGATCTTTAAAACTATCATCCTTCTAAACATTAAATATACAAAGATATTCTTCATAACTTGGGAAAGGAAACATAGGAAAGGGTGATATATGATGATCAGTAAGGGTAAAAAAGGGATATATAAATGATATTGTAATCATAACACTTGAAAACGTGTATGAGAACATGAAATTAACATTTAAAAACCACATACTACATATCATACATCATAATATTGATAGATTCCATAAATCCCTGTAGTTAATAAGACATGATTCAAAATGAAATGAAAAAAATCATAAGACATTAGAGCATAATATAGGCATAAGGCATGAAATTGTTGCATAAAAATAAGCATAGAAAAATATTTCCTTTGTAGTGAATGATTTTTTCAAAAACTATAATTTTTGAATTGGTTCACTCCCCAAACCATCATAGCAGTCAAGGTTCACTCCCAATAATATCTTAGTGGAAAAAATCACTTGATAAATTGGGTTCACTCCCCATACCATTCATGTTTATCTCATAAGGTATAAATTTTTACCTAGTGAATTGGGGGGAGATATAGGTCCCACCCATCACATAATGATTATACTACATGTGTGTTCCACAATATCATAAAACATTTATCATATCAAAACCCATGAAAGTAAATGGGTTTCATAAACATTTCATCATAGAATAACCCATGAAAAAGGAATGGATTTCATAAACATCATGAAACCATAATAAAAAACCATATAGAGAAATAATAATAATTGTATCCTTGGGTCACATTCCCCATAAATCATAATAAATTTAAGTTTATTATCATTTATGAATTCAAATATCATTAAAACATTCATGAGGAAAATAGCTTTTCAATTTTAAAATCACTTCTTTTAAATCAAAAAATCCCCAAATGTTATGGAAAACCTTTAAATATAAAATAATTATGGCATGTTTTAAAGGAATATTCAAAACATTTAGATTCCATGAAGTCATGTAATTATGTTTGTTCCATATATGTTAAAAAACATTTAATTCATACTTTTGTCAGAAAAGGCACAAAGTACCTCATTTGAAGACGACAAGAATATTCCTTTCAAACCATTTTATAAAAATTAGATCATGGAAAAAATGCCCTTAAATTATCCTTGGATAATATAAAAAAACTCTTTAAAACATTTTTAGAAAACATGGATATGGAAGAAAATGTTTTTTCAATTGAATAAAGAAATGAATTCGATTTTTCCTTAAATACGTATTTCTGGTGTGATGAGTAAAAATGTAATAAAATGAAAGGAAAACATGTATTTTAAAAAATAATAATAGGATATTAAAATTAATGATTATATTCAGTTTATTTTCATTATATTTCATCATTATAACATAATCATAAACAATCCCAATAAAGAATGATATCGTAACATAAAACTCCAAACCTCACGATCGGCTTCCTTTGTATGTTTTTAAAATTCCTGTAAAATAAATATAGTATTATTATAAATATTATTATAGATCCATAATCATACATATCAAACTATATATTATTTAATTTCAATATTTTATTAATCATTTATTAACAATTATTTATTAAAATCACTATTCCAGGTGATAATTGCTTCGTTTTTCATGTAAGTTTTGGTTTAGTATTTTTGGACCTTGTACTTTGATCATAGTTACACTATATATTTATATATATTTAATAATGGTATCAAAATAATATATATTCATTACATATATTTATGTATTCACCCATAAACATTAGTGAAAGAAAAAGAGTTACATTGCTCACAGAGACGGTAAGTCATACATGAACGATGTTTTCATTTTTCAATGGATGGATGGAAAGAAAATTAAATATTAATTAAAAATTAAAATATCATTATTATATCATATATATATATATAATATATGTTCATAAAAATCAATATAATTACCATCTAATTAAAATATAAATTAAAAATGAATTGCATCGCTTCGTGGAGGAGGTAGTTCACACGAACGCATTTGTGACGCTGTCGTTTCCCAAAGGATTGGATGGTAAGAAGGTAGACATGAAATTATATTTAAAAAAGATTAATTGTGTCATAAATATATTATACAAATATTAAACCCATCATAATACCCTTCCATAAAATATGGTTATGAAAAATTAATTGCATGTCTACGTGGAGATGACATGTTGTGTGTACACCCGAGCGACACTTTCACTTCCCATTTGATGGGAATGAGGGTGTAAAATGGTGTTTTAATAAAAATAGTAAACTTTTAATATAATTAGGATAATGAAGTTATTATTTCATGTTGAATATAATATATTTATACAAGGTAAAATAAAAAATTAAAATAAAGGGATCGGTAAAGGTGATTACCTCTTAATTGAAATGACTCCTTTATATCTCCTCTCAAGTGCTATAGGGTTGGTCTTTTGGGAAGAAAAAATCCTCTAGGATGTGTATATGGATGTTTATAAAATAATTTTATATATTTTATTTGATATATAATTCAAGATTTGTTGTGAATAAGAGAAATTAGGGTCCCCTTTTTAGTTCAAGGAAGGGGGGCTCTTTAAATCCCTTAAAATTTTAAATTATTATAAATTAATTTTGTTGTCCAAAATGGATCAAAATTTATAATATTTAAAAATAAGATGAGGATTAGTTTATATAGTGTTATAAAATTAAATTTCTATATGTTTGGAACATATTTTTACCCTTATCATTAAATTTTAACCCCTCGGTAACCCTTTCGAAAATTACCATAATATTAAATATTTCTACCCTTTAGGGGTTAATATTGTTAAAAAATAGAAATAATACACATAGATGGACCATTTTTATTTTTAAAACCATATCCCATTCATTTTTTTGAATAAAATATTTTTCTTAATTTTATAACTTTTAATAAAATATTATTTATTATAAAATATCATTAATGTCATGTAATTCATGGACCTCTATGGTCCATTTCTTTGTAAAAATCTGGTGTTTGAGGTGTTCTGGCAGACCAAGGTGACTCATTTAATCATTTTTCCAAAATTCCAGTTTTCCAATGGTGACTCGTTGAAAGGTAGCTCGCCGAATGGTGACTTGCCAAATGTTGACTTGTCAAACGGTAGCTCACCAAATAGTGACTCGCCAAATAATTCCTCACTGAATGGTAGCTCGCCGAATAGTTGGCCTCCAAATGGTGATGTGTAGAATTATGACTCAAAAAATGATGACTCACGGAGCAACAACTAACGGAATGGAGACTCATGTAATGATAACTCATGGAACAACGACTCACGGAATGGAAACTCACGGAACGACAACTCACATAATGGTGACCTGCGGAATAGAGACTCTTGGAATAACGACTTTTCCAACAGAGATTCATCCAACAGTGGCACCGACTCTTGAACATTACTTCTCTTTTTGGAATTTTCTTTGATGTAAAATGCTTTCTAAGACTTGTTTTATGATATTTAAGGTCAATTCAAAGGCCATAGTGTCTATCATAATTTTCCTAAGGGTCCCAATGTTTGACTCAGTCGAACTATGTTATCCTTGAAAGATATGATCTTAATGGAAAATCCAACATATCTCAAACCACTGATTCATTTAGATCTCTCCAAATGCTGACCCTTGTTCTTCCATTGTGTCCCCAGGTGAGAGACACTCGAACCTTTCCTTATTTTTAGTAGGAGTCGTGTGTGGTGTTAAATCCTTGGATTATGTCTTCCTTGGAGTTTCTTCCTGCTACATCTGCACCCCTTTTTTCAGTGCAACCTGGAAGTGTCAAACTGCTTTCAATAAGGTAGATTTTACATCTATTATTCTGGGTTCTGGTTTCTTTGATCTATTTCCTCCCATTTATCCTTACCATATGATGGTATGTGATATCAATATTTCTAATAGAGATTTCTTGGCTGTTGGTTGATGCCCACATCCTCAGGTGGATGAAGTTATTATAGGAGAGGTGATCATGATCTATTGAGTTTTTCCATTCTTGTAAAAATAACGTCAGGAACATTTTGAGTTAGGGGATTCATGGATTCTCTTTTCTATTTACATGAAATAATAGAGATAGCATGATTTATCCCACTATATCACAATGGAATTGACATAATAAATAATTGAACCTGATTAAATAATTGGTATCAATCATATATTGTTTCCTCTTTATTTTATATATAGTGTGATATCTATACCTCGTTGTTTATAATGTTGGTTTTAATGGAAATCGGTAAAGAAATAAAATCCATAATTAATTATAAATTAATTGTCCAATGATAAAGAGGCATGTTTAATGAATTTGGTTGTTATTATTGTGCTTTGATGATAATCAAAGGGATGTAGTTATGCATGTTTAATTGAATTGGTTAACTCAAGATGGAATAAGCAACTGGTTGTGTTATAATTATAATTACTTTTAGGGTTATAAATTACCTTCTTGATTATAAAGTCCAAGTGCCTTATGATTTGGAGCTATGAGTGCTTGCTGTGTGTGAAGGATAAATTTCATGTATAGGGATAAGAGCCCATTTTATATGTTGTTTGTTTTATGATTCTTTTTTTATGGTATGATCCTAGGATGGATGAGCCTAGAGGGATGTTTTGATATATTTGGGAAGGGATGCCCTGTAGTGGTTATGGTAGCAGTTGACACCTAGAGTGGATAGATGCATCTGTTTATACATGTGGGTATCGGGGAGGACATCGTGGATGATGGAATGGGTTGAAGCGGGGCTTCCACATTGATGAGAAAGTGGTTGCTATTGAATCTATTATTATTTTACCATTTTTACTTTCCCCACTGCTTGAGGCAGATGATCTAGCTTACCCTCCTTCTAAAAGAGGTGAATATGCATGGGGTATGTCACGTGATTTTTGTGTTTAGCTTCTTGAGTATGGAAGGGTCTATTCTCTTTCTATAGTTGGAAAATACTTGAAAGGGTAGTTTACCGACTCACCGTGTGGATCCCCTTATGTTTAGTATCTTAGAATGATTTTCTAGAATTCTTGATAATATGGAAAAGTGATAATTGTGTTAATAAATTATTGAATAAATTTTTAACCCATGGGGTTGAAGCTTGCTGGGGTGAAATGATGAGTTTATGATTCTAAGAAACTGTGGACTGGGGTTGGTTATGCCTAGAGGGCTTGGACCATGGATAGAATGCAAATTAAATGTTATGTGGAATTGATAATCATTAATTAATGGTTAAATAATTAATTAACATAATGTGAAACTGATAAAAGGGGATAACTAACATATTGTATCTCTTTAAATGGTTGTGTGCTTATTGAATATCTATTCTTAGTAGTGGTAGTCGGGAGTCTGAGAGACATTAGCTTCAGTCGATTCTAAGAATAGCTTTATCCTGTTAGGTGGTTATGAGAAATATTATATTATTTAATTTTGTGTTTCTACATGATACTCCACCCTGTTGGTTAGGGAGACTGACACCCTGGGGATTATGATCCCTGGGGGGTGTTTTCCCTAATATCCTGGTGAGAGGATGGATGGGTGAAAACCCCCTTTGGACCCACTCTCTTATCTTGGTAATTACTAGTGATGGTTTGTGTGGAGGTTATTTTTTCCCATATATGTGTGTAGAGGGATGTAATGGCTTGTGTTTATTTCACACACATAAATTCTTGATATAGTTTCTTATGTGCTACTATATGTATAACGTGTATAGGTTGTAATGGCTTGAGGATGCTTACACGGTGTATTTGTTGTAATAGATTGAGGTATAATACCTGATGTATGAAATATGTTATACAAGAAGTAGATGATCCCAAAAAATATATGGTTACTTTTGGTAATTTGGATGTGGTGTTGGTTTATTGCACAAGGTTCTAGTTGTTGTGATTTTCTCTGATGTCTTCGGGCTTTCCATTTCAGAGAGATATGATCAGGACATGTGATGTTAGGGAAAAGAAAAAAATCAGTGGGGAAGTGGTAGTGGGGTACCCTTGATATTATTTATTATATTATACTATTTTATACGACACTTGGTGAGAGTAGCCATGGTGAGGATGGGAACATAGTATACATGTTTAGGTGATGATTTAGTTCCACTTGTTGTTCACTGCACTTTAGCGTGATTTCTTTACTTTTACACAAGAGGCTTCAGGAGGATCCTACTGAGTATACATTTATACTCACCGTATATATATACTTTTTTTCATGTCACTTGGAGTAGGTCGGAGATCGGGCTGGTCACTACTGTCTTAGGGTTTCTGGAGTTGTTCAGGCTTCGTGCTCATTGTCATTTTACTTTCTTCTGGTACATGTATTTTTCCCTTTTAGTTGTAGTAGTACTTGCATGACACTACCTATGTGTACTTGGGATTTCATTTATATTGTAGTGTGAGTAGGATTTGGTTGGTGTCTATCTTATCTCTCTCTTTTTCATGTGATGTTTTAGAGGGTAGTACCTCCCATTTTTTTGTTTACTATACCCTCTGTGCTAGTCACAAATCCAATGCCTACTAGAGGCAGGACTCGAGGGTCATTATCTCTTTTCTCACATTGCCAGACTAGGAGGGGTACCCATTATGGTGAGGGGGTCATGACAGAGAGGTATCAAAGGTCTGGTTAAGGGATAGGATGGAGTTTGGAGTTAGGTACTAGTGAGGTTTCATGGTTTTGTAGGTAAATGGTGTCAATCAAGTTTATAAAGTTCTGTAAACACTGGATATCGACTAAGATATAGGTATTTTAAGGCCCCTTATGATCAGATGCATGGACCATTATGTTTGTAGTGGCTACTAAACAAGGTGATACTTTTTGCATGGAAGAGACCTAGGAAAGGATCATGCATCATTCTTCTATTCGCATGTGTTTGAATGGGTAGACCTTAGGATAGGTTAACCTAAAATGAATAAAATAAAACAATTAATTAATTTTAAGTCTTCCACAATCCATGTTTAGGATCTCTAACTATTTGTTATTTTATAGTTTTGGATCCAGGTCAATGTCCTCATTAGGTTTGTGCAGAATATGTTCAACAGGTTGTGCCAGCCAATTATTGTAGGGTAGAGGTTGAAAACGATGAAACTTTTAGGAGGAAACTCTAAGATTTTCAGTTCTAGAGTGTATATAAGTACGAGGGCTCTGTTTTAGATGTAGTCACATAAGATTGGTTGGAGGAGGTTTAGATAAATTTCAGTACAATACATTTTCAAAAGGAGCGTTGTGTTATTGATTGTGATAATGCTTCTTAGAGTAATGAGATAGTGGTGGTTTTTATTCCTCAGAGATTTCGAGAAGTTGGATATATCATTAGAGGAGTTCCAAGAGTAGTTTAAATTTGAGTTTCTATCTTCAACTGCAAAGAAAGCCAGTCACCATGAGTTTTTTACCCTTTGAAAGGGGAGCTCCAGTGTGTTAGAGTTTGGAATCTGTCTCAGGAACCTTTTGTGATATGCTTCGGACCCATTTCCAGATGAGGAGTCTAGGGAGAGACATTTTGAGGAGTCTTTTCCTCTAAATATCTAGCGACAGGTCACCCCGTTTATGATGAAGACATATCTTGTGGTTCTATCAAGGAATGAGGTCATTAAGGGTACATTATCCAGAACTGGGTCATCATGATAGGGGATTCGTCATGATTACTCATGATGCAGAGTTGTGGTATGGGGTTCCTGGTTTTCAGGGAAGAATGGATTCCATTTGGATGGGGGTAGGTCCTAGCCCTCAGTATCTCATTTCTTTGGGGAGGGCTCTCAGACCTATGAAAATGGATCGTGAATTTGTTTTTCTTGGGGAGGTTGAGTTCATCCGAAGGGATATTTCCCAAACTTTTGAGTAGTCAGCATGTGTCAGGTGTTTCGCTTTAGGTTCCTCTATTGAGGAAGTTCCATCCGAGGCATATGTAGAAGGTTGCACCATCATTAGATCAATATAGGGTAAATGGGGTGGGCAAAGTAAATCCCTAGGAAACTCCCCTTCCTCATAGAGAAGATCACGACTGTGGTGATGGTCTATATCTAGGTTAGAGAGGTCATGGATCATTTTGTGGTCAGCTTCATGCTTTATCATTTCCGATGCCAGGTGATCCAGACATCATTTGAGGTACCCTTCTCTTGTTTTCTACTTGGGTGTATACTTTGCTTGATTTTTAAGAGATGCAATCCCTCATTTCACCTGCCCTTTTCCATGATTTGGGACATGATGTAGAGAGGCTTCCAGTTCCTTTGGCATTGACTACTCTAGTTGGATGTTGAGCTTACTTTTTTGAATTATGTAGAGATTTTGAGCTAGTGATGGGGAAGCACCACTCTTGGGGAGATTTCCTATGTTTATGGATACAACCATATGATGTCATCCTCTTCATGGATTTTTTGTATTCATTTCAAGATATTTTGGATTATTTCAGGATGCAGGTAGTTTTATTTAATACTGATGGTGATCCAGTAAATTATTTTGGAAATCGAGACACTTAGACAGGTCAGAGGCATGTTCCTTCAATGCCATCCTTGATGGATGAGCTGATGTTGAGTTCATCGGAGGTTCAGACAATAGGTTTTCCTAGGGTCATAGAAGAATGCCCTGATGTCTTTCTAGAAGAGGTTGTAGTGTTTCCCCCTTTATAGGAGATTGATTTTAGGATCAAATTGTAGCCAGGAATGTCTTTTATATCGATGTATCTGTATAGGATGGTGCCTTCTGAGTTGCGAGAGCTATATATACAGCTTGATGGTTTTTTGCAGTGTGGTTTTGTTCGGCCAAGAATGCCACTGTGGGGTGCACCAGTTTTTCTTGTGAAGAAGGCCGGCGACAGTTTGTGGTTGTTTGTCAATTATCGTCTCTTGAAAAAAGTAACGGTGAATAAATACTATCCTATTACATGGATTTATGATTTATTCGATCAACTGAAGGGTGAAAGCTGGTTCTTGAAGATCGATTTGTGGTCAGGATATCATCAGATGTGTGTGAAGGATGAGGATGTCCTGAAGACTGCTTTCCATTGTCATCATGGGAATTATGAGTTTGTTGTGATGTAGTTCGGTGTGATGAATGCTCCAGTTGTGTTCATGGGGTTGTTGAACTATGTGTTACATGAGTTCCTAGATAATTTCATGGTGGTTTTCATCGATAAAATCCTCATGTACTCAGTGTATCAGGAGGAGCATGCAGAGAATCTATGTTTCATCTTTGGTGTGCTTCATCAATAGTATCTATTTGAGAAGTTATCGAAGTGATAGTTTTGGGATCGAGAAGTCTGTTTTATAGGGCATGTTGTATCCCAGTATAAAGTATATGTGGATCCATCGAAGATATAAGTAGTTTCATCTTGGGAAGCCCCCAAGACAGTGGTATATGTATGAATTTACCATGGTTTTTAGTCTATTAGAATAGGTTTGTAGTGGATTTCTCTCAAGTTATGAATCCTCTGATAGTATTGACCAGGAAGGATTAGGCATTTGAATGGACTGATCAGTGTCAGGTTGCTTTTGAGTATATGAAGTAGAAGTTGGTTGGTGCTCCTATTTATTTTCTTCCCGTAGAAGGAGTTCAGTTTGAGGTTTTTTGTGATGCTTTGCATCTAGGGTTAGGTTGTGTACTGATGCAGCATAGATAAGTCATTTCTTATGTATCCCGAATGTTATGTCTCCATGAATGTAACTATTCCACCCAAGATATCAATTTGGTGGCAGTGGTGTTTTTCCTGATGTTGTGGAGACATTAAATCATTGGATATTGTTTTTTTATCTTCACTGATCATAAGAGACTAAGGTACATTTTCTACTAGTGTGACTTGAACTTGAGACAACATCTATGGATGGAATTATTATCGGATTACAATGTATAAATCTCATATAGACCTGGAAAAGGGAAATTATATAGTCGTTGTTCTGATCAGTAAGTCATGTAGTGATGTAGTGAGTGAATCAGGTGATTCCTGGAGGGTGATAGAAAATGTTTCATCATTACATCTGGATATGGGAGAAGTTGGGGGAATATGTTCTCTTTTTCAAATAAAAGTTTATTCATCTCTGGGGAAACAAGTAGAGGAGTCTTAGTTGGGGGATCTAGAGGTGGATTTATGGAGAGACCGAGTTGTTTGTGGAAAGGCCTCTGATGGCTAGTCTGAGGATGAACAACACTAGGTGTTGTTTCTGGGAAGAATTTTCATTCCTTTAGCATCTCGTGAGATAGTTCTCATAGAGTTCCATAGTTCACCCTTATTGGTACATCCTTGTGTAACAAAAATGTATCAAGTTTTGAAGAGTCGGTTTTGGTGGTCTGGGTTGAAGCATGTAGTTGCAGAGTTTTTGTCTCGATACTTGTTTTGCCAGACGATGAAGTTCGAGAACCGTGTTCATGGTGGTTTTATCTAGCCGTTAGGTGTTCCTCAGTGGAATTTATAGGAAATATCGATGGACTTTGTCACTGGGTTACCTCAAGATCAAGGAGTATACGATGCTATATGGGTAGTAATGTATCGTTTGACTAAATAAATCCACTTTATAGCGATCAAGGAGTCGATCTCAGTGGAGTTTTTGTTGAGGAAGTATCTAGAAGAGGTTGTGAGACTCTAGGGAGTCCCTAGGATGATCATTTCTAATCAAGATCTGCATTTTACTTCTAGGGTGGTAAAAGATATCCAAGATTATTTTGGTTCTCATCTATGACTTATCAATTCTTTTCATCCATAGATGGATCTTCAGAAAAAACAGACAATCCAAACTTTGGAAGAAATGTTGCACTCCTGTGTCCTGGATTTTGGAGGTTTGTGGATGAGGAACCTTCCCTTGGGAGAGTTTTCTTACAACATTAGTTTCCAATCCACCATCAGTATGGTTCCATTCGAATCCTTGTATGTACAACCTAGTCATTATCTATTGGGTTGGACTGGGGTCGGAGATTCAGCAATTCTCAACACAAAACTAGTATAGAATACAATGGAGATGGTTCAAGTGATTCTCAAGAGGATAAAAGCAGCACATGATCATCAAAAGTCTTGTCCCCATCATAGGAGGATACCTCTAGATATGGGAATTGGGGATCACGTGTTTCTGATGGTGACTCCCCATTATGGGCAGTAAAGGTTTGGTCACACGAGTAAGCTTTCTCACCTGTTTATTGTGACTTTCTAGGTGTTGTATCATGTCAGAGCTATGGCATATTGGGTAGAACTTCCCCAACATATAAGTCAGATAGATGATGTTTTCCATGTGTCACAGCTTCGTTGTTATCTTCACGATGACTCTCACATCATCTATTGGGGAGAGATCGATGTAGACGATGTTATGACCTTTTAGGAGCGGCATGTTGAGATCTATCACCGCAAGGAGATGGTGTTAGTCAGGCATGTTATACCCTTATTTCTTGTCTTATGGTGATATGGTGTCATGGGGGAGAGTACTTGAAAATTTTAGTTGCAGATACATGATTAGTATCTCGAAATATTTAATGTTTATCGCTTTTCTTGTAATGTTTTTCCTTTTGTGGTTGTAGCCCCTTTTGTTTATGAGGTGGATCTCTCTTGTTTCTTGTTGTGGATTGCTCTCTTTTGAGAGAGATCTCCCCTGGGAGAGTGTTTATGAGATGGTTGTGGTTTCTGCATGGTTTTGTGTTATTACTTTGAGGAAGTGGTTGACCTCTTCTGGGTAGTGAGAGCCTTTAGAGGTATCTCGAAAGGTGGTTGTTTGAACCCCATTTTTTGTTTCCTACCAAGGTTGGTTTTGAATTCTCAAGGATGATAATGTTTTGAGAGGTATCTGATGTAATGGATCGGACCTCTCTAGTCAATTCCTTTGTTATAATCTGGTGTTTGAGACGTTCTGGGAGACCAAGGTGACTCATTTCAAGAGTTTTCCAAAATTCTAGTTTTCCAATGATGACTCACTAAATAGTAGCTCACCAAAAAGTGACTCATATAATGGTGACTCTTTGAATGGTATCTCACCTAATGGTGACTTCTCGAATGGTGAATCACTGAACGGTAGCTCTCTGAATGGTAGCTCACCCAATGACGACCAGCGGAACAACGACTCGTGGAACGGAGAATTGTGGAACAGTGACTCATAAAATGATGATTCATAGAATTACTACTCACAGAACAGTTACTCATAGAATGGAGACTCGTGGAATAGTGAGTTGAATAATGGTGACTCACTAAACAATGACTCGCATAACGTTGAATCGCTGAACGGTGACTTGCAGAATGAAGACTCATCCAACAAAGAATCACGGGACGATGACTCACAGAATGATGGCTCGCAGAACAACGACTTTCGGAATGGAGAATCATGGAACAACAACTCATGGATTGGATACTCACGAACAATGACTTGTGGAACAAAAAATCATCCAATAGTAAATCATCCAATGATGGCGGTGACTCGTGACCATTATTTCCATCTTCCTACAGTTTTTCCCCTTTTAGAGTTTTCTTTGACGTTAAATGCATTTGAAGCCTTGTTTTAAGGGATTTAAGGATGATCTAAATCTCATAGATCCTATCTTAATTTTCCTATGGGTCTCAGTTTTTTACTTGGTCAAACTGTGTTATATTTGATAGATCTGGTCTTAATGGTAAATCCATCGTATCTTTAAACCACTGCTTTGTTTAGATCTCTACAAAGGTCGACCCCTATTCTTCCATCTTGTCCCTTAGTGTGAGATGCTCAAACCTTTCCTTCCTTCTCATAGGAGTCGTACGTGGTGTTGTAGCCATGTATTGTGTCTTCCTTGGAGTTTTTTTCTACTACATGCACACCCCTTGTTTCGGTGCAACCAAGAAGTGTCGATCTAATTTCAATAAGGTATGTTATACCTCTATTCTTATGGGATAAGGGTTCTTCTATTTGTTTCCTCCTATTTTTCATGCCATATGATGGAATGTGATCTCTATATTTGTGATGGTGCTTTCTTGGATATTGGTTGAGGCCTGCATCCTCGGGTGGATGAAGTTGTTGTGAGAGAGGTGATCATGATCTGTTGAGTTAGCCCATTCTAATAAAAAGAATGTCAGGAACCTTTTGAGGTAGGGGATTCATGGATTATCTGTTCTATTTACATGTAGTAGTATATTTAGAAGGATTTATCCCACTGGATCACTATGGAATTGACATAATAAATATTTTAACAAGATTAATGAATTGGTATCAATGGTATGTTGTTTCCTCTTGATCTTCTAGATAGTGTGATATCAATGCCTCACTGTTTAGCATATTGTTCTTAATGGAAACTGGTAAAAACATAAATCCATAATTAATTGTAAATTATTTGTCCAAAGATAAAGAGGCATGTTTAATGAATCTGGTTTTTGTTGTTGTTGTGCTTTGATGATAATAAAAGGGATACAGTTATGCATGTTTAATTGAATCAGTTAATTCAATATGGAATAAGGAACTGGTTGTGTCATAATGATAATTCCCTATAAGGTTCTTAGTTACCCACTTGCTTATAAAGGCCAAGCACCTTATGCTTTTGAGATGTGAGTGATCATTGAGTGTGAAGTCTGAAAGCCTTGTTTAGGTCCAAGAGCCCAGTTTCTATGTTTTTGGTTTCCTACTTCTTGTGTTATGTTGTGAGCCTAGGATGGATGAGCCTGGAGGTCTGTTGTGTGTGAAGTATGGATGCCTTGAAACTGGGCTTTACCATTGATGTGAAAGTGGTTGTTGTTGAATCTATTGTTAGTTTACTTGCTTTACTTACCACACTCCTTGAAGAAGATTGTCTTGCTTACCCTACATCTAAAAGAGGAGAAGATGCTCTGGGTATTCCACATGCTTCTTGTGTTTAGATTCTCAATGACGGATGGGTATACTCTCTTAATATTAATAGCAAAGACTCAACAGGTAGTTCACTTACTCACCATGTCGAGCCCCTTGTGTTTGGTAGCTTAGAATGCATTTCTAGAATGATTAGGTATATGGAAAAGTGATAATGTTGTCAATAAATAGTTGAATAAATTTTTAACCAATGGGGTTGGAGCTTTCTAGGGTGCAATGTTGAGGTTATGATTCTGAGAAACTGTGGACTCAGTTTGGTTCTACATGGAGGGCATGGAACTTGGTTTGAATAAAAATGGAATGTAATTTATAATTGATAATGGTAAATTAATGTTTAAAGAATTAATTAACATAAAGTGAAACTGATAAAAAATGATAAGTAACTAAATTTATCTATTTAAATGGTTGTGTTCTTATAGGATATCTAGTCTTAGTAGTGGCAGTCAGGAGTCAAAGAGACATTAGCAGCAGTCAAGTCTAAGGCTAAATTTTTCCCATAGTGTTGTTGTGAGCTATATTATATTTTGTACTTTTGTGAATCTATAGCTACTCCACCCTATCAGTTAGGTTGAATGACACCTCAGGGATTCTGATCCATGGGGGTGTTTTTTCCAATATCTCAGTGGGAGGATGGATGGATGATCACCCTCATTAGACCCACTCTCTTCTATTTGTAGTTAATAGAGATGGTATGCACGATGATTAGTTCTCCCCATATATGTGCGTAGAGGGATGTAATGGATTGTGGTTATTTCACACACAAATATTTTGGATGTAGTTTCCTATCTTCTACTATATTTATAACATGTATAGGCTGTGATAGCTTGAGGATCCTTACTCAGTGTATGGGCTATAATGGCTTGAGGTATAATACCCAACATATGATACACATTTTATCAATTGTGGTGTCTCCTAGAAACATCCTAGATAATTTTGGTTATGTGGATGTGGTGGTGGTGTGTTGAATGAGGTAAAGGTTTTGATGCTTTGCCCAGGTGTCTTCGGGATAGCTTTTTTGGAGAGAGATTCTCAGGACGTGTGATGTTGGGGAAAAGTGGAAAACTAGTGGGGAAGTGGTAGTGGGATAACCTTAATATTATTTATTATATTATACTCGTTTATGTGATATTTAGTTAGAGTATCCATGGTGAGGCTAGGAACATATTATACCTATTTAAGTGATGAGTTAGTTTCACTTGTTGTTCACTGTTCTTTAGTATGCTCTCTTTACTTTTTCACGAGAGGCTCTGGGGAGAATCCTACTTAGTATACTCTTATACTCATACTATATATATAAACTATTTTTAGGTCACTTGGAGCACATTTGAGATCAGGTTGGTTACTGCTATTTTGGTGTTGTTGGAGCTATTCGGGCTTCTTGGTCACTTTCGTTTTACTTTCTTTTAGTACTTACAGTTTTCCCTTTCAGTTTTAGTAGTTCTTGCATGACATTACATATGTGTACTTGGGATTTCTTATATATCTTAGTATGAGAAGGAGTTAGTTGGTGTTTGTCTTATCTCTCTCTCTTTTACATGTGTTCTTTTAGAGGTTAATGCCTCTCATTTGTGTGTTTATTATACCCTTGGTTCTAGTCTCCATGCCAAGGCCTAGTAGAGGCGGGACTCATGGGTCATTATCTCTCTTCTAACATTGTCATCCCAGGATGGGTACACTTTGTTGGGAGGAGTTCATGACATGTCATTTTAACATGATTAATTTAATATAACTTTATACACATCAAGAAAAAGGGAGAATTAGTATATAATTACTTCACACCACCATAATATGTAATATATAGCAATATATTTTTTGGTACAATCAAAATCATTCAAATTATATCACATTGAATATTTTTAAAATCATATATTAAATTGTTTTATTAAATGGAGAAATACAACATCTATCTAAAAATTAAAAATAAAATTCAATCATATAAGTAATATCATTAATATAAAAATAAAAACTTATATTCATTCATAACATGATTTTGTCACTATGTAGACACATGAGAGATTAAAAACAAAGGGAGTGGAATTTTGTAACTTTCATGGATTTTAATATTATATAGTTAATTTTCATGTAAAAGGTCACATTTAACAAATAAATTTCTATAATAAGGTGAAAATTATTTAATTACCTATATAAATTAAGAATTAGGAAGAAAAAATATGGATTTACCACATAGTTTTAACCAAGATTAGCCCTATTTACCCTTTACTAAGGTGATGAATTTTTCCAGAGTTACTACCTATACTGACCAAGAATAATCAGGTTCTATTTTCCAAATTTGGACCTCATGATTCATAATTTTTAATTAATTTTATTTAATTCAACACCATTAAATGGTAGAAATTAATTTTAGTTTATGTTTGCAAAATGTGAGGAAAACCGCTTTTAGAAAAAAACACGTTTTTAAGCATAAAAATAGATTTACTATTATCCTATGCATAGTAAAAAATATTAGATGAATATTGAAACATTTTATTAAATAAAATATATATATATAATTATAATAATTCAATAATACCGATCAAATTTGGTTTTTTGGACAAAAATACATAGAACACATAAAAATAGTTTTTTCAGAAAAACATATCCTTTATTTCCAAATGTTTTTTATTTTTATTTATAATTGATTGATAATAAATGAATTAATTTTATAAATGTGTAAAAAATCTTTTTTATAATTTATTTATTCCTATTCATACCCACTAATCCAATATCTATGTGATAATAATATTTTAATAGTATATCATAGTTCTTTTAAACTCATTGTTGCATGTAGCACAAGATATCAACGAAATTATATTTAAAATATATATATTTATTAAAATCTTGTTATGTCATAGAGAAAGGTCTTGAAATTAAACTTCAAATTAAATTAATGAAATATAATCCATGATATAGTAAAACAAATAGGCATTATATACACCATAATAATGTAAATTGGTTCATAACAAGAAGTAGGTCTTAATAAATAGGAATTAAGACCAGGAAACCATTTCAAGTAACATAATCTTTGAGGTAGGAATTATTTGACAATTAGGTTATAAGTAAAAATAGTAAAACCACATAAAATAATGAGTAAATAATATATATATATATATATATACATATTATGTTATTCGAGTGCAATTACATTAAACACACACACATTGCACACACACATGCCTAAAAGGTAGGTCATAGCCCCCCAAGGGATAACCCACCCAAATAGCCTCTTTGTAAGATAATATATTATTAACTTAATGGATCATTGGGCATGAATCCCATTACTTGGATTGTAGGCCTGAAATATTTGGCCAAATACCCATTTTTTGAATAGTAACCAGGTTGTTATAGTTCCCACTATAATACTATCACCGCTATAGTACCCACTCCAGCTACAATGCCTCTCGCCACTGCTATATTACCATTATAGTACTATCACCAATAAAGTCTGCATAATAGTGCTTGATTCTACTGCAGTGCTTCCGGTCAACAGTTACACCACTGCTAGAGTACGCTACAATACTACTACAGTACCTGCACCCAATGGGTTTTGAACCCCCATTTTTTATGTAGTATTATGGGGTTTATACCAAAAATCCAGCCCCAAATATAGAACATAAAATATTTAATTAGGTATAATAAATTAAACTTTCAAAAATATATTTCAATAAGAAATAATGTAACTCAATAGAAGGAAATTGAGTTAGCAAAAACCATTATAAATTTTGTAACTTTTTGAGCCAAACATCACAATAGAAATAAAATGGAATATAACTTTGAATATTGTAAAATAAATTATAATCATGATATAAAATTAAAATTTGGAAGTAGTTATTCCATAAAAAAGAAAACATGGTTTATAATATAAACATGCCTCAGGGAATTGAAATTTGAGTCAAATAACCCTTATGACATTAAAAACTTTCCAATAAAAAACCATTAATGGTTATGATTTCAAATTAAAAATTAAATATCAAGAATAATTATATTATAATGATACAAAATATTAAATCATAGGTAGAAACATCATTACAAAGAAAACATTAATAATAATAAGAATTATATCTCATGAAAATAAATTTGAAATAAGATTCCCTTTATTTGTTTCCCCGCTTAGTAAAATTCACTTTATCATATTATTGATGCTTGAAAAATGAGCTTAAAAAATTTGGGTTAATGAAACACCCAAAGGAAGAGTATTATTTCCACTTAAATCAAATAATAAAGAATCACGGCTATAGTTCAGGTTCCCATGTCTCAAGGATCACATGAACTTTAATAAGAAACACGATCAAATGATCTAAGGAACATCATGTGATGGATTTACATGATTTGTGTGATCTATTAACTAACCATGTAAATCCTCATCAGAAAAGTAATATATATTATGTGAATCCCCATAAAAACCCTTACAATCATACCAAATCCCCCAAATAAGTATTATTCACTACGTGAAGGCCTCAGGAAAATATTTCTAATCACGAGATATGTTAGTGAACAAATGCTTGAATAAATCAAGTCATTCATGTGATGAAAGTTAGAAATGATGAGATCCATATTTGAGGAGAGTTATGTTGATCTTCATATGAAATGATCAGACACTATGTGTGATCATTTAAATGATCAAGTAAGATCCCCCAGAAATGTTGGCATGGTTGTGCAATGATCCTTGGTCATGTATTCATCGATCATGCAATGATCTGGTAGACAACAAGTGGGAGAACCATTTGGAAATCACCAAAGTAATTCATGTGAAAAAATATAGAAATAACAAGATCTGTATTTGAATATAATTATGATGTTTTTCAGGATAATAGATTATGCACTTTATGTGATATGTTTATTGATCTTATGAATACCTAGACATGTCGAATATATTATGGGGAGCCCCTTTGACATGTGGATGGATCTTGCAAAGTATCTTGTACATGTGATCATAATCACACATAATCCCTTAGACAAGTTTATAAAATCTAATAATGATGGATTCATCATGTGGTCATTTTTTATCATGTGTCCGAAGAAAAACATCATTAATAACATGTGACTTGATCAATTGGATTGCATGATATATTATTTACTCATGTAAATATCTCCACCGAACCATGCCCAGATATAAGACATTATCTTCATGAAAAGTAGCATAGATACATAGTGGTGATTCCTATAAAATCCCCACTTAATACATGAAAGAGAACACATATTCAAGAGTATAATTTCTAGAGTAAAGAACTATATGACCTCAAGAGTCCTCCACATGACAGTGTCTAGTGATTAATTATTGGGATTTATTAATAGGTTGTTTTTTGTGTGATCAATTCATTGATCATGTTAAAGATCTCTATAATTTGATCTGATTTATATGAATACCTTCAGTGTGTCAGCTTGATCATGCGATTCCCTAATAGAAATATTATGATCAAACATTTTTGTGTTTACATGATGAATAATGAAAATAATGGAATCTTAATTTGATTGAAGATACACGGTTCTTCTTGATAAGTGGTCATTTTTATCGTGTGATCTATTCATTGATCATGTGACATCCTCATACATTTTAGTCTGGTTCATGTAAAGATCCTCATACATGTTCTCCTGGTTCATTTGAATAACCTCATATATTTTATTCTATCTCCTAAAAATACCTTCATATGTGTTGGGAAGATCATGCGAAATCCCTCATATATGTCAGCCTGGTTCAAGCGAAGACCCTAAAACATGTCGGGAATATCTTGTGACGACCCTTAAACATGTCATCCAAGTTCATGTGAATTACCTCAAGCATGTATTCTTAGAAACCTCAGACATATAGGTAAGATCATGTGACAACCATTGGATATATTATCCTTTTTCATGTGAAGACCATCAGACAGGTCATTCTGGTTCATTTGAAGACCCCTAGTCATGTTGGGAAGATCATTCGGTGATCATTGGACATGTTAACAAGGTTCACACGATGACCCTCATACATGTCAGGAAGATCATGTGATAACCCTTAGACATGTCATCATGGTTCATACAAAGACCCTCTTTAATTTATATCTAGTTTATTGGAAACTATATTAAACACCCCACAATCAAATTTTGGTCATTAAATCCATCATTTTCAGAAAAAATGGTGAACCCATTGTGAAAACATGTGATAAAAAAATAATTGAGTTACCATAGGTATGAGAAATATTATTTCCAAAACCCATATAAGAAATTCCATATCATTTAGTCAGAAACCAAAAAAATTTAATCCAACATGAGCCTTTCAATATTAAAATGTAATCGGGTCTCCTGAGAAATGGGAATTTCAACAAATCCTATATAAGAAAGGTTTCCAATCTACTACAAGAATGAAAAATTATGCTACCCATTCATATATAATTGAGAAATTTTTATTCTTGTGATGAATAATTGAATGGATAACTTGTTTGTTATTATACTTATGAATGTAGATGTTGTTCTAAAAAATATAAATTTTTCCAAAGATCATGGAATCATAAATCTACCATTCTAGAACCTCAGTTGTGACAACAACCTCCACATATATCAAAACAACATCACACACATGGCACCTTCAACATTGGGTGGAAAACATGATGGTCAGGGAATAACAATGACATGGTATGATCCTAACTATCAGGGATGCATGCAAGGGCCTCCAGGAATTAATGACATAAAACCCACCTAATCTAGTGAAGGATGTAGTGAAATTGGTGACACATATCACCATTACAACTGCTTTGGGATTCTATCCCTAGATCATAGAAATAAACACCTTACATACCATAGGAAGGCTCGTCAAGGTGTCGAGTACAACACCATCCCAGATCAGGATCTTTTTAAGAGGGATCAGATTAACAACCATCATGAGCATCATCTATCCAGTGTCTCTCATTTTCCTGCTGAAGGAACCACCGACTAGTCACCGCCCTGGAAACCCATACACATACACTAAGGAGATCACATTGGGTGTGGAAATCTATAGAGAAAGGGGAGTGGTATCATATCACCACTTATACTGATGAATCCCACTAATATATCCTAACAAGTTCCAGTGATAAGGCTTATATCCTTACTCACCCAAACCAAGTCAGCACACAAATTTGGACAGAAAGCATGGGGAAGGCACATATCCCCACCCCCATGTATGAAGTCCATCAATTTATTTCTATGGAACAAGGATTAAATGAGTGGGATTATATCCCTAATTCAATAAAAAGTATCTTCCAGTATATATTGGGGACTAATAACTTGATAGCCTATATTTATGTACATTCTCTACTATGGTGCCACTATATTTTGAAAAAAAAAGATATATTTTGTCATATTCTGACATTAGTATAAATACAAGGACATGAACATATCCCTATCCCAATATCTATAGAATTATATCACCATGAAGAACATGAAAAGGTTTCTATAATAAGGAAATCACATATTCATGCCCCCATCTGGGAGGATTATCTATATATCCCAACATAGCATGAGGAAAAGGACCAAGATCATATCCTTATTCTGAATGGTGTCCATCAAAACCATTTCGAAAGCACCTCAGGATAGGCATAAATTACATTCAATGAAATCCAATAGTATATTCTAAATTTCAACTAGGATTGGTCCCATATCCGTACTCCACTTGAGGAATATCACTATATCTTGGAAATCACCTCTAAGAAGGCTCATATCCTTATCAATGGAGCTCCTCAGTATATTACATCATCTTACAATAGATAAAAATATATCTCTACTCCCACAAATGAAAAACTACACCACAATACTTCATAGTATTTATTGGATGAGTATTTTATCCCTTCTCCCATTCTACAAATTCATCGTTATATCCTGACAGAGAGTGAATATTTAAACCGGGATCATACCACTACTTCAATTAGGATTGACTATAATATTCCAAAAACCACACAAAGTCAAGATCAAATCCCCTCCATTAATAAATATTCTCACTGGTATATTGCATTATCTTCTCAATAGTAGGATAAAATATCCATAGAAACATATGATCATCAACATATTTCGGAGACCATCATACACCAGGATCAAACTCCCACTGAACTCCCAAAGTAAAATCAACATATTCTTTCAATAATTAAAAATGAGTCTCACATTCTTACTCTTCTCAATTATAGTGTTCTCAAGGCTATACGATGTGTATATACAACACCATGAGGGTTTTATGACTCTTAATTTTAAGTATAAGGTGATGCCTACCGTGATAATTCTCCTCATGGTATTATAAAGATGGATTACAGGGACTCTTCCCCTGCCATATCCCATGGAAAACCTCCCCAAAATAATATCTCACGAAGAAATGGAAATTCTCCCCCTTTATAGACACCTTAATATAGATATGTTCTCAAAACACCAATATTACCTTTATATTGTTCCCCATCAACTATCAGCAACACCTTTCCTTGGTTAGTAGGTGACCTAGAGAAGCAAAATCGATGGTTTAACCAGGTGGAGGAATATAACCATATTTAAGTAGATGCTAAAATATATGTGTCGAATGAACTAGCCAGAAAAACTTACAACAATGTTTCTCCCTGTTATAAAATTTTACTTCAAGGTTCAAAATTATATATTGGAGGAGTGCATTCCATACTTATGCTCAAATATGTGGGCGACCCATTAGTGGTTGAAGGCAATACACATACCATACCAAGGATATGAGGGTCACCTCTAGATCATGGATATAATTTTATTCTAGCTAGGCCATGAATATTTGTCCATGGACCCAGACCTAATACTAGAAAACTATCAAAAAATACTATGTCATGTTTTCCTCCACAGTGTAACAAATCTTTGGATACTGATTTCTAAAGAATTATTAAACATTTTTATCCAAGGATGGGGAAATTATAGATCATTGAACATTACCCTAACATTTGGAAAATAAATCTCTTTGGGTATGGCATCCTAAAATTTTATAGTAGTATGAGAGATCATGGGATTGGGTAACACATGGTACAATTGTTTAATCTTATCAACTTTATCAAATTTGAAAACACAAATACATCACAGGTAGAGAGAGATAGCCTCCAATAGGATCCTATGATGGACCTCTAAAAAATGAAAACATATCTCAAGCATGATGCCAAAGTGGAATAATACTAGAAACTCCCCATAAAAAGTGAATCTCATACAAAAATGAAATTTCACCAAATTAGGTGAATCACAATACAATCACCATGGTATATTTCCAAGGGACAAGTCAGCCCAAAATGTTGGGAGAATTTTTACCACTACCTCCACCCCATATTCATCAATCCCTAAGAGGGTTACAATAAAATTTGTGTATGTTCCAAATAAACCTCATCCCATATGGATGTGGTCATTTTTATCTCAATCACCACCATAGGAGTTAGTGGGTCCTCAACAATGAGGATCATAGAATTATAATGTCATGTAACATCATGTTACTTGCTTTTAGGTATTTTCCTTTTCCTTTATTGTTTTCCTCTTTAATTGGGTGTGTCTTGGGAATCCTTAAGAGAGAAAACATTTTCTGAGAAACATGGACTAAAGTTCAAGGATGGATTTTTGTTTGAATTAATGTATTTTAGGTATGTGTTAATGGTTTTTTGGGTTTATCCTCGAGTTCAGAGGATTCCCAAGTTGGTACTAGAGTTTTTTTGTACTTTGGGCAATTACATGATGCGTAAAGGGGTTACACGATGTGTACTTGGTCGATACACACAAGTCATTAACTATGTTCAAAATGTGAAAGGATTTCACACAGTGTAATGGTTACATGAAATGTAATCCTAAAATATCAATTTTAATTAATGTGGTGATAGGTTTTTCATAATACTTAATCGTTTTGGATTACATGACGTGTAAATGATTTACACATCATGTAAGTTTCGCGAGGTCGGATTTTAGGATGCATCTCCACTAAAATTTCATTTAATTCTCCTATGGATATTTTGGATCTCGACCATGAAGTCTACTATGGAAATTTTTAGAGTCTATATTCGATTCAGATTGATATGTTCAGCATTGGATCACCGTAGAAGTTGGTTCTCATCTCTCTAGGTGAGTAGGAATTCCTTCTTCTTTATTTCATTGATCATGGTAAAATCTTGGTGTTGTGTTATCAATTTTTTTTATATGTGTTTATGATTCCTCTTGTTCCTCTTCTATATTTTTGGTGTGTTCTTGAGGGCCTGAGTTGTTGTCATTGTGATATTTTTGTTCAAGGATCCTTTGTGGGTGTGTGTGATCATGAATTTGAGTTAGGTTGTTCCATCCCCTTCCTATGTTTTATGATCTTTATTTCTCTTATTTTTATAAATTAATTTATAAATAAATTGACATGATTTTTTGTGTGTAAATTTATTTTTGATAAAATATGGTTTTCCCTGGTTTTTGTTAAAATGGAAAAAGACATATTTTCAAATCATTGAAATTATTTATGAAACACATCACATGGTAAGCCTTTAGTAAATTTGCGGAAGGATTAGACTAGGGACATCATCCATTTCTTCATTAGGTGATTCAATCATGGGGATTTTCTCTACTATATAGGCCTATTGTTCTAGGTAATTGTTTGAAATTGTTGGGAGGTTCAATCATGGGGTGCTTCTCTGCTCCATAGGCTAGTTTTCTATGGACTTCTTTTTTACTAGTCATTTGGTGTGGTATAAGTAGTCTACTAGCATGAAATAATTATTTCCTTGGAATCATTTTTCTATTTTTATATTTGTACAGTTTTGGTTGTGATATTTATGCTTTGGATTTTTATAAATTATATTGGAAGTTATTATTGAATTTGATACCTTTGTTTTGGAAATGATGGGAAAAGGGAAATATTTACCCTGTTTTGATAAAAACAACTTTAGTACATATCATTCCATCATTTATTTAAAATGACCATACATGAATTACTATATATAGATGTTTAATGGAAAACCCGGTTGGGATCCTACTGATCCTATTAGCTCACACCATACACACTTCTTCAGTAGTGCATAGACCATTTTCTGTCTTTTTATAAAGGAAAAGGTAAGTTTTTGTGGTGATGTGGTGGGGTTTTCTATCAACAGGGTTTGGGAAGCTGGATAGTGAGATGGTGTAAGATTTCCCACACTATCACATAGAGCATCTATTTTCTTATTTTGGTAGTCCTTTGTGGTTGGAATTTCACATGGAGATTGTGTCTTCTTTGAGTTCATTAGTTTTATCTATTTGTTTTAGTTATAGAATATATACTTCTACTATTTTCATCTCTTTTATCATTATATGTTCCATGTTGTTCCCTCTAGTTGGTTTAAATCATTCCCTCTTGGATTTTTTTCAATGCTTGAGTTCTAGTCGCTAGCCTATAGGGATCGGGAACACCCTCAGGGTATGTGACAGGTCTGGTCGAGTCGGGTACCAGTTTGAGAGGGCATCAAGGTCGGTTCATTATATTTTGGTATCAAAGGTGGTATATCTTCAAGATTCCTTATCTTGGAATGTTTTTTAGAATGGAGATAGGATTTTTTGGAAGTAAGAGGTATATTATGGTGAGTGCCTAGCCAGCTCTTTCTGTGATGAGACTCAGGTTACCATGGGATTTTGGGATGTGTGTTTATTTTTTATGTCCTTGATGTTAATATTATATTTTTCTTATGTGTTTCCATGTTTTAATTCATTTTCTTACATTGTGTGGTCATTTTATTTGTTTTAGTGTGCTGTAGTATGCCTCTGAGATGTGTTCTGTGAGGTCCTCAGAAGGGTACAACTGATAATCCTAAAAGAAACTAATTTGATGGATCAAAAATTTGTTGAATATATCCTAGAAATAGTTATTACTATTTATTAGAATGTTATCCATGTTCAGAATGTGGTTTCTGATCTATAGCCTAGAGTTGGAGGAGATAGGGATTGATCACAAGAAATCTTGGGTGAGAATACAACATCCTTTAAATGTGGGAATGAACCTCAATAGGTGGAGTAATGGATTGAAATGATTGATCAATTAATCAAATTCTTTGAAAAACCTAACAGTATCATGGTTAAATGTGTTGAATTTTGAATTTAGGGTCATAGAAAGAGGTTGTGGGATTGTGAAATTGTACTGGAATGGTTTCAAGACTCTTTTATTCTAGTTTTTTTTCAGAGCCATGGATGATGGTAATGTATTGGGAGTTCCTCTATTTATAGAAGAGATAGTGTGTGGTGCTGGCATACACTAATCAGTTTTATGAGATGGTGTGTTTTTCACCATAAGTTGTAAAGAATAACAAGATCAAGGCTCAAGGGTTTTCTATCATATATCAGATCACATGTACTTATACTAAATCTTTCAACCATTGTGGATATATTAAAATCAGCTATAATGGAAGATATTAACATGGCCAATAGGGTTGTATGTTCCTACCTTCCTCTTCTACCAAGTGGTAGATTCAGTGGTGCTCTTAAGAAAAATAGAAAGTTTTAGGATCATTACAGGACTGGCGGAGGTGGTTTGCAATGGTAGGCTTCTTTAGAACCTCCAATTGAAGCTATGGGTGTGCCTCTGACTTGATATCTGAGTGGAAAGGTCGGACACATATGGTGTTCTTGTCCTACACTGGAAAAGATATGTAATAGTTGTGGGAATTATGGTCATCTATAGTTATTCTATTAGGCTATGTCTACACCGAGATAAGGTCAGGGATCATCGGCTCCAAAGGATATAGTTGCACAATCAGATACTTGAAATACTACAGGGATCCAACCATAATACTCTAGAGAAAATAACTTTCACGTAGTAGATGATTTTCTAATAGAGGCATACATGGTTCCATAAATAGTTGGAGGTACTATATTTACTACATATTTAATAGCAGTTTCTTTATTTGATACCGGTCCTACCAACTCTTTTATATTTGTCTGTTTTTTGATGTTCTTAACCTTCTAATATAACTCATGTCCTTTTTTTATGTATTTAGTAGAACCTATTTGGTATAGGAAATAGTAGGGGTTTTGGTGTCCATCTTGTGCACTAATTATAACTAATACGATGATAGTCTGAGATTCTCTTTTTCACGATTTATATCTATTTGAAGTCATCATCAAGATGGATTGGTTGGTTGCTCACCAAACTAAAGTTGATTATTATCATCAGCATGTTTCATTTCTTATGGAAAATAATAGACCATGGGTGTTTCAGGGAGAGTGGGATCAAAGTTCTAGTCATGTAGGACATTCCTGCCAAGATCTTAGGAGTTTGGTGTCTGCTGTTGCAGTTGATCCTGATGACATTTTACCTTTTTTTTATCTTCCATCCTTTGTTCAGGGATTTCTTAATGTTTTCCCAGACAATTTCTTCAATATTCCTCTAGAGAGGGAGGTAGAGTTTACAATTTATGTGGTTCTAGGAACATTTCCAATATTGATACCTTACTATCGTATGGCACTAGAAGAGTTAAAAGATCTCAAGATTCAGTTCAATAATCTAGTTAAATGGGTGTTTTTACCTAGTGTTTCACCTTGGGTAGCCCTAGTTCTCCTTTATAAGAAGGAAGAAGGTTTGCTCTTATTGTGCATGGACTATCAGATGTTGAACCAGATAACAGGTAAGAACAAGTATCCTTTTCCTTGTGTGGATGATTTTGTCGATCAGTTAAAGGGGGGAAACTGGTTTTCCAAGATTGATATTCAGTCGATTTATCATCTCATAGTTTGGGAGTATGATATACTGAAGATAGATTTCAAGAGTATGTATGGCCATTTCTAATATATTATGATTCTATTTGTATGACTAAAACTCCTACAGTTTTATTGATTTTATGAACTGGATATTCCATCAGTATCTTGATATTTTTTTTGGTAGTGTTCATAGAAGAAATGTTGGTCTAGCCGCTTCGGCGGTGGCATAGTGGTGCAGGGTCGAGGGCTATATCAACGGTGTTCGGTGAGGTCTGGGGTTCGATTCCTGGGAGCCCGCTCTTGGGGGAATTTCCGCCTCCCATGTACCACTCGTCTTGCCGGGTCACCCGGTGTCTCACCGGGTGGGCAGAATGGGCGCACTTCACCTGGCTGACGGATTGTTGTGACGAACCATCACCGATCGAGGTGTTACCCCGTGGGACGCAATGTCATCTCGGATGGCAACGGCTCCTCCCCGGCTGGGGCATCCCTGGATGATCTCTTCGTGGGGAGGGGGGTTCTTGAGTGTGGAGGGTTCGAAAAGGCCACTCTCTGGAATTCCCTTCATCTTGATCAAATGTTGGTCTATTCAGGGTCCAAATAAGAGCATGAGCACTATATGAGTTTAGTTTGGGAAATCCTGATAAGTCTCCATTTTTATGGAAATATTTCAAAATATTATTTATGGATTCAAGAAGTAGAGTTCTTGGAACATGTGATTTCTAAACATGGATTATTAGTTGATCCTGAGATGGTAAAGGTTGTATTGTCATGGGAAGAACCACAATTGTTTTTGTAATTCGGAATTTCCATGGTCTTACTGGATACTATCAATAGTTTTTCAATGATTTTTTAATGTTAGGCCACCTTTGAATATTATTACCATGAATGGGATGAAACTCATATGGGATATAAAGTTATTGTATTCTTTTGACGAGTTAAAACAACTTATGACATCAACTCCTATTTTGATATTTCTAGAGCCCGATAAGGGGTACGTTGTTTTATGAGATACTTATAACACTATTTTGGATTTTTTTTCTCAAGAATAATGATCATTTGTTAGCTTAAAATTCATTTTATATTTGACCTCATGAGAAGAACTAACCCACTCATGATTTAGAGCTTGCTGCAGTTATGCATGTGCTTAATTGTTGGCGGAATTATCTTTTTGGGGAAAGTTTCACAATATTTTTTGACCATATGAGTTTGAGTTATATATTTTCTCATAAGGACTTGAATATTAGATAGACGTGATGGGTGTAATACCATCATATGTTTTACTTTGATATCGTCTACTCCTCAGGGAAGGGGAATGTCGTTGCATATGCTCTTAGCAGGAAAGTACCATCACAAGTTGTTATGGAGTCAAAGGAAGAGTGGAACCTTATGGGGAATTTTTATCAAATACATCTATTTTCTTAAGAGTATGTTTCAAGTATGGTTATGACTAGTGTTCAATTATCATCATCTCTATATGAGTCTATTATGAGAAATCAGCAATAGGATGTCGAGTTCAGAGGAATTCAATAATCCATGTATGGTGGGGAGACTGTTTTTGGGTTAGTCTCTCTCTCCAGATGTTGTTCTCAGTTTTGAGGATTGGTTTTTAATACCAATATCCATGAGGATCATAGTTTTTTATATTTTTTTAGTTGTATTTTGTTTATTCATCTAGGAACTATGAATATGACATGAGACAATGATTTTTGTGTCTAGGTATGATGTGTGGTATTTCTAATTATGTTTCCCATCGTTATAATTTCCAACAAATAAATATAGAGAATCTAAAACCTACTGGTTTTCTTTATCCACTACCAAAGCTAGTTTAGAAAAGAGAAAAGGTATCCATGTAATTTATTTTAATATTACCATGGAATCTCAAAGGGATAAACTCAATCTGAGAGTTTTTCGATTGGTTATAAAAGTCAACTCATTTTATTCTAATCAAAGACACCAAAAAAGTTGAAGATCTGGGTAAGTTGTATATGAATGAAGTTGTGAGGACGCATGGGGTTCCTTCAGAATTTTTTTAGATAGGGATTCGAGGTTTACTTCAAGGTTCTAGAGAAGTCTCCATGATGCAATGGGAACCCAGGTCAGATTAATCACAACATATCATCCACAAACAGAGGGTTAGACGAAGCATGTTATTCATATTCTAGATGATATACTTTGTGCCTATGTCTTGGATTTTGAAGGATCATGGGATAGCCATCCGGGACTGATTGACCTCTTTTATAAAAATAGTTATCAATAAATAATCAGAATAACTACTTTTGAAGATTTGTATGGTATTTTGTACAGGTCACCTCTTTTTTGGGAAGAGGTGGTTGAATCTTCTTTGGTGTGATCGAGTCTGTTTGAGGAGACGTCTATAGGGATTTAGGATATATGTCAGCAAGTTGTTAAGGTTAACATTCAATAGAAATATTATATAGATAAATGGTTTCATCCTTTTTTTGTTTTCCATAGGTGAGTGGGTTTTCTTGAATTTTTCTCCTCAGTTGGGTTGCTGAGAGCTTGGAAAATAAGTAAATTTGGCTCTGAGGTATCTGGGACCACTATTGGAAAAACAACCTATACCAACAGTTCAAAATCGTGGGTATAGCCCCCAAAACCGTGGGTATAGGATATACCCACGGTTTTGGGAACTGTGGGCTGGAAAGGCATCGGTATAGGGGTCTCAGCCTATAACTGTGGGTATAGGGGAGTCAAAGAGTGGCACATTGCTGTTCCAGCATGGCACACCATACCCCATAGTTTGAAAACCGTGGGGTATTTAAATTCAGAAAAATTGGAGCACAGGGGATTCTAACACGCAACTCATGTGCCTGGCTGAATTTCAACCCGCGCCTCCCGCATTCTACACATGCTCAGCAACCAACCGAGCTAAGACCAATACTGATACATATAGATAATTTTATTATAATATATTAATATAACTGCTATAATCGAAAAATAAGGATCCGTTGAGTTTCGAACCCATGCCTCCCGCATCCTGCACAAGCACAGCGACCAACTGAGCTGATACTGATTTTAATAAATATGGATACTTTTATTTTAATATATTCATATAACTGCTATAATCGAAAAATGACGATCCGCGAGGTTTCAAACCCACAACCTATGCAGAAAAATTTCACGGACTGACCAACTAACCTAACAATATTATTCTTTTATAAATATACGTCTCTTTACTTATATTCATATTACTCATAAATTTGATAATAATGAACCCACAGGATTCGATCATGGGACTTCCTCATAAAACCCGAAGATTTAAACCAACCACCCTAATGAATTTATAAAATTTAATATTTATTTCATTGAAATTATATTATTTAAGATCGTCTTATCACCAAAAAAAATTTTTGTCCCGCGTAATTTTTTGTTCCCTCCATAATGCGGGAAAGATATACCCACGGTTTTTCAAAACCGTGGGTATAGGTCTTTGAAAAAAATACCACCTATACCCACGGTTTTCAAAAACTGTAGGTATAGGTCTGCAGAACAACACCTTTACCCATGGTTTTGCCAAAACCATGGGTATAGGTCTTCAAAAAAAACCTATACCCACAGTTTTTCCAAGAACCGTCGGTATAGGGGACCTATACCCATGTTTTTGGAGAATCGTGGATATAGGTCCCCATACTATCCCTATAACCACAGTTTCCCAAAACTGTGGGTATAGGGGGGGCCTATACCCACAGTTGTGCACGAAACCGTGGGTATAGACCCATTTTTCAGTAGTGGGCCGTTCGATGTCATTGAGTGGCTTGGTCAGGTCTCTTATCAAATGTAATTGTTGTATTAGATGACAATAATTCATAATGTTATTCATAATTAAATGCTCAAGAAATATTATATTCATCCCTCTCATGTTCTGAGTTGGGAAGATATTGAGTTAGGGCCTGTTGTTGAACATCTTATTGAGATCATTGAATCTCAAGTGAATATATTTCTTGAAAAGTATATTCTATTGGTTAGGGTTTTATGGTGGCATGGATTAAATTATCTTGAGACTTGGGAGCATGATTCCTTGATGAGGGAGAAGTGGTCTCACCTCTTTACCAAAATTCATTCTCCCACATGACTTCTCTGAGACATAAAGTGTTATGGTGGGGAGTTTGCAATAACCCTTACCCACTTTCAGGTATTTGCTTTCATTTTGATGGTGTTACTATTTAGTTTGGTGCATCTTGGGACTCTTGAGGATAAAGATCATTTTTTGAGAAAAAGGAGATAAATTTTGAGGATTTATGTTTATTTAAATTAATTGAGTCCAGGTATAAATGTGTTAATGGTTTTTATGACAACCCTGCTTTTATTACAAACTTAAACATGATTTATTAAATAAAACTTCACTTGATACAACAAGAAGATCGAGAGGTTTAGTGTCTTTGGGGATTAGGATCATTACATAAAAACTTGAAACGTGAAATAAAACATCTTTATTGAGAACTTCCTTTACATGACCACTACAATCCCTAGTACTTAGCATTTTATGGGATAACCTGAGGACATGCATAAGAAAAGGGTGAGCTATAAAGCCCAGTAAGGGAATACGCATGGAATAACATGAGGAGTACAATACATGTTAGGAAATAGGAATATCCATAGAGCATAAGAGAAACATGAACATAAAGGCATGATAAAACATGATAATCATAACATGGAAATGTGGCAACAACACTTAACATGGAATTAGCATGAGCCAAGGCCCATTGCACATGGAGCGTGAGTAAATCCTCATTCCACATAAAGCATGAGTAAACCCTCGTTACACTTAAATTAGCATGAGTTAACACTCATTGCGCATGATGTATCGTGATACTATACTTTACCCAATGCATTGGAGCGCTATAAGGGTGCACCCTTCTTAAACATTTCATTTCATGCATAAGTGTGCCACATGTATCATAAAACATGGATTCATAAAACATAATCATTTATTCCACGATAAAGGAATGTGGAATTCATACATGAAACTTTGTAATCAATAAGTAAAGGTGCATAAAGGTGGATACCCTTGATGGAGAAATGGGCATGGTATCCACTACACAATGGCATTGGCTTAGAAAATCGGTGCGATTTCGGCAACGTAACGGCGTGACATAAGAATTCATAAAAATGGTTGATGAGAGAGAAAGGGGTTCCTCATCATATTTACATGTAATCAAAAGTAAGGAGGTCATATAGATACATGTCCCAATAATTGTAATGGAATTTAGATTCATGATACAAAATTATTGCTTGAATCTAAAAGAAGAGAGAGAAGTTCCTTTCGGAATTTCGACATAGTAACGGGTGTACATGGGAGGCATTTAATGAGAGATAAAGGGGTCTCCCATAATTAAAAAAATAAGAGTGAAGTATGGGGGAGGTGAGAAACCATACCCCAACATTCATAATTGAAACTAAAAGGGAAATACAACTTAAATAAAATTGACAAAATGAGAAAGGAAGAAAAAACCCTTACTTGGAAGTGTGCTTCCAAAGGCTAGACATAGGCTTGTGAGAGGCTTCTTGGGAGCTTGGGGCACCTTGGGAGGATTATAAAGAGAGTAGGGCAGAGGTTTGACGAACTCAAAGGGCTTTGAGTGAGGAGGAAGTGGGAGCTTGGGTGGGTTTATATAGGAAAGGTGAGGGAATTCTTTATTATTTAGGTTTGGGTCCCCATACATTAAATTAATCCAAACCACAAACCATCCCATGATTTTTGCCCATGGTTTTTGGAAAAGGGAAGAGGAAAACAATATTTTATAAGGCCAAAGTCTGAACTTCTTAAAATATTAGGGTTGCTTATGTGAAGGTGAGTCACACTCCCATGGAAATTAATTTAAAAAGGCAAGGTGTTGAATATGTCTTGTGGGGTCCATTACTGCTTTTGAAAAGTAAGTCAAAAAAACCCAAAAATAACATTATTTTAATGTTAAAAAATATATTGGCCGAACATAAAGATTATAGTATTTTATTACATCACTATTGGGTCATTATGATGTCATAAAACACATTATATATTTAAACAGTATTTAATTTTTACCAAAAAATTTGACTGTCTCAGAAAATTATGAAAAATTCACCGTTAGATAATTTCAACATCCTGATTCCAAAAATAACATTTATTTTATCTAAATAATTTTCTAAATATGTTAATTTTCACTTTTAAAATGAAAACCGACATTTATCGAAAATTCACGGGTTTTGACAAAAATGGCTTTCAAACCTTAATAAAAATATAATTGCATTCATAAAATTATAAGATCATTTATATTTAATAAAAATTAATTTAATAATAAAAATAATATTTTATTAAAATATTATTTAATTCAAAAATCCATTAATTTAATAAAATAGATTTCTTAATTAAAAAATAATTAAAAACACTATTTGTACTTTAAAAACTATTTACAATATATAAAAAATGACTAGAAATTATATTCATTAATATATACAAAAATAATGTACATGAACATAGTACTACTTTTTTGTTACATGAACCCTTAAAACAGCCGCATAAGACCTAAGGGTAAGGTGTGCGATGGTGACAGACTCTTGGGGTGGCTCGGATAACATCGCTCGAGTGGTAATTTCAATCAACTTCCAATTTTCCCGTAGACGGTCACGTTTGAGCTTGACATGATGAAGCTCAGCTTGGGCTTGGTCAAGAGCGAATCCCAAAGACGCCACCTCTTTTCCGAGCTCCGACAAATGGGCTTCGTATGGGGAAATTCTACTGGATGATGCCATCGCTTCCTTTGTCTGAGTAAATTGGATTTGTTAAAGTCCTATATTTATACTAATCATGTGATCACTGTTCAACGAATATATTAGCAATGGTCAAAATTCTTATCATAAAACCAAAGAAGTTTACATTTTATATAAACATAAAGAGACATTTAATTAGATCAAGAGGGATTTCCATTAATAAAACTTTGGTTCGTTACAATATTCCCCCCTTAAGAAATTTCACCCTCGAAATTTTTCTTTTCCTACACTAAAACAGATGTGGGTAACTCAGATTCATCATTTCCTCCAATTCCTAAGCCGCTTCTTCAAACTTTTGGTTTCTCCCCAACACCTTGACGAGGGGCATTGTCTTATTTCGTAGAACTTTTTCTCTATGATCTAAGATCTTCACTGGTTGCTCCTCATAAGAAAGATCTTCTTCCAATTGTACCACCTCAGAAGAGATTACATGTGAAGGGTCCAGTATGTACTTCCATAAGAGGGATATATGAAAGACATCATGTACTTTGGCCATGGTAGGTGTAAGTGCTAGTCTATAGGCCACAGCCCCGACATGATCAAGAATCTCGAAGGGGCCGATGTACCTTGGACTTAACTTCCCTTTCCATCCAAACCTCATGACCTTTTTCCACGGAGATATGCGTAGAAACACCATGTCTCTGACTTTAAACTCAAGGTCTCGTCGATGATTTTCTGCATAACTCTTATGTCGACTCTGAGCTGCCTTGATATGCTGCTGAATGGTTTTTACCTTCTCCACCATTTCCTCGACCATTTCTGGTCCAAGCAGATTACATTCACCGACCCCATCCCAACATGCCAGTGTTCTGCACCTTTTCCCATACAGGGCTTCATATGGTGTCATTTGGATGCTCGAGTGGAAACTGTTATTATAAGAGAACTCAACCAGAGGAAGATGTTGATCTCATCCTCCTTTAAAGTCCATTGAGCACGCTCTCAACATATCCTCAAGTGTTTGGATAGTCCGCTTGGATTGGCCATCAGTTTGAGGATGATAGGTCGTACTGAAGTTCAATTCAGTATTCAGAGCATGTTGAAGAATCTTCCAAAACTTAGAGGTGAATCTTGGATCTCGGTTAGACACAATAGATAGTGGTAATCCATGCAACCTTACCACTTCCCTGATATATATCTGTGCCAGTTGATCCAAAGAGAAATACTCTCGAATAGCAATGAAGTGTACAGTCTTTGTAAGACGATCCACAACAACCCATATTGCATTGTTGCCTTTGGATTTCCTTGGAAGTCTGGTGACAAAGTCCATGGTGATGTTTTCCCATTTCCATTCTGGTATGGGCAATGGTTGCATCATCCCCTTAGACTTCTGCCTCTTTGCCTTCACTTGCTGACACACTAGACACTTTGATGTATATTCAGCGATCTCTTTCTTCATATTATCCCACCAAAAGTTTTCTCGGAGATCTCGATACATCTTTGTGCTCCCTGGGTGAATAGAGAAATTTTAACTATGTGCATTATCCAAAAGTTCCTTCTTCAGCTCCAGACTTTATGGAACACATAGTATTTTCCCAAAACGCACAATTCCTTCTTCATTAACATTAAACTCTGAGGATTTCCCTTTTTTGATAGCTTCCACTTTTTCCTGAATTCCCACATCATCCTTTTGAGAATCCTTTAACCTTTCCAAAAGAGATGGTTGAGCAATCATTTGTGAAAGGATGTATGATGTTCCCTTCTTTATGATTCCCACGTCCATATTCATCAAGTCTAAGAAGATTGGATCCTTCTCAATTCTCATCATTGATAGAATTGTTGGGTCCTTTCTACTAAGGGCATCTGCCACCTTGTTCGCTTTCCCAGGGTGGTAATGTATTGAACAGTCATAATCCTTGATGATCTCTATCCATCTTCTCTGGCGCATATTAAGCTCTTTCTATGTGAATATATATTTAAGACTCTTGTGGTCAGTATATATCTCACATTTCTCCCCATAGAGATAATGCCGTCAGATTTTCAAGGCAAAGATCATCGCTGCTAACTCCAGATCATGCGTTGGATAGTTTCGCTCATGGATTTTCAACTTCCTTGAGGCATAGGATATCACTTTATCATTCTGCATCAGCACACATCCTAATCCCTTCTTTGAAGCATCACTGAATACCACAAAAAGTTCCCCACTTGTGGTTAAAGTGAGCACGGGCGTAGTGATAAGCCTCCTTTTCAACTCCTTGAAGCTTTCTTCGCATTCATCACTCCAAGAAAACTTTACTCCCTTTCGAGTTAGCTTGGTAAGAGGGTTGGAAAATCATGAGAAATTTCTCACAAATCGTCGATAATATCCAGCTAACCCCAAGAAGCTACGGATATCCGTTACTGATGTTGGCCTCGGCCATCCCTCAATTGCATATGTTTTAGAGGGGTCCACAGATATCCCATTGTTTGTGATGATATGGCCCAATAATGAGACCTCCTTCAACCAGAACTCACACTTTTTGTACTTTTCATAGGGCTTCTCCTTGCGCAAAGTCTCTAGTACAGTTCTTAAATGCTCCTCATGACCCTCCTTGGTTTTGAAGTATATTAGAATATCATCTATAAAGACTACCACAAATTTGTCTAGGTAATCACTAAAGAATATATTCATCAAGTCCATAAATATTTCTAGAGAATTGGTGAGTCCGAAAGGCATTACTATGAATTCATAGTGCCCGTATCTTGTACAAAAAGCAGTCTTGGGGACATCTTCCTTCTTCACCCTTACTTGATAATATCCCAACCGCAAATCCACCTTGGAGAAGTATTGTGCTCCATGCATCTGATCAAACAAGTCATCGATTCTTGGGAGAGGATACTTGTTCTTTATCGTGATTTTGTTACGTTCATGATAATCAATGCAAAGCCGCATTGACCCATCCTTCTTCTTGACGAAGAGGACCGGTGCACCCCATGGTGAAGCACTTGGGCGTATAAACCCTTTATCCAGATTCTCCTGTAGTCGTTTCTTCAGCTCTTCAAGCTCAACAACATGCATTCTATATGGAGTCTTGGATATTGGTAGCACCCCAGGTATAAGTTCAATTGAGAACTCAACATCTCTTCTAGGAGGAAGACCAGGCAGTTCCTCGGGAAACACTTTAGCGAATTCCCTCACAATAGGCATTTCTTCAAGGATGGTTTCTTCCTTGGACTCAATCATCTGAGCCAGATACGCGTGCTCATAAGGCAATAATATCCACGCTTGAGATGATGGAGCTAAAGGAGATTCATCTTCCACCTTACACTTGTAAAGAATTCTAGGGTTGATTCTCCATATGGAGTGTGATTTCACTCTCCCGACAATTTATGTTGGCTCTATATAAGGAAAGCCAATCCATGCCAAGAATAGCATCAAATTCCACCAAAGGGAGTATGACGAGGTTCGCCGGGAAATTCAATCCATAGATTATAACATGGGAGGACTTATATTCATGGGATGTAATGATTACCCCATTTGTCGTACTCACCGACATCTTCACTTCCATGATTTGTGGTGGTGCTGGGATTGTTCTACTAAACTTTCGAGATATAAAAGAATGCGTAGAACCTGAATCAAAAAGTATGTTTGCTATTCTTGAATGAATAACTAGCATACTTGTCACCACTTCATTGTTGGGGTTCACTTCGGCAGAAGTGATGAAAAAAGCTCTCCCATGCTGCCTTGGAGGTTGTTGGTCACCTCTGAAAACCCTTGGATTAGGGCACTGATTTGAAAAATGACCCAGTTCTTTGCATTTGTAGTGTTGAACAACGCGTTGAGGTTCGAACGGAGCGTTCCTCTCCTCTGTCGCAGCCGTGGTTCTTTATTTCCGACAGTTAACAGCTAGGTGCCCTTCTCTTCCACACCTGAAACATTTTCTCATCCCCTTAAGGCAATTTCCAGGGTGCTTCTTTCCGCACTTTTGGCAAGTGGGGTGCTGGATCTTCTAATGCTTTTCGCAAGCTAGGCTTCAGCCCACCAAAGAAGCGGTCAACCTTGCAATCGGGGGTAACGACAAAGCCGGAAGCGTATTGTTCAAGCCTTGTGAAGTTTTCCTCATACGCTCCAACATATTCTTTATCTTTTTGATTAAGGGAAAGGAATTCCATTTCCATCTTAAGACGGAGGGTGCGCGGAAAATATTTATCGAAAAACATCTTCCGGAAATCCTTCCATTCCAATACCTCGATCTCCTCCTTAGGCTTTATATTTTTTATCAACGTCCACTATTGATCAGCTTCACCCTCCATACGATAAGCAGTTAGGAGAACCTTCTCTTTTTTAGAACATTGAAGGATGGAGAAGATCTTTTCAATGGAGTTGATCCATTGTTCAGCGATCATGGCATCGGATGATCCACTAAAAGTAGGAGGCCTTTGTCTCATGAAGCTCTCGATAGCGACTTGTTCTTTCTTAGGGGGGGTTGAACGTTCCTCTTGACCCGTGTTTCTATTAAAAACTTGGGTTAGCTGAGAGAGAAGTGTGACAAAGTTCGCGATTCCTGCTCCCATTGGATTTGGCATCTCATTAGTACAGTCATCACACTGATCTTCACAACGGTTGTTAGCTCGAGTCCTCCTATTACCGGCCATTGGACAGAATAAAAGGAAATTTAAGGGTAACACATAAAGGGTAATCCAAAGACAAAAGTTGATGACTTATAAATAAACTTTTATTTCCTTACTCATGAGTCTATAGGCTTCAATCTAGGCTTTTCATGATCTACTTTCTAACATATATTTGTAGGGGAATTTTTTTTAATTCCCTTAATAAGGGTTCATACTAAGCTTTTGAATTTATCAAAACATATCCCTCGGGAGTGTCGTAACCAAGATTGCAGCAAGGCCCATTGTCGTGCACCAATTCCTGTTCGAGTCTAGCTCAAAGCGGGGTTTTCGGGTTTTACCCCTAGGATACATTTGTGCCAGAGCTACCTCTACCTGCTCGTATCCAGACAGGGATGTATTTGTTTGATAAACCACTTACTCAGTACTCACCAAAACTTAGGGGTGTTTTTATTATACTTAGTCTTGTATCTAAGGCTTTACTAGGGTTTCCTAATCCCAAAAATAACTAAACCTATCATCTGATATCAACTATGACAACCCTGCTTTTATTACAAACTTAAACATGATTTATTACATAAAACTTCACTTGATACAACAAGAAGATCGGGAGGTTTAGTGTATTTGGGGCTTAGGATCATTACATAAAAACTTGAAACATGAAATACAACATCTTTATTGAAAACTTCCTTTACATGACCACTATAATCCCTCGTACTTAGCATTGCATGGGATAACCTGAGGACATGTAGAAGAAAAGGGTGAGCTATAAAGCCCAGTAAGGGAATACACATGGAATAACATGAAGAGTAAAATACATGTTAGGAAATAGGCATATCCATAGAGCATAAGAGAAACATGAACATAAAGTCATGATAAATCATGATAATCATAACATGGAAATGTGGCAACAACACTTAACATGGAATTAGCATGAGCCAAGGCCCATTGCACATGGAGCATGAGTAAATCCTCATTCCACATAAAGCATGAGTAAACCCTCGTTGCACTTGAATTAGCATGAGTTAACACTCATTTCCCATGATGTATCATGATAATATACTTTACCCAATGCATTGGAGCGCTATAAGGGCGCACCCTTCTTAAACATTTCACTTCATGCATAAGTGTGCCACATGGATCATAAAACATGGATTCATAAAACATAATCATTTATTACACGATAAAGGAATGTGAAATTCATACATGAAACTTTGTAATCAATAAGTAAAGGTGCATAAAGGTGGATACCCTTGATGGAGAAATGATCATGGTATCCACTACACAATGGCATTGGCTTAGAAAATCGGTGCGATTTCAGCAGCGTAACGGCGTGACATAAGAATTCATAAAAATGGTTGACAAGAGAGAAAGGGGTTACTCATCATATTTACATGTAATGGAAAGTAAGGAGGTCATATAGATACATGTCCCAACAATTGTAATGGAATTTAGATTCATGATACAAAATTATTGCTTGAATGTAAAAGAAGAGAGAGAAGTTCCTTTCGGAATTTCAGCATAGTAACGAGTGTACATGTGAGGCATTTAATGAGAGAGAAAGGGGTCTCCCATCATTCAAACAATAATAGGGAAGTATGGGGGAGGTGCGAAACCATACCCCAACATTCATAATTGAAATTAAAAGGGCAATACAACTTAAAGAAAATTGACAAAAATGAGAAAGGAAGAAAAAACCCTTACTTGGAAGTGTGCTTCCAAAGGCTAGAGAGAGGCTTGTGAGAGGCTTCTTGAGAGATTGGGGCACCTTGGAAGGATTTTAGAGATAGTAGGCTATAGGATGTAAGAACTCCAAGGGCTTTGAGTGAGGATTAAGTGGGAGCTTGGGTGGGTTTATATAGGAAAGGTGAGGGAATTCTTTATTATTTAGGTTTGGGTCCCCTTACATTAAATTAATCCAAACCACAAACCATCCCAGGGTTTTTGCCCATGGTTTTTGGAAAAGGGAATAGGAAAACAATATTTTATAAGGCCAAATTCCGAACTTCTTAAAATATTAGGGTTTCTTATGTGGAGGTGAGTCACACTCCCATAGAAATTAATTTAAAAAGGCAAGGTGTTGAATATGTCTTGAGGGGTCCATTAATGCTTTGAAAAGTAAGTCAAACAAACCCAAAATCACATTATTTTAATGTTAAAACATATATTGGCCGAACATAAAGATTATAGTATTTTATTACATCACTATTGGGTCATTATGATGTCATAAAACACATTATATATTTAAACGGTATTTAATTTTTACCCAAAAATTTGACTGTCTCAGAAAATTATGAAAAATTCACCGTTGGATAATTTCAACGTCCTGATTCCAAAAATAAAATTTATTTTATCTAAATAATTTTCTAAATATGTTAATTTTCACTTTTAAAATGAAAACCAACATTTATTGAAAATTCACGGGTTTTGACAAAAATGGCTTTCAAACCTTAATAAAAATTATAATTGCATTCATAAAATTATAAGATCATTTATATTTAATAAAAATTAATTTAATAATAAAAATAATATTTTATTAAAATATTATTTAATTCAAAAATCCATTAATCTAATAAAATAGATTTCTTAATTAAAAAATAATTAAAAACACTATTTGTACTTTAAAAACTATTTACAATGTATCAAAAATGACTAGAAATCATATTCATTATTATATACAAAAATAATTTACATGAACATAATACTACTTATTTGTTACATAACCCCTTAAAACAGTCGCATAAGACCTAAGGGTAAGGTGTGCGATGGTAACAGACTCTTGGGGTGGCTCGGATAACATCGCTCGAGTGGTAATTTCAATAAACTTCCACTTTTCCCGTAGACGGTCACGTTCGAGCTTGACATGATGAAGCTCAGCTTGGTCTTGGTCAAGGGCGAAGCCCAAAGATGCCACCTCTTTTCCGAGCTCCGACAAATGGGCTTCGTATGGGGCAATTCTACTGGATGAGGTCATTGCTTCCTTTGTCTGAGTAAATTGGATTTGTTAAAGTCCTATATTTATACTAATCATGTGATCACTGTTCAACGGCTATATTAGCAACGGTCAAAATTCTTATCATAAAAACAAAGAAGTTTACATTTTATATAAACATAAAGAGACATTTAATTAGATCAAGAGGGATTTCCATTAATGAAACTTTGGGTCGTTACAGTTCTACAGGGTTCGCCCTGCGTTTGGAGGATACCCGAGATGGTTCTAGGGTTTTTTGATGTACAATGGAAAATTAAACGACATGTAAAGTGGTTAAACGATGTGAACATGGTCTCCATACACAAATCATGAATTTTTTACACTGTGTGAAAAATATTACACACTTTATAATTGTTACAAGATGTGTAATTCTAAAATATTTTTTTTCATTTAAAAAGTGATGGGTTTTTGGCGTACATAATCTTCATGGATTATATGATTTCTAAATTAGTTACACATCATGTAAAAATTGGGATTCTATATTTTAGGGTGCTACTTGGATAAAATTTCATTTCATTATCACTCGTATTTTATTGATCTCAACCTATAAGTCTTCTCTGATGATTTTTGGAGTTTCTGTTCAATTTGGAATGATGTATTCAACAATGGATCACTGTAGTGGTTGGTTCTAATATCTCTTGATGAGTACTCCTTTATGATTCTTTATTTAATTGGTCATGGTAACATCGTGTCATTGAATTATTAGATTCATTGATATGTGGTGATGATTCCTCCTATTCTAATTCAAGATTTGAGGTGTGTTCTTGATGGCCTCTATTTTTTTCATTGTGATTTTCTTGTTGAAGGATCCTTTGTGGTCATGTAAGACCCTGAGTTTGTGGTAGGTGGTTAATTATGTAGCCTATGTTTGATGAATTACATTGATCTTGTTTTTATAAATTAATTTATAAATAAATTGGCATTATTGGTTTGAATGGGTAAAAGGATTCATGATAAAAGTGGGTTTTCCCTGGTTTTTGGTAAATTGGAAAAAAGGGTATTTTCAAATCCTTGAAATGGTTTATGAAACCCATCACATGAGAATCCTTGGGTACATAGGTCAGAGGTTTATCTTAGGGACTTCATCCATATTATTGTCGGTGGATTTTCTCATGGGGATTTTCTCTGATCCCTAGGCCTATTAATCTAGGGACTCATTTGACATTGTTGGGAGGTTTACTGATGGGGCATTTCTCTACTCCTTAGGTATTTGTTCTAGGGACTTGTTTTTCACTAGACCTTTTCTATGGTACAATTATCCTGCTATCTTAATCTATTGAGTTCCTGAGCATGAAATAACTATGATTGGCTTTGTACTATTTTGGTTTTGATATGAATTATTTTGATTTTGATAAATGATAGTTGAAATTATTCTTAAAATTGATATACCTACCTCTCTTTTGGAATTGTTAAAGAAAGGAAAATATTAACCATGATTTTGATAAAACTTAATTACTAATAATCATTCCATGTTTTCTTTAAAAATGATCATACATGAATTTTTGTATAGAGACTTGTTATGGAACATTTGGGCAGGAACCTACTGAGCCTATTAGCCTTCACCATGCACACTTCTCCAGTGGTGTGTATACATTTTTATATCTTTCAATGTAGGGAAATTTAAGGTGCCTAAGTGAGATGATGGGGTTTTATGTCTGTTGTGTTTGGGTAGTTGGATGATTAGATGTTATGGGTTTTCTCGTGCTATCACACAGAGTAGTTGTTTTCCAATTTTGGTAGTCCTTTTTAATTGAACTTGCACTTGGTTATTGTATCTTCTTTGAGTTGTTTAATCTACAATCTTTGTTTGGATTATGGGATATATACTTCTTTTATTATGGTTTCTTATATGTGTGTGTGTGTGTACCATGTTGTTGGTTCTAGATGGGTGAAATCATTCCCAATGGTTGTTGTTTGATGCCCAGGTGATAGTTGCTAACATGTGGGGATCAAGAACACCCTTCAGGTATGTTAGGGATCAGGTCAAGAACTATAATGAGAGGGTATTCTAGTTGGTTTGTTGCATGATAACTCCAAAAAACATCATCCCATAGTTCTAGGAGAATTTTCATCATTATTACAAAGGAGGAAATTGGTCTTTTCCATGTTGGGAGGTCAATACCAATGGTAGGAATCCCAACAATTCCTCCCACTGTGAGACACTCCCCTTTCATGCAGAGCCTGCCCAAAAAGTATGATCATAAATTCCCTCAAGTTCAATAATTATATTTTAGGATAGTTATAAAATCTATCAAATACAATCAAACCCCACAAGGGATGTAAGATAAAGAGTCCCAACAAGACCAATAGCCAGAAGAAGGTACCCCAGGAAACTCTCTGAAGGATAAATGGGTGGTACAAAGATGATCTACAATTTGGGATGTGGCACACTGACTATTATCACCTAGTACATCTCAGTGAACATAACCACCGTTTATATAGTAAATGACAAACACCATCACATGAACGTAAATGAGCATAATGTTGAAATGCTACCTTATGAGATGGGAGATATTGATTCACAAACCGAGGCTACACATATGAGGAATTAGAGGAGGATCCAGAACCTTTCACCTATGAATGATGGGTTTCCACCTCCTAGGAAGAATTCATCTTGGGATAAAGGGAAGGGAGTAGCTACATCCCACAAACAATATAAAATGAAAGAAATCCCTTCCACAGATGAATAGATTTAAAAATACTAGAATGAGATACACAACCTGAAATAGATTAATAATGAATTACCCATGGGAAATATTCACACTGGGTATCTCCTTCAAGCATAAACATGTATACCTCCTCCCACCCATCCAGAGAGAGCTAATTCACCTACAAGGGTGGAACATGGCAATTAGGATCCCTCTGGATCAGGAAACGAGTTTACCTAAATAAGGAAGTTTGGTGTTGATTGTGACTTTCCTCCATTGCAGTGACAACCTACCCTTTTCCAGGGTAATCATTCATCCCCAGCATAACAGGATACAAAAAAAGGAAATCATCATTAAGTATCACCCATTACCAATGCACATGATGTTTTCCAGACAGTTTTACCGCCATAACTTCTCAACTCCATCGAGTCCCTAGCTTCTCGGATGTAAGCTATAGGGGGAAGGTGTACCCATATGTAGCCCAAGAGAAAACATTATCCTAACTAGGTGAATTTTTTTTTGCCACCACCCAATTTTAGAAAACCAAAATTCTCAACCTTTGATGGTATGGGATACCTTGAATAGAATCTCACAGAATTTGTATTTTTATGTAGCGTTATGATGGTCCCTCGAGATCAATAGGAGGTGAAAAACTCATATTCTTTATACACACTTTGGTAGGTCTAGCCATTGTTTAAAATAATACCCTTACAACGAGATCCATCTTTAGTTAGGAAGAGATTCATCATCAATTACATTATCAATATAGTTCCTCCTGGGGGAAATGAGAATTTTCAACTTGCCAATTTAATGTAGTTTGAAAATGAGAGGGTCTCTTACTTTATTACAAGATGGAAGGGTGTAACACCCCATGTTTCAATAAGAGAATTAATTTAGTTAATAAATGAATTATAATTCAAATAAATAATATTAAAAATATTTTAATAAAACCATGTGATTTGATGAAATTTTTGTTTCTTTGATTTATATTATTTTCAAAATGAAATTTTTGAAATACATAACGACATATTAAAATAATATAAATTAATTATACTTTTGAAATAATATTTTCTGATATATCGATTTAATAAAAAAAATGAATGGTTAAATTATTATTATAATTTTTTTAATAAAATTATAATTTTATTAAATATTGAAATTATACATGTCATTTAAAATTATTATTTTAAAATATTATATGTTGTAATAATAATGTCAAATATTTAATGTAACATTATTTTGTAAAAAAATGCACTATTAATATTTATATTTTAATTTATGCAAATAAATATTTAACCTAACATATGAATAATTATATTAAAATTATTTTGGTTTTATATATTTGATTTTCAAAAATATGATATATATATATATATATATATGAAATAATAATTATTAGTTTTAAATTATAAATTTTTGTTAGATTGAAATTTTTAAAATTATTAATATTATGATTTTTGTTTAAAAATTATAACTATTTTAATAATAAAGTTAAACTTATAAAATATTTTAATCTTTAATGATATAATAATAATAATAATAATAAAGGACGAAAAATCGTAAAAGAGGTTAGAGGTGGTTTGTGTAGGGTTTCACGGGGGAGAAGGGGATTCGGGATTAAAGGGAGTTTGCGGCCTGCATTTTCTATTTGGGAAGTGCGGACACCAAGGTAGAGGGGGAGAGCCGAGGTTGAGGGTTCGACCGCCGACAAGCACGATAGATCTCGAGCTAGGTCAAGCCGTCGGGAGTTATCCGCGTCCGCGGGAGGTCGAGTCGAGTCGTTCGGAGAGGCCAAGGGTGAGCCAACTTGAGTGAAGGGTTCACCACGAGTGCTGGGGTTGTCGATCCGTGTCTGAGCAGGTTAGGTTTTCATTTTGGGTTTTCAAGATCTAGCACTAGGTTGGTTATTTGTTGCTTTAGTAGCTATCGGAACCTTCCTTGATCATTTTTCTTTCAACTAATTGCAATGTTTTTCCTATTATTTGTCTCGGTCTATTTCAGTCTAATTTATAGTAATTGAACTATTTTCTTGTTTCTGACCTCCATTTTAAACTAGTTGTAATCCACCTGTATATATTTTTTGATTTTAGACTATGAATAGAATATATTTTAGTTTGGTTTGCAATTGTCTATTTCTTCACTGTTTTCTACCTCGGTTGATTATCTGCAACACTTTGGTTCACTGATTTCTTGTGAAACAATTGTTTTTGACTAACTGCTTTTAATCATTGGATAAGGTTATCAGTTTATAAAATTTTAATGTCCTTTTACATTATTTATGTGAACATGTATGTTTTATTTTTATCCTTTTTCAATCTATTTATTCAACTTGTAGAGCAAGCTTTGTGTGCGTTGTCCTGAAACTACCCCTTCTGTAAAATCCATATAAATCCCCTCTATTCCCCCACCATAGACTTGGTTTATAAATTTAAAATGCTTTGCAACAAAGGATATAGTAATAACTGACATATAACTTTGTGAAAATGCAATTTGGAAAATCAATTCTGTTAGTCCGGTGTGATGAGTGTATGCGCAAAGTTGTAGCACTATAAGGACTTCATCTTGCGTTTACAGATCAAGTAAGGGAAATTATACTTCTGTGTTAATTTTTCTAACTATTTTCATTATTAGAAAATGTTTTCAAATATAGTTTATCCATTTTTTAGTTTTGTTCTTCAGAATCATTTGTATGGGAGATTTTTTTATCTTTCATTATTAATCTGATTTTGGAGTTTATTTTTCAAGAGTTTAATTTATTTTCACATTCTGAGTTGATTTTCAAACAACATACATATATATTCTCAATTCCACAAGGGATCAATTTATTTTCACTAAATTATGTTCTGGAAATCTATTGTAAGGAATATTATTTATTTTAATGAGAAAAATATTGGTTATGTTGAAAGAAAAATTATTTGTTTCACAAAAAACTTATTTTTCCCTTTATTCTACTGCAAATCAAGTAAGGGGACTGTTGTTTATTTATTATTATTATATATGAATGATTTATTTTTCAAACATAAGTACATGAAAGTGATTATATATATATCTATGGGTGTTTCTATCATTTATAAATAATCTAGTTATGAATAACAGTTTTTCAGATCTATGGAATAGACCATTTTCCTAAGTTGTATGTCTACAAATAGTTGCATCAATTATTTTAAGTATGGAACTATAAGCGATAAATATATTTAATAAGCTATACAATATATGTTTCATTTTAAGGGTGTATATACATATACATATATATATATGTATATATACATATATTTTTATATCTATCTATTTATTTTTAAATATTTTTTGAATTAATAATGGAAGAGAGAATAGTTATTATGTATAAATTTAATTCATTTTGGTATAACAGGTTTTTTCACTAAAAATTATATTTACTCAAGGATTATTATTTTTAAGTATGATATTCAAAATATTATCCCACTTATATTTATGTATCTAATAAGGTTTTAAGTTTTAATTTGATATCGTATTAGTTATATCAATGAATATTCTCATTTATCAATAATTTTCTCAAAAATGTGTTTTTTTATTCTATGACGATGAATGTTGAAAATTCAATGTAAATTATATATATATATATATATATATACACATTGGCATATTAAATTGTTACGTGTTTTTAATGCAAAAATATGGGATAAAATTATTTTCAATCCCATAAAGATTTTTATATATGTGTATATATAAACACACACATATATATTATCACTATTATGGGAATTCATGTTCTTTTTAGAAATTTTAATCAATGATTATGTTAGTAATAAATTTTAAGTTGCTTCATAATTAAGCATCATCATTTAGAAATTATAAAAGTTTCATATTAAAGTTATATATACGTACATAAATTAAAAGTTGGAAATTTCATATTCTATGAGATAAAAATTATGTAATATGCATGCCGTTTATTATTGTGACATCTCCATAACAGAGACTACAAATGACTTTACGCACGTAATACATACAAGCATGTGCAATGAATAAATTTTACATCTATCAAACCTACCTTCAAATGGATGTTTATGAGTTATGAATAAAATGTTTAAACATGTGAATGACAAATAGAATTCCACGTAATTCTACAAAGGTTGTGTATTAAGAAATCTAATTGTGAGTAAGTGAACTTTCATGATGGTTAATATTTATGCATTATATATATATATATATGTATGTGCGCGCGCGCGCATATGCAATTAATGTTTGTTTTAATATTGAGTGCATTTATGTTCTTATGAAAAAATGGATATTTTTATGCGTATCAAACTATGATTTAACTCTTGTTAAATATGTTTTATTTAAATATGAATTTATTCCAGGAATTAGAGTATTTTAAATACCATGTCACATAAGTCTATATATTTATATATGTATATTTGTATAAATATACACAAAGGATAAAATGTTTAATGAGAGGTTATAATTTTTATCATTGTATTTTTAGACAAGAAATGTGCATGACATGTCGTCAAGTTATATAAAAATTAAGAATGTCGCGTATACATAAAATCATGGTCATGAGTTAAGCATAACCTTGACACACCTTTCATTCATAATAAACTTATGGTTTTAAATTATTTTTATGGTTTATTTTAGAGATTATCAAACACATGGATTTATTCAAGAATTGAAATTATTACACTTATATGAACAAATGTATTTGAGAGAGAATGTGTGTGTTTCATTAACCTTTAATTTGTGATTTATGAATAAAAACAATTATTCTATGTAAGGAATTATTCATTCATGATATTACATTTAATGGTTTATGAAGAGTTTGATGGGTTAATTTGATACCATTAAATTCATTGCTAAGAATGGTTAGTAATTATTGGGGAGTGTTATTCACCTGGAATAAGTATACATTTAACCCCACTCATATGAAGAATAAATTAGACATATTAAATGACAGGTGGGGCCCGCTACAATCTCTCGATGCATTGTTAGGTCTCATGGGACAAAATAGATATGGACTTGGCTGAAGCCTTATCCATTTTCATATATGGTTTTCGTTAAAGCCTTAATCATTTTTAGATATCTTGGAGTGGTTCTCGACGGTATTTCTCGATGCATCGGTAGAAATCATGAGATAAATAGATATGGACTATTTTGAGGCCTTTTCCATTTTTAGATATGGTTTTGGCTAAGGCCTTAACCATTTTTAGATGTCTTACCTGAGGCCTTAACGGTATGAATGTCTACTATTATGCATTCCCTCAATATGAAGCTAGTAACTAGTAGTTCATGTGGTTATTCGACTAGTAGAATACTCATAGTTAAGAACCTTTATTCTATGTACAAATTCTGAACAAGTATTATTGCCCTTCAAAATTTTCATCTGCACCACTGGTATGTTATGGATAATCCATGTGTGACCACTATGTAGATTTAAGTGTCTTATCATGTATTTTTGTTCAATTATTTTCATATTTTTATAATACATTAGACTTGTAGTTTTTGAATAAGTATAGTAATTTTTGAGCATAAGATTCTCTTAAAAAATTATTAACTCTCAAGAAATTGTAATGACATGTCTAGAGAGAATAATTTTATTTTTAAAATGATATAAAGAATCAATTTTATTTCATGCAAATGGTTTAAAAGAATGTATAACTTGTTTTAGAAACCCCTTACTAGGTATTTTAAATACCCACACTATGTTTCAAATTTCATTTTAAAGGATTATTAGATTTATCAGTATTGTAAATTTCTTGTGGAGGTAGAGTACTGATGCTTATTTTGTTCAATTTTTTGGAAATGTAATGATTGCATCTAATTCTCCAAAACCTAAATCAGTAAAGATCATTTTTTATGTAATATGATGTGTAATTACTCAGTTTCTTTTCCAAGAAAATTACAAAGCATATTGTAGCACCAGCTCTGGGAAACTGGGGTCTGGGTCCTTACAGTTGGTATTAGAGGAACGGTCTATACAACATTGGAGATTAGATGTTTTTTTCTTAGTGGTAGAGTAAATGAGTTTTTTTGTCATAGTTTTCTTAATTCTGAAGACGAAAATTCAGAATTCTTCTATAGTTCGATGAACGAATTGCGAGGGTGAAATTATTTTTAAGGGGGGGGAGGGGTAATGTAACACCCCGAGTTTCAATAAAAGAATTAATTTAGTTAATAAATGATTTATAATTTAAATAAATAATATTATGAAATATTTTAATAAAACCATGTGATTTCATGAAATTTTTATTTCTTTGATTTATATTTTTTTTAAATGACATTTTTGAAATATGTAAAGATGTGTTAAAATAATATAAATTAATTATACTTTTGAAATAATATTTTCTAATATATTGTTTTAATAAATAAAAATAAGAAAAGGTAATATTATTATTATGAAATTTGTTTAATAAAATTATAATTTTATTAAATATTGAAATTATACATGTAATTTAAAATTATTATTTTAAAATATTATATGTTGTAATAATAATGTCAAATATTTTAAATAAAAATATTTTGTAAAAAATGCACTATTAATATTCACATTTTAATTCATGAAAATAAATATTTAACCTAACAAATGAATAATTATATTAAAATTATTAGGGTTTTATATATTTTGATTTTTGAAAATATGATATATATATATATATATATATATATATATATATATATATGAAGTACTAATTATTAGTTTTAAATTATAATTTTTTACTAGATTGACTTTTATAAAATTATTGATATTCGTGAGTGTTGGAGGTGTTGATCCGTGTCCGAGTAGGTTGGGGTTTCTTCTCAGGTTTTTCATATTTAGGGCCAGGTAGGTGCTTGGTTTCTTTAGTAGTCGTCTGAACCTTCCCTGTTCTTTTTTTCCCAACTAATTGTAGTGTTTGTCCTATTCTTTATCTCGCCCTATTTCTATCCTATTCAAAGTAATTGAACTATTGTATTATTTCTGACCTCTGGTTTAAACTGGTTGTAACCTGTCTTTATATTGTTTTGATTTTAGACTTTGAATAGAATATGTTTTATTTTTGTCTCTAATTGTCTATTTCTTCACTATTTTCTAACATGGTTGATTATGTGCAACCCTTTGGTTCATTGATTGCGTGTTAGTAGCTGTTTTTGTCCAATTACTTTTAATATGTGGACAAGGTTATCAGTTTATAAAATTTTAATGTCATTTTAAATTATTTATTTCAACATGTATGTGTCGTTTTCATCATTTTTCAATCTATTTATTCATCTTGTAAAGAAAGATTTGTGTGCGCTATCATTAAACTATCCCTTTTGTAAAATCCATCCAAATCCCCTCTGGTCCACACCATAGACTTGGATTATAAATTTAAAATGCTGCATAACAAAGGATATGGCTATAAAGTCCATATACCTTTGCGTAAACGCAATTTTGAAAATCAATTCTGTCAGTCCGGTGAGACGAGTTTATGTGCAAAGCTACAACATCATAATGACTTCAGCTAGCATTTACAGATCAATTAAGGGAAATTATACTTCTATGTAATTTTTTCGGACTATTTTAATTGGAAAAAAATATTTTAAAATATAGTTTTCCATTTTGAGGTTAAGTTCATTAGAATCATTTGTAAGGTAGATTTTATGACCTTTCATTATTAATCTGATTTTGGAGTTCATTTTGTAGGAGTTTAATTTATTGGTAAGTTTGAGTTGATTTTCAATCATCATGCATATATATTATAAATTTCTCAAGGGGTTATTTTATTTTATCTATATTATGTTTTGGAAATCTACTGTAATTAATCATATTTTTTTATCATAATTATATTGGTTATGTTCAAAGGAGAATTATTTATTTCATAAAAACTTATTTTCACCTCTTTCTACTGCAAATCAAGTAAGGGAACTGTTGTTTATTTATTATTATTATTATGTATGCATAATTTATATTTCACACTTAAGTGCATGTTGGAGTGTGTATATATATATATTTATAGGTGTTTTTATCATTTATAAACAATCTAGTTATGAATAACAATATTTCAAATATATGTAAGAGACCATTTTCTTAAGTTGTATGTTTACAAATGGTTGCATCAATTATTTCAACTATATAATTATAAGGGATCAATATATTAATTAATTCATACAATTTATGTTTCATTTTTAATGGTGTGTATACAAATACCTATATGTATATGTATATTTATCTAATTACATTTAAATATTTTTAGAATTAAAAATGGAAGAGGGTATAGTTATTATGTTTAAATTTAATTCATTTTGGTATAATAGGTTGTTTCACTAAAAATTCTATTTACTATTAAGGATTATTATTTCTAAGCATGATATCAAAACTATTACCCACTTATATTTATGTATTTAATAAGGTTTTAAGTTTTAATTTGATATCATATTAGTTATGTCAATGAATATTCTCATATAATGAAGTTTTGCCCAAACATGTTTTTTTATTCGGTGATGATGAATGTTGTAAACTCAATGTCAATTATATATATCGACATATTAAATTGTCACATTTTTTGAATTCAAAATTTGGGGTAAAAATATTTTCAATCCCATAAGGATTTTTATATATATATGTGTATATGTATATACATATATACACACGCACGCGCGCACACACACATATATTTGACTATCATGGGAATTCAAGTTCTTTCTAGAAATTTTAATTCATGATTATGTTAATAATAAATTTTAAGTTCAAGATTGCTTCATAATTAAGCATAATCATTTACAAATTATAAAAGTGTCATATATAAGTTATGTATAAGTACTAAAATTAAAAGTTGGCACCATCAAATTCTATGAGAAAAAATCATGTTATATGTATGACATTTATTATTATCGACATATGGCCATAAATGAGATTACACATGACTTTACGCACGTAATACATACAAGCATGTGCAATGAATAAATTTTACATTTATCAAACCTACCTTAAAATGGATGTTTATGAGTTATGAATGAAATGTTTAAACACGTGAATGACAAATAGTATTCCACATAATTCTACAAAGGGTTTGTATCAAGAAATCCAATTTTGAGTAAGTGAACTTTCACGATGGTTAATATTTATGCATTATATATATATAAATATATGTGCATATGAAATTAATGTTTTTTTAAATATTGAGGGCATTTATGTACTTCTGAAAAAATGGTTATTTTTTTGCGTATCAAACTATGATTTAACTCTTGTTAAATATGTTTTATTTAAATATGAATTTATTCCATGAATTGGAGTATTTTAAATACCATGTCACATAAGTGTATATATTTATATATGTATATATGTATAAATTTACACAAATGATAAAATGTTTATTGAGAGGTTATAATTCTTATCATTGTGTTTTTAGAAAAAAATGTGCATGACATGTCGTCAAGTTATATTAAAATTAAGAAGGTCGTTTATACATACAATCATGGTCATGAGTTAAGAATAATCTCAACACACCTTTCCTTCATAATAAACTCATGTTTTCAAATTAATTTTAAGGTTTATTTTAGGGATTATTAAACACATGGATTTCTTTAAGAATTGAAATTATTGCACATATATGCACAAATGTATTTGAGAGAGAATGTGTGTGTGTTTCATTATCCTTTAATTTGTGATTTATGAATAAAAAAATCATTCTAAGTAAGGAATTATTCATTCATGATATTATATTTAATGTTTTATGAATAGTTTGATGGGTTAATTTGATACCATTCAATTCATTGCTAAGAATGGTTAGTAATTATTGGGGAATGTTATTCATCTGGAATATGTATATATTGAACCCCACTCATAAGAGGAATAAATTAGACATATTAAGTGACAGGTGAGGCCCGTTACAACCTCTCAATGCATTGTTAGGCCTCATGGGACAAAATAGATATGGACTTGGCCGAGGCTTACTCATTTTCATATATGGTTTTGGGTGAGGCCTTAATCATTTTCAGATGTCTTGGATAGGTCCTCAACAATATTTCTCAATGCCTCGGTAGGAATCATGAGATAAATAGATATGGACTAGTTCGAGGCCTTTCCTATTTTTAGATATGGTTTTGGATGATGCCTTAACCATTTTAGATGTCTTACCTGAGGCCTTGACGGTATGAATGTCTGGTATTATGCATTCTCTCAATATGAAGCTAGTAACTGGTTGTTCAGGTGGTTATTCGACTAGTAGAATACCCATGGTTAGGAACCTTTATTCTATGTACAAATTCTGAACAAGTATTATTGCCCTTCAAAATTTTCATCTGCACCATTGGTATGTTATGGATAATTCATGTGTGACTATTATGTAGATTTAAGTGGCTTATCATGTATTTTTGTTCAAGTATTTGCATATTTATATAATACATTAGACTTTTCGTTTTTGAATAAGTATAGTAATTTTTGAGCATAAGATTCTCTTAAAAAAATTAGTAACTCTTGAGAAATGGTGATGACATGTCCTGAGAAAAAAAAATTATTTTTAAAATGACACAAATAATGAATTTTATTTCAAGTAATTGTTTTAAAAGAATGTATAACTTGTTTTAGAAACCCCTTACTGGGTATTTGAAATACCCACACTATGTTTCAAATTTCATTTTAACGGTTTACTAGATTTATCAGTATTGTAAATTTCTTGTGGGGGTAGAGTACTGATGTTTATTTTGTTCAATTTTGTGGAAATGTAATGATTGCATCTAATTCTCCAAAACCTAGACCAGTAAAGACACTTTGTTATGTAATATGATGTGTAATTACTCAGTTTCATTTCCAAAAAAATTACACATCATATTGTAGCACCAGCTCTGGGCAACTGGGGTCTGGGTCCTTACAGATGGTATTAGAGGAACAGTCTATACAACATTGGAGATTAGATGTTTTCTTCTTAGCGGCAGAGTATATGTGTTTTTTGGTCATAGTTTTCTTAATTCTGAAGACGTAAATTCAGAATTCTTCTATTGTTCGATTAATGAATTATGAGAGCAGAATTATTTTTAAGGGGGGATGGGTAATGTAACACCCTAAGTTTTAATAAAAGAATCAATGTAGTTAATAAATGATTTATAATTTAAATAAATAATATTATGAAATATTCTAATAAAACCATGTGATTTCATGAATTTTTTTTACTTTGATTTATATATTTTTTTAAAATGACATTTTTGAAATACATAAAGACGTTTTAAAATAATATAAATTAATTACGCTTTTGAAATAATATTTTCTAATATATTGTTATATTAAATAAAAATAAGAAAAGGTAATATTATTATTATAAATTTTGTTTAATAAAATTATAATTTTATTAAATATTTAAATTATACATGTGTAAAGAACCGAATTTTCCATGTAATTTTTTATATTATATAGAATGTTACAAGTCCGCAAAAATTTACGACACGTGATTCCGAGGTCCGGTGTGCCCAGAATGAATTTTTGAACTTTTTTTCAGGTATGTTCAGTAAATGTGCGAGCGGGTTTTTGTAACTTTTGAACTGGTTTTCGGAATCGAAATCCGAACGCACCGTTGAACTCACAGCACCAGTATTCGCTTAAGGAGACCTTCACCTCGACCCCATTAGGTCGAAGATAGAAGTTAGTTTTCCACTTTTTCGTGGAAGAATAGAAAAATAAAAATATTTAAAATATTTATTTTTCTTGTAACCATCTTTTGGGTTATGGAGGTGGGGACCACCCAAACTAAAAACTCCTAATTTGAATTCAAAGGTGGGGACCACCCGACCCTTAAACTCTCCCTTTAATGGGAGGTAACTTTTGGACTCCATCCACTTTAATTATGCCACATTAATTAATTAATTAATTATGCCAACTCCATATGTGCCAACAAATTAAAATTGATAAACATATTTTATTTGGGTTGGCTCCTCATTTTTCTGGGGAGAAATCATTGGTGAAAGGGAGGCTTGGAGAGAGCTCTCGGAGAAACTCATCCTCCAACGAAGAACGCACTCTCCTACGAAGAACGCGCTCTCCAACGAGGAACGTCTTCAACGACAACGAACCGACGTCCGTCCTTCCCTCCTCACCGACATCAAAAAACCTTCGAGGTAGGGGTGTGTTTTTTATTGATCATCGTTAATTTTTCTGTCACGTTGAATCACCTCCCTTGAGCCGCTTTTTACTGCTATAACACAGAGGGTACACGTCAAACGAACATGGCTCAACCTCACTGCAAAAATCATTGTGGTTATTGGTGTGTTCTTCGCGATCGAGGAGGACGACAACTGACACCGGTGGGGCTCGAGAACGGCGATCGACACCACGACCGGCCTCGAAGACAGCGGCGGCGGTGCAACCGCGCCGCAGGAGAAGGGCTGCGACCTGTCGGCCGCGACGAAGCGAGGGTGGAGGCCGGCCACACGACGAGGGCGGCGGTGCGCGTCCGCGTTGCCCGTCGAGCAAGGGTCGCAGCTTTGTGCTGAAATGGTGAAAGAAGGGCGGCCGACGTTCAGTCGGCCGCAGAGGGGTGGCACACGACGCGCCATCAGTAGGAGAAAGGGGCCGGCTGTTTCGGCCAGCCGAGCTGTACCGAGCAGGACATGTGGTGGGTCCCGTGTGCTGCCTGGCGATCGAACGGCTTCAGCTGTTCAGTGATTTAGGGCGGGGGACGCGCGACTCCCTCCCACCCGCATGCGGCCAGGCGGGGCCGCTCAAGCCGGGCCGCCCAGCGTGGGTCGGGTTGGTCCGACCGAGTCGGACCGAACCTTGATCAACTTCCACCCATTTTCGCTCTTTCAGCCATATTTTGAGCTACGAGCATCCGTTTGACGAATCGTCAGCGGTTCCAGAAACCTTGAATCGAGATGGACCTTTTGGTATACCCCAATTGAGTTTTGGATAATGTTGGGATACGGCTAGGTAGGATCGAACACGAATCCAATCGGGCCCTCGGGACTAAAAGACTAATAACTTACAGACCGAGCATCCGTTTGACGCACCGTCTGTTGTGTTGAGACCCTTATGACGTGGAGGTCATTTGAGATACATCTTCATGGGACTTCGTGGTCGTTGGAGTATCGACTAGTGGCTTGAGGAGCGGACCCTCCCGGAGACAAGCGAGCTTAGTGCGGGAACCCTGTAGCTGGTTGTAACTTGAGAAAGAGATCCTATGTGGGTCTGTGTACTGGGATCCTACGTGGGTCTGTGTTTGAGGGTCCCACATGGATCTGCTCTAGGAATCCATGCGGGACTGCTCTGAGATCCTTCGTGGGTCTGCTGTACTAGGATCATGTGTGGGTTTGATGTTGTAATATGATCCTATGTGGGTCTGATGATCTACTAGGATCCTGTGTGGGTCTGATGATGTACTAGGATCCTGTGTGGATCTGATGATGTATTAGGATCCTGTTTGGGTCTGATGATGTACTAGGATCCTATTTGGGTCTGCCTCTTAACAGAGTAAGACAATTCAGTAGTTACATCTAATCATCTCTACTACTGTACCTAACTTATACCTAGTGTGAGTTGAGTTCTTACCTTTGTGGTATTCTTCTATGTGGCATACATGTGTGATACTAACCTTTGTGGTGATACCTTTGTGGTATTCTTCGGTGCGGCGTACATGTGTGGTACTTACCTTCGTGGTAATCTTTCCTTCATGGAATAGTTGTACTTTGGCTTGGAGTTGGGCATTGTGTTCCTCATGAATGAGATGGGTAATATTTGATAACTTAGGTATATGTATGGACATATACCTAAGTAGGATTGTCACTGGTTTACATGCTTTGTGGTTTAACCTTTGTGAATTTTGTGAGACCTTGAGGGTCTCGGGGTCCCTACTGAATATCGTTATACTCACCCCTACACGGGCTTTTCCCACATCTTGTTGTGTCTGGTGCAGACGATGGACATCGATGATCGAGGCTGAGGGTACCAGGACGGGACGGTGCCCGGAGGTGGACCATACAGTGTGTCGGTACGCAGAAGAGATGGACAGATGTGGAGTGCTGAGGAGGCGATTTGTACCTACCCTTCCGGTAGGAACATTAGAGGACGACCTAGTAGCTGTCTCCCTCTTTCTTCAGTTGTATTGTATTTCCATTTGTACTCTTACCTTTATTGTTGGGCTTGTATTTCGAGCCATTTTACTTTCAGCACTCTTTTTTCTATACAGTTTACTTGTGTTCGTATCTTATTGTGTGCTTGGTTGGGTGTGTTTACAGGATATAAAGGGAATGCCTTCTCGATTTTAGGGAATACACCTTTCGGTGCTAGTCGCCAGCCCCTGGCCTATGGAAGGCGGACTTGGGGTTGTCACGACATAGGCCCCGGGGGACGAGTCGTGACAAATTGGTATCAAAGGAGTCGGTTCTACTGTAGAACATTGGACTCTGATCTTTTAACGGCAATAATGTTAAGTGTAGTGAGCGTGGTTATTAGTTTAGGGAATCCAATGTTGGTGCGGCGACCGACGTATCCATACACCAGGACCCTGACTTCTAATTTCCAACTCAGTGCACGAAAACACTGATTGCGCGTGTGTTTTCAGGAGTTTTCTTTGTGATCTCATTGAGTTAGCTCACCAGGTATAACTTAATGATCATGGCACACCTTTTTATTTTTCAGGATACCTCCACATAGATAGCCAGTTAGGGTTTCAGGTATAATACACACTGATAGCCCACCGAGCGACGAGGCCTCAGTGCAGAGCCCTCTTCTAGTAGAGGCAGTAGCGAAGGCACTAGCGGTACCATTACCTGTTGGGCCACTGATTCCACCAGCCCCAACAGCAGAGAGTGCACACCGCTTGAGCACGTTGCACGAGTTCCAACGCCAGAGGCCACCTAGGTTCAGGGGAGAGACGGACCCACAGACGACTGAGGATTGGCTACAGGTTGTGGTGAGAGTCTTCCGACTGGTAGGGACACTAGATGATCTCATGGTGATCCTTGCTCCCAGTCTTCTACATGCAGCAGCAGGAAGATGGTGGGGCTTGATGCTCCAGGTTCATGACGAGGTGACGCTTTTCGGGGCATACTTCGAGAGTCTGTTTCGGGCAGAGTTTGTCCCAGCGACTCTTCACACAGTGCGCATTCAGGAGTTTCTTCATCTGTAACAGGACAACATGACTATGGATCAGTACTCAATGAGGTTCATTGGCCTCTCGTGCCACTCCACTGATATGGTGCAGGACCCATTCTTTAGGGCCCAGACCTTCGAGCAGGGACTTAGGTGAGAGATCAGGGCTTCGATGATTTCTCTCAGCATCCCGACGCAGGCGGTGGTGTTAGAGCGAGCCCTTTTAGTGGAGATTTTTCTTGATGAGTAGTCACCAGAAGCGAGACCCACCACCGGGCATCACGTAGCGGAGTCTTCTACAGTTGGCAGTAGACAGATGTCACAGAGGTTTAAGAGGACCAGACCTATAGGTGGACGACCGCAGGATTCAGTGTCGATTGTGCGGGGCACCGGAGACAGAGCCAATCATGCGAAGAGAAGGAAGTGTTTCACATGCGGCGGGCAGGGTCATATGACTCGTGACTGCCCGACCCATGGTACAGATGATCAGTAGACGGTCGAAGGACCGCTCAGGTAGAGGCAAAGGTTCGATCGAGGAGGTCTGCAGGGAGCAGTCGGACGTGGCAGAGGAGCAGGCTGTGCAGCTGGTGGTGGGCGACGATTCGAGATGTTACCGCCACCGCCACCAGGTGGTCCACCCTGACCACAAGGAGTAGGTGGACAGAGGTGAGCTCAGTTCCAGGCAGCTGAGACCTGCGACCATGACGATCTGGAGATGATATGAGGTATGATCTGTGTCTACTCCACCTTAGTGGCAGTACTTATAGACACAGGTGCCAGTCATTCTTTTATTGCCACTGCCCTCGTTTGGAGCTTAGAGATTTCGATGGAGCCGTTGGTTCGATCTTTATGGCTAGAGACTCCTACGGGAGAGGACTCGATGATTATGCACTGGTTTTAGTAGTGTGATCTTACTATGGGAGGTGAGAGCTTCGACTGAGATCTCCTAGTAGCGGCGTCGAGGCCTTACAACGTCATTTTGGGTATGAACTGTTTATCTACAGTCCATGCTCAGATTGACTGTATTAGGCGCAAAGTGCAGTGTGTATGCACGAATGAGACCAGGTTTACCTTCACCAGCAAGAAGGGAGCCTTTGCAGCACAATATGGACTTACCCAGAGGAGAGTGCAGCCGATCACTCATCAGTTGGCTAGCCTTACCCTCGGAGCGGTTGATGTGGAGAGTCTGAGCTATCCTGTAGTGGTGGACCAGTATGCGGATGTCTTCCCTGATGATGTTTCGGGTCTACCTCATTGTAGAGAGGTGGACTTTTACATTGATTTGTACCCCGAGACAGAACCTATATCTACACCAGCGTATCGGATGGCTCCCACAGAGCTTCGTGAGTTGCGGGTATAGCTGGAGGACTTACTGGGGAAAGGGTTCATCCGGCCCAATGTTTCTTCTTGGGCAGCCTCGATTTTGTTCGCCAAGAAGGCGAATGAGAGCTTGAGACTTTGTGTTGACTATCGGTGCCTGAACCAAGTGACCGTGAAGAACATGTACCCACTCCCGAGGATTGACAACCTCTTTGATCAGCTGAAGGGAGCACAGTGGTTCTCGAAGATAGACCGCAGATCAGGTTATCACTAGCTCAGAGTACAAGATGAGGATGTGCAGAAAACGGATTTCAGATGTCGGTACGACCATTATGAGTTTTTGGTCATGTCGTTCGGCGTGACCAACACTCCAGCAGTGTTCATGAGACTCATGAACAAGATCTTCCAGCCACATCTTGATCGCTTTGTGGTGGTTTTCATTGATGACATTCTGATATACTCGACTACTGAGGAGGGGCAAGTCTATCACTTGCAGGTAGTTCTGGACACATTCCGAGAGCACCAACTTTATGGAAAGCTCTCGAAGTGCTAGTTCTGGATCCGATAGGTTCACTTTCTGGGACATGTCATCTCGGAGGTTAGAGTTGTGGTGGATTCAGCGAAGATTGAGGCGGTAGTTGCTTGGGAGCCACCTAGGAGTGTGACAGAGGTACGAAGATTCTTGGGTTTGGCCCGATACTACCGGATATTTGTGCCAGATTTCTCTAAAGTTGCAGCACCTTTATCAGCATTGATGAAGAAGGGGCAACCCTTCGTATGGTCGGAGAGATGCCAGCGGAGTTTTCAAGAGCTCAGGAAGAGGCTGACTAGTGCCCCCAATCTTGAGGCTTCCGGAGGACAGCGTTGAGTACATAGTTTACTGCGACGCATCAAGGACCGGACTCGGATGTGTCCTGATACAGGAGCGAGCAGTGATCACGTATGGTTCTCGATAGTTGAGATAACATGAGCAGAACTACACTAACCATGACCTGTAGTTAGCTGCAGTGGTCTTCGCTTTGAAGATGTGGTGACATTACTTGATGGGAGAATGTTTTACACTCTACTCGGATCACAAGAGTCTTAGGTATATCTTCTTGCAAAAGGAACTGAACCTGAGACAGCGGCGTTGACTTGAGTTCCTCCAGGACTATGACTTCGAGATAGTCTATACTCTTGGGAAGGGGAACGTTGTAGCAGATGCACTCAGTTGGAGATCTGGTATACAGCTGCTAGGTGAGGCGACAGAGCAGTTGACCACTTTGCAGATATCCTTTGTGGATTGAGATGAAACAACTTTTCTTCAGTCTCTTATAATCACTCCCCCGGTTCTTCAGCGAGTCAGGGAGGCATAGCGCTGGGACACTGACTGCGAGGCTCGACGTGCTCGGATATCCACAGGACAGACACCTCATGGATTTTCTGAAGGTGGGGCGTACATCATCATTTTCAGAGGACGTACCATGGTACCAGTGTCGCTTCGAGAGGAAGTGTTGAGGGGGTTCCACACATCCCCTCTAGCGGTACATCCAAGAGTGGCGAAGATGTACCTGGATCTCCGACGACAGAACTGGTGACCGAGAATGAAGAAAGAAGTAGCAGAGTTTGTCTCTCGGTGCCTCACTTGTCAACAAGTGAAGGCGGAACATCAGGTACCAGGAGGCTTAGTTCAGCCTTTAGAGGTCCCAGAGTGGAAGTAGGATGAGATATCAATGGACTTCGTTATAGGACTTCCACGTACATCCAGGGGTCATGATTCTATTTGGGTGATCGTCGACCGACTCACCAAGTCGGCCCACTTCCTACCGATCAGAGCACAGGGTTCAGTAGAGAGCTTGAGATGCCTCTATGTACAGGAGATTGTGCGGTTACATGGAGTACCCTCGATGATTGTCTCCGATCGTGATACACATTTCACTTCCCGGCTATGAAAGGGGTTGCAGGAGGCTTTCGGGACGCAGCTTCGTTTGAGCACTGCCTTCCATCCTCAGACGAATGGCCAGACTGAGCGGACCATTCATACCCTCGAGGACATGCTGCGTGATTGCATCCTCGACATCGGTCGCAGCTAGGAGGAACACTTGCCCTTAGTGGAGTTTGCATACAACAACAGCTATCACTCCACCATTGAGATGACACCTTTCGAGGCTCTGTACGACCAACTTTGCAGATTGCCTTTGTGCTGGACTGACCTAGGGGAGTCAGCACTAGTGGGACCAGAGATGGTACGGGCTACCACAGAGAATGTGCAGATCATCCAGGAGAAGATGAAGACTGCACAGAGCAAGCAGAAGTCTTATGCCGACAGGAGACGGAGACCTCTGGAGTTCGAGGATGGTGACCACGTCTTCCTACGGGTCTCACCCCGATGAGGTTTACGGAGGTTTAGCCGGGGCGACAAGTTATCTCCGAGGTTCATCAAACCCTTTCAGGTCCTCAGTAGAGTTGGTGAGGTTTCTTACAACTTAGCTCTTCCACCTCAGTTGCGTGCACGATGTCTTCCACATATCCCAGCTGAGTAGATACGTGCATGACCCATCTCACGTCATCGACCATGGCGAGCTGGACATCAACGATTGGACGACGTTTACATAGGCTTCAGTAGAGATTGAGGATCGACAAGAGCGGGTCCTTCGTGGGCGGTCAATACCTTTAGTGCGCGTTCACTGGCAGCACATGAACCTCCATTAGAGAACATGGGAACGGGAGGCCCAGATACGTACTCAGTACCCCCACTTGTTCCCTTAGTTTGAGTTGTGGCTTACGGGGATGCAAAGCCCTCAGGTGGGGAGAATGTAAAGACCTAAATTTTCAATGTATTTTTTTAAAATTATATGGAATATTACGAGTCCACGAAAATTTACGATGCGTGATTCCGAGGACTGGTGTGCCCGAAATGAATTTCTGAACCTTTTTTTGGGTATGTTCAGTAAACGTGCGAGCAGGTTTTTGTAACTTTTGAACCGGAGCTCAGAATTGAAATCTGAGGGCACCGCTGAACTCGCAGTGCCGATATTCGCTTAAGGACACCTTCACCTCGACCACAGTAGGTCGTGGGTAGAAGTTAGTTTTCCACTTTTTTGTGGAGGAATAGAAAAATAAAAATATTTAACATTTTTATTTTTCTTGTAACCTTCTTTGGGGTTATGGATGTGGGGACCACCTGAACTAAAAACTCCCAATTTGAATTCAAAGGTGGGGACCACCTGACCCTTAAACTCCCCCTTTATTTAATTGGAGGTAACTCTTGGACTCCCTCCACTTTAATTATACCACATCAATTAATTAATTAATTATACCAACTCTATATTTGCCAACAAATTAAAATTGATAAACATTTTTTATTTGGGTTGGCTCCTCATTTTGATGGGGAGAAATCGTTGGCGAAAGGGAGGCTTGGAGAGAGCTCTTGTAGAAACTCATCCTCCAACGAAGAATGCACTCTCCAATGAACAATGCGCTCTCCAACGAAGAACGCGCTCTCCAATAAAGAACGCGCTCTCCAACGAAGAACGTCTTCAACGACAACGAACTGATGTCTATCCTTCCCTCCTCACCGATGTCAACAAACCTTCGAGGTAGGGGAGTGTTTTCGATTGGTCAACGCTAATTTTTCTCTCACGTTGAATCACCTCCCTTGAGCTGTTTGCTACCACTCTAACGCAGAGGGTACGGGCCGAACGAACATGGCCCGACCTCACCTCAAAAATCTTTGTGGTTCTTGGTGTGTTCTTCGTGATGGTGGAGTATGGTAACTGACACTGGTGGGGCTCGGGAATGGCGGCCGACAGCACGGTCGACCGCGAAGATGGCGACAGCGGAGTAAGGGCGGCGATGCGCGTCCACGCCGCCCGATGAGCAAGGGCTGCGTCTTTGTGCCGTGGCGATGAAGGGAGGGAGGCCGATGTTCGGCCAGCCGCGGAGGGGCAGCGCACGACGCGCCGCCGGGAGGAGAAAGGGGCTGACCGTTTCGGTCGGCCGAGCTGTACTAAGCGGGACCCACGGCGGGTCCCGCGTGCTGCCTGGCGACCGAATGACTTCGGTCGTTCGGTGATTGAAGGCAGGGGGCACGCGACTCCCCCCCCCCCCCCCGCATGCGGTCAGGCCTGGCCACCCAAGCCGGGCCGCCAACCACGGGCCGGGCCGCCCAGCGCGGGCCAGGCTGGACCCAGCGCGGGCCAGGCCGGACCCAACGGGCGGGGTTGGGTTGGTCCGACCGGGTCAGATCGGACCCGGACCAACTTCGACCCATTTTTGCTCTTTCGGCCATATTTTGAGCTACAGGCGTCCGTTGGACGAACCGTCAGTGGCGCCAGAAATCTTGAAGCGAGACGAACCTTTTAATATACCCCACTTGAGTTTTGGATAAAGTTGGGGTATAGCCGGGCTGGATCGAACACAAATCCAACTGGGCCCTTGTGACTAAAAGGCTAATAACTTACAGACTGAGCGTCTGTTTGACGCACCGTCTATTGTATTGAGACCCCTATGATGTGGCGGTCCTTTATGATACATCTTAGTGGGACTTTGTGGCAGTTGGAGTATCGACCAGTGGATTGAGGAGCGGACCCTCCCGGAGACAAGCGAGCTTAGTGCGGGAACCCTGTAGTTGGCTGTAACATGAGAAAGGGATCCTATGTGGGTCTGTGTATTTGGATCCTACGTGGGTCTGTGTTTGAGGGTCCCACATGGATCCACTCTAAGAATCCATGCGGGACTACTCTGGGATCCTTCGTGGGTCTGCTATAGTAGGATCCAATGTGGGTGTGATGATGTACTAGGATCTTGTGTGGGTCTGATGATGTACTAGGATCCGGTGTGGGTCTGATGATTACTAGGATCTCGTGTGGGTCTAATGACGTACTAGTATCCTGTGTGGGTCTGATGATGATTTAGGATCATACGTGGGTCTGCCTCTTAACAGAGTAAGATGATTCAGTAGTTACATCTAATCATCTCTACTACTATACCTAAGTTATACCTGGTGTGAGCTGAGTCCTTACCTTTGTGGTATTCTTCTGTGTGGTGTACTTGTGTGGTACTTACCTTCATGGTGATACCTTTGTGGTATTCTTCGGTGTGGCGTACATGTGTGGTATTTACCTTTGTGGTAATCTTTCCTTCGTGGAATAGTTGTACTTTGGCTAGGAGTTGGGCCTTGTGTTCCTCATGAATGAGATGGGTAATATTTGATAACTTAGGTATATGTATGGGCATATACCTAAGTAGGATTGTCACCGGTTTACATGCTTTGTGGTTTAACCTTTTTGGATTTTGTGAGACCTTGAGGGTCTCGAGGTCCCTACTGATTATCGTTATACTCACCCCTGCACGGGCTTCGCCCGCACCTTGTTGTGTCTGGTGCAGACAACGGACAACGTTGATCGAGGTTGAGGGTACCAGGATGGGACAGTGTCCGGAGGTGGACCGTACGACGTGTCGGTACACAGAGGAGACGAGCGGACGTGGAGTGCTGAGGAGACGATATGTACCTACCCTTCAGGCAGGATCCTCGGAGGACGACCCAATAGCTGTCTCCCTCTTTCTTCAGTTGTATTGTATTTCCAGTTGTACTCTTACCATTACTATTGGGCTTGTATTCCAGCCCCTTTTACTTTAGCACTCTTTTTGCTATATAGTTTACTTGTGTTCGTATCTTGTTGTGTGATTGGTTGGGCGTGTTTACAGGATATAAATGAAATACCTTCCCGGTTTTAGGGAATACGCCTTTCGGTGCTAGTCGTCAGCCCCTGACCTATGGAAGGTGGGTTTGGGGTAGTCACGGCACGGGCCCTGGGGGACGGGTCATGACAACATGTCATTTAAAATTATTATTTTAAAATATTATATGTTGTAATAATAATGTCAAATATTTAAAATAACAATATTTTGTAAAAAATGCACTATTAATATTCACATTTTAATTTATGAAAATAAATATTTAACCTAAAATATGAATAATTATATTAAAATTATTAGGGTTTGATATATTTGGATTTTCGAAAATATGATATATATATATATGAAGCAATAATTATTAGTTTTAAATTATAATTTTTTTAGATTGACATTTATAAAATTATTGATATTATGATTTTAGTTTAAAAAAATATAACTATTTTAATAATAAAGTTAAACTTATAAAATAATATAATCGTTAATGATAAAATAATAATAATAATAATAATAATAATAAAAGAGGAAGAAAAATTGTAAAAGGGGATAAGGGTGGTCTGCGTAGGGTTTCACGTGGGAGAAGGGGATTCTGAATTAAGGGGGGTCGCATCCTGCGGGTTCCATATGGGAAGTGTCGACGCCAATGGAGAGAGGGAGAGTCAAGGCCAAGGGTTCAACCGACGGTAAGCACAATGGAGCTTGAGCTGGGTCGAGTCACTAGGAGTTATCTGTGTCTGCGGGAGGTTGAGTCGAGTCGCTGGGAGAGGCCTAGGGTGAGCTAACCGGGGTGAAGGGTTCACCGTGAGTGATGGAGGTGTTGATCCGTGTTCAAGTAGGTTGGGGTTTCTTCTCATGTTTTTCAAATCTAGCGCCAGATAGGTGCTTTGTTGCTTTAGTAGTCTTCTGAACCTTCCATGTTCGTTATTCATTCAACTAATTGTAGTGTTTGTCCTATTCTTTGTCTCAGTCTATTTTTATCATATTCAAAGTAATTCAACTATTATATTATTTCTGACCTATGGTTTAAATTGGTTGTAATCCATATTTATATTGTTTTGATTTTAGACTATGAATAAAATATGTTTTATTTTGGTCTGCAATTGTCTATTTCTTCACTATTTTCTACTTGGTTGATTATCTGCAACACTTTGGTTCATTGATTGCTTGTCAGTAGCAGTTTTTGTCTAACTACTTTTAATCTGTGGACAAGGTTATCAATTTATAAAATTTTAATGTCTTTTTAAATTATTTATTTCAACATGTATGTGTCATTTTCATCCTTTTACAATCTATTTATTCATCTTGCAAAGAATGCTTTGTGTGCACTGTCATTAAACTATCCCTTTTGTGAAATCCATCCAAATCCCCTCTGATCTAAACCATAGACTTGGATTATAAATTTAAAATGCTACATAGAAAAGGATATGGCTATAAAGTCCATACACCTTTGTGCAAACACAATTTGGAAAATCAATTCTGTCAGTCCGGTGAGACGAGTTTATGTGCAAAGCTGCACCATCATAACGACTTCAGTTAGCATTTACAGATCAAGGGAAATTATACTTCTATGTAAAATTTTCGGACTATTTTAATTTGAAAAAATGTTTTCCAATATATTTTGTCCATTTTCTAGTTAAGTTCATTAGAATCATTTGTAAGGTAGATTTTATGACCCTTCATTATTAATCTGATTTTGGAGTTCATTTTGCAAGAGTTTAATTTATTAGTATGTTTGAGTTGATTTTCAATCATCATGCATATATATTCTCTATTCCGTAAGGGGTCAATTTATTTTATCTAAATTATGTTTTGGAAATCTACTATAATTAATCTTATTTATTTTTATCATAACTATATTGGTTACAAATGGTTTCATCAATTATTTTAAGTATTGAACTATAAGGGATCAATATATTTATTAATTCATACAATTTATCTTTCATTTTTAATGGTGTCTATAAAATACCTATATGTATATGTATATTTATCTAATTATGTTTAAATATTTTTAGAATTAAAAATAGAAGAGGGTATAGTTATTATGTTTAAATTTAATTCATTTTGGTATAATGGGTTGTTTCACTAAAAATTATATTTACTATTAAGGATTATTATTTCTAAGTATGATATCAAAACTATTAACCACTTATATTTATGTATCTAATAAGGTTGTAAGTTTTAATTTGATATCAGATTTGTTCTCTCAATGAATATTCTCATATAAAGAATTTTTGCTCAAACATGTTTTTTATTCGGTGATGATGAATGTTGTAAATTCAATGTCAATTATATATATATATATTGACATATTAAATTGTTACATTTTTTAAATTAAAAAATTTGGGATAAAATTATTTTCAATCCCATAAGGATTTATATATATATATGTGTATATGTATATACACACACACATATATATATTTGACTATTATGGGAATTCACGTTCTTTCTAGAAATTATAATTCATGATTATGTTAATAATAAATTTTAAGTTCAAGATTGCTTCATAACTAAGCATCATCATTTTGCAATTATAAGTGTCATATTTAAGTTATGTATACGTACTAAAATTAAAAGTTGGCAACTTGAAATTCTATGAGAAAAATTCATGTTATATGCATGCCATTTATTATTATCAACATATGGTCATAACCGAGATTACATATGACTTTACGCACGTAATACATACAAGCACGTGCAATGAATAAATTTTAAATCTATCAAACCTACCTTCAAATGGATGTTTATGAGTTATTAATGAAATTGTTTAAACACTCGAATGAAAAATAGTATTCCACTTAATTATGCAAAGGGTATGTATCAAGAAATATAATTGTGAGTAAGTGAATTTTCATGATGGTTAATATTTATGCATTATATATATATCAATATAAGTGCATGTGAAATTAATGTTTGTTTAAATATTGAGGGCATTTATGTACTTATGGAAAATGGTTATTTTTATGTGTATCAAGCTATGATTTAACTCTTGGTAAATATGTTTTCGTTAAATATGAATTTATTCTGCAAATTAGAGTATTATAAATACCATATCACATAAGTGTATATATTTATATATGTATATATATATATATACACAAAGGATAAAATGTTTAGTGACATGTTATAATTCTTATCATTGTGTTTTTAGAAGAAAAATATGTTTGACATGTCGTCAAGTTATATTATAATTATGGATGCCGTTTATGCATACAATCATGGTCATGCATTAAGCATAACCTCAACACACCTTTCATTCATAATAAACCCATGGTTTCAAATTAATTTTAAGGTTTATTTTTGGGATTATCATAAACATGGTTTTCTTTATGAATTGAAATGATTACACTATTATGAGAAAATGTATTTTAGAGAGAATGTGCGTGTATTTCATTATACTTTTATTTGTTATTTATGAATAAAGACATTTATTCCTTGTATGGAATTATTCATTCAGAATATTACATTAAACGGTTTGTGAATAGTTTGATGGGTTAATTTGATACCATTTAATTCATTTCTAAGAATTGTTAGTAATTATTGGGGAATTTTATTTAACTGGAATACGTATATGTTGAACCCCACTCATATGAGGAATGATTAGGACATATTAACTGATGGGTGAGGGCTTCTACAGCCTCTCGAGGCATCGGTAGGTCTCATGAGACAAAATAGATATGGACTTGGCTAAGGCCTTGCCCATTTTCAGATATGGTTTTGGCTGAGGTCTTAATCATTTTCAGATGTCTTAGTCAATGCTTTGATGGGTTTCCTCTATGCATCGGTATGTCTCAGGAGATAAATAGATATGGATTTTTCTGAGGCCTTTCCCATTTTTAAAGATGGTTTTGGCCAAGGCATTAATTTTTTAGATGTCTTGGTCGAGGCCTTGACGGTAAGAATGTCTGACATTATGAATTCCCTCAATATGAAGCTAGTAACTGATAGTTCATGTGGTTATTTAACTAGTAGAATACCCATGGTTAAGAGAATTTTTTCTACGTAGAAATTATGAACAAGTATTATTTTACGTGAAGATTTGCATCTTCACCACTTGTATGTTATGGATAATCTATGTGTGACCATTATATAGATTTAAGTGGAATATCATGTATTTTTGTTCAAGTATTTTAATATTTTTATAAAACGTTATACTTGTAGTTTTTGAATAAGTATAGTAATTTTTTATCATAATATTCTCCTAAAAATGTTTTTAATAACTCTTAGGAAATGGTGATGACATGTCCTGAGAAAGGTATTTTCCTTTTAATATTTTATAATGAATGATTTTTTTTCACGTAAATGTTTTTAAAGAACTTATTAATTATTTTAGAAACCCTTTACTGGGAATTCAGAATTCCCACCCTACGTTTCTAATTTTTTTTTACAGGTTTATTAGATTTATCAGTATTGTAGATTTCTTGTGGAGGCAAAGCAATGAAGTTTATTTTGTTCAGTTTTGTTGGAATGTAATGATTGTATCAAATTCTACAAAAACTAGACTTAAATATCTTATTTAATGTAATATGATGTGTAATTACTTAGTTTCATTTCCAAAATAAATTAAACAACATATTTTAGCACCAACTCGGGGCAATTGGGGTTTGGGTCCATACAAAGGGTCTCAAGTACTCACTCAACATTATACTCAGAAAATAAATTGATAAAAATCTATACTAAGGTCCTATAAGAAAATATAAAAATTCATTTAATCCTGATTAAATACCCATGTGTATTTTTGACTTCTTAGAAATGTTAGGACACTTTAGAGGATTCCATTCGGTGAACTAGGGCCCAATCTCTACCCAAAACCACAATATAAGAAAAAATGACGGGTAGAGAAAACTCTACTATTGTTACCCTCAAACCAATAATAATTTATGTTGGATCATATAGGAAGGACATGAATTGTCTTTCTCCTCCCAATGATGGGTATTAGCGGCAAAACCACCATCTACTGGTGGTTAAGAGAGACCAAGGTTTTACACAATATAAGGAATAGAATAAAAATTGTATATTACTTTGGAAATGAATAGGTTCCAGGTTATATCCTCACATCCATGGAAAACAACCTCCTCATGATGTTGGAGCTCGAGAAATCCCCTAAGGTCAACATCAGTTACCACTATGGAAATTTCCTTTTTTATAAGAGTTTGGGTCGCACCATCTAGCATTTTTTTTCAAATACATCCTCCAGTGTATTGGTTATTATGGAAAATTGATACTGGGAAATGCCTCAGCATATGTAACCTATGTGACTACCACCCAACCAGAAGATTGCAATGACTATAAATATGTTTTTTAGGTGTGAACATGTGTTTAATAGCAAGATGACTCAGATGATAGTTGAGAAAGCTCATGGAACCCTCATAGAACATCTTTGTAAACAAGTATTTTTCTTATCATCCAATCAAGTCCTATTGAATCTAACTACTAGAGAAATAAATAACCATCAGATATAGGAAATGAAAAAAATAATGTGATTCATATCCAAATACCATATAGAATTTGGCTCTTGCAGACTTCTTTCCTTCATCATAATGAAAATGGGAACCAACCCACCAGATACAAACCACATCAGATGAAGAGTTCATTTTTTATTTTATTAATCTAATTCATTAAATAGACCCTTTATCTAATGATGAATATAATCATGAATATGAGTTCCCCTTTCTTAATCAGGGATCTAGTGGATGATTCTGCAGAAGTCGAGGGTATAAGGGACAATATAATTATGCCTGAACCCAATATTCTTGTCACATCCCTCTATAAGACATATATGCAGTCGAGACCAATGGGAAAGAACTTCAGTAATCCCAACAACGCATTGAGATGTCTCAAAATCATTTAGTAGTTGTTCGAACATAATAGGTTTAAAAAACAAGTTGGCGGATGTACAACTATTTGATCATCCCAAATGAATGGGTATTCTAGTGTGACCTACACCACTAAAAAAATATTCACTTCTATCTTTTTCCAAGAACCAGGCCCATCTACCTCAAAAACTTTTTCTCGAAAGTCACATTTGAAAGAGGAACACCACAATGGTAATCTTATACCTATTCCATAAAAATATTACACTCTAAAATAGTTAGAATCTATCCATTTCAAACTCACAATCTTGAATTATCTCTATCATTTGAAATTGATTATATTGGCATTCATTGATGACCTCTAGATTCCTTAGGGTTTTGAAATAGAAGTAACCAAAATAAGGTTTATTGGGTTGAAATTGCTCTAGTATAATTTAATACCGCAATCTATTTCATAAAGAAAGATTATGAATAAGCTACTCTGGGATATATCATACCTATATATGTTTTAGGAAAGAAGGATAATTTTGATATTTGAAGGGATCTAGTTGAAAATGTTTCCGAGATTAACCTTATCCCAGTTCGAACCCTCTATATTTTAGATATGGTGTGGGGGATTTTTCTTGAAAAAATATAACCATCCAAGGGTATGAAAAAAGAATGGAGTGGCTCCTTGGAAAGGACAAGATCAAGGCTTAGTTTTGGGACCTCACGTCTGATGGTGATTTCATGGTTATCTAGTAGGACACCACATATAATTTCCTACTCTTAATAAATTGGATTAATTTTCACGTGGATGTGTCATTAACATTCCACCAATTCTTGAAATACCCCATTCATATAAGGGTTGTCAAATTATTTGGAGATAATTCCCCTATTGAATCTTGTGTATCCATATACGCTGAGGAATGTTTCTAAAAGAGGGAAAGCAAACAACCAATAATGGTGGGTGATATGCAGGTCGCCTCCCCCAATGGCTTTGAAACCACCCCTAAAAATTCCTATAGTATGCTCATCAATGATTATGTGATGTCTATAAACTAGATATGGGTATTACACTCAACCCCAATGAGCTGAAATGAATAATAAATTTCATCGGCCAATGTTTATGTGTTAATGATTAATCCATATGAAGTGGGATCATCAAAGGATAGTTGGGTTTATTTCCTAGTATAATATGAACATTTCCTTGTTCTATTAGTATAAATTAAGAACACCCCAAAACATTACCTATAACTCATGATTTCCATGTCACTTCTTCGACCAGTATTATCTAAAAGGGAAATGGGAATCATTAAAATCTCCCCACAAAGGATCTGGTAGTTTAGGATTTCAATGTACCTCCTTGCGGTCTGCCATACCTTCACAGGGATAAATATTCCAATGAATTATATACCATTCACTAGGATGACCTCATAGATAAAGATATGGAAGGGGAAGAGGATGGCCTTAGAAATTCCCTTCCATATTTGAACAATGAATCCCCACCGCCATTGATGTGACCAGGCTGGAGAATCTAGGAATAGAAGAAGACCCACAACCCACATTAATTGGTGTTTCCATAACTCCAAATGATTATGAGATTTATATTTCAGTTCTAAAGCAGCATTGATAAATGTTCACATTGAAATAAATAAATATTCTCAAGATAAAACTTGATGTGGCTACTCACCAACTAGGATTTCCAGATGACCGCAATGGTTTCAAGATGAAATCCATAATAATTCACCCTTCTCATGCTACTAAGGTAGAATCCAAATTTAAAAAATTGATCAAAGGCAACTTTGTCTAAGAGTTGAAGTACTATGAATATCATTCTCATTAGGATGAAGAATAGGTAGATAGGGCACTAAATCAATTTCAAGGATATTAATCAAATCTACCTAATTTTTTTTCTCGATACCAATCAGGAACATTTGATCAATGAAAATTCTATATTCCAATCCCTTTCCATCACTTATGTATATTCAGGGTATAATGAGATCAAGATGTCATGAAGATGAGGAAGTCACTTCCTTCAGAGTGCCACAAGGAATATGTTTTTACCAGGTCATTCTCTTTGGCTTAAATAATGTTGGATCTACTTATCAATGTGTCATGCATCACATCTATAAACCCTTATTGGGGGTGAATCATTGATTGTTATGTTGATAACCTAGTGGTAAAATCTCAATAGCATAGGGATCACATCATTGATATTCAATCAATCTTCAAAAAATTGTGGAAATATTGTTTAAATATGAATACTCTTAAGTGTGCCTTTTGATTCAGGAAATTATTTGGTGTTATGGTATACCACTATGTCATTTAGGTTGATCCACAAAAGACCAATTCAATCCTAGAAATGTGACATCCTCAGAATCCTAATGAATTTAGAGGGTTCCAAGGACACCTTGCATATATCAAGAATTTTATAGACAAACTTGATGGAAAGTATATCCCTGTGACTATGGTAATGAAAAATGAGGTCACCAACCAGTGGGTTGAGGACTACTAAGAATATTTTGAGAATCTCAAGTTGTACCCACTACACTCCCCATTCTTGATGTTGTCAATAGAAGGATAACCAATTATCTTGTATGTGGATTCCATATATTGAACACTCAGTGCCATCTTCACATGTAAAAATGATACAAGGAATGAAAATAGTCTCTATTATATCATCCAAACAATGTTGTATATTGATACTCGATATAATAATATTGATAAGAAATCATCACTCATCTTCAAAGTGAAAAAAAAGATAATTCATTACTTGTAGCACCATGAGGTCTACTTGGTCTCTCATATCAACCCTCACAAGTATATTTTTAGACATCCTATGTTAACTGGGTACTTTTCACGATGGTCAATTATTTTGAAATAGTATTTCATTCAATTCATGTCTTAAAATGTAGTCAAAGGGAAGGACCTATCTAATTTCATTATGGAATATCCTACTATAGAAAACCCACCAGTAAACACTGAACATCTAAAAAAAGATGTTTTATATTCCAATTATAGTCCATGAATGTGGGGTATATATTTCAATGGTTCCTCCCAAAGTATGATTTTAAAGAGGATGGAAAACCCAAGGCTCAACTAGGTAGCTTTAGGGATTGTATTTGTCTCCCCAAACAATACAAAATTTCCCTACTCCTTCTCATTGTCCAAAGATTTCATTAATAATGAGGTGCAATACCAATCCTTTATCGAAGTCTTAGAGATATCCCTATAGCTATAGATTTCCTACCTAAATGTGAATGGGGACTAAAATTTGGTGGTCAGATAGATCAATTGTGAATATTCCATAAAAAAATGACGAATTGTCCCTTCTCATAAACTACATGCGAGGATTTATGGTGGAATTTTCTTATGAGGAAACACTATATCATGTCCATCGATCAATGACGGATTTCACTGATCCACTAACAAATGTAGCCATAGTCCTAGAGGATACTGATCATGAAAAGTTTTTTCTTTCTCTTAATAGATATAAGGGTAGTCTTACTATTCATCATTTGTGACATGGAGGGAATTAATCAGATCAATGCTTGACGAACCTTCCTCCACCCCATAATGGATGGATCCCATAATAGATTACCTCCAAAATGGGACTCTCTTATAAGATCGAGCTGAAAGGGAATAGATTCAGCACCAAGTAGTGAACATTTCCATTTTAGAAATACTGAATGAGGATAAATCCCTCTATACACATGGCTTCAATGGATTCCTCCTCAAATTCATTATTGAAGAAAATACTCTCACTGTTATGAAGGATGTCCATAGAGGCTCCTAAAACACTCACAAATCTGGAACTAGAATATCCCAAAAGATTAGGATACTTGGTTACTAATGGAAGACAATGATGTATGACTATATAAAATTCTCCTAAAAATTTCACACATGTCAGACTCATGAAAACTTCATCCAACATCCCTCTGAATTGCTATACACGCCTAAATATTCCCAATCATTTCCATATGATGAATGCTTGATGTGTGATCATATCCCATGGATAAATTAATCAGTTTAAGTACAACCTTATTTCTACTGACTTCTTTTCCGAATTGGTTGAGTTTATACACTTCAAGCAAGTAGGGATGGAGAATATCATCTACTTCAAGAAGTCCATTATTATAACCCCATTTAGTGTCCCTTAATGGTTATTGATATAAAATGGAACTAATTTCTATTATTCTGAGTTGAGGAGGCTATATAAGTTGTATAACATCAAGTCCAACCATTCATCTTTCAATCACATAGTGGAAAATGGATAGATATTGGGCTTTAATAAAACTGTTTCAAATATACTCCACTAAATAGTGGATAAATAAAAGAAGTATTGTCTAGATAAACTCTTTCATGCTTTATGGGATTATCATACCACAACTAGCATTTTCATGAAGGAAATTCCATTTTTACTAGTGTATGGAACATAAGTAGTTTTACCCATCAAGGTCCACTTACCTTCACACCTAATATCTATCTATGGAGAAATATTTGATTGTGAACTATCACATAAGCAACTATATGAGGCTTCTTAATAAGTACAATGCATAATTGTCATATTCATAGCTAATTCAAGGTAATAAGATTTTAAACTACACCACATTCAATGTACTTACCATATAAAATTAAATTGTATGAAGGATGTTCTTAACACATAATGTTAAACTATGTAGAACATGGTCATGATCAAAAGACCTTAAAGTGAATAACATCCTAGGCATTGGTCATAATTCCTTAAACTATAAAACATTTTTCTTAACCTTATGAGACATATCCCCCCTATCGCATGAGATAGATCTTCATTAAAAAAATTCTTGTGTAAGGGTTTATCAGCTCATTCTATGTTTTCTCCAACAACCTTACATGAGAGATATGTGGTCGCATTTGAGTTTGGATATGAAGACTCATTAATGAATGTTTTACTTCCTCCAAAATCTAGAACATAACATCATTAATGATTCATTGTACATGATCCATATTTTCCTAAAAGAAAAAATAACGTGCCCCCATCCCTATGTAGAAGTCTGATTCATATAATGGATCACATATGAGAACTACCTATGTCTTGATTCATGTTACTACCAGATATATAGTGACGTGAAAATCCAAAAACACGGGCCCAAACACAATATATAAAAATTAACCCCTCCCATTTGCTATCGAGGAATATAGAAGAAGTTGGTGGGCTGGAGATTTTAAAAATTGTCCTTAACGGATCAAAAAAATAATTCTATCTCTAGCGATATGATCCCTGGTATGGTTCGAGGATCTCACATGAATTAATTAAAGCATAGAAATTAAATCAGAATGAGTACCTCATTATAATTGAAACATGCTCTTCTTTTTCGCATCACCAATGACATTTTCTTAAAGGGTCCAAGCTTGAACCCCTCTATATCATCAACACAAAGTTCTTAAATCAACGCATATGACATTTTTTTAATTCAGGGCGCTAGCGTGGACCTCCTACAATCTATTTGATGTCACGATGATCACCATGATTTTGCACCTTCGATACAGGAAGGAGTTCTTGGTTGGATTGATTGGTTAGAGATATTCTCTCTATATGATTTGGAAAGAGAGAGAAGCTCTCAATTATGACTAATAAATAGTTATAGGAATGAGCATTTTCACCACTTATATAATGGATGTTCAAAATACCCGGTTAGGGTTCCCTAGCCCCCATATATTTAACATCCACTAAATATGTAATAAATAATTAATCATGGAAAACTAACCAAATCATAAATTTTATTTATATTTTATCACAAGCTTGTAATACATATAAAATATATTATGTGATAAAACTCGATTCATTAACTCTACTTATAATTCTCAAAAATATTAAAGGAACCATGAATGTTAAAAAAATATCCATTCAAATAATATTATTGTTTTTAATTACTTAAAAACTTGTAAATATATTTAATAAATAAATTCAAACAAATTATTGTATACTAAAAAATTGTTGAATTTATTTATTTCTTGGTGATCGATTACTTGTACAACTGTCAGACCCCTGGGTGGGGCCCAACAAGACTTGTATAACTATTCATCATAATTGGGTAGAATCTTGAATGCACTATCGTGTGTGACCCTCTACGCCCTTATCTAGATAGTATTGAATAGTATTCACTGGTCAAGCGTAGATTCCTAAAACCCATGAAGTCCCCTAAAATGATAAGGAATAGTCATAATAACGACAACCAACCTATGAAAATGCACTATTTAGTATACTATATTTTTCATATGATATCTTGTAAAGCAGGATGCACACATGTGTCACCGTCCATTATTTTTTTGATCTAACTAGATAGGATTACCTTCAACTACCATGGGCATGGATTTAAGAAGGTACTACCATCCTGATCAACCGGGGTCAAGATATCACTTCCTAAACTCAAAAGTGACAAATTCTATCTTGACTATTTAGTCATTGTCATACCTCCAATAACACAAATAATGAAAGCTTCCTCTCCATGACTTTAATGTCATGGTTTTTACCTTTCATAAAAGTATAAAATCAAATGGAACACATTAATAATGATCTCATGTTAGGATACCATTACACATCTTTATAGATAGAAAAAATCAAAGACACCCGAAACATGTGGTGTTCCTATTGGAAAGTATGTCCTTGTCATCACAACTATAATATATCACCAAGTGCAAAATTCATGAGTAGAAATTTCAATGCTTATGGCCCCCCAACACCTGATAGTAACATGTAATCTGTTTAATGTCAGTATGATGTATATGTAACATAGTAAATAACTTTAAGATAATATCATAGAATCTCTAGGTTCTCATTATATCCTGTGAACTTGTAGAACAATTTGATACAACATGTAATCTAAGAAAATTGCCACAAATATAGTGGAAACAGAAGTATCAATACTATTATAGTAAGATAAACACATGTATATGTCAAACTGTATACATGTAATGGTAATCTATGTATATACACAAGTTGGGTCTAGGGAACCCACTTTCAACACCCCCACTTACACAAGAGATAACTGCTAACATGTCTTAATTCACTATTTATCACATGAGAATAATCCTTCTGCTGAGATATGGATTTAGTCAGGGGTTTTTCCACATAATCCTCTGTGGATACTCTACCAACTATGAATTCTCCTCTCTGAGTAAAATCCCACAAGAGATGAAACTTTTGATGTATATTCCTTGTCCTATGGTGTGACATGGGATCCTTAGAAATCACCATTATTGCAGTATTATCATAATAAAATGGAGTAGGTTCTATGCTGATAAGCATGACACAAATTTCTAAGTCAAAGATTCATATCCAGACTACCTCCTTAGGTGCATTAAAATCCTCTATATACTCAAATTTTTTTGTGTAATGGTTGAAAACATCTTTGTTTGAGTTTCTCTAACTCTCTAAACCACTATTCATGAAAAATATGTAGCCAAACTATGATATTAGATCATCATGATCTATCTCGAAAATAGAAACATCATATCCTCCCACTACTAGTTCCCCATCTCCTCCATACACTATGAACATATCCTTTTTACACCTCTAGTAATTTAGGATATGTTTGACAGCTTCCGAATGTCACTCTCTAGTATTATATTAATATCATCCCACCATGATTAAATCAAAGAAAAAATAAATCCTAGTATATAGAATTGAATACATGATATCTAGCACTACTGAGGTTTAGGTAATTTTACTCATTCTTTAAATCTTATCATGTTTTTGTGTGCACATTTTCTTGGGGGGTTCGATACTAAGATACATTGGACACAACCCTCTCTTGTATTTTTCCATATTGTACCTTTTAATTACTTTGTCATTATATGAACTTTGACTTATTACAACTATCCTCCAAGAACTATATTGATATATCTTGATCCCTAGAATTTTGGATACATCGCTTAAGTATTTCATGTAGAAGCATTCATTTAATCAATTATAAAATAAATGTAATAATTTCCCTTCATTTTCCATAATTAATATGTAATCAACATATAATACTAGGAAAATGATGGCATTTACATTAACATTATTATAGACACATGGATCACATTAATTCTTGAAGAAACAAAATTATCTTATAGCCTCATTAAAATGAACATTCCAAGATAATGATGCCTACTTAAACCTATAAATGGATCTCGAAATCTTTCACACATTATTAGAATTATATGATGTAATAAATCCTTTTGGTTGAGTCATATTAATTTCTTCAACTGACATTAAATTTAGAAAAGTATATTCAAAACCATTTTCCAAATCTAATAATCCTAGAAGGATAATATTTTATGAAATATTCTGATGGATTTCCTCATTTCTATCGGTGAAAAGCTTTCTCCAAAGTCTATACATTCACATTTCCTAAAACTCTTTTCTACTAGTCTTTCATTATAGGTATCATCCTTACCATACAAGTTAAACTTTTCCTTGAATAACCATTTTCACCTAATGTGTATTATATAAATTGGGGGATTTACCAAAATTCATACTTGATTTTGATACATGGAATCCATCTCAGAATTCATAGCTTCTTTCCATTTAATAGTATCCATGACATCTACTACTTCCTTGTAGGTTAGATGTTCATTATAATCAAGGATTAATGTGTCACCTGACTTGATAGTAAGAAAACTATAACACTATGGTTCTAAAACCTCTTGAGTTGACCTAAGCGGTACTGGTATCTTGGGAACATATTCATCTCCCACTGTCTCTTGTGGAGATTGTTCTCATATCGACTCTTGTGAATATTGAGAACCGACTTCATCTAAGTCAATACTGCTAAAACTAATTCCATTGTAAATGTATTCCTTTTCTAGAAATGTGAATTTTATTTCCACAATCACTCTCCTATAAAAAGGGTTATATATATAATATCCTTTTTCTCTATTGGATAACCTATAAAGATGCACTTTTTACTTTGGGATTCCAATTTGTCACTAGGTACAATCATAACAAAAGCTTCATATCCCAATACACGTATTTATGATAGACTGGGTTTATTTCCATACCACAACTCATACAGAGTCCTATATGTTGTTTTAGTTGGTACTCAATTAAGAGTATATGTCTATGTGTTCTAAGCATTTCCCCAAAAGGATAATGAAAGAGTTATCAAACTCATCATTGATCTAACCATGTCATGAATGTCTTATTCCTACATTCACTAACACAATACCATTCTGGTGTATAAGGAGGAGTGAGGTTGGATATTATCCCATACTCCTTTAAGTGATCAATGAAATATTGGTTAATATACTATCTTCCTTGGTATGAAAAAATTTCCTTAATCTTCTTACCAATTTGATTTTCTACTTCATTTTGATATTCCTTAATCATTTGAATGGAATCTAACTTATATCACATTACGTAGATATAGTTATACCTACTATATTCATTGGTAAATGTAATGAGGTACAAAAACACACCCCTTTCCTCTACTATAAATGGACCACATATGTCAGTATGAAATAATTATAGAAATTAAATAGCTCTTTCTACATTCAAAGAGATGGGTTCTTTAGTCATTTTCCCTTGTAAACAAATGTGACATACATCAAGGGGTATTAACTCAGTTGAGTCTAAATACCCTTCTTGATATAATTTCTATAAATACTTATCATTTACATGACCAATCCTGAAGTCCCACATGGGGGGTTTAATATGAGTCATGCCTGTTGGTTTTTTATTTATTTTCATTACAGAGTTTTTTTATTTCAACTAAATTTAATCTTTTTTTAAAATTCTTCATTCCATAACACATTTTATCCTTATAAAAGAGACAACATTTATTTTGAAACATGAAATAAAATCTTGTGGTGTGTATAATTGACACCTAGATTATGTTTCTAGTTAATGAAGTTATATAAAACCAATTATTAAATATAATAACCAAACCACAAGGCAATGTTAGGTGATAATCTCCCAATTCCAAGGCTGCTAGACTCACACCATTTTCATCTTATAGATACACTACTCACTTTTCAATATTTTGAATCTACTTGGTTCCTCTATATGAATAAAAATGTGTGATAAACATATTATATATAATACCAAACTAGTATATAATGACAAATTCCTTTCAATGACAAAAATACTTGAATTAGAAGCATCAACTTGCTAATTTTTTCAATATTTATAGTTCTTCTTCTAGTGGCATTTCTTTCCACATAGAAGGTAGGAACCCCCCCACTCATTTCCTCCCCTCTATATCTTTGGATTTTTCTATGGAATGTACATCATTTTCATCATCTTCCCTTCATCCTCTTATTCACCATAAGGATTGGATAATTGGAATTCTTCGTATCGGTGTGATAATGGTGATCTAAATCAAAAATATTCAAGAGCAACTTTTTCATTTTATTTAGGTTTTAATTAAAAATGGAAGTTGAGAATATTGATCATAAAAAGGAAAGAATGAGATTAGTCTCTAGTTCTTAGTTCAGTTTAGAGCCAGGGGCTTCAAGTCTCTCAATGTACCGAATCATCTTGAGTACCTGACATTGTACTTGATCTTCTTCTACTACCCTCCACCTATACATCGCACTATATTACTCAGACCTTTCATTCCAAGATCTATCCTAATATAATTGTTACTGAGGAGAAAGAATCTTATAGGGATCTTCATCCTCATGCATTCACTTCATTTGAATAGTCATAGATGAAAACATGCTACAATGTATGTCTAGGTAATCATCTACATACTTATTATACTTGTAATTATCTTCCATGATTGCTCCTTGAGGAGGATCAGCTAGAAGTGAAGACTCTATCACATAAAGCTTCTTTTCATGATGTAGTACTATACACAAGCGCCTATACAACTCCTAGAAGTTATGGGCGATCATGATATTTTCTTTATCTAGTATGTATTGTAATGATAATGTTATGGTAGTGTTGGTAGTTTTTGTTTTTATATATACTCTAAACAAAATTTTCATTTAGCACATTATCTTAATTACCTTTTAGTTTTTTTTATTAATTAATTATTAAATCATTAAATGTATCTAACTATTTTATCAAATTTTAGTATCCCACACTACTATATTCGAAATACTCTTCTGATTGAGTATTTAGTGTCAATGATTCACAAAACATCCCCTCATAGTCTACAAGATATGGTTATGCCACTACTCAGAGATTTCCTTGATAGTATCTAGGATGGCCAACAACATTAACTTGTGGTTCCATGATTTATTGATTAAAATACCAGCTTATTAGAATTATAACCTTGAATCCCTAAACGATTTACCTCTAATGTGATAAAAACATTCTATGGCTACTCCTCTGCTACCAACTTCACTTACGTCAACCCACTACTCTCATAAAAATTCCCTAGTAGTTGGAGCTACCCTCAACTATAGTTGATGAGCACCCTAAACACATGATTTTGTCCAAATTTTAGAAAATGATGTAATTACAAATTAATATATATTTGAGGGGTTTATAATATTTCTGGATGAATGTAATCCATTTCTATTAAATATATTCAAACTATGTTATCACGTTCACGACTCAACATTAATTACTATAAAAACATTCCACGCATTCTTATGAATTTTTCTTGTTTATTATTTTATGTGTTCTCATAGTAAACATGAACATGCATAAAATAATACAAAATGTATTCAGGAAATAATTTTAGCCAAATGGTCTTGAGAATTTAATTTTGATTGATCCATTATAAAATTAACAAATCAATCGTGACCTCGGGGTTACCATACTTGAGTCGAATCCTGATTCGTATCACATCTCACCCCCATTTCAATTATTTTTCTTCTCTCATGGAGTACCGCTCCATCTGTGTGGGGTCCACATCTTAAAGTTTCATCATCAAATGTATAAGTATACTGGCACACAGTCAAGTGGGTCTAAGGAAGGGAAATATAAAAGAGATAAATTGGATACACATACCCTTAAACATATTGAATGAAAAGAAGTTGATGTGAAGAAGGTTGTATTATTAACTACTTATTACAATCATTCAAGATGATAAATAATCAAATAAATTATCAAGACATACAAAGGATCTATCGATTTCTCATGACCAATCTGTATATTCAATAAATATGTGAAAAAATTAAATTGAAATAAAATTAATTTATAAAGGAATTAAATAAATTAAATTAGTTTCTTAAATTCAAATATATTACTCAAATAATTTATTTAAATTTGGTATTATCATTAATTTATTCTATATTTCAAGAAATTAAATTAATATTTAATGAATATTATAATTTTTTTTAATTTTGTTAAAAAAAAATTAACCAATCAATTAATTATTTTAATATGAAAATAAAATCAATTAATAATTAATTATACAAAATTTACACGGGTCATAAAACCCCGACCGAACCCATTACGGGTTGGGCCGTATCCCACAGGCCCATTTCGGGCCTGGAAGACCCTATGTAGGGAAATTCTAGGCTAGACAAGCCCACACAGACTCGTTTAGGGTTAGGAATACATGCCTCAACCCATTTCAGGGTGGATAATGTCCAGCAAAATCCAAGGAGGCCACAGTAGAGGATCACATCACTTTTGGGATCTCATATATAGGGCTCGATGTAAACGATGGTTGTGGGAAGATGGCTTGGATGCGGGGAGGGGCACTGACTGTGGTAGCAGCCTCGCTTAGACTTGATCCTGGTGGTGGCTGCGGAAGCCAGCTCGACTGTGAATGAGTGTGGAGGGAGTCTCTAGCTAGGTCGATGGTGGAGTAGGCAACCAAGCATCTAGCAATGGGAGACCAAGCATCCAACAATGGGCAGTGGTCGAACCTCAAGGGAGATAGGTGGTCGGACCTCAGTAGAGTGTGTGGTGGTTCTTGATGACCAGGAAGGTATGGGATCTCTCAACAGTTGTGTTCTCCATCTTAGACAGCGGTGGGTGGCATGGTCTTGGTTCAAAGGAGGAGTGTGGCGGTGTCTCCCGGTCTAGGTGACTTGGCGGCCTTGTGATGGAGGGAGGCTTCTATGGTGGTGGGTAGCCAAGCCAGGTGCATGAACCCTGATAGAGATAATATTTTGATTATTTTTCATGTGCGTTTCAATGATTTATCCCCTTCCAATTAATCAATTTGACCTGATTTGTATCGTTTTTGTGTTTTGGTGAATTATGGGGTTAATTGTTAAAATTGGTTAATTTTGGAAATTTTGCAGTTTTGTGGAGCTTATGTTTTTTAGACATAACTATTACAATTTTTATCCAAATTGAGTAATTCATTTTTTTAGTATTTTCTTATTCACGGTACAAAAAGTTGTATTCTGTACCAAGGCCCAATTCGACACACAATGGCCCATAAAAATTAATGAGGTGGAAAAAGTTTGATGCCCAATAGAATGGACCCCACATCAGTGATTGAAGAATATATCTTCCTACATAACTCCAAATGAAGTTATTCCAACTAGAATAGAAATAGGACTCCACATATCATTTTTACATTAAATTTACTGAATAAATTTCATTATTAAGGCTTACTTTCAATGCGTCCAAAAAGATGAAGTTGAAGAGTCAACTCAGGCAGAAAATGTTGCCATTACAAAATAGACTATAACTTTTGTTACACCTATCCAAATTCTCTGAGCTTTTGAGTAAGCATGAAAAAGAGATATTGAAACAACATTTTTGAAGACAACTTCCAGATATTTAGCCATTTATTACGTGAAACAGACTCCAACATTAGATGGATTAATTTTAGAGGTAAATTTTCTACTCCACAAGCCTATAAATAAGATTGTTCACTTATATTCAAAGGGGTTGAAGAAAGTGAAATAGGGGCTGTGTTGGAGGATTGGAATCTTGATGTTGTTTGTATTTTATCTTTTCTTTTTTCTTAGTTTCACCATGCTATCTTCTTACCCTTTCAACTCTATTACCCTTCACATGGAGGGGTAAAACCTTTGAGTGATCAGGGAAGGGGGAGTTTCACTTTTGCCATGTTAGAGTTTTGTGCTTCAATGTAAAACCATATTTTTATTTTGAATGATTTCTATTCTAAATTTTTCCCAATTCTATTAATTTGATCGTGAATTGGGTTTGTTTTATTCATCATTAATATCTTTGGTTGAAGAATTTTAATCTCCCTCCACCTAGTGGAATTTGTCTCGATCGAGCAGATTGTGTTAGACGGTGAGTGTCCATTGATCGTTGGCACGTGTATGGAACTAGTGAACTTTTAAAGAGTTCTAAGGAGAAACAACTACTTATTAGGACTTGCCTTAGTTTTTTTAGGATTTTTTATGAAATTCCATGCACCTGGGAGTGAGTTCCATTTCATTCTTCAACCAGGGGTGATTGATAACTCATTCGTGGAGTGTTTCATTTATCATTAAATAAGAAGAGAGGGGGAATAATCTTTATTAATATGATGGAATTGAAAAAGGTGATCCTACCATGAACCCATAACTCTATTCACCCATTAGTGTTCAGTCTTTATTTTTAATTGCTTGCTTTATTTTTCAACTCAAACAATTTCAAAAACAACCTCTTCTTATTTCTTTAATTTAAGTGAAAAACGTAATTATTGTGCACTCCTATCTGGAGACAACTAATGTTACCCACTATACTACATTTTAACTTAGGTAATATTGGTTTTTGTCACACCCCATGATAGGAACATGTCAAAACATGGCACCGTTGCTGGGGAGGTAGTGATAACATTTTTTTTCTCTATTTCTTTTCTATTTTCTTATATTCATTTCAAAGTTGCATGACTAAAACCTAAAACACCAAAATTTTCCCCCTTGATCCTGAAATTGAAAGAACCTTGTTTAATAGACTCAGAAACCTCAATTTAAAATCTGAATTTGAGTATATTTCTCTTACAGACTCGAGTGAAACTTCAAGTGTTCACTCTGAGCCTGTCATAATGGCAGGAAATCAAAACCCAACCCTTAGAGACCTTTGTGCCCCACAATTCCTTAATAAGAATAATAAACATGTCATTCCAGTGTTAAAAAATCATTTTTAGATGAAACCTAATATGATACAATTTCTCCCAAAGTTTCATGGCTTGGTAGATGAAGACCGCAACAAACTTATTAAATAGTTCACACATGTTTGCTCAAACTTCTGACCATGTGAAGTAGCTGAGGAACATGTAAAGTGGAAGGTGTTCCTGTTTTCATTGGAAGGACTTGCCAAATAATGGTTGTATGGTCTATAACAGGAATATGCAGATGATTAGAATGACTTGGTGAGATGCTTCATGCAAAGATTCTTCCCCACCTCCAGAAGCATAGCCATCAGAAAGAAGATCTATGTCATCAAAAAATCATCTGGAGAAACCCTTTATGAGTACTATGAATGAATTAAAAAGCTATGTGCCAGCTGCCCACATCAAGCCATTGAGGAGAATCACTTTCTTTTCTTCTTCTATCAGGGATTACTAGACAATAATAGAAAACTTCTCGATGCATCATCTGGAGCTGTATTGATTGACAAGTCACCAGAATAAGCCAAGGGTTTTATTGAGATGATTTCTCAGAACTTGCAATAGTTTGGTACAAGAGGTACTGGAACAAGTGATATTCATGTGGTACAAACTTTTCATCCATCACCCTTACTAGAAACTATGATTTAAGAGCTAAACAGTTTGGTGAGATAGATGACCTTGACAAGTGGGTGACTAACAAGCATCGACTAAGGTATGTGGTTTATGTTCATCACCTGATAATTTCACTGACAAATGTGCTGAAATACAGGGAATGGAAACTTGTGTGGAAAATTTTTAGCAAAGGAAATTCCTACAAATACAAGGACAGAGAGATCCTAACCATTTCCTATATGGGTTTGGAAATCAGTATAATCAATCTAGACCCTCAAACCAAAACCAATTCCAAAACCAACCCCCATTCGAGGAAAAATTCCAAAAATCCACCACCATTTCAAAAAAAGAAATCTTATAACCAACATTCACACCACCAACCACCAAATTTCCCAAGATCCTATAAGAATCCATCAACCATTTCACAACCCATAATTCTGAACCCACAACAGATATCTGATATTGAGGGTTTGAAAGACACAGTAAAAGATTTTTCCAACAAGTTTGAAACTTTCATGGACTTCCTATCCAAAAATCCTAGGAAAATTACTTCCCAAAAAATACCAAACCCAAAGGATAATTCCATAAAGATAACAAAAAGAAGTGGAAGAGAAATATCACCACCAATATCCCATGAACCTGAAATAAGACCACCTGAGTTGAGGGAGAATGAAGTTGTAAACCCTGAAAATTCTATTAAAATGCATTGTTAAAAAGAGAAGAAAGAGGAGGAAGAGAAGGATAGGCCAAGGAAGAAGAGACAATAAACACCCTTGTAAAGGAAAAAAAGGGAGAAGAAAGACTTACCCCCACCATTTCCATCAAGGACGATTGAATCAAATAAATTACAGGAGGAATCACTTTAAAATGAAATTCTAGACACCTTTTAGAATGTGGAAATCAATATCCCCTTACTTGAAGTAGTCAAAATAAATTCTAATGTATGATAAATTTTTTAAGGATATTTTCCCCAAGAAGAGAATACTTCAAGGGAATGAAATAATCAACATTGGAAGAAGTGTCTCATCCCTTATCACACCATAATTTCCAACCAAATTTCAAGATCCATGGATGATTTCCAGTCTATGCACCATTGGTTATTCAAATTTATCTAATGCTTTGTGTGACATAGGTGCTTAAATTAATGTATTGCATCACTCAGTATACTCTTCTTTGTATATGGGAGACTTTAATCCCACAAGAGTGGTGATCCAACTTGAAAATAGATCCACAGTTTTCCCTACAAGAGTTTTTGAGGTTGTCCTAGTGAAAGTCAAAGATCTCTTATTCCCACCTAACTTCTGCATGCTAAATATGGAAGAATATAGGTTCTTGTTACATTGACCCATCATTTTGGGGAGACCTTTCTTGAAGATGTCTAAAACCATCATCAATGTCCATGAGGGGACACTCACCATAGAGTTTGGAGAGATCACTATCCACTTCAATATTTTTGAAACCATGAGGCACCCATCAGATGTTCACTCCCTCTTTTCACTTTCCCATGAATTTGGTGCAGAACCCATTGAAGAATCAGGTATGTTCTATGAATTATTAGACTTAGGAGAGACTTATTCCATTGAAAATATCATTGAACACGTGGATTCCCAAAATGATGAAGATTTTGATTTCATGTGGGAGGAAGAGGTAAATTTTGATTTCTTTGATTATTTGTTAAATGATGAGAAAGATGATATGGTTTCTTGTGTGCAGGTGTTCCAACATTTGGAAGTGGGAAACATCAATTTAGTTTCATACCTTTAGAATCCCCCTGACCTGGAACTAAAACCACACCCCACTAATTTGAAATGTGTGTACCTTAGTGAGGTAGAGAAACTACCGGTGATAATTGCTAATAATCTATCTAAAACCCAATAGAATTCATTTATTGTCCTTTTGAGAGAGAATATCCAAGCGATAGGGTGTATTTTAGGTGATATTCTATGAATCAACCCAAAAACATGATCACATAGAATTTTTCTTGAGGGGGATTCCAAACCTATCTAGAAACCCCAAAAGAGTTTGAATCCCACTTTAATGGAGGTTGTGAAGAAGGATATTGAGAATCTATTGGAAGCTGGTATCATCTATCCCATCTCAGATTTGTAGTGGGTTATCCCAATTTTTGTAGTTCAAAAAAAACTGGCCCAACCACTGTGAGGAATGAAAAGAATAAATTAATCCCTGTGAGAATTCAAAATAGATGGAAAGTGTACATTGATTTTAGGAATTTGAATCATGCCACTTAGAAAGATCATTTCCCCATTCCCTTCATTGATCACATGTTAGAGATATGGTAAGGGAGAACTCATTATTACTTTTTGGATGGATTTTTTGGTACCCATTGCCCATGAGGATCAAGAGAAGACAACCTTTACATGTTCCTTTGACACTTTTTCATATAAATGGATACCATTTGGATTATGTAATTATCCAAGTACATTTCTTAGGTGCATGGTAAGTATATTTTCTGATCACATTGAAGATTTGTTGGAGGTTTTTCTGGATGATTTCGCAGTCATTGGAAACTCTTTTTATTATTGTTTGAAAACTCTAGAAAAAGTTCTGAAAACTTTCATTGAAAATAATATTGTTTTAAATTTTGATAAGTGCCATTTCATGGTTGAGAGAGGGATTTTCCTTGGGAATGCCATTTTCAAAAAGGTAATTGATGTTTATAAATCAAAAATTGAAGTGATAAATTATTTTCCTTACCCAATTTGTGTGAAGCATGTTAGATCTTTTTTAGGACATGAAGGATTCTACAGGAGGTTTATCAAGGATTTTAGTAAGATATATTTCCCTCTATTTAGATTGATTTTGAAAGATTATGATTTTGATTTCAATGGTGCATGTAGGGAATCCTTTGATGAGATGAAGAAGAGATTGATTGTACCACCTGTGATGAAACAACCAAATTGGGAAGAACCATTTGAGATACTTTGTGATGCTTCTCCCCAAGCAGTTAGAGAAGTCCTTTCTCAGCAAATTAAGGGAAGGCCACACGTCATTTCATATACTTCAAGAACCTTGGATGCAACTCAAATCAATTACCCAACAGCATAAAAGGAGTTTTTAGTAGTTTTTTTCTTTAGAAATATTTAGATCATATCTTCTTGGAACTAAAGTCACTGTGTTTTCTGATCATGTAGCTTTTTGGTACTTGATGAAGAAGGTAGAAGCTAAACTGAGACTAGTGAGATGGATGTTTATACTATAGGAGTTCAATATAGAAATTAAGGACATGAAGGGATCTGAGAACCAAGTGGCTGATCATTTAAGAAAACTTCCCAACACTACTAAAGCTGAAATTCCAGAAAAGAACCATTGAGTGATCACCCTCCAAGAGAGAAGTTGTACTTGTTTAAAGGATAAGTGCCTTAGTATACTGACATGGTCAATTATCTGGTAACATCTCAGGTCCCATATCATTTCAATTCTCACAAAATTCACAAACTGAAAGATGAATATAGATATTACATTTTGGATGATCCATTTATTTGGAAGATTTTCAATGACCAAGTGATAAGAAGATGTTTTCCTAAGATTTAAATTGGTTTGTTCTTTGATTTTTTTCACAAATTAGCTTATGAAGGCCACTTTGGACCTCAAAGGACATCATGTAAGGTTTTAGAATCTGGACATTATTGGCCCACCCATTTTAAATATTCTCATGAATTTTGAAAAAGGTGTCCAAAATGTCAGATTTATGGAAACATTTCAAATAGATAAGAAATTCCCCAAGAACCACTTAATTTTTGTGATATTTTTGAAGTTTGGGTGTTAGATTTTATGTTCCCTTTCCCAATTTCATTTAGATATTCTTATATCTTTATTGCGGTTGATTATGTTTCAAAATGGGTGGAAGAAAAATCCACCATGACTGATGATGTTAAAGTTGTTTGTGAGTTTATCAGGGATAACATATTTTGTAGGTTTGGAGTGCCTAGACCCATCATCATTGATCAAGGGACTCAATTTTTCAGTGAGAGAATGGATGCTTTACTGAAGAAGTATGGGTTGCATCATAAAACATCAACTCCCTATCACCCTTAAACAAATGGTCAAGATGAAGTGACCAATAGGGAAATCAAAGGAATTTTGGAAAAGACTGTTAAACCAAATAGGAAGGATTGGAGCCAGAGGTTAGAAGACACATTATGGGCTTATAGGACATCTTACAAGACCCCAATTTAAATTAGTCCATATAGACTGATTTATGGGAAATGATGTCACCAACCTGTGGAACTAAAGCATAAGGCGTATTGGGCTGTTAGGAAGACGACTTTGAATCTTGAAAGTTCTGGGAAAGAGAGATGGGTGCAGTTGCAGGAGCTTGAGGAAATTATAAGAGAAGCATTTGAAAATTCCCATATTTACAAAGAGAGAACAAGAGTGGCTCATGAAAAACTGATCCAACCAAAAGACTTACATCCTAAAGATAAAGTGTTGTTATTCATCTCAAGACTCAAGTTGATTCCAGGTAAACTTCATTCCATATGGGAGATTCCATTTATAGTAACTAATGTATATCCTTTCGGTGTTGTGCAGATTTTGAAGGATAGAGAGTTGGAGCCATTCACTATTAATGGACACAGGCTAAAGAAATTCCATGGGACCATTCCATCAGATCCATTGGAGGATATCCCGCTCCTCCCACCCATCTATCAATAACAGCCATCAGGTCATACCACTCCATTACACATGCTTACTGTTTTGATTCATTTTAAAATTTTCTTACAAGTTAAATCGACTTGAATGCATCGAGGAAACTACATCATTTATGTGTGGGGGAGGTAATCTTTGAGTTTAGGATTTTCATTTTTTGTTTTTTTTACAAAAAAATAAAAAAAAAATTGCGTGTTTTCAAATTTTTTGTGTTTATTTTTCATTTTTTGTGTGTTTTTTTGAAACTTTTGAGATGAAATGATTATCATTTCCATTTTTGAAACCCATTCCATTGAGTGAACCCATTTATTTCATGAAATTGAGCTTAAATGAATGTTGAAAATGACTTTGTTTCAAGTTCAATTCTTATGAAATTTCACGAAAAGTACTCTGATTTTTGAATCCCATGCCACATTTCAATGTCTTTATATTTGAAGTCACATTCCTGGTAGGCAATTGAACCATTTTTTTCATATTATTCTCATTCAACTCACTTCTTGAGAGAACTAGACCATGCTCATTTTAACCAGAATTTGATTTATTCCTTTCAAAACTTGAGGGTTTGGGGTACTTATGTTTTAAATGATTGGGGAATTTCTTTGGTTTTAAAGCCCCCATTTCAATATAATCCTTTTCATTATGTCCTACCTTTAATATTTAATCCTTTTAGACCACAAAATCCCTGAACATCCTGTTAGGTTAGCCATATTACAATCAAATTTTCCCTATCCAACCAGCTCTTGAAGTGAAATTTCATGATCTAGTTAAACTTAAGTGCGGGGGAAGATGTATTGTGTTGCGCTACCACATTTGGTGAAACTTTGGGTGGAAAATAAAATGTTGAAGAGATGTTTGTACAACTAATAAAACAAATCCGTTGAAACTTGTGCCTTTTCTAGAGCTTTCATGATAAAAGAAGTTGTGCCTTTATGGAGCTTCTAATGGAGTAAGAAAGTTGTGCCTTTTCTGGAGCTTTCAAGAAAAAGCTTGTTTTAGAAGATTGAATTTTTTTCCCACTAAAATTCATAATTTTGTGAAAATTCCTTGAGTTTTTATGATGATGGAGCTAAATTTATACTAAGGGGAGTGAGGAGGATACCAAACTTGAGTGAAAATTATAATTGTGCAATTTTTCATAAAAAAGAGCCAAGACCTCCTCATTCGGCCTCATAATTTTTCACAAAAATAATCCTACCAACCGAAAGCCACATAACACACCTAAAAATTCCTCATGATAAACACATGTCCTTAACTCACATTTAGTGGAGAAGAATTAGTTTTTAAATCTATGGTGACAATTTCATTGGTTTGGATGAGAAAAAAATTATTGAAAATTGATATTTGTGAGATGATAGAAAATTCATGTAAGGTAGGTGTCTTGTGTGAATGGGAGGAGAAATGAAGATAAAAAAAATTGAATGATATGATTATAGAACTTTGAAAAATGGTTATGTATGAGGAATGATATCTTTTATTTCCTCGTATAGAATTGGTGGATCTCATCGACATGTGTTTTGAATTTTCTTTGATTTGATATTGATGTTGACTTGTCTGGGAGTCCAAGTGCTAAGTGTGGGAGAATTGATAGAGATAATATTTTGATTATTTTTCTTGCGTGTTTCAATGATTTAACCCCTTCCAATTAACCAATTTGAGCTGATTTGTATCATTTTAGTGTTTTGGTGAATTATGGTCTTAATTTTGGAAATTGGTTAATTCTGTAAATTTAGCAGTTTTGTGGAGATTCTGTTTTTCAGGAATAACTATTACAATTTTAATCCAAATTTATTTATTCCTTTTTTAGGCTTTTCTTGTTTGCGGGATACAACTTTGTCTTCTAGACCAAGGTAAAATTCAACACACAATGGCCCAAAAAAATTAATCAAGTGGAAAAAGTTTTTTGCCTGATAGAATAGACCCCACCTCAATGATTGAAGCATATATCTACATACATAACTCCAAATGAAGTTATTATAGATGTAATATAAATAAGAAGCTGTGTATCATTTTAAAATTAAATTTCATGATGAAATTTGGTCATTAAGGCTTACTTTAAATGCGTCCAAAAAGAGAAAGTTGAAGAGTCACCTCGAGAAGAAAATGTTGTCATTAGTAATTCGAGTATAACTTTTGTTACACTTGCCCAAATTCTCTTAAAATTTTAGTAAGAATTGAAAAGAGATATTTAAACAACATTTATGAAGAAAACTTCCCGATATTATAACATTTATTATGAGAAATGGACTCAATCTTTCAGTGGAGTAATTTTGGAGGGAAATTTTCTACTCCACAAGCCTATAAATAAGAGTGTTCACTTCCATCAAAGGGGTTGAAGAAGGTGAAATAGGGTCCATGCTGGAGGATTGGAATCTTGATGTTATTTTTATTTTCTCTTTTATTTTTTCTTAGTTTCATCATGCAATCTTCTTCCCTTTTCAACTCTATTACCCTTCACATGGAGGGGTAAAACCTGTTGGGCGGAAGAAAACAAGGAATGATGGCAAGAGGGGGGGGGGGGGTGAATTGCCTTTTAAAAAATGATTAACAAATTAAAATCAAAGTGAAATCAAAGTATGTGCAGCGGAAAATAAAGGAGGCAATCACACAAGAAATTGATAACGGAGTTCGGCCAAAACCCGGCCTACGTCTCCGCTCCCAACTCAACCGTTGAGAGATTCCTACCGCTTGCTTTTCAATGGTTTTAGCAAGAAACCCACTAGGCTTTGAGGTAGCACTAGGACCTATTACAACTTTCTTTTGTGGTTTAGCAAGAACCCACTTGCTTTTAATGGTTTAGCAAGAACCCACTAGCCTTTTTAACGGGTGAAGGCTAGCTCACCGAACACAAGCCTTTTAAAAGGAAAGGCTTGAAGAAACCTCTTCACACCTTAGTGGTGGTGTGAGAACCCAAAGAAAGGGAGATGAGAAAAGAGTTTGGGGTTTGTAGGCACAAACCCAAAATGAAGCTCAAAATAAATAAAACTATAAAAACCGTAATTGAGGAAGACTTGGGCGCCAAGGTATGATGGAGTTGATGTAGCGTGCTCTCCCAAGCTTCTTGAGGTGCTCCTTGGATGTGGAAATTGGTTGGAGCACTTGAGGATCCTTGAAGGTGGAGCGCCGGAGGTACGCCAAATGTTCAACAATATGTCCGAGCGCTTGGTATGTGATCCGATTAGGTTCTGGGGCTTCCTTGGCCTTTATTTATAGGCATGGAACCCATTGGGGGCCTTCGGAGCCGTTAGAGAAGTCCTCGGAGCCGTTGGAGGCCAAAAGATGGTTGACTGGTCAAACCCAACGGCTAGTTTGACTGGGCTACCGGTTGGCCGGTACAGCTCCACCGGCTGGCCGGTGCCTTGGTAGAGAAGAAGAGTCTTGATCCAGGCTCTACCGGTCGACCGGTGGAGGAGCCACCGGCTGGCCGGTGGCAAGACAGTAGCAAACACTATTTGGGCTGGGTGCCACAGGTCGACCGGTGACAGAGCCACCGGTCGACCGGTGGCAAGACAGTAGCTTGCACTTGTGTCTGGGTGCCACCGGCTGGCCGGTGGTCAAGCCACCGGCTGACCGGTGGACTGAATTTCAGTCCACTTGATGTCCATTCTTGGGCCAACTTCTTGGCAACCTTGTGCCTATCATCCACAACACTTAAAAACAATGTTAAACACATATGAAAGTGATTGTGATCATGAAAATCAAAGAGTGTGGGGTACAACAATCTCCCCCTATTTTGATGATCACAATCACTTATCTAAGCAAAGTAAAAACTTAAATGAAAGGCATGCTTTAAATGAAAAATTGAAAATAAATACTAAGCATGAGAGAAAAGATTCTCCCCCAATCAATCAAGAAATTTCTCCCCCTTTGTGATTATCAAAATAGAATGGGGCATAAAACTTGATTGAGGGAAGGGGATTGAAAAATGAGATTTTAAATCAATTGAAATTTTTGAAATTGAAATGAAAATTTGAATAACAGTTTGAATTGAAAGTTTTGAATCAAAAACCAATTGAGATTTGAAATTTTAAACCAAATGAAATTTTTGAAATTGAGAGTTTTGAATCAAAAATGAATTGAAAATTTAAATTGAAAAAAGAATCGAAAATTTGAAAATTTTGAAAAAGAAATCAAAAGGGCTTAATTTGAAATTGAAAGTTTGAATTGAAACAAAAAGGCTTAAAAGAACCTAACTCCCCCTAAATAAAGACAATAAATCAACGGCGATAGGAAATAAATTTTGGCCCAGAGAGACTCGCAAGAAGGGATTTTTCAATCCATACTTGTCTCATAGCGGGTCTTCTCCTATAAAATTCGTCCGAAAAGTAAAAGGATTTGGGTTGACCGTACCGGGCGTTTTTACAATTACATTCATAAATAAGGTGCCCGGGTTTTTTACAATAATTGCAAAATTTATAACTAGAGCTCCCCCTTACAAAAACAGTGGGTGCATGGGAGGAGGAAGCTATATTGGTGTAGCCAAGCCCTTGGGTGGTTCTAGAAACTCGTTGAGAACCTAAGAGTTTGGACAAATTTTGTTCACCTTGGGTGAACTTGTCTAAGGATTCTCTTAGGTCTTTAATGGTTGATTCTAAGGAATCAACATCGGGAATATTTTGGATTTTGAGGGAGAGTTCCTCCTTCTCTTTGAGAAGTTGGTCTTTTTCGGAGGAGAGTTTTTTGAAATTCTTTTTTAAAGCAACAAATTTTGAAGAGAGTTCATGAAAACCATTTTCTAATTGGTCTCTAGCATGTTGGAGTTCCTCATATGATAAATGATTAAAAGAATTAGAAGAACTAGAGGAGGAAGAAGAGGAAGAGGAGGAAGATACCTCATGTTTTGCCATTAGGAAATTATTACCATTGTCGCTCGAGGAGAAAGAAGAGAAGGAGGAGCTATCACTCCAAGTTTTCTTTAAAGACTTCTTCTTCTTCTTCTTGGCCCTTTTCTTGTGAAGTGGGCAAGCGGGTACGGATTTTGCATCGGGTTCTTGCTTTTGAGCGGGTTCTAGCTTTTGAGCGGGTTCTAGCTTTGGAGCCTCGCTAGTACCTTCATAGGTTAGTTCTAAAAATTTCCAAAGATCATAAGAAGTAGAGCAAGTAGAAATACAATCAAAAACATTACGATCTAACCCACAATGTAGAGCATTCATGGCTTTGCCATCAAGCTCGAAATTTGCAATGTCTACGGGGGTCCATTTAGATTCATCGGGAGTAGAAAGTGAATAACCATGCATGACAATTTTAAAAATAGGATAACTAATGCTTTTAAGAAATGTAGTCATGCGGGTTTTCCAAAAAGAATAATCGGCTCCATCAAAGAATGGAGCACGATCCAAAGAAAAACCTTCGGGGGCGTAAGAGGTTGAAGCGGTAGAAGCCATCAAAAAGGATCTTTAATTTGAAACCGGTTAGGGAATTATTCAAATACGTCCTCTGATACCAATTGTTGGGCGGAAGAAAACAAGGAATGATGGCAAGAGGGGGGGGGGGTGAATTGCCTTTTAAAAAATGATTAACAAATTAAAATCAAAGTGAAATCAAAGTATGTGCAGCGGAAAATAAAGGAGGCAATCACACAAGAAATTGATAACGGAGTTCGGCCAAAACCCGGCCTACGTCTCCGCTCCCAACTCAACCGTTGAGAGATTCCTACCGCTTGCTTTTCAATGGTTTTAGCAAGAAACCCACTAGGCTTTGAGGTAGCACTAGGACCTATTACAACTTGCTTTTGTGGTTTAGCAAGAACCCACTTGCTTTTAATGGTTTAGCAAGAACCCACTAGCCTTTTTAACGGGTGAAGGCTAGCTCACCGAACACAAGCCTTTTAAAAGGAAAGGCTTGAAGAAACCTCTTCACACCTTAGTGGTGGTGTGAGAACCCAAAGAAAGGGAGATGAGAAAAGAGTTTGGGGTTTGTAGGCACAAACCCAAAATGAAGCTCAAAATAAATAAAACTATAAAAACCGTAATTGAGGAAGACTTGGGCGCCAAGGTATGATGGAGTTGATGTAGCGTGCTCTCCCAAGCTTCTTGAGGTGCTCCTTGGATGTGGAAATTGGTTGGAGCACTTGAGGATCCTTGAAGGTGGAGCGCCGGAGGTACGCCAAATGTTCAACAATATGTCCGAGCGCTTGGTATGTGATCCGATTAGGTTCTGGGGCTTCCTTGGCCTTTATTTATAGGCATGGAACCCATTGGGGGCCTTCGGAGCCGTTGGAGAAGTCCTCGGAGCCGTTGGAGGCCAAAAGATGGTTGACTGGTCAAACCCAACGGCTAGTTTGACTGGGCTACCGGTTGGCCGGTACAGCTCCACCGGCTGGCCGGTGCCTTGGTAGAGAAGAAGAGTCTTGATCCAGGCTCTACCGGTCGACCGGTGGAGGAGCCACCGGCTGGCCGGTGGCAAGACAGTAGCAAACACTATTTGGGCTGGGTGCCACAGGTCGACCGGTGACAGAGCCACCGGTCGACCGGTGGCAAGACAGTAGCTTGCACTTGTGTCTGGGTGCCACCGGCTGGCCGGTGGTCAAGCCACCGGCTGACCGGTGGACTGAATTTCAGTCCACTTGATGTCCATTCTTGGGCCAACTTCTTGGCAACCTTGTGCCTATCATCCACAACACTTAAAAACAATGTTAAACACATATGAAAGTGATTGTGATCATGAAAATCAAAGAGTGTGGGGTACAACAAAACCTTTGTGTGATCGGGGAAGTGGGAGTTTCACTTTTGTAATGTCAGAGTTTTGATCATCAATGTAAAACCCTTTTTTATATTGAATTATTTCTATTATAAATGTTTCATAATTATATTAATTCAATCATGTTTTCGGTTTGGTGTATTCATATTTAATATCTTTGGTTGAAGAATTTTAATCTTCTTCCACTTAGTGCAATTTATCTCGATCAAGCCGATTGTATTAGGTGGTGAGTGTCCAGTGATCATTGGCACGTGTGTGGAACTAGTGAAATTTTATAGATTTATAAGGAGCAAAAATTCACGATTGGTACTTTCCATAGTTTTAATATAAATTTTTATGAACTTCCATTCACCTAGGAGTGAGTTCTATTTATTTCTTCAACCAAGGGTGATTGATAACTCGATCGAGGAGTCTTTCATTTATCATTCAATAGGAAGATAAAGGAATAATATTTATTACTATGATGAAAATGAAAAATTTGATCCTACCCAGACCCCATCACTCTATTCATCCATTAGTTTTCAATCATTATTTTTAATTGCTTGCTTTATTTTTCAACATAAACAATTTCCAAAACAACCTATTCTTCTTTCTTTAATTTAACTGACAAATGTAATTGTTGTTCACTCCTCTCTGGAGAAAACCTAGGTTACCCAATCTACTACATTTTAACTTAGGTAATATTTTTTTTCACACCCCAAAATAGGCACATGTCAACCCCTGAGAATAAGATACCCCTACCCCCTTGCATATTTTTTGTTTTTCTAACTTTACTAAAAGCATAAAACTATGATTTTGAATACAAGGTTACAATTTTTGTTTTTTCTAATGAAGTAAACCTAGACTAAAAATTCCACACCTAAATGTTGATTTTTTTTAAAAATGCATAATACCAACACCCATGAAGAAAAAAATTAAAAATTTATAAATATTAATTTGGAGGATTCCACAACCCTGTGGAAGTTTGGGTCACCAACCAGAGGTTTTCTGGCTACCGGATTCCAGTGGTATCTTAACTAAAATTTATCTAAGTTACATTAATCATGTTTTCTAGAGATGTAGAAAAAATTTAACATTTATTAAATATATATTCTCCATATTTTAATACCCAAAATTTTAATATAAAAAAAAACAAAAAAATACGACTTTTGAGCCAATTTTTTTTGGATGGCCATAACTTGGCGATCCGAGATCGAATAGAAGCATAGTAGGATCCTTAGGGATCAATTTCAAACCCTATACTTAAATTTTATTCAAAATAATTCTTCTTGTCTTAGAAAATATATGTGATTGTTCTTATAAAAATTATTTTCATAAGGGAACATAGAAGAAGTTGGTGGGAAGGTATTTTAAATATTTTGATCACTAGAGTGAAAAAAACATCATTGTCTCTAGCGATCTGAGCCCTGATATGGTCTAAGGATCTCACCTGATTTATTTAAAATGCATAAATTATATGAAAATGAGTACCTCATTATAATTGAAGTGTGCCTGTTTAGAACTCATCACCGATGACCGTTGCTCGAAGTTTGTGAGGTCGATCCCCTCTCAAACATCCACACATGCTTCTTAAATCTGCATGTACATTGTTCATCAAATTATGGGTGCTAGCGCAAAGCTCTAACGATATCTTCAACCCCACAAATATTACCATGATCCCATATTTTTTATCCTCAAAGTAATTATTGGATCAATCACTCGATTAGAGTGATTCTCTATCTAGGATTTGGGAGGATAGAGAATCTATAAATCCTGACTAATGAATAGTTAATGGAATGTGATTCTCCTCCACTTATATAGTGGATGTTCAAAATACTGGATTTGGGTTCCCCGACCCCGGTATATTTAATTTTCACTAAATAAGTAATAAATAATTAATTATAACAAAATAACTATATCATAAATATTATTTATATTTTTTCACATGTTTTAAATATATATATAATATAATACATGATAAATCATGAGTCATTAACTCAACTCGTAATTGTTACTTATATCAAACGATCCATGAATATTAAAGTAATATTCATTTAAATAATATTATTCCTTATATTTACTTAAACACTTGTAAATATATTTAATAAAAAAATTCAACCCAATTATTTTATACTTGAATAAAAATGAATTTATTTATTTTTCGGTGATCGATTACTTTGAAAACTCTCAATCCCCAATGTGGGGCCCATCATGTCTTGTATACCTATTCATTTTCATATGGAAGAATATTAATTGATTCATTTTATGTGACCCTCTAGGTCCTTTATTTGATATAATAGAATAGTAATCACATGCAATGTGTGGAGTCTATCAACCCATCATGGAACCTAAAGAGAGAAGGAATAGTTGTAGAAATGACAACCAACCTACAATCACACACTATGTAAAATATAATCTCTTTATAACATTATATCTCATAAACTAGGATGCAAACCTATTTCATAACCCTTTTTTTATTTATAATTTTTCTATCTAATTGGATATAATTACATTCGACTACCATGGTAATAGATTTAAGAAGGTACTATCATCCAGATCAACTAAGCCTGAGATATTACCTCAACTCAAAAGCGGAAAATTCTATCTTGATCATTAAATAAATTCTCTACCACTAATAGAGCTAATATTTAAACTATTTTTAATATCTATTTCAATGATTGAAATTCCACTCATTTAACAATTTGAGCTGAATATCATTGTTTTTGAATTTTAGCTATGTTTTTAGCTTGAAATTAAAAAATGCATAATTTTGGAATTTTAATGGTTTTCAATCACTTATATATTTTGAGAATAATTTTTTTCATATTGATGCAAATTAATAAGTTCCTTTTTAGTCTACCTATGTTCATGGAATACAACATTTTCAACTGGGCCAAATGTTGATTCAACCTTATCGAGATCCAAATGGAAAACCCTTCTGGCTGACAGGATGGACACCATCTCATTCAATGGATCATAACTCAAGTTACATGTCTAAAAATGTGTTGATTAAACCTGGATAGGAAGTAGGAATCAATGGGGTTCTTGCATGACAAATATTGTTGTAAAATTGTATCATTAAATTGTTCTTTGAACGATTCAAACAATAGGACCATGAAAGGTCTCCACAAGCTGAAAAGACTTTATTCAGTAATTGATTCATATCATTTGTACCACATTTGAAAATAATAGGAAATATGGAGTGTAGATATAGGTTTTAATTTAGAACATCTATTTAGAAGAAACAAGAGTGATATTTGGCTAGGAAGGTGGAGAATATTTGGATAACTTTGGACAAATAGAAAACGGAGAGTAGATTTATATCCCTCATTCTCTTTGTATTTTCATCTCCTCATCTTTCCAAGGGTGGTTGTCTTTAAAGAGAATGGTTAAGGTTGAGATAGGGGTATAGATAAAGATATTGTGTATTCATGATGGAATAGAGATAATGGGTTATTATCAAGTGATGTGATGCTAAGAACTAAGTAGTTATGGATTGCAACAACTGAAAGACACTGTTTCAAGTTGTGATATACTTGTTTAATATATTTTTAATTAATCTTGAACTTATATTTTTGAATTAATGAGGTTTTTTATATATTGAATATATTTTTAAATATATTTTTTGATGTTTTTTCAATATATGAAGTAAAATAATTGACTTCACTATTTAAATTTCTTCAATGATGTCTTGTCATTGTGCATAGTTATTTCACATAGATTGGATTTCTTGGAGGTCTTCAAGTAACTAAATAACTTCTATAGGAAAGGAAAAAATAATCTTTAGGTATTGATACTTTATTTTTTCAAACTATGGTGTTTACCTAAGGGTATTTGGGTGGGTATTGATAAATTCATTTGGGAAATATTTTTAAAAATGGAAGAGGGGAGTGTCTGAGAGGTTTAAGATTGTCCACAACTATTGTTTTGATTGTGTTATAAAAACCCCTTTATTTAATGAATTTTTTTGTCATTATCTTTAATTTTCTATCACATTAGTTTAATTTTATATTATATATTAGCACTTTTAATAAAATCCCTATTTTTTCACATTAACAAGAACTATTTAAAAAAGTGACAGCTTAAAAACATATTGGAAAAACTCCTCATGAGACAACCTTGTAGTCACCATTGTACTACATTTTTAGGGAAAATTATTAACAGGGGTAATGTGACTAAAAACACCAATGTCAATTTGGTACTTTTTTTAGGGATGTTTCTTGAGTTTATTTTGAAAAACTATTTTTCATGACCTAAAATTCTGACCCGAAGTTGTTATCATTGGATTCTGAAATTGATAGAACATTTAACTCTAAGGTTAGAGCTATGAAAAATCCCCTTATCCCAAGTTTTGAGTCATGCATTTACACAATTAGAAGAAACTTGATTAAACCTGAAATTCCAATGGATTACAACAAAACCTTGAAATAATCGGCTTCATCTTATGATGAAAATCATGAAAATATTGTGGAATATCCCAAAGAAATGACTAGGATTGAAATTAAATCTGGGTTCATGCATAAAATTCAAAATTTTAACTAGTTTCTATGTGAAGATCCACATAAACACCTTTAGTAATTCAATTATCTTTGTGTCAGCATGAAAACTCAAGGAGTTTGTGTAAGTAAAATTAAATTGAGTTCATTTCCTTTTTCTTTAAGTGGAGTTTCCAAATAATGGTTTTTCTGTTCACATTATAAATTGATGATAAATTGTAATTAATTGATGAAAATATTACTTGAAATTTATTTCCATGCTTCTATAATTACTTCCATTTGAATAGATATTTTTGGGATTAGAAAAACTCAATGTGAAACGGTCCATGAGTACTAAGAATGATTCAAAAGACTATTTTATTTTCCTCCACCAGAAAATTAGTGACCAACTTTTGATTAAATATTTTTTTAAGGTTTCTGTATTTTTTATAGAATAATGGTTGATGTTGATATGGGAAGGACTTTATTTGACAAAACACTAAGTGCTTCTAGGAAATTAATTGAAATTATGTCACAAAATGAAATATAGTTTGTAACAAGAGGACTTCTTGATGTGAAATATTCTGAAGCATTCCCAATTGATTTTCATGAAAACAACAAGATTTTGAGTCAATATTTTCATATTACCACCATGGTGAGGTCAATGATGTTTTCCAACAACCCACCAACACAACCCAAACCTGATGAAAATTTCCATATGCAAGTCCATTGTGGAATTTGTTCTTCCAATGTACATTTTAGTGATCAATGCCCAAAAATGAATGATCCTTCTGAGAACTAAAATGTTTTCATTATATTAAAACCATTTCAATCAAACCAAAAAATATAATTTCAAAAAAAAAATCAAGGATGGAACAAACACTCTAATGAATGATTTTGACATACCAGAAAAACCTAGAATCTTCTTTCAAGGAAAATAAAGTAATTATCAACTAATATATTTAAATGAGCAATACGATGCCCATTCTAAGAGAAACTTTAAACCTTCTCATGCCACTTAAAATTCAAAGAGTATACATGAAGATGCAATGAGGCTACAATAAGAGGCATTTTAGAAAGAACAAGAAGCAATGATACAACACCAAGAATAATAAAAACAACAACCAAAGATGATGAATACCTTAATGAATCAAATGGGTAAAATTTTCTCTAATCTTAGATGAATGAAATATAAAATAAAGGGAGGTTTACCCACAAAAACTCAAGTGAATTTGAGAGATAAATTGAAGAGAAATGTGAGTTCTATTGAACTTAGTATTGAAAAAAGATTGAATAACCCTTAAATAGAGAAACTCAAACCTGAGGTTGAAAATGTAAATGATAATACCACCACTGATGGAAATAATGGAAATTATGATTTTTCTTTGGATGAAAACATAACTTCAAGATAATAAATGTTGAATGAAGGAATAAAGAAGGATTGGATGAGGATTTGTGGTACTTGTTTTTCTCAAATAAGTTATCATAATGTCCCAAAAACTATCAAACCACCATTTCCATATCTTAGGAGTAAACCACTAGTGAATTCAAATGATAAAAAAGAGTTGGATAAGGAGGTTTTGGAAATTATTAAGAATTATGTGAAACAAATTCCAATGTATGATAAGTTTCTAAAAGAGATGTGTACCTACAAGAGGAAATTCAAAGGAGTTGAAAAGCTCAATTTAGGGAGGAATATTTCATCCATGATATTACATGATTTACCTATCCAATGTAAAGATACATAAACCTTTAACATTCCCCGCACCATTGGGAAATGCGAATTTGGGGGTTTCATTATTGATTTAGGAGCATCCATTAATTTCATTACACGTTTCTTTTTTACTTATCTAATAAGGTTGTATAATTGAAACCCTATGGAATTATCATTCAACTTCTCAACCAAAGTACTAACAATCCTGTTGGAGTAATAGAGGATATTCTCATTCAGGTGAGATGCATAATTTTTCCTGGGGATTTTTATGTCTTGGATATGGAAGATGATCGGTTTATTACCCATGAACCTCTCATTCTTGTGATACATTTAAAAAATGAAAAATAAAACATTAGTGTTTACAAAGAAACCCTTTAACTAGAGTTTTCAGAATATTTTATTCATCTGAATATTTTTCATTCCATGAAACAACCATTTCAGGATCATTAATCCCCCCAACAAAACATTTTTGATTGGTTTTCCACTGAAATATTTCCTGATTTTTATTTTGACGAAAAACCAACTACTATTTTAAAAGATGGAAATTTTTTGTTGATGAATATGATAAAAAATTGAGTTAAAATGAAGCTTTTAATGAGTCTTGTAATTTTGAAACCACTTTAAATGAGTTTTTTGATCTCATATTGATGAATATGACTTCCAAGAAACCCTTGAAACTGCTAGTGGTCTCACTAGAGAAGATGAAATTTTTTCACATGAAACAAATATAAATAACTTGGAAAGTGATCCAAATGATGAATTTCCTTTAAAATCTAGAGATTCAATGAACAACCACAGCTATGAGTTGTTTTCTTTAATCAATGAAAATACCCCACGTGAGTTAGAGTTTTAACCACTTATTAGGGACCTCAATTATGATTTCTTGAAAATTTCCTTGTTATCATTTCAAAAGATCTATCAAGGGACCAGGAGACCCATATGTTAGGAGTCCTCAAAACCCATTAGAAATCCATCGGATGGAATCTATTTGATTTAACTGGAATCAGTTCCTTAGTGCGTATGCGTTGATATTTCTTGGAGGAAAATTCTAAACCAGTGAGACAATTTCAAAGATGGTTCAATGAAACACTTTTAGATGTTTTCGAGAGATAATTCATCACCTTGTTGGATGATGGAATTATTTTTTCCATCTCTGATAGTCAATGGTTGAGTTCTTTACAAGTTTTTCCCAAGAAAGGTGGCTTTAAAATCTCAAGGAATGCATTTTGTGAGATTTTACCTATTAGGAATTCAAATAAATGGACAATCTTCATTGATTATAGGAAACTCAAATTTGTTACAAGGAAATAACACTTCCCTTTTCCATTTATTGATCAAGTACTTGAAAAATTGGTTGGAAAACCCCACTATTATTTTCTTGATGGATTCTATAGTTATTACTAAATTCACATTACACCAGAGGTTTAAGATAAAACAATTTTCACATAACCCCTTTAGAAACTTTTCTTATAGGAGGATTCCTTTCATTTTTTTAATTCTCCCAGAACATTTCATAGTTTTATAATGAACATTTTCATTATATTTCTAGAAAATTGGATGGATGTTTTTAGGGATTAATTCACTATTTATTGATAATCATTTGAATATTTTTTGAAAATATTGGCTCATGTTCGTAAATATTTCATTGATAATAATATTTTCTTCAATTATGAAAAATTACATTTCATGGTAGGTAAGGGGATTTTTCAAGGTTATACTATGTCTATATATGGAATTCAAGTTGATCAATCAAATTTTGAGATCATTTAGTCATTTCTATACCCAAAAAACATGAATGATGCAAGATAATTCCTTGATAATTCTTTTTTTATAGGAGATTAATAAATTATTTTATTATGGTTTCACTTCCATTGTCTAGATATATCAAAAAAGAAAATCCATTTTTTATGAGAATTTTAAATAGGACATTTGGGAGATGAAACCAAAACTGATAACCCCTCCTATAGTTCAACCAACTAAATGGGACTTTCCCTTTGAAATCATAACTGATGCATCTAACTTTTCTCTTGGGTATGTACTGATTCAATGGTTGGAAAAAATATTATATTATTTCCTATGCTTCTAGGAAATTCGATTTGGACCAATAAAACTACACAACAATGGAGAAGGAACTATTTCCTATTGTCTTTGCTTATGAAAAATTTAGATGTTATCTGATGGGTTCCAAGGTGATTGTATTCACATAAAATTCTACAATCATGTTTTTTTATGAAGAAACATGATGAAAAACCAAGAATTTTATGATATATATTATTGTTATAGGATTTTAATGTTTAAATAAAGCATACTAAAGGAAGTGAGAAGAATTTTTCTAATCATTTGAGCAAGATACCATCTATTTTGAAAGGAAAACTTCATACCTATCCACCAATTTTAAATAAACCTTTCCAAATGAGGAGTTGTATATTTATCAAAGTTAAATACCATGGTTTTATGATATTGTTAATTATTTGGATACTGGTGAAGTTCCCCACTAGGTTTCCAAGAAAAAAATTGCTAAACTTGTGAGTGATTTAAAAAAGTACATTTGGGATGATCCTTACTTGTGGGATTTTTGTAGTGATAAAATGATTAGGAGATGCATTCCAAATTATAAATTTCAAATTTTCCAACATTTTTTCATGCTTTGAGCTATGAAGGAAACTATTAGACACAAATAACCACAAGAAAAGTACTTGATTCTGGTTTTTATTAGCCCGCAATTTTTAGAGATTCTTTTGAATTTTGTAGAACCTATAAAAATTTTCAATTTCAAGGAAACATTGCCAAAAGGGATGAAATTCCATAGCAACCTAGTTTGTTTTGTGATGTCATTGATGTATGGGGTATGCATTTCATGGAGAATTTTTGAAACTATTTTGGATATATTTACATATTCCTTTTTTTATTATGTCTCATGTGGGTAGAGGTTATTCCCATGAGAGAGAACGATGTCAAAACCATGTCCAAGTTTGTAGAAGGAAATTTGTTTTCAATATTTATATTTCCAATATTTCTGATTACGGATCAAGGTACCCACCTTTTTAATATGACATTGGAATCAACTTTGGAGAAATATTTTGTTCATAATAGGGTCTCTACACCCTATCATACTCAAAAAAATGGAATAGACGAGTTGTTAAATAGATAAATCAATCATATTTGGGAAAAAAATGAACCAAAACAGAAAGGATTAGAGTTTGAGACTATATGATGCACTATGGGTCTATAAGACTATTCTAAAAACACTAATTATCATGTCAAAATTTATATTAGTCTATGTAAAGGATTTTCACCTTCTATTTGAGTTAGCGCACAAATTTTTTTGGGATGTTAAATCATGTAACATGAATCTATTTTCTATTGCAAAAGAAAAAAAGGTTTTGTTTGTAGGAGATGGAAGAGATCTGAAATAATGCATATTAAAGCTTTAGGTTTTACTAGAAAAGAACCAAATAATTTCATGATGGGATGATTCTCAAAAAAACTTCAAGGATGGAGAAAATGTGTTGCTTTTTTATTTCATATTGAAGCTCTTCCTAGGTAAATTTCATTCCAAATGGTCTGAACCTTTCATTATTACTCACATTTATTCTTTTGGTTCCATCCCGATAAAATTACTAGATAAAGGTATGCCATTTATTGTCAATGGTGTCATGTTTAATAAATTTATAGAGAACAACGAATACCCTCTAGGGGAAGAGATACATCTTCATGAAGTTGAATACAATTGAAACCAGGTTGTGGATTTCTTTTCACTTATTTTTTCATTTCCTTAATTTCTTTAATTTTATTCTCACATAAATATGTTTCAAAATGTGTAAATTTTACAAAATAATTATGGGGGAGGAACATTGTTGATAAATTTGGATTTTTTTTATTTCCCTTCAATTTTTTTGTTTACGTTTTGCATTAAAGTTTTTGTGTGTTTATTTTATATTCCTTTCATTTCATCTTCAAATTTTAAGTGTTTTTTTTGAAACTGTTGATCTTAGATGATTATCATTGTCACTTTTGAAACCCATTTCAATGAGTGAAACAATTTATCCCATGAAACTAAACATATATGAATTCTAAAAATGAATTTTTTTCAAGTATAATGTTTTTAAAATTTCATGAAAATACCTCTCATTTTTTAATCTCAGGCCTCATCTCACCATCTTAATATTTGAAATACCCTTCATGTGAGGCTTCTAAACCCATTTTGAAATATTCTTCAAATTCACCTCATTTCTTGATAGAACTAATCCATGATTTAATTAATAAGAACATGATTTATTTATGTCAAAACATGAGGTTTGAGGGACTTGTGATTTAAATGATTGGGGAAATTCTATAGTTTTTCAGCCCCTATTTCATGTGAATCCCTTTTAATTTTTCCTTCCATGTAAATTTTATATTTTTGAATACCTTAGTATCCATATAAAACCTATTATGGTATCCACATTACAAGATAATATTCCCTTTCCAACTTCCTTTATAAGTGAAAATGCATTATCTAGTTGAAATTAAGTGTGGGGTGGAGATGACTTGTAGTGTGATAAATTATTTGGTGTTACTTTGGGTGGAGAATAAAAATTATAAGATATTTTTTCTATAGGAAGAATATTTTTTTATGAATAATGTTGTTCCCTTATAGATATTTCATGGAAATAGATGTTGTTCCTATCTAGAGCTCTCAAAAGAAGAAATTTGATCATATCTGGAGATTTCAAAAAAAAAGAATACAAATTTAACATTATTTTATACTAAAAAATTGAAGTAATGGGATGGAAATGATATTATCAATTATTTTAAGATATTTTTTTATAGGGATAGTGATTAGGAGTCCATACTTGTGTGAAAATTAGAATCATGCATTTTTTCTTCAAAAAGAGCCAAACCCTCTTTATTAGGCCTCTGAATTTTTAACATTTCAAACCCACCAACCTGAATCCATATGAAAAAATTAAAAAATTACCATGGTAATAACATGTTTTTGAATAATATTGGGTGTATATAAATAAATTTATAAATCCTATTGTGATTATTTCATGAGTTTGGATAAGAAAAGCCTTGTTGAAAATCCATATTTTTGGGTTGAGAGAAAATTTATATGAGGTAAGCGTGTTGTGTGCATGGGATAATAAAAGAAGTGTAAATGGATTGAATGATCTAAACTGAGAAATTGAAATATATGTTTTGATGAGGCATGATACATTTTTTTTCATGGTGATAAATTGGTGAACTTTATTAGTATGTGTTTTGAATTTAATTTTATTTGATTTGATGATCACTTGTCCTGGTGTCCAAGTGATAAGTGTGGGGGAATTGATAGATATAATATATCCACTATTTTTTATATCTATTTAAATTATTTAAATCCCATAAATTTAACAATTTTCCCTAAATATCGTTATTTTGGATTTTTAGGATGTTTTGAGGTTAAAATTGAAAATTGAAAAATTCTAGAATTTTAATTTTTTTCAATCACTTATATATTTTTCACATAGAATTTTACATATTTATCCAAATAAATAATTTTTTAGGCTACCTATATTCATGGGATACATCATTTTCAATAGTTTCAAGACTTTATTTGACAATCTAGAGTCCCAAATAAATCATTCATTGTGGAAAATCATTCTGGCCGATAGGATGGACCGGACATCATTCAATGGGACATAACTCTAGATACAGGTTTCTAAATGCATTGATTTAAACTATAGAGGATCTAGGACTCATTTTAACCATTCACGGTAAATATAAATGGAAAATTAACTCATTAATGTATTCTATGAAGGATTCAAACAAGATAAATATGAAAGGTATCACTAATCGTAAAAAGTTTTCTTTGGTAATTAATTCATATATTTTTTATCACAAGGTAAAATCATATGAAATTTGTATCGTGGATATATTATTTTATTTCTGAAAAATATTTATAATAAAGAATATAAATATTCATTTGGGAAGGTAGAGAAAATCGGGCTAACTTTGGATGAACAGAAACCGGACAGTAGATTTCCATCCCCCCTTCTCTTTGTATTTCCATATCCTCATCATTACAATGGTGGTTGGCTTGAGAAACCAAGGGTAAGGTTGATATAGTGATATTGATGATGATGATATTCATTCGTGATGTAATGGATAAGATAGGGTCTACTAGAGTTATGCAAGGCGACACACTAAGTAGTTGTGGACAACGAAAACCATTGGACACTCTCTTCCGAGTTGCGATCTTCTTGGGTAATATCTTTTTGAATTTATCTTGAACTTATATTTTTTTAATGAATATGGTTTTTCAATATTTAATATATTTTAAAATAAATTTTTTGGATTTTTTTTCAATCTATTAAGTAATATAATTGACTTAAATATTTTAGTTTCTTTGGGGATTTCATTCCATTGAGAATGGTGATATCACATAGGTTTGATTTCTTGGAGGTATTCAAGTAATTTAATCAATTATATAGGAGGGGGAACAATAATATTAAGGTATTGATATGATATATATGAAAAATAAGTTGTTCAACTAAGGGTATTTTTGTGGGTATTGAGTATTTCAATTGGGAATTTTTTTAAACAAGGAAGAGGGGAGTGTCCAAGATGATTATTCTTATCCCCAACTACTGTTTTGATTCAAATTTTAATCCACTTTTATTTCCTATCAATTTTTATTTGTGGTATTTAATTATATTGTAATTTATTTTATATTTGTATTCTATATTATAAATTTCAATCAAATACCCAATTTTAGATTTAACAATAATAGACAAAAATTAACAATGTGACAGTTTGACAACTTAGTCTGCTACCTTCTCATGAGCCAACCTCTTGGCCACCAATATTCTAAATTTTTAAGGGGAAATTATTGAATAGTGGTAATGTGACTAAAAACTCCAACATCATCCACTAGTTATGCACCCAATGAAATCTAAATCTCTATGAATTAAATGTCATCGTCTTTTCCTTGCATCAAAGTAAGTGATCAAATGGAACACATTGATAATAATCTCAAGTCATGAGGCCAATACACATGTCCATAGATATGAAGAACCAATGACACAAGAAACATGTGATATTCCTATTGGTATGTCTTTCCTAATGATCTCAACTACTAGATATCACCATGTGAGAACTTCATGAGAAGAATTCTCAATACTTCTGAACCTCTATCACTAAAGAGTCACATATCATCTATGTCTTATTGATATGATTTATTTGGACCATAGGACATAAATTCATGATTTTGTTAATAGTATGTATAAGTTATTATTATAGCATGGTAACTATTATAACCCTTTGATACAACATTTAATCTAATGACATTACCATAAATATAGTTTACATTGAAGTATCAACACAATTCCAGTAAGACAAACTCATGTATGTATCTAACTATATAAAATTTATGGTAATAAAAGTATAAAAACTTGTTAGGTCTAGGGGACCTACTTTGAACCATCCCTATATATGGGTCGGACCAAAATAGGGAATATCCTTACAATAACTCTGTGTGACTTGATTCCTGTTCCCAAAGGATGTGTACTAACACCCATGTCTCAAATCCTGGTCCCATCCATGATGTAGATAAAATTTCCCCTTACCTTGAATATGGGATAGACTGGTGAAAGGGATTATCTAATAATATACACAAGTGGATTGATTCATGTTACCATATGAAACATAGTGACACCCCAATCTAAAATATTAGGCCTAAACACCATATAAAAAATGGGGAGAGAGATAAAAAATTATCCCTCCTTGCATATGGTCCAAACCTATTCATGTATTTCTATTTCAAAGACATATATGTGGACTGATTCTTGACATCATAGGATACTTAGTGATGCACGAATTCTATATTACAATACCATACATGGCTTTTCATTTATCTCAACCATGTTCCTCTATGAGAGTTAGATCCAGGAAGAGGTTCTAGCCCACATTAAAATGTGAACATACCCACATATTACTAGTCAAGAACTCTCACACAGCTCAACTGATTATCCAATTATCTCTTGTTTATCATGCTTATCATGACTCGTGTGAGATTAGGGAACCTATAAATCCAATCTGACCCTTGATATAAAGGTGAATTCTATTCAAATATAGAGAACCATATCCTATTATCATAATGTTAAACTACAAGATTGTGTCCCAATTACATAACATTAAACTTCACAACAACATCCTAGTAATGTGACATTAAACATTATGAAAACAAAAACCTAGTCACATGTAGTTAAATTGAATGAAAATGTCCTTTTAAAATAGCGTTAACCTTCTCATCATTAAGTATTCATGAAGAAAAGATCATCCTTATAATCATTGTGCACTCAATAATTTTATGTTTTATCCCTTGAACTTGAAAATATGTTCAGAACACGATGGAATAACTTTTAGGGACCCCAAAGACTTCTTGAATATTTTGTTCTCTATTAAACAACATATATACTTTGATATCTTGTTTAATAGAAACCAACTCATTGAGTTGATACACTTCTCTTAGAATCCCAAAAACTTGAGTGGTTTCTATTGATTATTCTCTTTAGAAAATTTTTAATAGGGACTGGATAATCTGAAGGGACCCTTCTAGGATTCACTAGTGAATAACAGAATGCCAAAAAGATTATGTTGAGGGGATTTTTTGGTCCCAGAAGAGGGTCCTCCTTTAAATTTAGGAGATATTTTCCCAAATGTGTGGGATATAGGATTTTTTAATTAATACTGTTTGACATGTACCCATCGATCACTACCTCCAATTGACTCAAATATTCTTAGGTTATTATTTACACTTCCCATAACCCAATTTTTCAAGAAGATTCAGATACCCTTGATGTTAATCACTTGTGAATCATACTCATTCTCAAATAAATATTATTAAATTGTATTATTATACCCTTCCATTTTAGTTTAAGTATACTTTATAAAGAACAAACATCCTGGGGATTCAAAATCGTTTTATACACATCCTTTTCCACCATACATAATTCATACCCCATTTTAAGGACTATATCTCCAGATACCTTTAGTGCATGTTCTCTTAAAATTTCATAAACCCTATTCCCACATACTACTAGTTATCCCTTAAAACATATTGGTAATTAGCATTGACCAATCCTAAAGGGACCCCATTGGCATTCACTAGTGATAACATAATGCCTAAGCATGTACCTAGGGAATACCTTGGTCCTGGAAGTAAGGCCCCCCTTAACGGCATGATATATTTCTATAATAGTTTAATGTTAATCTCAATAATTTTAAAAATATTTATCCTTGAAATATAAATTTAAAGACATGATTTATCTCACCAATTTTCCCATATATAAGATGGATCAAGAATGACTCAGTAATTTATTCCTTTATTCTTATGTCCTGGTGTCAAGAATTTAAATGGGACAAGATCTCCACGTCCTTATTGCATGATGTTAAATTCAATGTAACATGTCACTATTTATTAATAAAAAATACATATGTAATAGATAATTACTATTAAAAATCTAGATCAACATAGAAAATAAGATCCCCACGTCTTTATGTGATAATTAAACCTGTATAAGGGATAATATACAAGAACTATCTATGGATTGATTACTGTTTCCACAGGATACACAGTGATGCCCAAATATAAAAAAAATCTAACTACAATATAACTAGAAAACACCCTTCCTTACATATGGGTCAGATATGGGTAAGGAATTTTAAATATGAGAACTACATGTGGCATGGTTCTTATTGTCACAGGATATATAGTGGCACCCAAATCTCAAATCCTAGGCCCATTTGTAATGTAAAAAAAACAACCAATATATATATATATTTCATCTCCATACATATGGGGCAGACTTGTATATGGAGTATTCATTTGAACAACTACACGATTCTTGATTATTGTCATCACAATATATGATGTGACACTTAGATATCTTATTTTAGGCCTAGTTGTGGGCTCTAACCACTCCCAACTATGTTCATTGATGGGAACAAATTTTTTTGGGGGATTTCAACTCATATAAAAATACGAATACCACTACACATTCCCTATAATTAAATCTCACATGGATCAATTTACTACGTAGTTGTATCATGTTTCTCATGATGAGTATGGCCCATTTGAGCATAAGGGGCCTAGTAAGCCACTATGACCAGTGTTATTGAGTTGTATTCTATTCAAAAATAGAGAACCGTTTCCTAGTTGCATGACATTAAATTGCATGACTATTTCCTAGTCACATGATGTTAAAATACATGTCTAGATGTCTTCATGCCAAACGGTGCATCCCCCTGATAAATGTGTTTTAAATAATCGTATGTCTTATCTATCCACCCTAAAACGTGTTTAATACACGTTGGCATAGACTTTATGGTGCTCAAACATTTCTTAAATCTCATGTTCCTCATAAAATAACTTCATATCTTTGATATATGAGATGAAAAAATATTTTCCTTGAGTTTATATACTTATCTTTTAACCCATAGACAACAATATCTCATTCTCTTAGTTCACCTTATTTAAAACTGGTAACAAGGACTAATTAATCTGAAGGGACCACACTAGGATTTGTTAGTGAATAACATGATGCCTAAGAGCCTATGCTTATTGGAAATTCTGGTACTAGTGGAAAGAAATACCTTATATATAGGTGTTATTATTATGATTGTGTGATATATAGTCTTTTCCCCTTACATATGGTTGACTTGTACCCATTGGTATTCATCTCCCACTAGATTAGATGTTCTTGGGTTATAATTTACATATCCCAAGACACAACTATTAAAGAGGATTCATATTCCCTTGATGTTACTCATTTGTGCATCTTACCCATTTCATAATCAAGATTATAACATTGGATTATTTTACCTTTCATTTTTAGCAATGAACCTCTTGTGAATACCCAAATTTCACAAGGTACCCATTATTCTCATCAATCTCATTGGGTTAAAGATGCATGACCACAATGAATCATCCATGTCATGTCATGGTGGCACGACCTTAAACTACATGAGATATGGACCATACTAAAAAGACCTAAAACCACTTAAATTAGGAAACTTTTCCATCCTATCCATAGATATATGATAGATATGAATGTTTTATCTCAATATCGGGATATTATATGGAAATTCCATTTCCTTATATATGAAATTGATCTACATAGAGGACCCTTTAGTCATCTATGTTGTCAAGGATCACTAAGAGAAGATAATAACTACCCCTCCCTATATTTAAGCTATATCTATGTGAGGTGTCCTCTTTATGATAACTATGTATGTATTCATTCATATTGACATAGGATATGTATTGATTACAAAGTTTCTAATCCTAGTCCCATCCACGATATTCAAAATAATAATTCCCCCTATGTTTGCATGATACCGATCTGTGTAAGGAATATACTTATATTATAATTATATGTGCATTGATTCTAGATATATAAGTATATTAAGTGACATCTTGGTATATTATCTTGGTCCTAGTAACTAGTTTTCCACTATACCCTGTGCTTTATCTATATTTAAAATTTCCAATATTATTTAGTTATAAGAATATAAACATTCCCCCATAAGTGAAACCCTATCCCATTAAAAGAACCCTTCTCCTTGATCGAATAAATGATACTTAAAGTTCATGTGCCTAAGATATAGTGGGTGACTCCTTTAAGGGAAACATTCAACTATCCTCTACATACTAGTCAAATATACATGAGGGTACCATTAAATTCTCCACAACTATATATATATATATTGTTCCCTATCCTTATATGATATGTAGTGATTCATGGAAAACCTGTCACTGAGACCATCCATGAATGCAAAATAAATAAAAAATTCCCCCTCCTACATTAATGTTTAAATATTTTAAGAGATACCTCACTTCACTGATTGATCTATGTTATTGTAGAAATTAATTTTCCTTTTCTACACATATTCTGGAAATTCATAGACAAATCTTTGAAAATATTATAAACAACAACACACATTTTAGGTTTCACAATCCCTTCTTGGGTATTATGTGACCCATAAACCACATTCATGTCTTTTATGTCTAAAATGATTCCCACAAGTTCCTCGACTTGATACACTTATCATAGAACACTGTATCATTAAGTCAGTTCTCTTTGTTCTCCCTTGTAGTGTATTGGTAAGAGGGACCGAATGCTCTGAAGGGACCCCATTATGATTATATTATGAATATTGAAAAACATAAATGTTTATTCCTAGTGTAATTTTTATCCCTATAGTAATGGTCCCCTTAAATCCATGATCTATTTTTCTAACTACATGCTATATTGGTTTCCACCATTGCTAATTTTCAGTGTATACCCACTATACTCATTTTCTACCCAAATCAGATATTCCTATATCAAAATTTATAATTTCCATGGTAATACTATTAAAATGGATATTAAATCCTCAATGTTAAAGCATTGTGTATTTTTGTAACGTCCCGAACTGGCTCACCCCTAAACCGGTGGCTGGACCAGTCACCACATAACCTCAAGTGCATCTCCCTGTATGCCTGAGTTTTCTGACTAGCATCGAGGGTATAAGGATAGTCAGTGGGGATAATATACCCTCTTATTAGAGTAAAAATAGTGGACAATAGTAGAAAATAAAGGAATCATTCTAATAAATGATAAAGCAATGGAAGAAAGATTTTTATAAAACATGAACAAAAATGGAAAATGCCAGTTTATATAGTAGATGCACGCATGACATGCTAATGATAAAAAATGGAAATCAGTGAACAAAATAGTTAGCTTTACATTCCCATAAAGAAATAAATAAACAATGACTCAAAGCCCCGAGGGTGGTCTCCTCGAACATCCCGAGCTTCAGCTTGGTCCTATGCTCTTATCCCCCAAGTTTATACAAACAGAAAAATACCACAACCAAATAGAATCTACCCAGGTACCCCAGTGAAATGGTAGCCCAAGTAGGGTGTGATATATACATATTAGCATGTCGGGACCACCAGTGTCTACCCCAAATCCAGGCATTCGATAAATAATTTAATTAGTGTGAAAGCATGCATAAATAAAGTAAGCATTACAATGTAAGTATACACCCAAGTACCTGCTTCAGCCCTAAACTGGTGTATGAACCTGCATTATACATCTATCATGTATAAAAAATAGTCATTACACATTCATTTCAGTTATCAATTATTCAAACCTCATTAAATTATGAATATCTTGAGTTCCGGCCTAAGACCGACATTCCCCGTATAAGTCACTCATAATGGATGTCTCTAAAGACCATCTAAGAAATCCAAGTAAAGATCGAATCCAATATTGTTCTTTTTCTTGGATAACGTGTCATAGAATATTCTGTTTAATCATCCATATACTATGTTCGATCCTTTCCACTAATAATAAATAGTGATTCACCCAACCAATACCAAAAATACGAGCCCGTCCACTAGGAATAATGATTCGCTCCTGGGTCTGCTCACTAAATAGTGATTCTCCCAATTCATTAACATGTCCAAACCCTTTCTCATATCTAATTAAAAAATCATAACATCACATCATATTTAATTAACCATTTAATTCAAATCATGTTCGATCAAGTGGACCCATAGTCCAGCGTCAATTAATGGGTGTAGAACGTCATGTCTAGCACCCTCGTGAGCATTTGGAGCATCTGTCCTTGTCTCACAAACCATGGGTATTTGGAGCTTCAGTTGTTATCCCATGAAAGAGGATTTTCATGAAAGATGGGTGTAGAACGCCATGTCTAGCACCCCGTGAGTATTTGGAGCATCATTCCCTGTCTCACAACCCATTTATCAATCATATATATATATATATATATATATTATTGGTGTAGAATGCTATGTTAAACACCCCAAAACCATCCATTAATTAACTCATAAATTAATGAATCAAAACTATTAATTAATTCAACAACTAATTAACAATATAAATCTATCATCATATAATTCTACAATTAATTAACCATTAAACATCTCAATAGTTAATAATTAATTAACAATTAATTATTCTTAACCCCAAGTAAGAAAACTAGATAATTAACTCAACATTTAATTATCCCAATTCCTTAACCAAAAATGTGATAATTAATTCACCAATAAATTATCCTTATTCCCTTACTAACGCAATTGATTAGTTAAATATACCAAATCTATTAATTAACACAACATTTAACATAGTACACATTACAATTAATTAATTCATCAATTAATTAATATACAAAAAAAATCACATCCATAATTAATTTTCTAGAATTTATTTTCCAAAACATCACTGGAAAATCCCATTATTTAATCTAACAATAAAAATAACTATTTAGTCAAAAAAATTTATCACAAATAATATTCAGATCAATTATCTCCTTAAGCAAAAAATAATATCTCATGAACAATTCATCAATTGGGTAACCATTCACCATTTAACATGTAATAATTAATCTATCCATTAATCATTAACAGTTTCCAATTTATCTTCCGATAAATACATGTCAAGTAATTATTCATATTCTATAATACCAATATTCAATAATTTCCAAAAATTCTAAACTCACATCTTGGGAATTAATTCTTCTATTAATTACCCTGTTACTCATCTATCTCTATTAAAATCATTTAATTATTTAATCATATCGCTTTAACCAAATCATTAATACATGCTTAAAACCAATACATAGTTATGTCCTCATTTATCTCACATGGGCAGCATCATTCAATAACATCAAGGTGCATGCATCAACATAGAATTTATCATCACTAAGCAAACGACATATGAAAAACTAAAACCACTAGAAATCATTTTATTAGTGAATTTATTAAAGTAGATAACTTGGAAAAGGACCCTACCTCAGGGTGGAACCAATTTAATTATGCAGAATCTTGATATACGGTGACAAAAAATCCACAACTGGTTTGCATTCACATGTGCTCACTACTTTATATATATATACATATACATATATATAAGTGAAAATAGTCTAAAATGGTAAAAAAATTCAATATATTAAACAGTTACCCAAAATCAAAGAAGAAATGACCAACACACCTCTAACTAGGTACCAAGAACTCAGATAAATTATCAGACTCCAAAATAGATGGTGCAAAACCATCCAGTGGGTTTAGAAGCTTACTCAAACTAAAGGCAGCGAAACAATTCATGACCATCCACCTCACCCTTGGTAGTGGATGATAGATTATGGACCAACATGCCCCTAAACACCAATCACATAACCTATTGAAAGAAAAATACAACAAACAGTATTATCCTCAAAACCCTAAATTCATCCAAACCAAATTTTCCACCGAAAAAGAGAAGAATCACAAAAGTGATGAAGAAAAACCTTATAGAATATCCTGAATTGAATAATCGGACCAAATCCACGAAGAAATTGGGAGGAATCACCGCAGACAGTGGACCAGGGAATGGGGGTCGCATGCTATAGTTTCTGCCCGGGGGTTTTTGCGCACTGTTGTAAATCTCTGCCAGGAGGAGGTCATGCCAAGAGGAGGAGCTTGTGGCAAGGGGTAGAGCTCACATAGAAAAGGAATCCAAGAATAGGACTCGTGTAGCATGAAAGGAGTTGCGGGGGGATTTTCACACACCACGTACAGGAAGGGAGGGATGCACATAGCGCCTCTTGAGGGAGAAGAAAGGGGGTTTGAGCCTCCTTAGTGTTGTTCTAAAAAAATCCTTATTAAAAACATAAAATTAAATCCTTATTAAAAATATAAAATTAAATCCCTAATTTAGATTGTAATAATGATAGTGAAAGGTATTTATAATTATAATGATAATAATCTTAATAATTATAATAAAAACCATGAAATTATTATTATCATCCTAAAAATGTTACTTGGATATACTTCAAACTCCATATTGATCATTTAATTAAATTTATTATCTTTGACTTAAAATTAATAAAAAATTCCTTTCACAAAAATTAATTAAATTCATTTTTTACCTTGAATTTAATTAATTAACACAATAATAATAATAATAACATCCTTATTGTTATTTTTATTAAAACTTTTGTTTATTTAAAATAAATAAAAATACATTTTCAGAGTCAGGTAATGGACAGTTTTTACCGCATGGTCGATTAAACATGTGAATCCCCTGCGTCGACTATCGGATACATGGGGTATCCCACATGGCTCACCTGTATGGTTTTTCTAATCGTGCATAGCCCGATATCAAAACTTAAAACGGTTCATGCATGAAACCTTATTCTGATGCATGATTTTCAAATCCTCTTATCCATTAATTACCAAGAAATTTAATTTACCTTTTAATTTTATCCGATTTAAAAACACGGGTTCTTACAAACAACCCACCTTAAAAACTTACCATCCTTGAGAATCCATCGGAAACTATTACAACAACTGCTGAGCTACCAAGGTCAAGAATGTTTTTCATTTGAAAAACCACATTACGTTTCGAAATGAAAAAGTTACTTTTAACTAAAACATTAGTCCAACCACTTAATTATTTAAAACCTGATCCAAAGCTCACCGAAACAGAGCTTACATCTTAGGCCATTACAAGGACCTCATTAAAGAAAAAGGTCGAATCTCGATCAACCAACAGAAACTGGTTGCACATGATTTCCTAGAAATATATTAATGTAACAAAACCCACACTCACCCTTAAACTTACAACATGACTTTAAAACTATTCCCTAATCAATTTCATGTTCACCGAAGTCATTACCTGACCTCAGGTGACATTACCAAGTCAAGCCATCGCAATTCTATTTAAAAAAACTAACATTACCCAACATTAATAAATGTGTAGCCCAAATAAGCCACACATCCCGCATACAACCCAGATAACAACCACTCATCAAGACCAACAACATTTAAAATTTTAGTGCAGTGTAAGAATGACACTATCTTAGTGTCTACATGACGAGGCCCAGATAGGGGACGTACTCATCGTATTCGGAAGAATGTGCTATGAGTAAACCAAGGTCACTAAAAAGATCAGTCGAACTACTACCAGACGACTCTATTCAAAAAGATCAGTGTCACCTGCTGACACATTTACTAAAATCGATGCAAAACTACCAACCTAAGGATTTTCCATGTCATCACAAGAAAAGATCAGCCGCTCACCAGAGTTCTATTTCAAAAAACCTTAACGCATGCGTGTAATGTTCCTCGAACCACAATCGCCATATCAAACATTGATCATAAAAGCTTTAACATAATCCTATTGGCTTGTCAAAACACTCGAGTCCCAAAAAGTCATCCTGAGTACTGGGACGAACTTACCTTAATTCCCAAAAAATTATAAGGGTACTACCTACCACGGGCTATCCCCTTATGAAACATAAACGTCAACCCTCTCTCTTTGTCATGAAAAACCAAGATCATGAGGTTTAAAATCCCATTTTTCATTTTAGAGATTTTTAATTTATTCATTTCAACCTTTTAACATTTGAATGAATTTCAACAAACACCTAGGTACATTTTCACAACAAGTCACTTGGTTTTCAATCAACGCCCCACAGGCAAAATCAACACGCTATAATAAACATCCTATTTAAACATTTCAAATATAGTGTTATCCAAATATAAATAGGAAATTTAGAATCTAAATTGCTTTTACCAAAAAGGAAACCTCCGAGGGTCCCATTTATTCAATCTGGGTTCTTCAAAAAGAAAACGAACTACAATTCATTTCAATCAAAACTCAGTAGTTTTACATTTATAACCATTTTCAAACATACTAAGGTTATATGAGGTTCAATCACATGGGTGGCCACCTACCAATCTATAAGGCACCCATACACCATAACACTAGAATTTGTCTCCCTTTTAATCAAAATAAATTTAATTTATGGTTTAATTTGGTATCCTTTCCCACAAGTTTGAATACACGGGTTACCCATTACCTAGTTATAAGGCACCCATACAACTTACAACTGAAAACTAGTTCTGTCGTAATCACATCCAAATAAATTTAAAGAAACCAATCATTTATCAGCAATCTAACATGTCACTACAAGTAGCTAACACAAAGCAACATGTTGAATCCACTAAAACATGTCATAACATAGAAACATGGAACATAAGCAAGATAAGAATCATGGAATATTATCACCCAAACAAGTTAATTATATCACCGAAATATGATATCTAAAAATACATGCTAAATAAGTACAAGACATGGAATATATTCAAGGTACACAATCCATATTAGTAGGAATCCTACTAATGCAACTACATGGAATGACCTATATACATGGCATGTGAACCTATATGTGCCTAATATTATGCCTATAGTGCAACTTCCTTTCCATATCAGGCCATGAATATTGTTTTTAAAAATTATCAAAATCAATATGTAGCGGAAATTACACCAGTCCCTCTAGGTGAAATCATATCAACTGTAATAGCGAACAACATGAACAACAATACAAACCCCTAACACTTGGTCATTTCTCGTACGTGGGGTGATCAGTTCCAAGAACGACTATTAACCCAAGCTTCAACACATTCATAGTCTCATATCTACCATCCCCAAAATAGTAAGACAAAGGAAAAGAATCTACCTTTGATACCACTTTGTTACCTCACGACCCGGCTCACCCTTGAACCAGTGGCCAGACCGATTGCCACATGACCTCAAGCACATCTCCCCATACACCAAATACTGCCGACTAGCAACGAGGGTCTAAGGATAGTCAGTGGAGATACAATACCCTCTTATTAGAGTAAAAATAGTGGACAATAGCCAAAAATAGTGGAAGTAGTCTAATAAATGATAAAGCAGTGGAATGAAGATTTTTATAAAACATGAACAAAAATAGAAAATTCTAGTTTATATAGTAGATGCATACATGACATGATAATGATACAAAATGGAAAGTAGTAAACAAAATAACATGATTTACATTCCAATACAGAAATAAATAAACAATGACTCAAAGCCCTGAGGGCTGTCTCCTCGAACATCCTGAGCTTCAACTCAGTCCTCTTCTCTTATCCCCCATGTATATGCAAACAACACAATCCTACAACCAAATATAATATACTCAAGTACCCCAGTGCAATGGAGGCCGGAGTAGGGTGTGATATATACATCTCAGTAGTCTGGGACCACCGATGTCTACCCCAAATCCAGGCATTCAATAAATAATTTAAACAGTGTGCAAGCATGCATAAATAAAGTAACCAGTACAATGTAAGTATACACCCAAGTACCTGCTTCATCCCACAACTGGTTTCTGGACCTACATTATAAATCTATCATGCATACACAACAATCATTACACATTCATTTAATTTATCAATTATTAAAACCTCCTTAAATTATAGAATGAATCAAGTTCCAGACAAATCCCAAAATCCCCTACATAAGTCACTCACAACGGTTGTCTCTAAAGACCATCTAAGCAATCAAAGTGAAGAACAAATCCAAGATTGATATTTGGAATGAATGACATGTCATAGAATATTCAGTCTAATCTTTCAAGTACTATGTGTGAGCCCATCCAATAATAATAAATAGTGATTCTTTCAACCAATAACAAAAATTCAAGCCCGCCCACTAAATTAGTGATTCTCTCTTAGGTTTGTCCACTAAACAGTGATTTACCCAATTCATTAAAATATCGAAACCCTTTCTCATATTAAATTCACAAATCATAACATCACATCATATTTCATTAACTATTTAATTAAAATCATATTCGATCAATTGAAACCACAGTCCAATGTCAATTCATGGGTGTAAAACGTCATGTCTAGCACCCTTGTGAGTATTTAGAGCATCTGTCCTTGTCTCAAAACCCATGGGTATTTTGAGCATCAGTCCCTGTCCTATAAAAGAGTATTTGCATGCAATCTGGGTGTAGAATTCCATGTCCAGCACCCCATGAGTATTTGGAGCATTAGTCTCTGTCTCACAAGATGTTTGTCAATTTTTACATATATATATATATATATCATTGGTGTAGAACGCCATTTCTAACACCCCAAAACCATCCATTAATTAACTCATAAATTAATAAATCAAAACCGTTAATTAATTAAACAAGTAATTAACAACATAAATATCCCATCAAATAATTATACAATTAATTAACCAGTCAACATATCAATAGTTAATAATTAATTAACAATTAATTATTCTTAACCACAAGCAATACAACTAGATAATTAACTCAACATTTAATTATCCCAATTTTTTAACCGAAAACATGATTATTAATTCACCAATAAATTATCTTTAGTCCCTTACTAGTCAAATCGATTAGTTAAATATACCAAATCTATTAGTTAATGCAATAGTTAACATAGTACACTTTACCAATAATTAATCCATTAATTAATTAATCTAAAAGATAAATCACATCTATAATTAATTTTCTATAATTAATTATCCAAAATATCACTGCAAAAGCATGTCATTTAATCTATTAATAAATATCACTATTTAGTCAAAACAATGTATCACAAATAATCGTCGGATCAATTATCTCGTTCATCTAAAAAAATATCTCACAACCAATTCATCAATTGGTTAACCATTCACCATTTAACATGTAATAATTAATCTATCCATTAATCAGTAAAAGTTTCCAATTTATCTTTCGATAAAAAAATGTCATGTAATTATTCATATTCAAAATTTCCAATATTCAATAATTTCCAAAAATTCCCAACTCACATCTTGGTAATTAATTCTTCGATTAATTACCCGGTTACTCATCCATATCCATTAAAATAATTTAATTATTTAATCATATCACTTTAACCAAATCAGTTATACATTCATAAAACCAACACATGGTCATGTCCTCATATATCTAACATGGGTAGCATCATTCAATAAAATCAAGGGTCATGCATCAATATATCATATACCAGTACTAACCGAAAGACACATGAAAAACCCAAACCACTAGAAATCATTTTATTAACGAATTTATTAAAGTAGAGCACTTGGAAAAGGATAATACCTCAGGGTGGAACCAATTTAATTACATAGTAGCTTGACATATGGGGGCAACCAGTCCACAACTGGTCTGTAGTCGCATGCGTGCACTCCTTTACACACACAGATATATATATATATATATGTATGTATGTATGTATGTATGTATGTATATATATACGTTTATATAGTATACACTGATCAAAAAAATTCAATATATTAAAGAGGTACTTAGAATCAAATAAGAAATGACCAATGCACCTCTAACTAGATACCAGGAACTCAGATAAATTATCAGACTCCAAAATAGATGGTAAAAAATGAACCAACAGATTTAGAAGATTAATCGAACCAAAGGAAGTGAAACAATTCAAGACCATCTACCTCTCCCTTGGCGGAAGATTCCCGATTATGAACCAATAGGTCTCTAAACACCAATCACATAACCTATTGAAAGAAAAACACAACAACCAATATTATCCTCAAAACCCTAAATTCATCCAAACCAAATTGGCCACAGAAAAAGTGACGAATCACCAAATAGATGAATAAGAACCTTATATAATATCCTAACTTGAATAATAATACCAAATCCATAAAGAAATTGGGAGGAATCACCACGGGCGGAGGACTTGGAAAGGGGGTCGCACGCTATAGTTTCTGCCCGGGGGTTTGTTCGCGTTGCTGTTAATCGCTGCCAAGAGGAGGTCATGCTAAGGGGAGGAGATCATGCTAAGGGGAGGAGCTTATAAACAAGAGGCATACAATAAGAGGACTCGTGCGGCATGGAAGGAGTTCCAGGGGGAGTTTCTCACACCACGTATAAGAGGGGAGGGCTGCACATAGCGCCTCATGAGGGAGAAGAAAGGGGGATTGAGCCTCCTTAGTGTTTTTATAAAAAAATACTTATTAAAAACATAAAATTAAATCCATCAATTTTAATGTAATAATGATATTCAAAGATATTTATAATTGAAATGATAATAATCATAATAATTATAATAAAAACCATGAAATTATTACTGTCATCCCAAAAACGTTACTTGGATAGACTCCAAACTCCCTATTTATCATTTAATTAAATTAATTATCTTGGACTTCAAATTAATCAAAAATTAATTTCAGAACAATTAATTAAATTATTATTTTTTACCTTGAATTTAATTAATTAACACAATAATAATAATAATAGCAACATCCTTATTATTATTATTATTATTAAAACTTTCATTTATTTAATATAAATAAACACACATTTTAAGAACTGGGTAACCCACGGTTTGGCCTACATGGTTGATTAACCATGTGAAGCTCGTGCGTCTCCTATCGGATACCTGGGGTATCCCGCATGTCTTACCCCCACAGTTTGACTAACCGTGTGTAGCCTGATATCAACACATAAAACTGTCCATGGATGGAACCTTATTCTGACACATGGTTTTGAAATTCTCTTATCCATTAATTACTAAAAAAATTAATTTACCTTGGAATTTTATCCAGTTTAAAAACACAGTTTATTACAATTTTATCCATTCTTAATGAAAGAATATGTACTTAATTCCAGAACCTTTTAGTGGACTTCAAATAATGTGTAACACCCTGACCCCATTTACCTAGAGTCTGTGTATTATTACATAACATTGGAATGATCACAAAAGATCAAGTCCCGAACGACTGATTAGTTTAGTAGCCTTGGAAGTACTAGATACATACATAAGTTTTACATTTCATTATGAAATGAAAAAAACAACAACATTGTGTCCCCTTTGAATGCACTCATATCCCTTAGCTTATTCCTGTAGGCTAGTCATAATATAATTCTTCGCATCTTGGAAAAAATAAAACATAAGAAAGGGGTGAGCTCAGGTGCTCAGTAAGGATAAAAATATAGCAGAAACTTTCATAAATAAGCATAAACATTTAAGGCAATGTATAAGAATAAAACACAAGCCTTTTAAACTTAAAATTCAGTATAATATGGAAAATATAAGTCTAATAATTCCATTTACTTATTTACATGGATATTCTACTAGTCGAATGATCACATGTAAAATCAATAAAGAACTTCATAATGATGGAATGCATAATGTCGGACATCATAATCACATAGCCAAGGCCTCGTGACAAGACTACAAATAAGATTTTTTCAAGGCCTTGTGCCAAGACACTCGTTTTTCTCATGAAACCTTACAATGCATTGAGGGTCTATAGCAGGCCCCACCCCTCACTTACTAAGTCCAATGCATTACTAATATGAAAAGGTTGAAACATAATATAAGCCATCGTATTAAAACTAGCATAGAAAATGTCAATTCTTTAACCACAAACCATGAATGGTATAAAAATAGCACATCCACAGTAAAAAATATCACAAAACATTCAATACAATATGGAATATTTTATCATAATAAATAAACTTCAAACAAACATAAAATCCCATGAAGTATGTTAACATAGATGAAATCAATCCAAAAACTATTTGAGTGAAATATCTATTTCTACATTTTATTCATTTATAAGTCACGTAATTATAAAAGAAAAAATTTATTTTGAAAATATTATTATTAGATTTTAAGAGAAGCTTCCAAGGTGTTATAATGACAGTTAATGGCCTCACCTTTCGTATAAGTTAAAAAAACACTCTTTCCTTAATTTTGTTGAAAATGTCATAAAGTTCCTTGTTTATAAAATGATGGAATGATTTCTTTAAAAACATTTTATAAAAAGTAAAATAGGTTATAAATGAATTTAAACCATATTCTATGAAATAGTAAAAAAAAATTTAAATACATTTTAACGAAACATGGATGTAGATGATAAAGAATTCCCAGTAGATACTTACGTACAAACAACTTCGGATAATAATGAGATTGTAAAATTAACCCTTACCTTGTAGTTTTACATAGTTTATAATACGTTAACCTCCTGTATAATGGTAAAATAATAGTTAATAAATTATACAAGAACCAAATTCATAAATATGATATCATATATGATCTTCTAATATTTATTTTTTAATGATATTTCAGTAGTATCACTGTTTCAGGTGTTAACTGATTCATTTTCCTTTATAAGTTTTGTTATGTAAGTCATGTTTGTTATGGATAGGATGTATTTTATTCATATATAGAATGATATTAATTTATTTAATCATTATTTTTAATCATCAAAAGAAAATTATTCTTAAAAGGTTACGATGGGGAATGAAATTTCATCGTGTCGTGGAGACGGTAGGTCGTACGTATGCATGAGCGACAATATCATTCTATTGATGGAGAAATGTTATGTAATTTGATGGTATATTATATATACAGAATAATTAACATGTTATATTTATTATTTTCACCAATTATACTCATTATTATACCCATCCAAATAATGAAGCGTTGAATAACAAACTACACCACGACGTGGAGACGGTAAGCCGTGCGTACCCATGTATGGTGACATTATCATTCATAGGATGGATAGAATAATGAATATGGTTGTACCATATTTATAATAACATCATAGTATGTATAAGTTACTGGAGTTATTATTTTGGTATGTAAACAAAAAAGAAAGAGGAAGTGGAAGAAGTAAAGAACTTTGAAAGAGGTGATGAAGTAATTATCTCTTCTTCGGGTTCTTCATTTTGATTTGAACAAAAGGGATCTATAGGTTGGATTTATGATCAAATTAAGGCCTCTATGTTTAAGTGAGGGTTGTTGGGAGGATATTTTAGTAGGGTTTTTCCTAGCCAAATGGATTTGGATGTGTAAAAGTAAGAGAATGGGAAGTACCCTTTTATAAGAGAGGTGAGGGTCACTTTAGGAAAATCTTGAAATATTATTTTATTATAAAATAATTTTAAGTTTCCAATGGCTAAAAATAAATTTATTTGAAGGATAATGTGGTTATGGGTATAAATCCTCTCAACCAATAGTTTTTAGACAAGTTTAGGTCACCATATAAACCTTATCTTTTATATTTAACTCTTAGTTAAATAGTTTAATTTTTACCATTTCTTATTGTATTTTTATAATACATGGTTAATAAACTTACTATAAAATGCCAATAGAACCTAAATTGGTTAATTAATGACATATATATCTTTATATAAGTCCATTTTCCGATCCCAATATTTTTAGAACTATTTTATAATTTAATGAAATAGTATTTGTTCTAAAAAATCATTTATGTCAATTTTGACACTATTTGGTATTTGGTTTTTGTGAAAGTCATAAAAACTTTATCACTTTGAAAAAATATTATTTAATCACCCTAAAATGTCATATTAACATAGAAAATTATTATAATGCATCAAAAGTTTCAATTTTACATTTATTTTAATATTTAAAATATCAATTATTTTATTCTTTCATTAATAAGGTAATTATTGCATCATCATTGTATCATAAATAAATTTAATTATTTAAGGTCTAAAAATTATAAACAAAATTCCATTATGTAGGAAATATTTTTATTTTTAGAATTAATATTTATAGTCGAATTTATCTTATGTATAACCCTATATTAAAAATATTATAGTTATTAAAATTTGAATTTCAAACTTTTAACTCTTCTTTAAATAAAATATAATAAATGTAATAATCTAATCCAAGTGGATAAAAAAGGATCATATTTTATTCCTAAGCTTTATTTTTGTCGAAATAAATTTATCCAATAGAATTAGGACATGTGTTAGGGTAATTATAATATCATTTTTACTTTTAATTACCCTATTTACTTTTAACCGTGGTAAATAAAATTCAAAAGTTACTATTCATCAAAAAAAATATTTTCATCCTATTGAAACACATTTTACTTATTAGTGTCAACTGTGTCTCTCAGATGTTTGAAATTCAATTCTTAGACGTCGTAAAATTACGTTTTATGAAAATTTTCAAATGTGCCAAGAAAGTGGGTAAAAGTCGTTAAAAAACTCAATAAACTTTTATATATCTAATCTTATTATAAAATGACTCCAATTAATTACATTGGATTAATATAAGTATTATGTATCTATTTTGACTTTAAAATAAATTTAAATTTAAAAATAATTATTTAAATAAAAAGTCGGGTTTAAATAATAATGCACTATTTTTCATTATTCATCAAAAATTGAAAGTTTTCAAAAAAAAATACAAAAAATAACCCTAATATAATTTTTATATTCAGAATCCAAAAATGAAGTCCATTTTGAATATTTTTTTATAAAATTTCATAAAGTGGGTATTATTATTCATAACTTCTTCTTAAATGGCTAGTTTGATTGGTCATGGTGTGCTAGAACTCGAAGTTGTGTACAATGCAAGCTATTGTGTTATTTAAAGAGAAACGTATCGTGGAAGCTTAGGGTGTTACAGAATGACTTGATCCAACTTGATGTAGGGATTGATCTTAACAATAATAGAACAAAACAACCCTAGGGTGCAAAACCCCCACATTGGATATCCTTTTTCTCTATACCCTACCACACTACCCAAGTGTTGAAATATTTTCAAATATTCCATATACCTTAAAAAGGAGCAGAGACCCCTATTCTTGACCATGAATGTATTCCATATTATCCCATGTGTGAGGTACTTTTACCCATAAACTAGAGGAATCTCTACCTTACAGAAAATGACCTCAAATCATCATGATCCCTATAAATATTGCAGCAAAACTCAAAACCTCAGAGTGTTTTGTGATCATCCCAGATGTGTATACCCTATTCCATCATCTTTGATTCAATCTCCTAGATATTTTTTTTACAAAAATTATATTCCGATTATACAAGTGGATTTTTCATCACTACCATTACTCCACCATACACCAATTTGGTTCATAGAAAAGATGGAGGTTTTCCCAACCCTTCATGAATACACATCCTTCATTATACTAGATTGGGTACAAGGTGTATGAACCATTCATCAATACCCATCCTTCATCATCTCGGTAAGGATGTGGGGTGTCTGAGCCTTTCATGAATACCCATACTTCATCATGACAACAAGGTTTTTGGGGTTATGAACCCTTCAAAAATACACATCCTTTATGATCCCAACAAGGATGCAGGCTGTCTGAACCCTTCATGAATACCAATCCATCATCATCCAAGCATGGATGTAGGGTGTCCAAACCTTTTAAAAATACTCATAATTCATTATCCCATCAAGGGTTTAAGGTGTTCAAACCATTCATGAATCCCCATCATTCATCATCCAAGAAAGTATTATGGGTGTCCAAACCCTTCATGAGTACCCATCCTTCACACATTTCATGTTATAAGTGTATAAAGAAATATATGGTGTACGTTAAAAGAGACTAAACTATAATAATAGATGGTATGAGTTATAATATCCTAAACCATGATGATAGATGTGTAACACCCCAGGTTTTTTTGAATTATTATTCTTTGAATTAATTTAATTTTTTGATATTTTTCATTTCACGCAACACTGAATATTGATTTTTTTTTTCTGAAAGCACTAAGTGTGTCTTGTGTTATAGGAAATTCCAATTCAATATTGTACTACATGAAACACTTAGATTAGATTTTGGTACATGCAACACTATGTTTTTCTTGTATTACACAAAATGTTTAGTCCCTTCGATAGCTTTTTTACACACAAGGTTGAGTTTTACCGAACTACAAGATACTATTAATATTGTTATTAAGATATTATTATAACACCTATACTTTGGAATGAGAGTAAAAAATAAGATTAATTAAATTATAAAATTATGTTTTACACATTTATATAAGAAAAATTAATTTTTGATGAATTAACAATAAATTAAATTCAACCCCTTTTGAAAATATAAAAAATCTTTTGCTAGAAAACTATATTTATGAAATCAAATGGGTTTTACCTTAATAAATTAATTAAAAAATTATTCATGGATTATTTCAAGGATATATATATATATATATATATTATATTTATCCAAATATTTAAGATTCATCATATGTTTTTTTGTACATTGGATTAGAGTCAATCCTATTTTATGAATAAAAAGATCTATTTTTCCAACAGTTAATTTTAATGCCTTTTAATAGAGAACCTATTATAAATATGAATTTTGACACTTTTATAATTTTTATTTGAAAAACTAAACTTAATTTTTAAAACCTTAGTATAAAAATTTACATTGATTTTTTTTTTATTTTTTTGAAATATTTATTTTTTTTGATGAGTATTGAAAAATACTGAATTTTAACTAAAAATTGCTTTTTCAACTAAATAATTTATGGGGTTAATTTTTTTTTAATTTTTTTTAAAGTTTAATTAGATTAATTTTACATTAATTAATAAAATTTAGGTTATTGGATTCAGTTTCACATTGAAGTTTGATATAAAAACATTTCAAACTTTTGAACATTTTTAATTTAAAAACCCACTTTGTCATCTCGTATGCGAGATTGCATTTAAATTAATTTCTACCACTATTATGATTTTAATTATGAAAATGGATTCCATATTTGGAGTCATAATAATTTATAATATCTAATAATATCAACTTAGTTTTTTTCCCAAAAATATTAGTGAATGTGATAATACTTAATTGTAGCGATTAAGAGAAAAAAATTCCTTAATAAATCGCAATACCTTAACCATAAGGGCCAAAATGACCTAGAAACTCGACCAAATGAAATTGTATTTCAATATTTATATGATATACTAACTTATTTATAATTGTGACCATTATTAGAGAAAATTGAGAAGGGAAAACGTGGGTGGAATTCCCTTTTAAAATAATTACAAGCATGCCACTCCTCCACTATAAAAAGTCACTCACCCCTCCCACTTATTCATACAACTCAATCCATTTTCCTTGAACAAAATCTGGTCAAATAAGATCCAAAAATCCATAAATTCATCCTAGAATCCTCCCTTTGAGCATAAATCCATCCAACAATGCCCTTTGTTGCAAACTAGAAGGAGTTACCCAAAGAAGAGGTAACATTCTTTCTCAAGATCTTTTGTTCTATTTTCATCCTCCAATCCATAAAATATTCTTATTACATGATTATATAATAATATAAGTATAATAAATATACTAATATTTTTTATTATATTTTTTTTACCTACACTTACACACACTACAATCTAATGCGTAACGAACTTACTATTTTTTTATATGGCGAACTACCACTTCATGAAATGATATTGTTTGTTATTATTTTAACACATCTCATGGTTGTGAATTATGATGGAAAATATATTTTAATATTATATATATTATATTTAGGATATTTTTTTATTCTTCTTTTATTATTATATTAATCATACCTTTATGCTTTCTATTTTTCATAAAATACAATAACTTCATTTGTGGATGTGTGGACTACTGCCTCCTCAAACTGTTGTGATTCGTTCACACTCTTCATTGAAGGTATTAAGGATGGTTTTAGTGAAAATATATGATATATATTACATAATAATTATAATTTAATGATATTATATATATATATATATATATGTTTCATCTACTTTCCTTCTTTCAATATAACAATAAAACACAATCATCATTCATGTGTACATATGGCCTACCGTCTCCATGAATGGTGTATTCCATTTCATATTTCTATATTTTATAGATTATTAAAAATACATATATATAAAATAAATAATATATTTATATCATGATTTACATTCTATAAATAATTAAATCATAATCTAAATATGAGGATCAATAATAACAGTCCAAAATATTCACGAAAAACAAAGAAGATATTACCTGAAACGTAACATTAACATAGAGTTGTTAAAAAAAGGGTAATATAAATTCATAAAATATCCTATATTTAATTAGATTTAATAATATTTTTCTATTTTAGCTGTATAATAAGCTTATATTTATTATACACAAGTTTTTAATGTGTATGAAAAAAATTCAAGACATAAGGTAAGGGAATTTCATCACACTTTTTATTTCCAAGAGATACATGCCATATTAACCACTCACTTATTTTTTGTGGTGTATATATTAAACTATGGAAGTATATATAGTTAATTTAATGAAATTAAAATATATATTTTATTTTATTATTTCATAAGAATCATGATTCTAAAGTAACTCAAGTAGTTAGGGGTTTCTCGTCTCACTTTTATTTCTGTGAGACTTATGCCTTATTCACAACTCATTTATTTTGTGTGGTGTATATAATGCCCATGAATATATTATATGATTCATATAATTAAATTTATGGTTATAAAAATTTCAATTTTTGGATCTTTATTTCAAGGGGCTTATGGTTCAAATGTTAACAAATCGATAAAGTAATTTTTCCTCAATTTTATTTCATTGAGATACATGCCATGTTATGCACCTATAATGTTATATAGGGTGTATATAATTCACACAAAAAAGTTATATCATGAATATAATCTTTTTAATGATATTTTAATATTCATGTAATTTTATTATTTCATGGGGATTATGATTCAATGTTTACAAATTGGTGCCATTTTATTTTATAATCCCATCATTTATCGGGATTGTTTATGATTATGAATCAATTTATAAAATATTGTGACCCATATCTCACGAACAATCATAAATTTTATTATCCTATATTTATCCATGATATATTCATGTATTATTACCATTTTATCACTCATTGGTACTTAAGATAATTAAGAAAACAATTTTATGAAAATCTGAATTTATTTCTCCTTTCAGTCGTAAATTTCTGTTCTGTAAAAACTGTGTTTTCTAAAAATATTTTCAAAAATGTTTTAAAATTATCCTATTATGTTTAAAGAAACTTTTTACCCATGTTTTACCATTTTAAGAAATGTTTTTAAAATCAATATTCTTGTCATTTTATGATCAAGGAACATTTTTAAATTTTATGGTGAAAAAGGAATGTTCAGTATATAAAGACTTAACCCCCATCAGAACCATAATTTCCTTGGACATTAATTTATAAGATTACAAGGTTATTTTTTTAATGAAAATGTTCTCTTAATATTGTCAATTTTTTTTTGAATTTAAATGATTTTTCAAATAAAAGTGTTTTCAATATGCCTTATGTTTTAAAAATCATTTTTCATAGCGAGAATGAAATTTTCATCAAGAAACGTTTTAAATGAAAATTGTAAAGATTTTTTTATTAGAAAAGTATTTTGAAATGGTTTTATAAAAAAGATTTTCAAATAAAGGCTATTTTCTTAATGAAATGTTTCATGTGATCTTTCAAAATATTTATCCGTATAAGAGGACATACTTTGTTATATTTTATGCTTTACTAGGGATATAATACAAGAATACCATTCATATTATTACATGAATGGTTTATGTTTTGATTAAATAATGTATATGACACCCATTTCTATTCCATGGGTTATATTCTTTTGAAACCCTCTTCTTTTCATGGGGTATTCTTTGATGAAATGATTATGATACCTCTCACTTTTCCATAGGTAATAATGTCATAAAATGTTTAGGATACCCATTTAATTTCAAGGGTGATTACATGATGTTTATGTAACCCATCTATTTTAATGGGGAATGATATGATGTGAATCATGTTGATGGGATTGATCCACTATATAATATGGAGAAACCTGATCCACTATGGTAGATGGGGAAACCCGATCAACCAAGGGAAGATGGGGGAAATATGATCTACTATGGGAAGATAGGGAAACTCAATCCCTTAAATGGAAAGACCACGACTGGGGATAGTGGTGTGTCTCACCCATTATCTATAGTCCCCATGAAGTGTCCTGTTATGTTTTGGCAATGTGTCTTGACTTATAGGGAATGATGCTACATGTTTATGTGTCTACCAAAAATTCTATGTCTTATACCTTTGATATGATCACATGGTTCATGTTCATGATTGCCATATGATTTCATGTCTTATGAACTGCTAATATTTATGTCATATCCCATGATTATGATCATTTTTCATGGTATGATCTTCAAATGTTATGCTCATGTTTTTATTCCATTATATTCATGTTATGCATATGTATTTCTTTTATTTACCCATATTGTGCGTTCGATCTTACACATTTATTATGTCTCCTTTACCTATGTTATGAGTAAAATTTTTATGTAGGAGTAATAAAGGGAAAAAAATTTAAATAAGATGTTGAAGATCTTTCACTAAACTATAATAATGTGTCCAAAATTTCCAAAAACACTAAACTTTTACAGTCCTTGGACATGTATTTTTTTAATGTTCTGAATATTCATATAAAATGATGTAATATCCATGTCTACTAAGCTTTGGTCACTATAGTTGGAATCAAAGGGAATTTTTATTCAACCATTATAATCTTGGATGAGAAATATTTATTTATATCCCTAGGTATATTTCTAAGGATATCTCAAGGATATCTCTAAGGATGTTTATAAGGATGAGTAAATGTCAAGGAAAATGTCCTTGAATTTTGGTGAATGATAGAGTGAGTAGTTTCCTAGAAGGACATATTGGTCTGGATAATATAATTGGATGTGGAATTTGATAGATTTAAAGAGGGGTAACAACCCAAAAATCCATATTGAGCTAGAATCAATTAGGAACTAATGCACGATAATGGGCCTTGTTGCACACCTAGTTTGAGACTCCCAGGGGATATGCTTTGGGAATTCAAAAAAACTTTTCAAACCATCATGAAGTATTTAAATAAAATATGACTATCAATTACCTAGGATAAACCTAAGGTGTCATATATTAAATAAGGTTATAATATTTATACTTCCTATAAGTTATATTTTATAATTATGAGGTTTTTTGCTATGATAAATTTTTCTCACACTATGATTTATGGTTTTAGTCAATGGTGGGAACCAAAAGGAACTAGGTTAACATTAAATTAGATGAATAATTTTTTGATGAGAATTAAAATGAGATGATCATTGGAGATAAGGATGTTGTGATCATTCCAAATCATTTTTCACATTACATGATCAACAACATGTACCTTAATAAACACTCAAACTCACCAAGGAAGTGAATGAAATATTTTTCAGAGAATTATGGTAATGGATACCCAAGATAAGAGATGATTAAATTACCTAAATGTCAAGAATGTGGGAAGAAAAAATCCAAGTGAATATCTCAAAGGAATATGAAGATGTTTTACTATGGAAAGTATGTTGAAAAAACAAGTAATTGTATAGGTAAAATGAAAAATTCAGATAACATATTGGATGGAAATATTATCCTCCATTAGGTATTATCAATAGTTGGATGCTTTAAATGTAGGATGAATGGGATTTATGAAAATTGATGTTCTAAGTGGAATGATATTGAAGGTAATTGAAAAGGTTGTATGAGCAATGGTTATATTTTTGGTGATGATGAGACTATAGATGAAATATAAAAGGAAATGGGAATTAAGTAATGGGACGAGGTGGCCTTGTTAAAGGGTTAAGGATGAAGTATAATAGTATAAGTTTTTATGTATTTGGATTCAAGAATTATGAATTGTGAAGTATATAAGTGTTGTTCAGTTTATGTTTTTCTCTAAGGATTTACATGAATTTTTTGAATGGTTCTGATGAACAATAAAAATGATGGCAAGGTGAAATTTTTAATAAGGGAAGATAACCCTCAACATATTCCTTATGTTAATATGATGATGTTTTTAGAAAGATATGTTGGATATGAATAAGTAAATTGGATGGTATAGATCAACTTGAAATAATTAAGAATTTTTTGAAAAGTGAATTATGTTATAATTAATGATGTTTATGACATTTTTTTATTTAATGAATATATCCAATAAACTTTTGAATAAGGAAACATAGATGTTTTCAATAAGTATTTGTGGTAATTCAGGTTACTACCATGTTTCAAGAGAATAAATGATGAAGGTATTCACATGTTTGGTATGAGACAACCAAGAGCTACCTTATGATATATAAGGAATCAATGTTAAGTTTATTTTTTTAACTTCTTTATAAAGTTTTAGATTTTCATATTTCCCAAGGGTTACAAGGTTGTCCATTTATGGAATGGTTTGTGCTAAACATAGGATGAGGTTTTAGAGATTAAAGTATTACCTCACTATATGAGGATTTATGCATATTGGATAACATGTGCAAACCATTTTTTTGTGTTTTTAACTAAAAATAGATGGAATTAATTATCATTATATTTATGGATCTCATGATCTATTAGTGTATAAAGAATTAAAAAATAACCTCCATTTCTTATAAAAAGAGATGAAGTAGAAATTGATCAAGACACAATAAAGGGTGAGGGTGTCCTGAAATCATGTAAGTATATATTCTCTTGAAAATTATTCTATTTTTGGAAATAATACCATGAAGTAAAAGGTTTTCATGTCATTATAATTTTTGATGATATAAAAAATCTTTTTCAAGATTATTTATGTTATGTATATTTGATTTTTAACTTTATCCTAACCATGTTCTCCATCACTCTCCATCAGAACCTGATAGTTAAATTTATTTTCCATGTCCATGTTTTCACTTCCCACTTATGTTCTCCTATGTGGAAACATAGTTATATGACACTTTGGTAAAACATTATGTTTCAAACCATCCATTTTTAAAGGATGTTTTAGTATTGATTTTTATGATGTGGGTTTCTATAAAATGAACTTTCTGGTATCAAACTCTTAATAACCAAGAATAATTTTGAAGTAGAAATTCATTTTAAGGGGGGTATAATGTAATACCCTGAGATGTTTTGAATTTTATTCTTTCTAATCAATTTAATCTTTTGATATTTTTCATTTCATGAAATGATAAATATATATTTTTTATCCTAAAGAACTATGTGTGTCTTGTGTTATATGCATCACCAAGTCAATCATTCACTATAGACAAGACTTAGATTATCTTGTGCTATACACAACACTATGTTTGGCTTGTATTACACACAACACTGAGTCACTTCTATATATTTTTTTACATGAAATGTCAAATTTTACCAAACTACAAGATACTATTAATATTGTTATTTAGATATTATTATAGCTACCACCTAGCCTTTGGAATGGACGTTATAAATAAGATCAATTAAATTATAAATTTATGGTTTCCAAATTTATATAATAATAATTATTTGGTGACCAACTAACTAGAAATGAATGTAAATCCCATTTGAAAATATATAAAATATTTTCCTAGAAAACAATATATATGAAATAAAATTAGTTTTACTTTAAAAAATTAATTAAAATGATTTTTATGCTTGATTTTAATGATATATATATATATATATTATTTATTCGATTATTTAACATTAATCTTATTTTTTTTTTCTATATATGAGATAATATTTAATCCCATTTTATGAATAAAAAAGTTGTATTTTTCTAAAAGGTAATTTTAAAAGCTCTGAATAGAAAACCTATTTTAAATCTAAATTTTGAAGATTTTATAATTTTTTTTGATAAAATAAACTTAATTATTTAAATTAAAATATATGAAATTATGTTGGGTTAATTTTTGGTATTTTTATGAAATATTTTATTTTTTGATGAACAGTGAAAATTACTGAGTTTTACTTCCAAACTACTTTTTCATATAAATTATTTGTATGGTTAAATTATATTTTTAATTTGTATTATTGTTTCATTAGATCATTTTTTATAAATTAATCCAATTTAGGTAATTGGAGTAAATATCAATTAAAATTGGATATAAAAACATTTCAAACTTTTGAACATTTTTACTTTATAAAAACCTGCATTATTATCCCATATGTGGGATTACATTTAAATTAATTTATTCCACTTATATGATTAGAATTTCAGAAAATGGATTCCATAGTTGGAACAATAATAATTTATCATTTCTTATATGTTCAACTAATTTATTTAAACAAAAAATATTTGTGAAAGTTATTAAAATTAATTAAAGAAATTAAGAGAATAATTTTCTTACTGAAGGACTAAACCTTAAACATAAGTGAATTTTATTAGAGCTACTTGAAAAGGGAAAAAGTTGGTGTAATTTTTTTTAAAAAGTCTACAAGGATGTCACTCCTCCTCCACTATAAAAAGGCACTCACTCCTCTCACTTATTCACACCTATCAAGACCTTTAGCTCACCTAAAATCTATTCAAATAATCTCACTACATCCCCCCTTTCATACTAAAGGATTCCCTTTAGGAATAAATCCATTTAAGTAATCCATTTTTGGAAAATGAAATGGAGTTACCCAAAGAGTAGGTAACATCCTTCCTCAAGCTCTTTTATTTTAATTTCATTCTCCATACCCTCATACATTCTTATTCAATTATTATATAAAAAATAATTATATTTAATATACATAGAATTTTTTGTTGAATGGGTTCAACCTACACATACAGATAGTTCCATATAATGGGTAATGATCTTACTGTTCGTTTGTACGGAGAACTACCGCCTCACGAAACGATGTTTTTCATTTTTCCTTTACCATATCTCATGGTTGGGAATTATGATGGACACCTTATTTTTATATGATATATATGATATTTAGTATTTATTTATGTTTCTTGAATTTTAATATAAAACATACCTTCATGCTTTCCATTTTGTGTAAATATGATAACTTTGTTTGTGGACATGTGGACTATCACCTCCTCAATGCGATGTGATTTGTTCCCTCTACATGGAATGTATTAAGGATGATTTTAGAAAAATTATATGATATATATAAAATAATAATTATATATTAATGATAACATATATATATATAAATAATTTATTTTCTTTCATTCTTTCGATACCACAATAAAATAGAAACATTGTTTATGTGTACGTACGACATACCATCTCCATGAATGGTGTATTGTATTTCATATTTATATAATTTATATATTTTTATAAATAAATATATAATGAGTATATATTATATTCATATCATTATTAAAATTTTGGAAATAACTAAATCATGATCTAATTAAAAGGATTGATAATAACAAGTGAAAACATATATGAAACATAACATTAACATGGAGTTGTTAATAAAAGGGTAATATAATTTTATAAAAAAAATAATATATGGTATTAGATATAATAATATGTTTCTGTTTTAGATTTATAATAATCTTATATTTGTTTTAGAGGAGGTTTGAACGTGTATGAAGAAAGTAAATACTGAAGGTAAGGGAATTCCATCTCACTTTTTATTTCTATGATATATATTCCATTTTGACCACTCACCTCATTTTGTGGTGTATATACTTTCCTATGAAATTTTACATCATTACATTAAAGATATTAAAAGATTTTATTGATTTTATTCTTTCATTGGGATCATGATTCTAAATTTACTGATGTAGTAAGGGTTTTCTCATATCAAACTTATTTCTTTAAGTCTTATGCCACATTCACCACTCTTTTCTTTTGTGTGGTGTATATATTTCCCATGAATGTATTATATGATTAATACACCTAAATATATGGGTATTTAAAAATCAATTTTATGATTTTTATTTCATGGTGTTTATGGTGAAAAAGTTACCAAATCTATAAAGTAATTTTGTCACAAATTTCCTTCTTTGAGGTACATTCCATGTGGGTATGGCCTCTTGAGCATCACCTCAGGAGTACGTGCCGCATGCGCCACTTTCATATCAAATTCTCCCTATCATTAACCCCGATCCAAGTGGCCTGGTTACACCTCCACCGGATCTGGCCACCCCATGGCTCATCTGTTGGATTTCCCCTGGGATCATGGATGCCCCCGGATCCTAGATCATCTCGTGATCCTCCCATCCTTAGTCCCTCTTTTAGAGATGCCCTTTTCCCCCGGCTCACATTCCCCCTCAATCCTGATTTCTAGCGGTGTCCCTACCTCCGTTGATGCTCTTACATGAAGGCTCGTGTCTGATGGTGGAGTTCCCTACCTATGCCTTTGCGGAGGTGGTGACCTATCTCCATTGGATGCTCGTAGCTCGGTTTGGGGTATCGAAGCCACCGATCTTAGTTTTCCAGCACATGGTAGGTTCGTGGGGCCTGTCATCCCAGCCAAAGATCTCATCCATCCACCATAATTCCTTCCTAGTGGTTCTTGGTTCAGAAGGTGACTTCAACCACGCATAGTGTCGGGCCCTGAGGTCCTTGGGTAGATGGCGTTTCATCCTTGATCGACGGTCGTTGGATGCGCACAAGGGGAAGGAAAGTACCCTTTCTATGGTGTGGGTCATCTTACCTGGGATCCCACTTCCCTTCCAGAATATTGTCTTCCTCAAGATCATAGAAGACTCTCTAGGGGGATTTCTTTGCTCTGATGCACGTACATGGATCTGCTCTGATGCTTCGGAGGCCAGGATCTGTGTTGAAATGGACATATTTAGCCCCCCACCCAACCACATCTCTCTACGATTCAAGGAATCCATCAGTTGGTCACAAACTATTCACTTCCTAGGATTATCGATGTTCTATTCTTCATGATGCATCCAAGGTCACTCCTTTCAGGTCTTCAGAAAAATAAATCAGGGCGGGTGTAGCTGCCCTCAGTGCTCAGCGCCTACTCGCACAGTCCAGGCATCCTCCTCCATTGGCCCTGTAGTTCAGAAGATTAATCCTCCGGTGGTTTCCCCTGTCCCTCTTCCCAAGTTTTCCCCTCCATAGGCCCCAGGATCAACCCCCAAGGGCTACACCCTACTCTGATGGGGGCCTTGTTCCCCTTTCAGAACTTCCAAGGAGACTCTCCAGTCCCCACACAGCCCCTCTCCCTTCCCCTTTCAGGCCTGTTTAACAGCATTCTTAGCCTCCCCCCATGCCCCGTTCCTTCCCGTAGTTATTTTTCACTTTCCCTACCTTCAGTCTATAATGAAGGATTTGATGGATATGATCCTTCTTTCCCCTTCTTTTAGCCTCTCTCCCTTACCCTCGCCCATATTTCCCTATGCCCCATCCTCTCCCCTTCCCCCCTCCTTCATCCTCCTTCTGGTCCCCCTATGGTTCCATTCATTCTTCCCTCTCCCACCCCTTCCCCTCCTCCTGAGGTTTCATCCCTCATTTGAGCTCCTAAAGGCCATGTTTCCCCCATAACCTTCAGGAAGGATCAAAGCATGTGGTCCCCCCACCCTATAAAGGTTCCCTTCCCATCACTTGAATCCCCCCCCCCAACATCACATGTCGGTGAACACGATCCTAGGATAAGAAAATGTGGGAGATCTCCCCCTCATGCTCCCCACAGGCTAGGAGTCCCAGATCCATATCTGGGCACTTTCTTGTTTAATGTATCCAATGGTTTTCTGGAATGATCGGTTCATCGGTGCTCAGGTCAAAATGAATTTTCTTGCAGCCAAGGTCCGTAAGCACAAGGTTAGTCTCATCGCCATCATTGAGCACAACCCCCCCCCCCCAAAGTTTCTGATTTATCTAGAACGCTATCCATGCAAGGGTTCATGCACACAGAGCCTGTCAACAAGCAAATATGGATCTTTTTGAATCGAAATATCTTAATTGATCTAGTTTGGGAGGTTTATCAACACATAACCGCTAAGATCTCCTATGACAATGGAGATCTTTTTTTCTCCTTCATATATGGGGGGTGTGAATACTAGCAACACGAGACCCTTTGGAAAGATCTCTCCAATTTCGATCCGAGTAACTACCCATGGATATTGTTAGGGGATTGGAACATTATTGTGGACCCCGATGAAAGGAAGGGAAGGGGCCCCTTCCCCAGGAAAGTGAGACTATCGTTTTTCAGTTTCATGGCTACCAACAACCTCTCGGACCTTAGTTACACTGAAGACCATTTCACATGGTGCAACAACCAATGTGGGATTCAGTGCTCCTGGAGTCATTTGGATCGGTTCTTAGGCAACAAGCATGCCATTTCATTGTACCCCAACATTAAAGTAAGCCACCTTGTGCGTGATCTCTCCGACCACTCCCCTCTCCTTGTATCTATCTCTCCAAAGAAACCCTATCCTACATCTATGAGATATTATCACCTTTAGGACAACCTTACGGGATTTTAGGATGTGGTTGGAGACTCCTGGTGTCTGCCTATTCAGGGAAGGATGTGGATTGCCTTTCAAAACAAAATTAGAAGACTTAGCAGTCGGCTGGCGGACTGGGCTAAATCTTTTCCTTCAAGTGATGGGGACATTTAGGCTATAATGAAGGATATTAAACGTCTTCAAGTGAGCCTTGAGGGAAATTTGGAGAAGCAGTGTTTGACAATTTATCTAGGAAGAAAGCCATATTTTCAAATATGTTGCTACATCAGGAACGGGTGGTGAGGGATTCCTTGAGGGTTAGATGACTTGATGAGGGTGATAGGAACATCGCCTTTTTTTCCATGCATTCATTAAGGAAAGGAAGCGCATGATCCAACATAACATCCATATGGAGAACATGACGTACTCGAATGATAGAGAGGTTGTGGGGAGCCTTTCCCACTCTTTCTTCAGAGACCTTATCGTAGGTCCCAATCCTCACATGCCCAAAGGATACCCCGGGGAAGATGTAGATTTTATTGTAGAAATTTTTGATCAGGTGTCTCCCTATGAAAATGAGATAATTGAGGCCCTTTCGTCGGATGTGGATATCCATGAGGCTATCATACACCTCAAGCCAGAAAGCGCTCTATGCCCAGATGAATTTCCAGGTTCCTTCTATAGAGATGCATGGGAGGTGGTTAAAGGTGACCTTACCAAGATGATTCAAGGATTTTTTAGGGGTGGGCCTCTCCTATGAGTGGTAGCTGCCACAACTTTGATTATTATCCCCAAAACCAAGAACCCATCCTAAATCCTTCATTACTAGCCGATTAGTATGTGTAAATTCCCCTACAAAATCCTTGAAACCATCATTAACTCTAGATTGGCAGCCCATCTCCCTCAGTGGATATCTTTGGAGTAACACTGTTTTGAGGAAGGACATTCTATCCAAGGGGAGATTTCGTTGTCCCATGAGATGTTCAGAGATATCAACACCAAGAATCATGTCTTAAATGTGGTCATTAAACTGCACATGAACAAAGCCTATGATCGAATCGAATGAGGCTTCATCAACAAACTCCTCTCAGGTATGGTCCTCTCTCCTTGGTTGACAGATCTCATCTTCCGTTGCTATAGTTATTCCTGGTTGGCTGTGCATTTTATGGGAAAATCTCACGGCTTATTCAAGGCTATGTGGGGCCTAAGGTAGGGAGACCCCCTCTCCCCAAGACTCTTTATCCTCTCACAGGAAATCCTCAGCCGCCTTATTAAAAAAAAAGATCAATGGTATGATCCTTCCCTACCAAAAAAGAGGGAACTCCTCCTCCATCTCCCACCTTATGTTCGCTGACGATATAATTATCTTCCTGAATGAAAATAGAAGGTCTATTCATGGCATCATCAAGGTTCTTGAGGACTATTTACATTGGAGTGTTCAATTCATCAACAATCCCAAGAGCTATGTGTACATATCCAACAAATGTTCTCCAAACTGGGCTGTCTACATTTGCAACCTTCTTGGCATTGAAAGCGGGTGATGGCTGATGATCTACCTGGGGCCCCCCATATCCCTAATATGCCTTCATGTTAGGGATTTTGACCACATCATGAGCCGCATCACTGATAGGATCCTCAACTAGATAAATAGATACCTGTTGTTCAGAGGCCGACTTGATCTGGTTAATAGTGTTCTTGTTTCCACCCTAGTCCATGCTCTCTCATCCCTCAAACTTCCCAAAATTGTTATCAAGAATATTGAAAAATCCTGGCATGGTTCATATGGGATCAAGGGATGAAGGAAAACCCTCATGGGTTTCATGGAGGAGGATGGAGAGACCTGCTCAGGAGGGCAGCATTAATGTTCACAGTCTTGAGGATACACTTCTCTGCATGAATGCCAAACTAGCCTGGGAGCTTCATGAACGCCAAACTTTATAGGGGGAAACCATGGGTATTAATTTGGTTGATGGCTCGCTGTTGGATGATAGGAACCAGTATCCTTTCGTAAAGACCATTCTTTCTCTATTTTATGCTATTCTTCCCTACGTCCGGTGGATCATTGGTGAGGGGAAAGTGACCTTTGGGAATGTCAACTGGGCAGGAACTATTCTGGGATTCCTGAGGTGCCATGCTTACAACATCTTGTTTGAAGAGTCCAAAAATTACCAGTCCTTTACAAATGTAGTACTGGACCAGGACCAACAAGAAATGTTTCATATCATTGACATCAATATGGAAGCTGACAGGTGTGTCTTCACCCACTATTGTATGGGAGTCTTCTCTTCTAAAGCCAGCCGTAGCATTCTCATTCCCCCAGCCCAACACGATCAATGGAACGATCTTCTATGGATCAAGTGCATCCCTTAGAAATTAAACTTTCTTACATGGAGGCTGATGATTGGTGGCCTTTCAACGGACAACAATATCAAAAAATGTGGCATATCGATTGCTTCCCCCTTCTCATGCTGCAATGTTCATAAAGAGGAAAGTCAAGAGAATCTCTTCTATGAGGGGGATTGGGCCCAAGAGGTCTGGAATGCCTTTGATGTGTTCACTGATGTACACAACTGTGATCCTCATGATATGTCGTTCATCACTTGCTAGTTCCAGGGTTCGGGTGACAAGGGTGTGGAACATATAACCAGGGCTATCATTCTGCATACAGGTGCATGGTGTATCTAGAAAGCAAGGAACAAAGCACGTTTTGAAGGGATTTTCTCCTTAGGAAGAACCATCATTGCCCATATCCGCTGCCTTCTTCTTGACCTGACCAGATATATTAAGGGGAGGAACAAAGTTCCCTCACTCCAGTTTCTGCATCTACTTTTTCATGGTCTTCCAGCTATTGTCCCTCATATCAATTGGGTCTGGTGTCATCCCCCCTTCCTTCGGTTTAAAGCTCATCACAGATGGCTCCTATTCTGAGGGGATCATGAAGGGAGGTGGGGAGGTTATTGATTCCAGGGGCTCCTTTGTGTTCGCCTTCTTGATTTTCCTGGGCAAAGGTACCTCCATCTAGGTGTAAGCCCTTTCCCTCCTTTTAGGACTTTCCCTCTACTGATAGGGGGCCTTGTTATTGCTCAAGCTGAAACAGACTCTCTCATTATCCTCAACTCGCTACAAGGCACTTGACCTACCCCTTGGTCTATCACATACTGCATCAGGAAAAGTAGGATAATTATCTCTAACACCCATATTAGGCATACCTGGTGCGAAAAAAATAATGTGGAAAATTATATGGCATCAATTGTGGCCCAAGGACTTGGTACCTCTTATTTTTACAATGTAACTCAACATAAACCTGAAGGGGTCAATCTCATGACAGGGGATTCCCTTGGACTGCACTTCATTCTCCCCCCTAGGCCCTCCTCGGTTGTTCTCCTAGCCTTGTTCTCCCCTCCTCATGATTAATAAAAAAATATGATGATGTTGAGATATATGCCATGTTATACACCTATATTTTTCTGTGAGGTGTATATACTTCACATTGACTTGTAATATCATTATAATAATTAATTTTATTATATTTTAATGTTAATTTAATTTTATTATTTTATTTTTATTATGATTTAATGTTACAAAAGATGTAACATTTTATTTCTAGAATCTCATTGTTTATTCTGATTGTTATGATTATGCTTACATTGATGAAAGATTATGACCCATATCTTGTGAAAACTCATGAATTTTATTCTCTATTAGTTATCCAAGATATATTAATGTATTAGTACTAGTTTACACACTTTTTTACTAAATATAATTAATATAAAAAATATGAAAAAACGACTTCATTTCTCCTTTTCTCTTAGAAATATGGGTTCTTTAAAAACCGTGTTTTCTAAAAAAATTAAAACATGTTTTACTATTATCCTCTTATGTTTAAAGGAAATTTTTACCCATGTTTTATTTTTTTACAAAATAGTTTTAAAAGGAATCCTCTTTTCATTTTCTGATTAAGGAACTTCTCTAAACTTTTAAGGTACAAACGGAATTTTTGGTATGTATGGATTTAATCATCATCATGATCATCATTTAATTGAAACTTCCTTTTTAATTTTACATGGATATTTTTTTAAAGAACATTTTTCTTAATATTGTGTTAATTTTTTTAATTTACAATTTTTTTTCAAAGAAAATTGTTTCCAAAATGATTTTGAGCCTTATTTTTTGGGTTTCAATGTATTTTCAATGAAAATTCTTTCAAAATGTTTTCAAATTTTCATTATGAGTTTTCAAGGTGTTTTTATAGAAAAAGTTTTTCAAAATATTTTCAAGCATCCATTATATGTTTTAAAATCTATTTTAAAATAAAAAATGTTTCAAAATTCCTTCTATTTTAAAAAGTTTTCTTCATAGAAGAAAAAAAAAATTCCTTAAGAAATGTTTTATGTGAAAATTGAAAAGCTTTTGTTTATAAGAAATGGATTCTAAATTGGTTTTATTAAAATCATTTTTAAAGAAAGGTTATTTTCCTAAATAAATGTTTCATGTGATATTTCAAAATAATTCTCCATATAAGATTACATACTTTTTTATAATTTATTATTTACTTGGGATATGATCTTGGAACACCATTCATATTATTTCTTGATTGGTTTATGTTTTGATGGAATGATGTTTTTGGCACCCGTTTCTTTTCCACAAGTTATATGCTTTTCAAAACAGTTCATTTCACGTGTTGTGCTTTGGTTAAATGATTATGATAAATATATATTTTTCATAGGTGATTATATGATGAAATTTTTATGATACCCATTTCATTTCATGGGTTATGATATGATTTTTTTGAAACCCATATCTTTTTAAGGGACATGATATGATGCAAGACTTATTATCTTATTGTGCTTGTATGTATGATATTGTTATGTGATTGGTGGGATCTATATCTCCCTCCAATTCATTGAGTAATAGTTTATATCTCATTAGAAAATGACAGGAATCAAGTCGACTGGCTTGATCTACTATATAATATGGGGAAACCCGGTCCACTAGGGAATATAGGGAAACACGATCCACTATGGGAAGATGGGGAAACCCAATTTACTACATGAAGATGGGTAAACCCGTATCTTTATATAGAAAAAACTGTGACTGGGGATGATGGTGTGTCCCTCCCAGTAGGTGTAGTCCCCTTGAAGTGCACATTTATGTTTTTTCAATTTTCCTTCACATATAGGTAATGATGTTAAATGTTTATGTTTCTACAAAAAATTCTATGTATTATTCCTTTTATATGCTCACAAGGTTCATGTTTTTTTATTATCATATGATTTCATGTCTTATGAACTACCAATATTTATTTCATGTCTCATGATTATTATATTTTTATACAGGGTATGATCTTAGAATGTTATGATCAAGTTATCAAGCCCTTATATTCATGTTATGCCAACACATATCCTTTATTTACCCTTACTGAGAATTCAATATCACCCCTTTATTATGATTTATTCCCTAGTTTATACAGAATGTTTTATGTATGATTTCTAAAGGGTAAGCTATTTTTAGAATATGTTGAAGATATTTCACCAAACTAGAAAAATGTATTCCATGTTTCCAAAGACAGTAAACTATTATGGTCATCACACATTAATTTTTATAATGTTATGAATATTCATCTAAAATGATGTAATATCCAGGTATGTTAATCATGGGTCACTATAATATGGTCTAGTATAGAATTCCCTAAACTACAATAGCAAAATATTCTAAGATGTTCAATCAAAGATTAATGCACGTAATCAGTTCAACATACAAGACCTTTACTATTATTTAAAAGAGTCATGATGCTCACCAGTTTGAAAATTGGCAAAGTTTACACTATAAAAAAGTAATGTTTCTTCATTCTGTACACACACTATGTGATGCATAAAAAATTGAGAAATTATAAAACATAAAAGGCACAATACTTTTTAGGATGAAAACCCCACAAGGGATTACTGATAAAAATCCAAGTCCTAGCCTAATAATTCTTTCCCTCAATAGAATAGGAAAAAGTTAGGGATAAAAACTAAAGATAAAAATAATTTAGGGACGATTATATGGCCCTAAAGAAAATAAATATTTTCTTGCAAGAGACTTTTATTAGGAAAAGTCATAAAACATTCCATATAGGATATATTGACCAAAATTATTCTTTTTAACTAGTTTTTATTAGATTGATTAGAGAAGATACACCAATGAAGATTCTTATGGCATTAATCATTCGTGGGAAATTCTAAAAATAAATTTGTTTTGGTTAGACCATTTGAGTTCATGTTTGGTTTCACTTGGTGTTACAAACATGATGGATATATTTGACATTACATATGATACCAAGATAAGAAAGTTTCAAACATGTGAAAAAAGAGAGACAACTCAACAGAAATATATATACCTCAAATTATTTGTTCATAGATGTTGTAAAAAAGAAGATAAAAATCTCCACAATCTTGAGTTTCTCCCATGAACCTACAAAAAAATGAGATTCTTAAAAGTACAGTCTTATTAGAACATTTTCTCATAAGTTTCCTCAATCTCCACTAACTTATGTTCCTAGGAGGCTATGGATTTTCTCAATTGATTGAAAAACTCAGTATGCACCTCTATGACACATTGTAGTTCCTATTACCTAGAAAAAAGCCTCAATTATAGCCCTCTCTAACAAATCAAGGTGCCTTTATTTCACTTACATAGTTTTCTCTATGGATTATAGCTTATGTTGCAACCAGACATATCCTATTGAAGTTGATCGATCTTGGAATAGAGGTTTCCTATCACGGCCTACCCAAAACTAAACAAATTATGATGGGTTAACACTTCTATTTCACATTGGGAATCATCATTTAGAGACTCTTGTATACTTTTTTCTTGGGAAGGTGCCTTTGGTGCTAATAACCTCAGCTTAGGTGGCCTCCTCTTATCTCTTGGAGAAACCAATTATTTCACCCGATCCTGAAGAAATCTAGTAAAATCCCCCATTTATAAGGGTGGTTAAAATATATCTAATATGAAACAACTAGTTTTTTAGATCCTACCACGGTACCTCTGAAATTAGGTTCTAGATATCCCTCCACACCTATCATATTATTCGTTGATGAAATGATGCACACTTGGAGCCTCGACTCCAGCCTAACAAGGAAAAAGGAATATATTTTGGGACTAGGACCCTGTGAAAAGGGCTCATGCTCACATACTTTGATGAGATTGGTACAGAGATGACTTCTACATTAGTCGACCCAGTTCATAGGATTACCAAAAAATGACGGGTTAATGCCTCTGATCTCTATAGCGATGGTACTATAATGAGAGGTATAAGAGATTTTCAATCAATATATGTATAGTTTGATGTAATTAGATAGTCAATAATCATGATAAATGATGAGAAAATACCTTTTTCATTCATATCATAGAAAATTTATATTTCCCTAATTCCTCCATCATGGGAATATGCAACGCCATCTTACATTGAGTGGATTGATGGAACCATTGACATTTTCTCTAATAGTATAGTTTTCATGCCAATTTTGAGATCTATAAGTGAAAGTAATTTTTAAGAGATATATCACATATTTAAAACTACATTTAGTCTCCAAATAAGTGTTTAATGTTTTCCATTGACACTTCCATTAGATCCAATTAATTTGTAGAATAGTTACCATCATCCACATTATCTAGATTGGAATCTACCCATGCCTGGTCCATGGGAATTATTTATAATACATCGTCATTAAGCACTAGGATTACCTTGGTTGGGGCATAAAAAATTTCCACCTAAATTTACATTAGGATCAATGTCAAGGCTTCCATCAGAGGGGTAGAAGTCTCACCTTTATCCCTGATAACAGATGTATGTTCCACCACACAAACTTGATGACAACCTATATATGTAATAAAAATCAAAATAAGTAGCAGAAATGGCCTAAGCAGAGGTATGGGTAATGTGTAATACTTACTCTATGATTCTAGATTAGAATGTTCTAATGAACTGTAACACTTCCTTTTTTATATTTCCTCTTGAGGAAGGATATCTAGAATAGAGTGATACTGAAGGCAGTGGAGAGGGCACTAATGGAGGCATAGGTCATGATGCCTCAGGGATAGAAGTTATTTCATTACTTAGCACTATTGTATTGGGGAACACTCATACTTTATTTATGAACATAATATAGGTTAAATATATTATATGTACCCCTGGGGGAATACACTATAGAAGGTATGAATGCCTGGGTCCCTTTAGAATACTTCCATATTCAACAAAATATGAAATATATTAACATAATTCTGTTGGTAACTTAGTTTTTTTAGTATTATAGTAAAGTTATTTTTTACTCTTCTTTAGAGAAATGTTTATCCCCTTAATCTTTGGAAACCACTACCATGACAGGAACCATCAACTTCTACACCCATGGTTGACAGTTTATTTGGTTGTAAATACTTAAAACCATTACCCCAAGGTCTTATACGAAACCCTTGATCTTAGTTGGATGATGTTTAAAATATATTCCCCTAGGAGTTGTGATGTGTGAAAATACCACCAAGTCTATTTAAACATAGTTCCATAAAACCTACATTTCATTAGCTGCATTCTCTTCCTTCCAAGATTTTCATTTTTTGACATGAATTTGGAACTACCAACAGGGTTAGGGAATCACTTACGAGTACCCAAATCATTGTTGTTATGATAGATGGAATCTTTCCTAGATGAAAAAATGATTATAGACTCCTCACTTTCATATTAAGAATCCCTAAGTCCATTGGTATGCAAGAATAAACCTTCTTACTATGCCTCAAAATGGTTTCATCCATCGGTGTTGGCTCTATGGTCATATTAACCAATTTTGATAATTGTATGTTCATGGATTATTGGGTCCAAGTATCATTACAGACATAAGGAACACCAAACACATTACTGGTTTGAGGTAAGTTTACTTTAGTTTGGGTCTCCTACCCGGTAAAAAATTATCAAAATTGGTGATCCACTATTAGGTTCCTTTCAAATCGAATATAGAGTGATGTAGGGAACATTTTAAAAATACATCAAAATTAATGCTCAAACCAAAAAGGGAAATATCATCCATAGATGATTTTCCATCAATATAAAAGGAATGGATTCCATCTTGAATTGAAATAAATTAATCCCGAGTTTCAAGGTCACCCTCAAAATTTTCATTTATCCCACCAATATTTGAATCATAAGCTCCGGTAGAGAAAAAATCATAGCAGTTTAGGTTGGAACTTGTTTCCCATATATATTTATAGAGATGGTAATCAACCTACTAATACATTTTAAAATGGTCTTGAATGAGAAACGTTCTATATTCTCCACATTTGGATAATCATATACACCCATGTGATCCCCATCCAACCCCAAAACAATTATAAGCAGACAAAGACTCTGTATAAGGAATTTTCCTTAAATATAGAATATGAGGTAATATAGTCTGGCCATAACAGGAAAGGAAAAACCAATGTGACTTCCTCCTTCTATGGTCACCACCTTTATGAAAGTGGAAAACCTAACTCCATCCTTCTCCCAGGTTAAGAGGAAGTACCCTCTCTGGTATATGGATGAAAAAACCTTCTAATCGAATGGATCAATCGATTTTAAGAAAAAACTCCCATCCCAAAATATTGAATGAACATTCTTTTACTGTTTTCCAATACGCACCATCTACTCTATGATATTATCAAGTTGGGTATTTAATTTACTATATAATCAATGGTTTATAACAGACCTTCTTCATAGAGGATGTATCCCATTTCTTAACTGGGATGTCTACCCCCGGAGAAGGAGCCTTGTTAGGGACTTTTTGCTTAGTTTGATTAATTACCTAAAAATGGGAGTAGTATCTTCTATATCATCTATGGTATAAGATTAAGTAATAAACTCTTTGTACATATCTCCTAAGATTAGTGCACCACAACTATGGTCGACATCATAGAGGTTGATGTCAACTTCACCATGTGTTAGATGAAACGTTTTCAGATCCATACTCCATAAATTGACCAAGTATTTCATGAGGTTATTTTATTAGTAATCAAGGTTTAGAGGGATCCATATATCCTCATACATTACAATCTATTTTATCTCAATAGTAAATTAGGTGGTAGTATACTTCACCCAGAAGGCGTAGCCACAACCCATTTTGAAACTTCCCCCGATCAGAGATCCCAGCTATGTAGCAATCCAAACTTTTTATTTGTGGCCAACTTATACATTATTTACGGAAAAATATTCATATCAAGATCAGATTCATAATGAAACCCTTATAACTATGTGGGAATAAACTTCAACATGTATCCATTAGTTCACTTTTCTATAAAGATGAAATAACCTTCAGGAGAAATGTTTTCTCTAATAGAATTATGGGTCTTTAGAATCTTGGAAGGAGGGATGATCTCTGCCTTTTTTTCTAGGATAGAAGAATAATTTTGAAATCCAAACCCATATAGGGGTAATGATTCTGATAAAGGATATTCCAAAAGATTTTTCCTTGTCATCCTTGACAGTTTCGTCTCAAATAATTGGACAATGCGACATTTATCTATGTCCACAATGGAAACTATAGTGTGTAAATGATACACTAAAGTATAAACATCCCCTCTTAAATCTATATAGTTCAAGAAATATTAAGGGTATGTTAGATGAGTAAAATAACCTTGTCAAAGGGTGTATACTAGATAATAAATTATAGGGCTCAAGAAGCATCATGCAGATCCTGTGAAATATTATAAGACTCAAAATCTCATAATCCCATAAAAGCCTCATGATCACATGATCCATTATGAGACTCACAATTATGTGAACACTAAAAGGTCACATAAATCATATAAATCTTAAGAGATCATGATAAATCCCATTCAAGACACGTGAATCAAAAAAATTATCCCCATAACCAAATATGTGAATTATATTTTAAATGACTTACCAATGATCAATTAGTATAATTGTTACATTAGATGTTAGGAAAACTCATTCATATAAGGTGATCACATAGAGATATCACTTAACAGGATCATGTGAAGCTATCATGTGATTGGTTATTATGATTAGGTCACATGGAGTTATGTTTCAAAGTAGTTATGAGGAATAAAAGAATCTATAGAGATATAGAGGTTTGAGTCACAAGTAAAATGGTCAGAGTTCTTCCCTCCTATTTGTTGGGAGCCTTATGGAATACCAATAGTATATCAGAAGACCAAAACATTCTAGGGATACTAACCATTGTACGTATGAGGGAATCATGTGGGTATTTAGGTCCTCAGAATTGAGTCCACATTCCTTCCTATGGACTTCACTTCTATGGGGGGGGGGCATTTGTTGATTTCTTCCAAATGAGAAACATAGATTTTAGGTAAAAAAACACAAACCATAAGTACTATTTTCTTGTAATGGGTAAAAGGAATAATAATGGCTATATATCAATCACTTGGGTAATATGAGTTTCATTAACTTTGATAATACATGTGATCACATGATCTAAGGAGGATCATGTGATGGAGGTACATGCTTCCCGTGCTCTTTTCACTGATTATGTGATGCCCCATTAGAAGATCCCTTCTAATAACACAAATCTTAATTAGAAAAGCCCTCATAATCACATGAAATCCCTTGGATGAGTCTTAATTATTACTCAAATGCCTTGGGAATACATTTATTATCATACAAAATTTTATCTAGAAAACTCCATAGAAACATCAAGTCATTCATACAATGAAATATTAAAATGATGAAATCCATATAATAGAGTTATGATGATATTCATGATTAAGGAACTTTTGATCCATATGATAAGTTCATTTATCACATAAAAAATCCTCATGAATGTCATCCTAGTTATTTGAAGACCCTTAGGCATGTCTTTATTGATCATGTGATACCCTAGTGGACAACTAATGGATGAATTGATTGATAATAACCCAAAGAATTAATGTGAAAAAATCATGAAATGGAAGGATCCTTATATGAAGAGAGTTACATTTTCTTTCATGTGAATTGATTGTGTGCTTCATGTGATCATTTAATTAATCATGTGAAGACCCTAGAAATGTTGAGTGGAGCCTGCGAAATCCCTTTGACATGTAACTTGATCTCATAAAGGGTCTCAGATATATCGAATTGGTCATGTATAAACCCATTGAAAATTATGGGTTAAATATAGATGATAATGATGGAGTGGTCACATGGTTTTTTTATCACATGAAAAAAATGTGATGTTATTATAACATGTGACTTGATCATGTGGAGTACATTGTATATCATAAAATCATGCAAAGATATCCAACAACTCAAACCAAGAAATTAGAATTTATAGTCATGTAAAGCATCATAGATATAGGGCAGTGATGCTTATTAAATGCTCATTCATACATGAAAAAGAACACAAACAAAAGAGAAGAATATACAAAGTATAGGACTACATGATCCAAAGAGTATTCTATATAATAAAGTCTTGTGAGTAACTTAAGGGATTATGTAATAGGTTCATGAAATTTATGTTATCATCTCATTAAACACATAATGGATCTATGACAAGTCATCCAAATTCATGAGAACCACCTTTGGAATGTTTGATTGATCAAATGATGTCTAAATAGGAAAAAATTTGACAAACATTGAGGAATTTATGTGATTAAGACTAAAAATAATGGTATCTTCATGCGAACTAAGTTATGCTAGTCTTCATAAAAGGAGATCATGTGTTTTTAGGGATTTTTTCATTGATCACGTGAAATCCTTAGACATGTCTTCTTATTTCATGAAAATACCCTTAGAAATATTGGCTCGATTCATATAGAGACCCTTGGACATGTCTCTTGGTTCATGAGAAGACAACTAGACATGTCAGGTAGATCATTTGATGACCCTTGAACATGTTAGAATGTTTACACAAATACCCTAAGACATATTGGGTAGATCATGGGATGACCCTCAGAAATATTATCTCGGTTCATGTGAAGAACCTCAAGTTTTTTATCCTAGTTCAGGATAATACCCTCATACATATTAGGGTGATTAGGCGACGACCCTCACACTTTTCTTCCTTGTTCATGTGGAGACCCTCAGGATTGTCATACTGTATTATGTGAAGATGCTCAAACATGTTGGAAAGATCATGAAATAATCCTTAGACTTGTAATCCCTTTTCACGTAAATAACCTCATACATATAGGGTGGATCACATGATGACCATCAAACATGTTATCCTGGTTCATGTGAATACCCTCATACATGTCGAGGAAATAATGTGATATCCCTCATACATGTCTGCCTAGTCTATGTGAAGACCCCACGAATGTCAACCTAGTTCATGAAAAGACCCTTAGATGTGTTGATAAGTTCATGTGATGACCCTCATACTTGTCATCATATTCCATAAGAATACCCTCAGGCTTGTCATCCTAGTTTATGTGAAGACCCTCATACATGTTGGGATGATCATGTGATGACCCTAGAAAATGTTATCCTGATTCACATGAAACACTTGGAAATGTCATTATGATTCATGCAACATACCTCAGACATATCATCCATGTAAGCTAGACAACCTATGTAATGTTATAAAATTAGAAGACATATCAGGCATACATCCCCAAAAAATTCATCCATGTTAGCAGGTATACTTGGTTATGTACCCTTGAACCATTATAAACCTAAACCATTGTTTTTGGATAATAATTCCCTCTTCATAAGAGAAGTTTTCATAATGGACTATGGTTACTCACCTATGTAGACTTATTCATGCCATGAGACCCTCATTCCATCCAAGCATGTTAAATGGGCCTCTCATAGTCCCCGCTCTTTATCCATCAGAGGATAAGGGTTGGATATGTGGCATGGGTATAACAGACCATACATTATATATAGATATTACTTCAACATTGAAGAATATTTATTACATAACATAACGAAAATTCACGCCTGGACTGTAAAGGTTTAGTGTCTATATAAACTGGGAAACATAAAAAACTTGTTCATAAAACATCCACATTTTCTCTTGCTTATTTATTCATAACTAGAATCCTTTTTGAAATATCTTACTTAAAACCATTCTTCATGACCAGGGGAAAAGAAACATATGAAAGGGTGAGATAAAATTCTCAGTAAGGGTAAGCAAGGGAAATATCAATCATATCATAATCATAAGGACATAACATTTGAAAATCATATCATATATATATAAAAAATATTATAATATCACATCATGAGATAAATCATAAAAGTGACATGAAATCCCAATAGTCATAACATAAGACATGAAATTTTGTGTCATACACACAAAATCATAGAAAATCATTTCATATTAGTCATGTCTCATTGTTGAGACCATTATAATAGAAAAAGTCCATTACTGAACCGAGTTCTATCCTCGTTCCAGCCCTGTATTGTTGAATTGGATTTACTTGTCATTATAGTCATGTCTATCTCATGATATAGAAATATTTACCTAATTAATTTAAGGGAGATATTGGTCCCACCCATCTCATAATGAAATCATTCTTACGTGTTATAGAAAAACATAAAAACATTAACCATAGCATAACCCATGAAATAAAATGGGTTTCTTAAACATCATTAAATCATAATTGATATAAAAAAATGGATTTCTTAAATGACACATAATAAAATAATAGTAATAATAGGGTTATAAATATAACCCTATTTAAAGAGTGTCAAATTAGATGGAAAATAATTTTGAGAAAACACTTGAAATTAATTCCTGAGTAAAATATCATTTCTTCTTCAAAAACGTTTTCCTTCCTCAAAATGCCACAAAATTTTAGACGACATAATTTTATGTGAAAATAACCTTGTAATATTTTAGGTGAATCTTAAATTAAATAAGTAATTATAAAAGTGTTAAAAAAATTTCATGTAGTACAAGTTCAAAAAAAAATTCTTCTCATACTTTTGCTGAAAAAGTAAAAAATTACCTCGTATCGAAAACGACAAAAGATTCCATTCATACTGTTTATTAAAAATTTATGAATGAGTAAAATTGAATTTAAACAATTATAGAAGGATATAAAGAATATTTTAAAATATATATTTAGGAAACATGGATGTGGATGATTAATATACCCCAGTTAATACTTACTAATAAACAATCTTGGATAAAAACAAGATTTGAAAAGTTTTACCTTACCTTAGGTCTGATATCCTTCGTATGTATCTAAGCCTCCTATATAATAATTTAAATAATGTTACTAACTTACTCCAGAATCGTAATAATTTTTATAATATCTTATATGATTATATAATCATTTGTTTGTTAGTAACATTTCATTATCACTCGTTATTCATATATTGAATCCATTATGTTCTTATGCAAGATTTTTTAGATAAGTTCATGTTCCACTTATTAGGTTATAATTAAATTATTTACAGAATTATATTAGTATAATATGTATCATATTTTTTCATTCAATTCATTTATATATTCATGGTTTAATGAAGATCATGTAGAATGAATCACATCACATCATGAAGACGGTAGTCTGTACGTACGTACGTACGAGCGATGATATCATTCCCAAAATTATTGAATAGTATTGAAGTGGATGGTGTATGATATTCTAGAATTATTTTCATGTTATAATAATCATATATAGTTATTATTTCCATCATTATACCCATCCAAGTAAGTTGGTGTAGAAAAACATATTACACCACGGTGTAGAGACGGTAAGCCATACATACGCACGCGTAGTGATTTCGTTTTTCGTGTGATTGATATAAGGTGAAATATGGTTGTTTCATATTTATACTAACATATCAGTATATTAGTGATAATTATGTTATTACTTTATAATGAAACAACTAATGAAGACGAAGTAGAAAAAGAAAGAAGTTTGAAAGAATCAGTAGAAGAGATTAGCTCTTCCTCAATGTGCTTCCTCTAAATCTCTTCTTAGAGCACTAGAGATGGTCATTGTAGATGAATAGAACCACTAGAATGAAAATAGAGAAGTTGATAAGGAAACATTTTATGGGATTTATGAGCTTTAAGGCTCAAAATTAAGTGAATTGGTGAGGGAGGAGATGCCCTTTTTTTAATTGAGGTGAGAGGCACTTTTGGAAACTCCATAAAAAATAATAAAATCAAACCCTACCCAAAAAGCCACCAAAATGTACTAATTTAGAATATTAGATGAGATAGGTTTTTAATATTATAAACCAATAAATTTTGGAAAAGTTATTATTTCAATTTAAACCACATCTTTTTAATTGACACTAAATTATTCTATTTAATTTTAATTGTGGTAATAACATTATAAATATTTAATGGTTATAAATGTTTACTTATATGGTTTTAGTTGACCATAAATGAATATTTTATGAAATTTTAGATCTTATAATTATCAATTTATAATTTTAAATATTTCTATGATTTTAAAATAATTTAATAAAATATTAGTTTTATAAAGTATTAATAGTGTCAATTTTGACACTATTCATTTATTTGACATTAAAAAAATCCACACAAAAGGTAAATTTGAAAAAAATATTACATAAACTCCTAATATTCCATATTAACCTAGAAAATTATTGGATCACATTAATTTGTTCATATTATATTTATTTTAATATTTTTATAACCATTTATTTGATATTTTTATTAATAAAATAATTTCTACCTCACTATTGTGTCATCACTAATGGTAAATATTTAATCTATAAAAATTATAAATAAATTTCTATGATGTAGGTAATTATTTTAGATTTATATATAATATCTATAGTGGATATTATCTCCTATTTATCTATATATTAAAATTAATATACTTATATAAAATGAGATTGTGACATTTTGTCACATTCATTAGTTTTTATTACATTCATGTCATATTCATACATAAGAGGAAATAAAGTAATTCCATTTTAAAAAACTGATGATAAGGGTATAATTTAGTCATCCAATAGGATTTTTATAGGTGTTAAGGTAATTTTAAAATATTAGTTTTACCTTTAATTACCCGATTTACCTTTAACCATGGTAATAAAAATAATTACCAAATTTATTATTCATAATGCCCAAAAAAAGTGTCATATTAACATAATTTGGACCTAATTATTCAAAATATGGAGTCCATTTTTGATAATTAAAAACATATAAGTTTCTGTATATAATTTAAAATCAATCCTTTTATCGAAATGAGAGAACGTTTTTTTTAAAGTTAAAAAATTACAAATGATTGAAATATGTTTACATATGAATTCAATGTAAAATTAATGATAGTGTCATAAATTTTATTGAGTGAAAAAAATATATTATATTTATACTTTAAAACCATTCAACATTATAATCTTACCTTATAAATTATCTCGATAAAAAAATTTATTTTCACTTAGAATTTAGTGTGTTTTTACTATTCATCAAAACGTGAATGTTATCAGAAAATATCATAAATTCAACCAATGTACATTTTCATATCCCAATTTAAAATAACATGTTTACGTTTTCATATAAAAATTATTAGTGTGACCGAATCTTAATTTAAAATGGTTTCTCCATTCAAAGGCAAAAGAATACCATTTTAAAAAAAGTAGGTGTTTATACAACAAATAGGGTTTATTCACACCCTATGACTAAAATATCCATTGGATTAACAATTTTTTTTATTATGTATATAAAATATATATCTCATTAATTTCATTACCAATAGAAATTTACACAAAAATAAAAAATATCTAATTTATATTTTTCATAAATAATTGATAGGCAAGGAATTCCCAATGCATTTTCATAAGTTAGTTATAATTATTCCTCCTAACCTAAGGACTCAGATATAATGGTAATTTTGTAATAATAGCATCTTGAAATTCGATTAAACTCGAGATTTTATGCAACACAAGATACTTGGAGAATAAAAATTATTTAAAGAATATTTTTCATAAAAAACATATGGGTGTTACATTCTACCACAATTAAACTGAATTTCTCCTACAAAATTTGTCACGTGGAAAACAAAGATGAGGATAAATCTCCCTTATCTTATCCTCAAGTTCTCATGCAGCTTCTTCAAATTGGTGGTTCCTCAATAAAATGTTAACCAAGCGAGTGGTCTTGTTTAGTAGAACTTTTTCGCTGTGATCCAATATCTCTATCGGTTGTTCTTCATAAGAAAGATCATGCTCCAGTGGTAAGACTTCTGAGATTAGTACATGTGAAGGATCATGTATGTACTTTATCAGAATAGATACATGGAACACATCATTAACTTGAGAGATATTCAGTGGAAGCTCCAATCGGTATGCTACCTTCCCAACATGATCCAGAATTTCAAAAGGATTGATATACCTAGGGATCAACTTTCCCTTATTTCCAAATTTTATTACTCTCTTCTAAGAAGATATTCATAGAAACACCTTATCACCCACTTCAAAATCTACGATTTTCATCAGTTGTTAGCATAACCTTTTTGTTGACTCTGGGATGCTATTATGTGTTGTTTAATAGATCCGACCTTTTCAGTTATTTTATCAACAAGATCAGGTCCTAATAGCTTTATCTTCCCAACTTCATCCTAGTAAGTTGAAGTTCTTCACTTATTTTCATAGAGGGATTCATAAGGATCCATCTAAATACTGGAGTGGAAGCTATTATTGTAAGAAAATCCCACCAATGGTAGGTGTTGATCCCAACCACCTTTGAAATCCATATAGAATGCTATCAACATGTCTTACAGAGTTTTAATTGTCATCTCTGGCTGGTCATCTGTCTGAGGATAATAAACAGTACTGAAACTTAACTCTGTATCTAGATCATGATGAATACTTTTCCATAACTTTGAGGTAAACCTCGAATCCTGATCGAATATAATAGAAAGTGGTAACCAATGAAATATTACCACTTCCTTTACATATATCCTACAAATCTGATCAATAGATAAATCCTCTATAATATCAATGAAGTGTGTCGACTGCGTATGGTGATCAACAATAACCTGGATAAAATTATTTCCTTTGGATGTTTTGGGAAGTCCGATGAAAAATTCTATAGTTATGTTTCCCCATTTCCATTCTAGTATGGGTAAAGGTTGTAACATCCCCTTATACTTCTATATCTCAGCCTTAACTTGTTGACAAACCAAGCATCGAGAGACATATTTGGCAACATATCTTTTCATTCCATCCCACCAGAAGTACACTTTCATATCCCTGTACATCTTTGTGCTTCCAAGATGAATAGAGAATGAAGAACTGTGAGCCATCCAATAGATCCTTTTTTAATTCTGGTATGGGAGAAATAAAAAATTGGTTCCTGAACTTTATTATTTATTCACAATCAAGGTTCAATTCAAGAACATTTCTTATCTTATTTTGTAACTCTTCAACTTCCTTATATGCCTCATTAATATTCACTTGTATAGATGGTTGAACATTCATTTGATAAAGATAATATTTCTCCTCTTCCATTAAAATTTCCATATCAATCCTTTTAAAATCCATAAATATTGGATCTTTTGTGATCCTCATCATGGATAATCTAGCATAGTCTTTTTGACTCAAAGCATCTGCCACATTGTTCATTTTCCTAGGGTAGTAATGTATTGATCAGTCATAATTTTTAATGAAATCCAACCATATTCATTGGAACATATTCATATCCTTTAGTTTGAAAATTTACTTTAAACTTTTATGATCAGTATGAATATAACACCTTTCACCATAAAGATAATGCCTCCATATCTTTAATGAAAATATTGCTATAGATAACTCCAAATCATGAGTTGGGTAATTTTTCTCATTAATTTTCAACTGTCATGAGTCATAAGATATAACCATATCATTTTCATGATAACACATCCCAACCCCTTCTGGGATTTATCACTGTAAATCACAAACCTTTCTCGACTATAGGGAAGTGTGAGCATGAGTGAACTAGCTAAACTTCTTTTTAGCTCTTTGAAATTCTATTCACATTCCTCTATCCGAACAAACTAAACTACTTTACAATTCAACTTGGTAAGTGTATTAGATAATCATAAAAAATATTTTAGAAAACATCAATAATATAGAGCCAAACCAAGAAAAATTCAGATCTCAGTTACCGTTGTTGGTCTTGAAATCTTTCAATAAACTCTATTTTTACTGGATCCACAGATATCCCCTCTCTTGAGATTATGTGACCCAAAAATGAAACTTTTTTAATCCAAAATTCACACTTGGTAAATTTTTCATAACGCTTATCCTTTCTCAGTGTCTTAAGTACAATTCTTAAGTGATATTTAAGTTCTTACTTGATCTTTGAATAGAAGACTACCACAAACTGATTAAGATAGTCCCTAAAGACTCTATTTATTATATCCATGAAGATATCGTTGGAATTAATAATACCAAAATACATCACTATAAATTCATAGTGTGCATACCTTGTATGGCATTCCATATTTGATATATCCTCCTTTTTGACCCTTTATTTATGATATCATGAGCGAAGATCAATCTTGGAAAAGTATTGATCTTCATGTAGTTGGTCAAATAAATCATCAATATGTGGAAGATGATATTTTTTCTTGATAGTGATCTAGTTAAGTTCTCTATAATCAATACAGAGTCGCATTGATCCATATTTCTTATTAACAAACATAATATGCGCTCCCCAAGGTGATGCACTAGGTTGTATGAATCTCTTATCAAAATTCTCTTGGAGTTTCTTCTTCAATTCCTGCAACTCAATTAGAGCCATTCTTTTAGGTGTCTTTGAAATAGGCATAGAACCTGGTATAAGTTCTATGGAAAACTGAAATTCTCGATTTGGTGGAAGACCTAGAAATTCCTCCAGAACGACATCATAAAACTCCCATACAATGGGTGTATTATTAATCATGATTTTCTCCCCAACCATTTGAGACTAATAACCTTCATTTATAATAACCAAGACCCATAATATGGAATAAATTTCAACTGGAATTTTATATTCATCCTTTCATCAATATATGATCAAGGATTGATCTGGAATATGAAATGTGACTTCCCTTCCATGGAAATTGATATGAGATCCATATAGAGAAATCCAATCCATGCCAAAATAACATCAAATTACACTATAGGAAGTATCACAATATTTGAAGGAATAAATTTCCTATACACTTCAACCAAAGAATAATTATAAACTTTTGATGCGACCGTTGTGCCATTAGGAGTTGTCACAACTAACTAAACATCTAATTGTTGAGTTAATATGGAGATTCCCTTAGAAAATTATTCAGAAATAAAAGAGTGGGTGTATTGATAATCAAATAAAACATTTTCTACTTTAGAGTGGATGGTAAGTGTACCATTCACCACTACATAATCGTACTACACATCAACGATAGTGATTTAATGTGGCATTACTTTGTCTTTGGACTTAAGAGTTTATTGACATCGATCATAATCTATAACCCTTATATTAGGGCATTGATTGGCATAATTCCCCATTTTCATGCACTTGTAACATTGAAGAGTAGGAGGTGCATTCTGTGTAGTATTTTCTTTGTTCGCTTCATTAGGCATATTTTTCTAATCACTTCGGCATTAAACTTCCCAATAACCTTATTTTAAAAACTTAAAACATTTACTAGTATCTTTAAGGAAATTACCTCCATGTTTTTTCCCACACTTTGAGAATAAGGGAAAACTCATCTTCTTTTTAGTGTGGTCTTTAGATTTTCCTTTGAATTCCATTTTCTCTTCTTATCAAAACCATATGAATAATGGTTTACTCCAATATCCATATCAACCTTGAGAGCACATCAAACAATTTCCTCGTAGTTATTGAAGTCCCTTTTGGTTAATTCCCTTCAAAGACTTGGTTTTAAGACACTAAAAAATTGATCAATTTTACTCTCAGGTTAGATAATAATTCCAAAAGAATACCTTGGAAGTCTTGTAAAATTTTCTTCATAGGTACCAACGGATTCATCATCACTTTTCTTAAGTTCAAGGAACTCCTTCTCCATATTTGTTCGAAGAATACAAGGAAAGTTCTTATTGAAAAATAAGTTCTTGAATTCATCCCATTCCATGGACTCTATTTCATCTTTTTGCCTTGTATTCTTGATAAGATTTCTCCATTGACCAGCTTCACCTTCCAAATGATATACTTTTAAGATGACTTTATCATGTTCAGAACATCGTAGAACTGAAAATATAATTTCAATGGTACTAATCCATTGTTCAACCACTAATGGATTAGAAGACCTGCTAAATGAAGGTGGTCAATACCTCATGAAGGATTCAATAGAATGCTTCTCACTCCTTAGCTTGTTTAGAAGACCTGCATGATTCATATCTTGAAACATTGTGTGAGCATGGAAACAAGATTTTTCATTCAAGGTCCCATAAAATTTGGTTCCTCAGGGGGGGCAATCATTGTATTTCCGGTCACATTCAGCATTAATGTGGTTCCTTCAGGTTCCATACATTGACTCAAACCAAGAAGCATAGTGTGATTAACACTAATAATAACAGGAAAACCACATAATCAAGAATAAAATTTCTATTTAGGACACTTTAGGTTTTATCCTAGGTTATTCATGGTCATTTCTAAAACACTAGGATTGTATCCTATACTTATACATATTCTTAGGGTTCTTACTAAGGATTTCTCATCCTAGTTTCCGAAGACTAACTATACCTTTTCTCTGATACCAACTATAACGACCCATACATTACATATAGATATTACTTCAACATTGAAGAATATTTATTACATAACTTAACAAAAAACATGCCATGGCCGTATAGGTTTAGTGTCTCTATAAACTGGGAAACATAAAAAACTGGTTCATAAAACATCCACATTGTCTCCCACTTATTTCTTCATAACGAGACTCCATTTTGACATATCTTATATAAAACCATTCTTTATGACCTGGGGAAAAGAAACATATGAAATATTGAGCTCAAATGCTCAGTAAGGGTAAACAAGGGATATATCAATCATATCATAATCATAAGAACATAACAATTGAAAATCTTATCCTACATATAAAATATCATAATATCATGTCATGAGATAAATAATAAAAGTGAAATGCAATCCCAATAGTCATAACATAAGACATGAAATTTCTTGGCATACACACATAATCATAGAAAATCATTTCATATTAGTCAAGGCTCATTTATGAGACTATCATAGTAGAAAGAGTCCTTTACTGAACCGAGTTTACTCCCCATTCCATCCATGGATTACTGAACCAGATTTACTTGGAATTCTAGTTATGTCTATCTCATCAGATACAAATCTTTACCCAATAAATTGGAGGGAGATATAGGTCTGACCCATCTCATAATGAAACCATTCTTACATGTTCCATAAAAAAAACATTCACCAGAGAATAACCTATTAAATACAATGATTTTCTTAAACATCATTACATCATAATTGATATAAAACAAATGGATTTCATAAATAACACACATTCAAATCATAGTAATAACAGGTTTATAAATATGACCCTATTTAAAGAGTTTTGACTTATATGGAAGATAATTTTGAGAAAACAATTGAAATTAATTCCTAAGGAAAATATCATTTCTTCTTTAGAATCATTTTCCTTCCTCAAAATGCCACACAGTTTTAGAGGAAATAATTTTATATGAAAAAACCCTATAATATTGTAGGTTATTATTCAAGGAAACAAGGCATTATGAAAGCATAAAAATCTGTTCTTTTCGTACAAGTTAAAAAAAAATTATTCTCATCATTTGGTAAGAAAAGTTAAAAAGTACCTCATACCAAAAATAACAAATAATTCCATTCATACCATTTAGTAAAAATTTATCAATGGGTAAAATTTAATTTAAGAAATTATTGAATGATATAAATAATATTTTTAAATTCATATTTAGGAAACATGGATGTGGATGATGAATATAACCCTGTAAATACTTACGAATAAACAATCTCAGATAAAAACGAGATTTGCAAAGTTGTCCCTTAACTTAGGTCTGATATCCTTCATATCTATCAGAACCTCCTGTATAATGATTTAAATAATATTATTGAATTACTATAGAATCATAATAATTTTTATGATATCATATATGATTATATTATCATCTATTTGTTAGTAACATCTCATTGTCACTCGTTATTCGGATGTTGACTGCTTTATGTTCTTATGCAAGATTTGTCAGATAAGTTCATGTTACACTTATTAGGTTATAGTTAAATCATTTATAGAATGATATTAGTATAATATATATCATATTTATTTATTCAATTCATGTATATAATCATGTTTTAATGAAGATCATGTAGAATGGATCACATCACATTGTGGAGACGGTAGGTTGTATGTACGGACAATCAATGATATCATTCCCAAAAATTATTGAATGGTATTAAATTGGATGGTGTATAAAATTTGAGAATTAGTATCCTATTTTAATTATCATATATAGTTATTATTTCCATCATTATACCCATCCATGTAAGGCCATGGTGAAAAACATATTACACCATGGCATGGAGACGGTAAGTCGTATGTACACACGCGTATTGATTTTGTTTTTTTGTAGGAAGAATAGAATGTGAAATATGGTTGTTTCATATTTATAATGACATATTATTATATGATTGATACTTATGTTATTAAGTTATAATGAAACATATAATGAAGAAGAAGTAGAATAATAAAGGAGTTTGAAAGAATCGGTAGAATAGATTATCTCTTCCTTGACATGTTTCCTCAAAAACTCTTCTTAGAGCACTAGAGTTGGTCTCTAAAGATGACCAAAACCTATAGAATGAAAACTGGGAAGTTGATAAGGAAACATGGTATGTTATGGATCAGTTTGAAGGATGAAAATTAATTGAATAGGTGAGGGAGGAGGTTCCCATTTATAATTGAGGTGAGGGGCACTTTTGGAAACTCTATAAATAATAATAAAATCAAACCCTACCCAAAAAATCTCCACAATGTCCCAGTATAGAAGATGAGATGGTATAGGGTTGTAATCGCATCAACCAAATTTTTTTGGATAAGTTATTATGTTAATTTAAACCATATCTTTTTAATTGAAACTTAGTTATTCTATTTAATTTTAATTGTGGTAATAGCATTCTAAATATTTAATGGTTATAAATATTTAATTATATGGTTTAATTGACCATAAATGTATATTTTAATAAAATTTTTATCTTATAATTATCACTTTTTATATTTTAAATATTTTTATAATTTTTAAATAATTTAATAAAATGTTATTTTTATAAAATATCAATAGTGTCAATTTTGACACTATTCTTTTATTTGACATTAAAAAAATTCAAAGAGAAGATAAATTTGAACCAAAATATTAAATACACTCTTAAAATGTTATAGTAACCTATAAAATTCGTGGATCACATTAATTAGTTCATATGATATTTATTTTAATATTTTTAAAACCATTTATTTGAAATTTCTATTAATAAAATAATTTCTACATCACTATTGTGTCATCATTAGCGATAATGATTTAATCTCTAAAAAATATAAATAAATTTCTATTATGTAGGTAATTATTTTTTCATTCTAGAGACTATCTATAGTCGATATTATCTTCTAGTTATCCATATATTAAAATTAATATACTTATATAAAATGATATTTTGATATTTTGTCACATTCATTAGTTTTTCTTACATTCATGTAATATTCATAATCAAGTTACCATAAAGTAATTAAATTTATAAAAAGACATTATAAGGGTTGAATTTAGTCATACAATAAGATTTTTACAGCTGTTAAGGTAATTTTATAAAAAAAAATTAACTTTAATTACCCAATTTACCTTTAACCATGGTAATAAAAATAATTACCAAAGTTACTATTGAAAATGACCAAAAATAAAAGTAGACTATTAACATAATTTGTACTTACTGATTAAAAATATGGAATCCAATATTAAAAATTCAAAAAATATAAGTTGTAGTAATTAATTTAAAATCAATCCCGTTGTTAGAATGAGAGGATGCGTTTTTTAAGTTAAAACATTACAAAAGATTGAAATATTTTTACCCATGAATTCAATTTAAAATTAATGATAATTACATAAATTATATTGAATGATAAAACTATATTCTATTTATACTTTAATACCGTTAAATATTATAATTTAACCATATAAATTATCTCTATGAAAAATGTTTTTTTTTTCACTTTAAATTTAGTGCATTTTTACTATTTATCAAAACTTGGATGTTATCAGAAAATATCATAAATTCAACCAAAGTAAATTTTTATATCCCAATTTAAAAGAAAATTTTTATTTTTTCATATATAAATTATTAATGTGTTATAATCTTAATTTAAAATTGGTTCTCTATTTAAAGGCGTAAGATTACCCTTTTTTTTTAAAAAAAGTTGGGTTTTATACAACTAATAGGGTTTATTCACACCCTATGATTAAAATATACATTGGATGAATAAAAATATTTTTATTAAGTATATAACATATATATCTCATTAAATTCATTACCAATAGTAACTCAATAAAAAATACAAATATATCATTTATATTTTTCATAAATAATTTATAGTCAAAGAATTCACAATGCATTTTCATAAGTTAGTTATAATTATTCCTGATAACCTAATGGATATGATATAAATATAATTTCATACTATGGGAATCTTGTGGTTTATTTAAACTCACGATTTCATGAAACACAAGCTACTTGAAGAATAAAAATTATTTAAAAAATGTTTTTCAAAAAAGACATCTGGGAGTTACAATGGGCCTCTACGTTTGTGTATATCTATTGAAAATAAATTTACTCCCACCCATAACACTCAAATACTATGGTTCTACCATATTTCTACATCCATCAGCATATTAGGAACCAATTTGAACAATGAGGACTCTGTTTCTTGTTATAAGAAGGATATGAAGGACCCCTTTCTAAGGCTCGACCTCCATATCAAACATCAAGTCAAGGTTTCTTCAATGAATAATTCCCACATCTATATGAATTGTGTCTAATTTCATGTTATCGTTTGTATATCACACTAATAATGATTCAAATGAGATTAGGTATTTGAAAATATCTTTCCACTAGAATATTAAAAATCACCAATAAGTGAAACCACATTGTGCAAGCCCCGCTCAAATACAACGAACTATGTAGACTCGGATTCTTGTCTTCGCATGATACATTAGACACCTTCCTATGGACCAAAATTCAAAATAAAATATTAAATACCCTTGTATAAATCCTTTATTCATGATTTTAAATAACAAAGATTGATCCAAAATGAAGTACACAGTGTTTGATTCTTGTTTTCATGGGATATATGGGATGCCTCTTGGAGGTTCAATTCCAATTCTGAAACACCAAACACCCTCCTGGACAGAAGTAAACTCTAGAGTTCCATGTAATATGGTTTAAATGATTAATTAATCCATCCCTTTTAACCATTAATGGGAAATTAGTAGAGAATCTCTAATGCATAAATATGGTATCATTAATGGAACACCCTTTTCATATATAAGGATTTAAAACCTGGTAGTTTTATTGGGGAAACCAGTCCCTTAATGGGATTTGGGAAAGATTCAAAAACATATCTATAATCTATAAGAGAGTCCCAAAGTCTCTTATAATTCCCCACCCCCAAGGGTATGATGGGAACAACCTCTAATCCTCTCAACCAATGCAATTCCCTAAGAATCATTAGTATTGAAACCCAAATGACTGCACACCTTTGGAAGCTAGGCCCATTTTCATTAAGAATGTGGGATCTGTTAGAAGTTTATATTAGAAAAAATGTTATCCCAAGGTGAATAGATTGAGAAAATATATTACCCCCCCCAAATTATGTTATAGTCATTACATCCAACCTTCTCTTAAGTCAAAATAGAAAACTTAACATGAAAACACATGATAACAGAATAACTGAGTTACCATAGGTATTGGGAATATTGTTTCCCAAACATGGATATCCAATTCCATAACATTCCATAGAAAAAATACTATATAAAAACACAAATATCTTAACCACCCATTTTATAACATTTATATATATTATAATTTTTCTCTACATGTGTACAAATTAGTTATTATCCATTTCCAATATCGAGTGTGAGTAATCTGAATCATTTTGAAATAGTTTCATATGAGCAGTGCAGTTATTCAATATTCTCACAAAGTTTATCATTCTTAGATCATACAAGGTATTGGAATTTATTTTTTATAATTATTTGTAATTTTATAATTTCATTCTATTACATTTTTGTTTATGATCCTTAGAGATGAAATAAGTGATGGTCATGTTTCGATGATTTTTAATGAATTGATGTTGAAATATTAATTAATGAGTTCAATATTAAAGTTAGAATTAAAAAAAATTATTTACTATTTAATATCATATATTATTAATAATTAATATTACATATTCATCCTTGATATTATCTTATATCATTGTTCAAGTAGGTGGTTAGACCGAATCAGAAATGAACATACCATAACTAATATTTGATTATGATTATGAAATTAGTTTATTTTTTGAATAATATCATTATTATTTAGATAATATTAAGGTTAATAATTAAATTTTAATATATTTTAATAAATTAGAAAGAAATTTAATGAAAAATTAGATATGTTACTTTATGAAGGGGATAGTCTGTACAACACAAGATTAACATTTTCGTTTCATGTTGGATGAGAGTAGAATAATTTGGATTAAAATTTTTTCCTTTATAATCATATTATATATGTTACATTTTTTTTAATTTCATCCTATTAAAAAACAAATATAGGTGATGGTGAAAAATAAAAGATGTTACATCTTGGAGGTGGTAGTCTTCACAATGCATGGATAATTGTTATATTTTTCTTAATGGAAAAAGAGAATTGTTTTTAATAGTTATTACCTTTGAATAATAAAATTTAATATAAATTTTTTTTGATGTTATTATATTGTAATTTTAAAATTTTATTTGGTAATTTAAGAAATAAAATGACTGATGTCAGGGTAAAAAGTACTCACATTGAGGACTTGGGCTTTCCATTGGAAGAGCCCATGAAAATGGGGGTCTTAGGCCAATATCATGTGACTAGTAGTTCAAGTATAATGAATAATATTATATTTGAATAATTAATGTAATGGTTTCGAAAGGAAACTAAAATTTTAGGGTGGTATTGAAGGGGGGTTGATTGGTCCCTTTTATAATTAGTGACAATGATTTTTTTGTAAATATTTAAAATTAATATAGAGAGAGCACATGTTTTACATGTCAAGAAGAATAAAAAATAAAAACTAATTTAGTGTAGGATGATATAATATTTAAAATCAAATAATAATTCATATTATCACATATTTTAAATATATTTTTATGTGCTTTACTCTTGGAATTTTCACTTTTATGATATTTGGTTTTACCATTGTAACTAGTTTTTACATATGTAATTTACCAGTAGTGACTAAAAATTAAATTAAACTAATAAAATATTTTTACCTAATGATTCCAAATATGAAATATATTTTATTAAATAAAATTTCTATATTTATGAAAAATTAATTTTATAATTATCACATATAATCTATAAATCACATATTTAGAAAAATACTAATTTAAGTTAAAAATTTATATACAAGAATTTTTTTTAATTTATTTAATTTACTTGAAAGAAATTGGTATATTAGAAAAAAAATAAAATTTATATGTATTTAAAACAAGTAAAAAAAGAATTTTACCAAAATATTATTTAATTAATGGAAAACACCAAAACAGTTCTCCAAAAATATTACTTAAATTGATAAAATGCATAACAAAGGATTTATAAATAATGATTGGTATTTAAAAACATATATTTTTTATACTTATATATATATTTTACTAATTAAATAGTCTTAAAAACTTCATGGTATTTCTTATATAATGATAAATTCATAAAAGATACATTTTTGGTAAAAACTATATTTTCACTATTCACTTAAAATCAATTACTATAGAAAAACCCAAGATTTCATACTATGATAATTTTAAAATTTTAAATTCAAATTTTTTTTAATATAATTCCTATTATATAAATTATAATTTTTTTAAATTAAAATAAAAAATAAAAAATAAAACAACTTTTATAGAAAAATTTCCTTTTTGAACATTATGTATTCTTGATACCAATTTCTAATTTAAATATTTTAATATATTATTTCATATATTATAATATAATAATCATTTAAAATTGTTTTATTTAATTTATTAAGACTTTAAATATTTATTTTACAATGAATATACCTTTTCTAAATGTAAGAATTTTTTTAATTGCTATCTTTCAATTTACTAAAAGTTCTATGCCTTTTATAATGTCATGAAAATGTTTGTAGAATATGTGATGGAAACTTTTAGTTATGTTTTTCGTGTAGAATAGTATATTAAAATAATATTTTTTAATGAGAATACGTTGTGATATTTTGGATCATTATGCCATCATTGGTGGTCGAGGTCTCAAGCTTGTGTACAAGGGTCCCTTGTGACCCTTTTCAAATTGATCAATTTATCAAAACAATTAATTATAAATAAGAATTTTATTTAATAAAATGGAATGGTATCACAACAAGTAGATACCAAACATATCACATTCCAAATAAATAAAAACTCATAATACCAAAAGGGTATATACAAGGGACCACCAACCTCATTAACGAAGTCATTTCCCTTTGATTACAACCTAGAAACTCTATCGTGAGATTGTCTAAGCACAACCACATTCATGTCACATCCCAATAAAATATATCAAGCCAAAAAATACAATAATTAATAATAATAAATTATAGTTCATTATTCAATCACTTTCTAACTATATATAATAAATTAAGAAAATTAAATCAAATAGGAAAAATGCCAAAAATCTCATTAAACGCTCTTGTTTCCCCAAAACCATGACCAACCACCTGAGTAAGGTATGGGGTGTACTCTTGACCCCATACCAATCCAAATATCCATCACACAACATCAATAAAATGTTAACATTAATTTAATTTAAACAAAATCGTTGAAAAATTTCACACGTGGTGTACCTACATTGCAAAGGCGTGCATCTTTCAAATAGGAAAAATGCCAAAAATCTCATTAAAAGCTCTTGTTTCACGAAAACCATGAAAAACCACCGGAGTAAGGAATGGGGTGTACTATTGAACCCATACCAATCCAAATACTCATCCTATGACCTCAATTAAATATTAATATTAATATTAATTTAAACAAAATCCTTGAAAAAATTCATCCAGTGGTGTACCTTCATAGAAAAGGTGTGAAACTACATGCATTCATTTCCATGGATCATCTTATATCCATCACATGAAAAGGCCCCAAAATATCAATAAAATTCAACCATGATCTTATGGAATTAAAAAAACGAATAAAAATCCTCAAAAATTATGAAAAGATGTGGTAAAGAAATAATGGAGGAAAATGTGGAGGATCACACCCAAAATCATCAAAGAGAACACTAATGATCCACTCCTAATCATGGACTAAAATGAGGCAACTTAGAGTTCCTCCCTGGTTCTTCCACTTGTGAGGAGTGGATAAATAGGATGATCAAACCCCTAAATATTGAAATGGGAAAACTGGGGCCTTTAAAAAAATTTGTAGACTATATAGGGAAAAACAAATTGCACCATACCAAACCCTCTCCCTTCTCATCATTTTTCACAGCCATAGAACCCCTGAACCAATTGGCTAAAAAACCCCTTGAAACACCATATGTTAGGGCCCTAAAACATGGTGGGACTTCCATGGAACCAATTTCATCCAAAATACCCAAACTCATACCCCCTTTTCTTATTGTTTCCAACAATATCTCCTCACTAAGACCACAACACACATGATGGGATTGTGCTGCCCATGGTCCCTTAAAAAACCCACTAAATTCACACAATGGCGTGGGAGATTTTTTTTACAATTCACAGTACCATTCTATGGTGTGGAATCATCATATTTGGTGTAATTGTCTCCTAATAAATAGTTTTGACCCTACAACCCTCTTCCACTCTCCCAGTGGCGTATCCCCCACTATTTCATCATGGTCTCTATCCCTCAAAAGTATGTCGAATACACTATGGTATATCCCTTGGGATATATTTTTCTATTTACCTTATTGAAAATTCATAATGTTATAAGACCCTCACTATGTATCAATATATAAGGCTACATTTTGGAATACAACTTACAACCACCATAAGAAAATGGTTCATGTCAACCCATGTCTCACTGTTCTCGAAGCACCCGAAACAAAAAATGTCCCTTATTCCATATCCAAAAAACATATCTTAAATATTTAGAAAAACTCTAAATACCAATCTAAACCCAATTTCTTAAAACATAACCCCTAAAAATCCAAAAATTCAAATTCTTTTAGAAAAACATTACTTATAAATGAGCGAGGATTTACAACCTCCCCTCCATAACACTTATCCTCCCTGAGAATCCCTAAATTTTCATAACCATTATTCCTTACCTATATAAGCCAAAAATTAAAACCTAACTCATTTTTTCTACCTCAGAACATCGAATGAGTTTCTATTTTGCAATTCCTAAAAATAAGGAGCATTATCAGAAATAACCAAGACACCACCAGCCACCATCGCCGAACCACTGAGACGGAACACAATTCTGTTTGTATATACCAAGAAAATATGGTGTCATAAATAAAATAATCCATAATATTAAGGTACTACCCATTATAATACATGTATTATAAGGGATGATTTTGTGACATGGTACTCCACACCATCAGAATCACCACAGATCTCTAGTGGTCCATCTACCTGCTCAGTCTGGTTATCATCTCACTATATCCAATCAAACATGAAAACAATGATTGAACCTATTATAGATGACCATTATCAAAATCACTCAACTACACCCATCAATGCAATATATTTATTTCCTGATCATGGGGTCTTAAATCCAAAAGGCATATATCATCCTAACACCCAAAATGAATTCCGAACCCATATCTTGATATAATTTCCCATGTTAGATACCCAACCAACAAAAACCACCCTCATTCTCTATCATATGAATCAACACTATTATATTATGAATTAGTACCAGATCACATAAATTCCATCTTGATCATTATGTTAATGAACGAGCTCTATATAATATTGATTCCAAACATCATATTTTTTATTTGAAAAATATATATAAATATGATTCACCCATCAATGGAATCCAAAATCCACCTCAACCATCAAATGACATGTGATATTATTCCCACCACCCAATCCACACGAAGTTCATACCTCCATATATCATGCTTCATAAATTACCTCATGTGATGACTTAACATGGACATCCTTCTCATTATGGATCTTTAACATGAAGCTTCAAAATGTAACTATTCTCGACTCACTAGGAATATCCTCCTCAATATCCTATATAATTCATCCATAATAATGTTCACACACTCTAGGAAAAATGGTCCACTACCCATCATATAGATTTCCTTATACTACTCATCGAGTGAAACCATGGTAGATTCCATCCTCACACTATCCGGATAATACTTATCAAAGTTCACACTCGGGTCGGCCATACCATGATACCCTATTACAACACTAATTTCACCTCTCATCATAGAGGTTATCTTAAAATTAATTAAAAAAATTAAAACCATGCTCTAAAGTATCTCATTGACCCATCAATCCTTGGCTACATATGACCAATCATTAATCCTTATCCTAAAAGGGTCATACACAACCATTGCGATACTCCTAGATATCATCCAAACATAATGGGTGTATACTTATATACCACCCAACTGTTGAACTAGACTCCCAGTACCATAATTAATATGTTATTAAACCTAGGTTCATGTTTAAAACCATCATATATACACTAATCTCATCTCAAAATCATCAATCTAGAATCACCCTCGACACTATTCTTAAAAATTGGGTATGTTACCCATGTTAAGGTCTATCAAACGATCTCCCCCAAACTGGCATCATTTCCAAATAACTAGAATATACTCATTCTATCACTATTCTCCCAAAATAACATCTTCAACCAACATGGACAAGTACTCAACTAGTCAACCCCTCCAAAACCAAACTTTGATAACAAAACCATCTAAATTTCTTTTCATCATGAAAGCTTAATGCATCTCTATGCTTATAACACATAACTGGAACCACCTCCTTGCATTGATCTTATAATAAAAAGTATTTACCTAGGCTTCACATATCTAAGGCACTCCCAATTTTTTTTCAAACCATCAATTTGGTTACCCTCACACACATAACAGGTCATCTCAACTATAATTCTCGGTTCACTAACATGTCAAGTCACATATCAAAGCTAATAGTCTTCCACACATATCCCATAAATCATATCAAAAATATGTATCAACTCATGAGAAAACCCCCCTCAATTCTCATTTAAAATACCACATAATAAAAAAAATCTAAAATACCCACCCTAGTGTTCAGATATATATATATATATATGTATATATATATATCATGCATCACATACCGAACTACCACCCACTTGGGAACTAATCCTCACTAGACATTTGTATGTGACACTACCCCTCAAGGGCCATGATATCATCTATATATAGAGAAACATATTAACATGAATATATGTGTTGATTATATAAAAATCATATAGTTATTTTTGGTTTAATTCCATGAAAAATAAATATTAGAAGACATTGTAAATATTGTTTTTCAAATATTGAATAACCTAAACCATTTTCTGTTTGGAACTAGTTTCATAATACCCCATAAGGGATCCATTACCAAGGAATATCATGAACATATCAATATATAATTTTATCAATAAATTCATTATAATAGGGAATATACATCCATCATCAAGGACAATCTCGTCATAGATCTATAAGATCTGTCATTCAAAGAAAATGTACTACGATCTAGTTGAGTTCAATTTCCCCAAAAAGTTATATGAAAAAAATATAAGTCATTGTTATTTATTTAAATATTTTAAATATAATCATCACTAACATTAATGACAATCATGAACATGTATTTCATTTTAATCTTACATGATAAATGTAATTCATGATTACTATCATATTGAAAACAAGCCAAGAGCCAACGAACCAAAAATCACAATTCCAAAAACTCAAGTACTTCATGCTTTGTGAAATCATCTAACTGTAAAAGTTGAAAGCAAGAAAAGTAATCCCATTCCATTTAATACCTAGACTATATACTAGAAAATTTGTACGTGATGCATTGGTATGATATACATTACAGCTTCGGACACATTCATATGTCACATGTCTACCTTCTCCCTAAATAAAGATAATAAATAAAAAATATGGTAGAGTTTATGATATGAACAAAATAAAATATCTAAAAAAACCTTTTAATATCCATCATATCTAGAAATAGGATAGTTCTTGGATCAATGGTCATCAATTTAAATTAGGAATTCCTCCCTATATGTTGATGAAAATAAGTGGTGTTGTAAAGTCCCGTGTTTTTTTAACCGGGTTAAAATATGAAAGTTTTTGAACTTTTCCATTTTACTGACTGTTTAGTTTTAAAATAAAATTTGGGATGAAGTTATGGGAGTTGGGTTAGTTTAAGGTGTCGATATCAGGCTTGGGTAAAGGCTCAAGAAGTTTTTAGGGCGGTTCGATGGGTTTCAGGAGCACCAGACCCGACAGAGGTGTTTGCACAGGCTGTGTACTATTAGTCAAATAGTGCAGGTAAGTCGTGCATGAGATATCAAGTATCCAGTGGTGTCTGCATGGTCTAAGCATGATCTATCAGATTATGTTAGTCAAACCATGTGGTTTAATTAGTTTTGAGTTTTGGGTTAAAATATTTTAATTAAATCCAAGGGTAAAAATGGTTTTAATTAAATGTTGTGAAATGGGGGTTTTATTTAATTAAATTCAAGGTTAAGATGAATTTAATTAATTGATGAAAATTAGGGTTTTAATTTAATTAATGTGAAGGTTGAGATAATTTAATTAATTGATGAAAAATGGGGGATTTATTTAATTAAATTAAGTGATATAATTTAATTAAATGAGGGTGAGATGGAGGACAGAGAATTCATTTAACTAAATTGTGTTGAAGAAAATTTAATTAAATGGAATTAAAAGGGGGAATTAATTTAATAAAATTATTTTGATATAATTTAATTAAATAGAAATTAGTTGGAGAATTTGTTTTATTAAATTTAGTTGGAAAGAATTTAATTAAATGAGGTGTAAATGGGGAGTTTTGGGGTTTATCAAAGAGGTGTAATATTAAATAGTAATAATAATAAAAAGATGTTTATTATTATTATTATATTGATTCTTATAATAAAATTTGGAATTTAATTTATTTATAGAGAAATCAAATAGGGATGCGCACCCCCCTCTTCCCCTACGTGAAGGAGCATCACACCCACCATTCCCCTCCATGATTGAGGTGCACCTCCCCCATCTCCTAGCTCCCTCTCCGCATGCCAGATCGTGATTGTTCCTTCATGAAAATTTTCCCTCTCGGTGAGGTAAGCCTATCTCCATGCATTGTGTTATTTTCATTGGTTGTTCGGATCTTTGTCTCCCAATATCTGTTAGGCCGAAACCCTAAACTAAGGGATTAATTTAGTTTCTTATTTTCTCCCAACTTTATGCATTGAAGAATATGTCTTGGGACCCGTTAGTCTGTATTCTAATGACCATCACCGAAGGTGAAGTAATTCAGCTTGATTTGGTTCACTGCCACCATATTTGGGTAAGGTTAAATAACATTCAATTGGTTTCTCACTATTTTTTTTTGGATCCTCTTAGCTTGGTTGAGTTGCAGATTATTATTTGGGTGTGTCTTGGTCCTATCAGCACTAATTGTGGGCGATAGTTGTTGTTGTTAGGTGTTGTGATCAATTCCAAGTATGTGCACACATTAATGTGAATGTTTGTATGCACGAGTGGGTTGCGTTTTGAGTTAAAAATAATTGGCTCATCCAATTCTCTGAGATAGGGTCCTCAACTTTTCTTAATTAATAAAACAATGTCGTTGTTTAATTACTATTATTGGGAAATTTTTCTAGAAATACTGAATTAATTGTTTATTGCTATGAAATAATTTATTAGATTAAAAACACATGTTTTGTAATAAAACCTCTCCAACAAAGGTTCTCTTCCTTCAAGATAAAAACAAAATGACCAGACTGATAGGATCATTTAGCTTGCTGATATGTGTTTTTCTATTACTTCCCTTACATGTTGACACAATTGGTCTAAGTTTTAATTATGAGTATTGGGCAGAATAAGTTTAGATAATTAATTATGAATTAATGAGTGGGATATATATTGAGATAATTAATTGTGAATTAATTATGTTCTTTGAGAATTGTAATTGGGATAATTAATCGAGAGATTAATTATGAGATATTAAATTGGATAATTTGAGAAAATTAATTGTAAATTAATTTTGTGTTTTGAGATTTGTAATTGATATAATTAATCGGGGGATTAATTATTGGATATAGAAGTGGATAAGTTGAGATAATTAATTATGAATTAATTACGCTCTTAGATAATTGTAATTGAGATAATTAATTTTGGGATTAATTTGGAGATATCAAATTGGCTGAGTTGAGATAATTAATTGTGAATTAATTTTGTGTTTGAGATTATTAATTTAGATAGTTAACCGGGGGTTTAATTATGAGATATAAAATTTTCTAAGTTGAGATAATTAATTTTGAATTAATTATGTGCTTTGAGAGTTTTAATTAAGATAATTAATTGGGGGATTAATTACGATATATTAAATTGGCTAAGTGAAGATAATTAATTATTAATTAATTATTTTCCTTTATAATTGTAATTGATATAATTAATCATGGGATTAATTATGATATATAAAATTGGTTAAGTTGAGATAATTAATTGTGAATTAATTTTGTGTTTTGAGATTTTTAATTGAGATAATTAATTAGGGGATTAATTATGAGATATAAAATTGGCAAAGTTGAGATAATTCATTGTGAATTAATTATTTACTTTTTGAATTTTAATAGAGATAATTAATTGGGGGATTAATTATGAGATATTAAATTGGATATGTTGAGATAAATAATTGTGAATTAATTATGTTCTTTGAGAATTGTAATTGAGATAATTAATCAGGGGATTAATTATGAGATATAAAATTTGGATAAGTTGAGATAATTAATTGTGAATTAATTATGTTCCTTTGATATTATGATCTAGATATTTAATTATGGAATTTAATATAGAAATATGAGATTTATAATGAGATAATTAATTCTGGAAAATTAATTATGAGTTATGAATTGTGTTGTTGATTAATTAATTGATGAATTAATTAATGGAATTTTTGTACCTAGTTAATTGGTAAGTTAACTAATGGATTTGAGTATAGCCAATGAGATGAATGAGAGGCCCTTGCCTCATGTTTTTGAGTTGAACGTGAATCCCTTGTTAATGTTATAATTTAAATACTTAGGATGGTTTTCCTTATGTATGAATGTGAATATTCTCACTTATATGTAATTCAAATGTGATAATCAAATGTAAGAGAGGTTAAATGATTCCTGCATTATATGTTGTGATTGGTTACACCTTTTATAGTAAGGGGAGCATAGGGACCGTGAGAACCCTTTTTGGAGAAAGAATATGTTAGTTTTTCTACTGATCCTCCAGAGATTGTGAGAGATCATGGAGTTGATCTAGGGGATAGACCGTGTTCACTTACTATTGGTGAAGGATTTCTGTGTGTTACGTCCCAATCCATCCAACATCATTTTACAAAGGACCGTGAGAGCCTGGGGGTAGGAAGACCGTGTGAGCTTCCATGTGGATTTCTATGAGACCGTGAGAGATCTTGGTGTCTGGACCGAGGGAAATACCATGAGCACTTCCCCAGATAATGAATGTCTGTGCATTACGACTTGGTCCAACCAGAAATACTATCCAGGGTATATGTCCATTTGGCGTTGGTACGCGCTTGGTTTATATAAGAGGATGTTAAGAATATCTATCTATTTATATATATAAACACACACTGCTACTATATATATATACACACACACATAATTGACATTCTTAGACATATTATCCATGGGATAAAGCATGTATCGTCATCAGTTGTCTCTTTGGAACCTAGATGGGTTGTTGGTTATTTATTTAATTTGTTATTACTTCAATATACTTGCACGTTGATTAATTTTATTACATTTTCTAGATTGATCTAGACACTAGTGGTCCTATCCTACAAAGATTTATATCTCATACCCTATTTAGGACACCATTGCACTGGGGTACCTGGGTAGAATCTACTTGTTTACAGGACTTTGGACATTGCTTGTTGTTGTTTTCTTCAACCTGGGAGTTAGGATCAAAGGACCTGAGTGGGAGCTCAGGATCCTTATGGAGATCACCCTTGGGGATTTGAGTCATTTACTTATTTCTATACTAAGATGTAAATAATGATTTTGGTTTAATTCTTTCAGATATCTATCACCATGACATGCATGCAATGTATACATCGGTGTTGGCCAATTTGTTTATTCAGTTGATTATTGTATTATATCTGCTTCCGATGTTATCTGAGTTACTATCTGTTTTCGTTGTGCATTATGAATATGAGGGTATAGTCTCCCCAATGACTATCCTTAGAACTTAAATACTACTAAGCATCCTCTGGTGTATGGTAAGACATGCTTGAGGTCATTTGGAGACCAGTCCAGCTATTGGTTTGAGGGTGACTTGGTTTGGGACATTACAAGTGTTCTAGGGTTTTATAATGGGAAGATTATAACCCATATGAGAGTTCCCAATAATTTAAAAAATAAATAAATAAACATCATCCAAATGATCTAACAGGTTATGTGGATGAAATATAATCTAAAAATGTTATATCAAAGAACATGTGGAAGCAGGAAGTCAAACAAGCTTATCATAATGCCATTACACAACAACTGATCACCCACTAGGCTAGTCACATATAAAAAAATAAATAAAATAATAAAAATAGGTGGCCCTACTATATACATGATACATACATCATTTTGATATATTTCATATTTGATTTTCCCTTCCCAATCATCAAAATTCAATCCTCTTCCCATCCTAAACCTACAATTAGTGATTATTTCTTTAGTTACACAAGTGTTATGGCTACCTGGTCAGGGTGTGAGTATAAATCAGTAAGGCACAACCGATTTGGTCTCATACATAAATAGTAAATGAAGTTTATGTTAATGTTACATGTACAATTAAATAAATAAATAAACCAAGGAAACATAAATAAATAACCACTCTTGATCCTTATGTTTTAATATGACACATAAGATCAAACTAGACCTACTTCTTCTAGTTTTTGAGTGCCTCTAAGAATGTCACACAACCATGTTAACCTAAATCTTTCCAATAGAATATTATTATGATAATTTTAACGTCCATCCAGTAATACCAGACTCATCATATGGATCCAAGGAGTAAGTCCAATCAGTCTACTAGTTTACTAATCACTCTAGGGGAAGTGTGTCCCCCCTGGATAATATCATGTATACGTCCCATAAGGGGTAAGTGTTTCACTCCCTAAGAATCTCATAATATACTTATCACTTTGGGGTAGTGCATCCCACTTGTATCATCTTATCTATATATCTTATTGGGTTGGTTCATCCCTCATGTTCATCATATTGTATCAAGCACAAAGGTCAGATCTGAGGAGAACATCAAATGCATCCCATGTATCTCAAAACATATTGATGGGTAGTGTCTACCACCCCCCCAAATAATTTCACATATAGTCACGTAGCCTCCTCTAGTTAATTCATTACATTAGGGTTCTAAGTTGACAACCATTCTCATCACTAACGTTTTCCATATACACCCACTTGGTGGTCTTCATATCATTGGGGAACCCACCATAGTTCCCTAGGACTCATCATAATACAAACAACACTACTATAGAACGAACCTTTAATAGTGTTGTCCTTTATCAGTGCTAGAAAAAAGTGCTGATAAAGGTGTATATTTCTAGTGAAAAAAAACACTGATAAAGGGTTCCTTTTCTCAGTGCTAAAAAAAGAACTGATAAAAGGTATCATTTATCAGTATTTTTTAGCACTGAAAAAGGGTATCCTTTATTAGTGCTTTTATATAGTGCTAATAAAAGGTACCCTTTGTTAGTGATTTATTTTTAGTGCTGATAAAGGGTATACTTTATTATTTCTTTATTTATACATTGATAAAAATTAGTCTTTATCGATGATTTTTTAGTGCTAATAATGTTCTAGAATAAAATGAAATAATTAAAGAAATAAAAAAAATTAACAATTTCCTCAATTAAATAATTATTGATAAATATAAATAAAATGAATATACATATATATAAATTATAAATGTCTATAAATAATATATATTAAATATATAGATATGTAAAATGAATTAAATGAAATAATTAAGAAAATAAAAATAAAAAATGAGCAAATTGAGAAAAATATTAAACATTTTATTAATTAAATAATTATTGATAAAAACAAATAAATTTAATATACATATATATTGATTATAAATATTAATAAATATTATATATAAAATTTAGATATATAAAATGAATAAATTTTAATAATTAAACAAAAATATTAAAAATGATGAAATTAAAAATAAAATAAAAAAGTTTTTAATGAAAAAATTGTTAATAAAACCCTATAATTTTAATATATATATATTAATTAATAATAGAAATAAATGTTATATATTAAATATAAATATATAGAAAAGGAATAAAATTTAATAATTAAAAACATATTAATTTATTATTCATTTTTAATGTTGTTTGATTTTTCAATTTAACATCTATCAAGTGAGTTTTACATTGATTTCAAATACGTATACATAATTAATGAATTTTTATATATAACACAAACACATGAATATTTATACAATTAAGGAAATCTTATATATAAACAAATACAATTAATATTTATGTAATTTCCTTCCACCTGGTGTGTTTCCCCCTCATCGGCATCTTCTTTTGTCTCCTCTACTTCTTGGCCTTCAACTGATACAACTATTACCCTTGATGCTGAACTGATCATGAATAAACCGCACATGGTTGAACTCAATGGATCTTCAGCAACTTGGGTTTGGTTGTGGCATCAGGTATGTTCATTCCTTTCATATTTTCTTTTCTCATCAGTGCTTGTCATTCCATATTTGGTTTTCTTCTTTATCAACCTATCTTCACTGCTTTGTGGTACCCTACGTTGTGGTTTTTCTATTTTAATTCTGTTCTGGGGTTATTAGTTTTCCATATTGCCTATGTGGATGGATTTCGATGTTTCTTCCAATGGAAAATGATGGTTTCTTGGATTTCAATGCTTGATGGTGGTTATGATGGAAGAGGTTGCTGGTCACGATGATGTTTTTAGCTCAATGTCGGTGCTTTTCCTCTACTTTGGAACCAGGATCCCAAAACTCTTCTCTCAGTTAGACTTGAGCAATGGTTTCCACGGTGTTTTGGGATGTGTAGTTTGATCATTCGACAACATTACATGACATTTTGTTCATAATGGATTCTTCTCTATCTTCAGGTCTTTGCTAGGCATGTTCTTGGTTGTTTTTTGGAGCCACTTCAACTAGTGGGTTGTTTTCATATTTTTTCATGGTTCTGTTTCAACGACAACGGGGATTTCCGATGGGTGGTGTGTCTCATCGACATTTTGGTTCTGATGGGCTTCTCTTTCCGGTGTTGGTGGTGAAGATGAAAGCAATGGATTGTTTGGTTTCTTGGTGTACAATGGTTCTCATGGATCAAGGCATGATGGGGGGTTCCACAGTTCATCATTTATGTTTTTTGATTTTGAAATTTAAATTTGGATAATTTGTTTTTAGTGACTCGTGGCGCAGTGGCGGCTACTGTAAGTTTGAATCTTGATGTTCATTTTGTTTTTGAAGGTGGTTTTTGTTTCTTTCAGACAGTTTGTGGTTTGGCGGTTTGGCTTAATGGTTTGTTATCCCTAAATTGGTATGCTTGTAACAGATTACCACTCAGTCTGAAAATGGTTTTATTTGAAAATGAAAAAAAGATATTTGGAGTTAATATTTATGTAATTTATTCAAATTTTAGTATATTTTAGAATTTCATTATAACATGACGCAATTAATATAATACGTTTTTAATCAGTAAATTTTATTTATTTATTTTTTATATTATTACAGTTAGGTATTATTTATTCATTTTTAATATTTTTTATTTTTTATTTTTTATTTTTTATTTTTTATTTATGGATTTAATCATTTTATATCATTTATTTACGTATATTTATTTAATATGTTTTTGTATGGTCAATATGTATTGATCTTTACTTTAAAATATATCCATATATTTTTATTAATTCATATTTAATTAATTACAATGGGGTTCACATCACTTGGTGATCTTATATACCCAAAAACATGAGAGGAGCAACATGGGATCAAATCTCAGTCCTCTATCATTCTACTCAAAAAATAATTAGGTTTCATGGGACCTCTTTGGTAGTGTAGTTTTATGGACCGATGTATACATGAGTGGTGTCTATTGATTTGATTCCTACCCACCAGTAGGGGTTATTGTAAGATAAAAAAACTAGGTTGTGGTTGTGGTTGTGGTGGAATCCACTGTTGAAGATTACTGTTGTTTGTGTTCTCTATGGTGTAATAGGGAAGGAAGTGGTGACTATTGGTGCTATGGTACTCCGGTGGACTCAGATTCAGGCACTGCAACTATTGGCTGATGGGATTCTAGGACGAAAGTGATCCATGTGGGACGACGAAGAAGGAAACCATAGAGGGGAAACATTTCTTCTTCCCTAAAGTTGTGGGTTCATGTCAATGTTTGGACCAATGACGATGAAAGAATCTTGTCATCGTAGTGGACAAATCTCCACATGGTGGGGGCAGTGCATTTTCAGGGTGACAGTGACACAGGGGTGGGTACGGTGGCAGATGACGCATGAAATTTTTTGCTAGCCCATGGATGTGGCGATGTTGGCCTAGCGATGTAGTGGTTCTTGCAGTAGAGGCATGTGATTGTCTCAAGTGACATAGGCGATGTACTAATGGTGGATGGAGAAATAGATCATGGGTCCTAAAAATGGGGTATGTGTTGAAGGTGGTGGAATTCGACGGTCGCGTGGCTGATGGGGGTGGCCAATGGAAAAAACTACATCGGCGAGAACTTTGTGGTGGGCCAACGAGTGGTGTGTCTCGTCAAAGTTCTTGTTCCAGTGGGTTGATCTCATTGGTTTTGGTCGTGAAGATGAAAGTGATGGAGGGTTTGGTTACTTAGAGTACGGTGGTTCTCGCGGCTCAAGGCATGATTGGAGGTTCCACATGTCATCATTATAAATATTTTATCAGCACTAAATTTTTAGTACTGATAAAGGTTTCATTAATCAATGTTTCTTTAGCACTGATAAAGATTACTTTTATCAAGGATTATCAATTTATCACTAATAAAATGTATCTATTTTAGAAATTTTTGGTAAGTGACAAAAATATGTGTTCCAAATCTATTTAAAATAACCCTTACCAATACTGATTCTGTCAGAATTCTCAAGATCTCATGGAACTCCCTTGCTTCCGGTGCTCCTCCTCTATGTTATCTTGGGAAAATCAAGGCTAGAATCCATGGTATGTTATTTTATATATTTCCTCTCTCATTTATTTCTTGTATGGGGTTTGTGGTTTGTGTTTTTTCAATGTTCACAACCATGAAAAACCCTACTTCTTCACTTGTAAACAATGATTCCTTTTTCTTCTTAACTTTGGTATGTTCTTCAATGGGTGTCAAACATTTTCCTGCTTCTTTCCCTCCCCTCATCTGGAATCCCAAACCTTATATAATTCCCAAACAGGGCTTCCCATTTCTCGTAGTTGAATTAAAAGTTCAACACAATGACCATGTCATGACCAGTCCCCCAGGACCTGTGTCATGACTACCCCCAAACCCACTTCCATAGGCCAGGGGCTAGTGACTAGCACCGAATATGCATATCCAAAAAAGGGAAGACATTTGCCTTTAAATTTGTACACACACAAATAAAAAACTGTGAAAAGTTGTACCCTAAGTAAACCACAACTATCACAAGACAAATTCTGTGAGTAGAATACCAACTGAGAGTAAATGAGACAGAATACAATCCCAAAACCAAAAAGGAAAGTACAGTTGTCCTGATCCGTCCGCTCAAGACCCTACCTGAAGGGTAGGCAGAGGGTAGTTTCATGTAGTCATAGAAGTATGTCTGTCTGTCTCATCTCTCTAAGCACCACCAGGTCCCTGACCACCAAGGTCTCCGTCGAAGCGTCAATCACCTGCATGGGACAAGACACGTGCGAGTGAAGCCCATGCAGGGGCAAGTAATGCAATACATCATAGGGACCCCAATCTACAAAGGAATTACCACAAAGAATAACCACAAGGTAAAACCAAAAAGCATGATCACAAAGCAAAAAATCTAACACCAGGTATAACTCAAAGTATATGAAGTAGTATTATCAATCGTAAAACTAAACATTTGTACTACTAAGTGATTCATCATCTAGGCCCTCTCATCACCTGGGCCAGTTGGATCACTGAGACCCACTCGCCTTTGGGGCCAATTGAATCACTTAGATCCACTCTTCTCCGGTTCATCTGGATCACTATGTCCCGTTCTTCTATGGGACAACTGGATCACTAAGACCCACTCATATCTTGGGCCAGCTAGATCACTTAGACCCACTCGTCTCTGGGCCAGCTAGATCACTAAGTCCCGATCCACTCTTAGGCCAACTAGATCACTTAGACCCTCTTGTCTCTGGGACAACATGATCACTAAGACATACTCCTCTCTAGGGAAACTGGATCACTAAGACCCGCCCATCTCTTGGGATAGATGATCACTAAGACCCACTCATCATATACTTCACATCAGACCCATTCGTAGAATTCCTACTCACAGTGCACTTGATTCGATGAGAATCTACACCTCAATCCATCTATCACATCTCAACATCCACGAAATCTCACTTAGAGTATTCCCAAAGGACCATATCATCGTATAGGTCCCAACACCGTAGACGGCTCGTAAATCAAATTTCTCGTCTGAAAGATATTGGATTTTTAGTAATCAAGGGTTGGTTGTGTCTGGGTCCAGTCCGAATTGGTCAGACTGACATAACCAACCTGGCCTAGGGGTCTCGCATGACCCAACTTGGTTTGTCCAAACCAACCTAACCCGATGGGGTCTAGGGCGACCCTGTCCTGCCTGAACGCTGGGCCAGGGCCATTGGGCCTTACTGGACCCGACCCGGTTCATCTGCGAGTTTAGCCCTCTAAGTCCCCTAGCGACCTGGTTTCATCCGGCCTAGCCTGCACTAGCGGGCAGGTTCTACCCGCGACACCGGTCACCCATAGGCCCATCCCGCAAAAGCATGCTTTCTTTATTTCAGTTCGGGTCGCCCAGCAGCCCGGTTTGCACCACCGGCTTGGCCTGATGCCAGGTCCAGCCTAAAAATCTGGCCTAGCCCACTAGGTGGGCCTGTTTGAGCCACTAGGAAAATGGTGGGCGCCACATCCCTATTCTACTGATGTGGCTCGATGGAGTTGTGTCCCTCCCCTCCGCCGTGACATCAAGCCGCGACATGTTGGATTCACACGACCAACCAAGTCCTTCGCACATGGTCCCACATGGACCACATGTCATAGCCCACAGAGCAGACCACCTTGCCGTACCGACATGGTCAACAGGGGTCGTGGCCTCCGCCACTGATGATATCTTCCATGGACGTGCCACTACTCAACTACAAAGAATATAATTAAAATAACTTTTTATGTTATTTTATTTTTCTTTTGAAAAGTCCAAAAATTAACTTTAACCCTAAACCTGCACTGGTCGAGGTTAAGCTCTTCCTATGAGGAACATGCCCTCACGAGCTCAACGGTACTCTCAGATTTCTAATCTGACTTACCTTTTAGGATTTATAAGGATTTGAATATAAAATAATTGCTACTTAATTATTTTTTTATGACCAAAAACTAATTTCCACTATTGGTCCACACTGGCCAATGTTAGGCCCTTTCTAGGAGAATCCCGATGCTGTAAGTTCAACGATACCCTCAGATTTTTGAACCATGAAACATTTTAAAAGTTAGAAATACCCACCCACATGTTTATTTATTTAACATTAAAAATAGTTTCAAAATACGTTCTGTCCACTCTGGGCCTCAGAATTACATGTCATATGAGAGCATGGTCTCCAAATAATACCATTTATTTTTTTAAAAAAAAATCATCGAATTTTGGGGTATTACATTACTCCCCCCATAGGTATTTACATCCTCATAAGCAAAAAACAAGGTCTAATTAAACAAATGGGGGGTACTAAGCATGAATCTGAGCCTCCCGCTCCCATGTGCTCTCCTGGAGATTCCCCTGCTAACAACGAATAAGAACTAGAGGTATTGACTATCCACAAAAGATCCTCTCCTGTTGATCCTCTATATCCACTGGTTACTCCATGAATGTCACCCCATTGTCAGTATCCAGCTCACCGTTGTTGCTAAAGTGAGAAGGGTCGTGAACGTATCTCCCTAGCTGGGATACATGGAATACATCATGCACCCTCTCTAACTGCGGAGGTAGAGCCAAGAGGCATGCCACCTCACCCACTCTATGCAGTATTAGGAAATGTCCAATGAACCTCGATGATAACTTGTTGCCCTGAAAAAATCTATGTATCCCTCGTTGAGGAGAGAATTGTAGGAATACATGGTCCCCCTTCTCTAAATCCAAGGATCAATGTCACCTGTCATCATATGACTTCTGTCGGATCTGTGCAGTCTTCATCTGCTCTCGGATGACCTGCACTTTCTCAGTGGTAGCATGTACCATCTCTAGACCCATGAGTGCTGACTCCCCTGGGTCTGTACAGCATAACGGTGACCTGCATGGTCATCTGTAAATTTCCTTGAATGGTTCCATATCAATGGTGGAGTGGTAGCTATTGTTGTACGAAAACTCTACCAGTGGTAGGTGGTCCTTCAAACCAAGACCAAAATTAAGGATGCAAGCATGAAGCATGTCCTCTAAGGTTTGTATGGTCCACTCCGTCTAACCATTATTCTGTGGGTGAAAGGCTATTCTCAAGCGCAATTGAGAACCAAAATCCTCCTGCAATCCCTTCCACAACCTGGATGTAAAGCATGCATAACAATCTAAGACTATCGTAGATGGGACTCCATGGATTTAAACTATCTCCTGTTCATAGAGGCGTCCCAAGATCTCTACTGAACCCTACTCTAAGATGGGTAAGAAGTGGTCCAACTTGGTGAGTCAGTCTACGATCACCCAAATGGAAACGTTCCCCCTAGATGTACGTGGTAAGACCATCAAAAAGTACATATATATTCCATCCAACTTCAACTCTGGTACCTCGAGGGGTTGTGTAATATGAGCTAGAACCTGTTTCTCATCCTTCACTTATTGACAAGTGAGGCATCATGAGAAATACTTTTCTACTGCATTCTTCATCCTTGGCCACCAGTATTGACGTCAAAGGTCCTGGTACATCTTCTCCACACTTGGATGTACCGCCAAAGGGTATTTATGAAACTCCCTCAACTCCTCCTCCCAAAACGCCACTGGTACTACGGTGCGTCCTCTATAAAGGATGACGTGCTCCCCACCCTTCAAATATCCAACAAGGGCATGCCCTATGGACATCTTAGAACGTTTAGTATCATAGATGGTGTCTCCAAGTTACACCTCCCTGACTTGATATAATACTGGAGGGGAAACTACCATCTACTGAAGATAAGTTTCCTCATCTCTATCTGAAAAGGAAATTTGAAGAGAGGCCAACTACTCTGAGGCCTTGTTCAGTTGTTTTAATCTCAATCTTCTACTGAGAGAATCTGCCACCACATTTCCATTCCCATGAGTATATAATATCTCAAAGTCATAGTCCGGGAGGAACTCTAGCCAACATCACTATCTCAAATTCAGATCCTTTTGAGAAAACATATACTTGAGACACTTGTGGTTAGAGTAGACGATGAATCATTCTCCCATAAGGTGGTGTCACCACATCTTCAGTGCGAAGACTACCACTGCTAACTCAAGGTCATTATTAGCATAGTTTTGCTCATGTGGTCTCAACTATCATGAGACAAAAGAAATCAATGATTTCCCCTACATCATGACACAACCAAGCCTGGTTCTTGTTGCATCACATTACACAATGTATACAACGCCCTCCTCTAGAAACCTCAAGATATGAGCACTCCTCAAGATCTACCTTAGATGCTGAAAGCTCTGCTGGCATCCTTTTGTCCACATGAATGGTTTTCCCTTCTTTGTAAATGCCTTCATGGGTGATTCTACTCTGGATAATTCAGGTACAAACCTTCGATAGTACACAACCAACCCAAAGAAAACTCCACACCTCGGTAATTCTCTTGGGTGGTTCCTAAGAAAACACTGCCTTGATCTTCTCTAGATCCACCAAAACTACAACCTATGAGATGTAATGTCCCATAAAGTGGACTTTTCATATCCAAAACTCACAGTTCGATAGATTTTCGTAAAGTTGGTGATCTCAGAGTGTGTACAAAACCGTCCTCAGGTGTATTACATGATCCTCCTCTGACATTGAATACACTAAGATCTCATCAATCAAGACCACTACAAATCGGTCTAGGTACAGCTGAGGGATCCTATAAATGAGTCCCATGAACACAGATGGGGAATTTATCACACTAAATGGAATCACCAAGTAATTTTAGTGTCCATAGAGACATTTGAAAGCCGTCTTCGAGATTTCCTCATCTCATAATCAAAGTTGGTGAAAGACTGATCTGAGGTCTATCTTCAAGAACTATCTCGACCACTTCATCTATTCAAAGAGGTCATAAATTGTTAGTAGAGGATACTTATTCCTCAATATCACCCGGTTTAGGTGCTGGAAGTCAATGCATAACCTCTTGATTCTATCCGCCTTCTTGGAAAACAATACTGGGGCTGCCCATATTGAAACAGTGGGCCTTACAAACCCATTCTACTAAAAGTCCTCCAAATATACCCTCATCTCCCAAAGCTCTATGGGGGGAATCCAATATGTAGCTTTAAATATCAATTCCCTACCAAGGTACAGATCAATGCATATCTCTACCACTTTGCAAGGAGTTAGTCCTGAAATATCTTTTGGAAAGACTTCCTCATAATCATCCACCACTACAGGAAACTGTGGACTCATCTCATCCACTGCACCAAGGGTCATGCTAGACAAATAATGAGTGATTGGTTGCACCCTCCCATGTGTGATTATATCCACCATTGTAAGGGATCCCTTCTAAATGGTGAAGTAAAAAATGGTCCTATCCTCATTGACACACAACACTATGCGCATAAAACAATCAATATGGGAATGAAATGTGGAATGCCAGTCCATACCCAAGATGATGTCGTAAGGCCTCAACACTGCTTCTAGGATATCCCAGTCAAAGCTCTCTCCCCTAGAGTAGGTTCACATTTCCAGAACCAGTGTGTAATCACAGAATCCCCTCCTATAGAAGTCTCTAACTGTAAGGATCATGCCGATGGCTTGATCAGAATCTCTAAGCTCCGACCATGATCCACAGAAAGGAAAGAGAGAATCGCACCTATATCTATAAGAACTGTAGCTAAAGTGGATAAAACATAGATCATTCCTCGTATCATCTCTGGGATGTCAGGACTATAGTACTCAATGGCTGGAAGCTGAGTCTGTCCCTGTCCACCTACTCCTAGAGTCCATGGTGGACCACCTGGGGGTGGTGGTGGTAGTACCTCGTACCTACACCCACCTGCTACCACTCATCCCACTCCTCTGTCACGTCCGCTGTTTGGGGGAACGCCCTGTTTCTATCTCTTCCGCTACCTCGGTGGTCCCTCGACCGTCTGTCGATGCTCTTCTTGGTGATTTGGTCAATCATGAGCCATGTTCACCTATCTGCCACATGCATATCATAGTCTACTCTCTTAATGAATCCCTATGCCTCAGGGCCTCACACTACCGACCCTAAGTCTTGGGGTCACCCTCTAATAGGTCTAGCCCATTTGGGCCTCTATGTCATATGTCAGTTACTCGCCATAGATGACTCGACCACCCATCTCTTGGCGGTAGCTACCACCATCGGTGCCTCCTCAGTGAGGAATATCTCTACTAGTAGAGCTCACTCCAGCACCCTATACTGTGTAGGGATGCTTAAGGAAATCATCGATTCATTGATCTCCAGTTGGAGTCCCTGCTCAAAGGTTCGGTCCCTGAAGGAAGGGTCTCTCACCATATCCATGGAGTAATGGGAGTGGTCTGTGAACCTTGCAAAGTACTCAACCACTTTGAAGCTACACTACTATAAGTGAATAAACTCCTATATGCGCACTGAGTGAAAAGTCAAAGGGAAGAACTCCTCCCTAAAAATTAACTAAAATTTATACCAGGTGAGGGTCACATCCTCGTGAGTCTGGATGGTCAAACTCTACCATCTCCCCGCCGAGCCTGGTAGAAGGATTGATGTTAAAACCACCATCTGGTCAAGTTGTGTCCTCACTAAGAGGAATACCAGTGTCACTGCCTCCAGCCAATTCTCAGTGACCTGAGGATCTATCTCTCCCCTGAACCTGGTAGGTATCTGTCACTAGAACATGTGTAAGGCATCGATCATACGTGCGTGCTCTACCGGTAACGCCAGTAGTAACTTCTGACCAATGGGCGGTGGTATTACTAGGGAACCACCCAAAGGTGCCATCTCAGGAAACAATACTTGTACATAAGCCTCATAACTCTATGGACCATCCTTAGGGTCACGCACTAGAACCCTAGATGGTCGTATGCGTGAAGGAATCCTGAATGAGATCAAGATGAATCACGGTTAATATATCATACCTAGTGAACTGAATCTAACTCAGAAAGATCATGAAGAAATATTTAAAGATGAATGAAACCAATGTTTTCATATACCAAGTCAGAAAGTAGAATTTAGGGTTCTAGTGTACGGATACGTCGGCCACTGCACCAATAATGGACTCCCTGACCTAAAAGCCGAACTCAAAACACTTAACATTGTTGCCCCATAAAAAAAATTTATGGACTCTTAGTTCTTCTAGTGGAACCGACCTCCTCTCATATCACTTTGTCACGACCCGTCCCCCAGGGCCTATGCCGTGACTACACCAAGCCCTCCTTCCAAAGGCCAGGAGTCGGAAACTAGCACCGAATAGGTATATACCCAAAAAGGGAATACATTTTCCTTTAAAACTGTACACACAAACATAGCAGAAACTGCGGAAAGGACCACAAAGCATAACCACAAGGAAAAACCACAAATCATGATCATAAAGAAAAATAGCTCACACTAGGTATAACTCAATGTATAGGAAATAAAATTATCTATCATAAAGTAGAACATTAGTACTACTGAGGGATTCATCATCTAGGTTCTCTCATCACCTAGGCCATCTGGATCACTGAGACCCACTCATCTCTAGGGCCAGCTGGATCACATAGACCCACTCCTCTCTAGAATATCTAAATAACTTAGACCAACTTTTCTCTGGGCCAGATGGATCACTAAGACCTGCTCGTCTCTGTGGCTAGATAGATCACTTAGACTCACTCATCTTTAGGAAAACTGGATCACTAAGACCCACTCATCTCTTGGGACAGCTGGATCACTTATACCCACTCATCTCTGGGCCGACTAGATCACTAAGACCCCCTCTTATGTGGGCCAGTTAGATCACTAAGATCCACTCATATCTTGGGCTAGCTGGATAACTAAGACCCGCTCATATTATCCTTCTCATCACATCCAGCCATGGGATTCCTACTCGTAGCATGCTCGATTCTGGAGAATCTACTCCTCAAGCCATAAGTCACTTCTCAACCTCCACAAAATCTCACATAGATTATTCCCAAAGGAACTTCTTGTCATAAGGGTCCCAACGCTGTAGACAATGTGTCAATCGGACGCCCGATCTGAAAGATATCAACGTTTTAATAAATAGGGGTTGGTTGTGTCTGGGCCCGATCTGACCTGGTCAGACTGACTCGACCAACCTGGCCTAGGGGTCCTGCCAGACCCGACCTGGTTCGACCGACCTGACCCAACACGGTTGGGTCTAGGCCGGACCGGTCCAGCTTGGCCACTGGGCCATGGAAATTGGGCCTTATTAGACCTGGCCCAGTTCGGCCATGGGTTAAGTCTGCTAGGTCACCCAGTGACCCGGTTTTATCCAGCCCGACCTGCATTGGCAGGATAGTTTTACCCACATCCCAGGCCACCCTGTGGCCCAATCCACCCCGTTGGCCTGGCCCGCAAAAGCAGGCAGCCCAACAGCCCTATTTGCACTATTGGCCCTGCCCGATGCTAGGTTCGGCCTACAACTCCAGCCCAGCCCACTAGGCAGACTAGTTTTGGTCCCCCAGGATGTGGAGGGTGCCGCATCACCGTTCTGCTGACAAATCTCAATGAATCAGTGTCCCTCCCCTTTGTCGTGACATCAAGCCGTGACCTGCTGGTGTCCCCCGACCGACCTAGGGACAACCGATTCCTCCTTATGCGGTACCATGTGGACCAAGTTCCATGTGTGCCGTGGCCCGCTAGGTGGGTTTCTCCTCAGACTCGGAGCTTGAACACCGCCACCCTGCCGCACCGCCATGGCCGACAGGGGCTGCAGCCTCCGCCGCCTCAGTCCACCTATGTTTATCCTTTCTACCCACCCACGACCGCCATCATGGGCCACCATCGCCAGTTTTAGGCACCGACATAGGTCATTGGTGCCTTTGCAGGTCATCGTCGTCAGTCGTCGGTGCTGCCGCTGGTCACCGTCATCTATTTCCAGAGCCACCGCCATCACCGGCGGTATCTTTCGTGGACCATAGGGTTTGCTCCGGTGGTCCTATTCTCAAACCATTTGAACCCTTGAGATTCTTGGATCACCGCCATCCCTGCTATAGCCTCGAGGTCGCATTGCCATCAATTTGGGTGTTCGGTGATGTAGAACACACAAATTTCCAAATGGAACAAACCGGCCTTTGTTCCTATCAACTTGGATTCATTCCCATTAGTGGAAACATGAAGCATATAAAATTATAAATCACTAAGATTTAATATACCCTTTTTATCCCATATATTTATCCATCCAACATGAACGATCAAACCACAGATTAAATTTTTTGTGAGTTAACCCGTGTTCATCATTTAAAATAAAGATTGAGGAAAAATGATAATTCACTTAGAATAAAACCCCCTACCCAGGATAGGATTGTTGATCGAGGAAGAATGAGATAGCGTGCCTCCATTCTCCATTATTGATCTGTAGCCCTCTGTCATTAGCATTTCTTCAAAGGGTTGAAGAAGGTGCTTTCTTCGTTCCTCAATGCCACCCACCAAAGTCTCTGATGAATTAAAGGATTGTGATAATAATCCTACATTTCTTGTTAGGCTATTAATTGATGAACATGAATCAGTGTTACGCTACATTGCAACATCATTATGCTGACTCATTAATGAGTTTCATTAATGAGATTCGTCATCACCTCATCGCTGCACCGCAACGCTAGCGTTCCCCTGCTCAATGTCAAAGAAAAAAATTAAAATAACTTTTTTAGTTATTTTATTGTTCTTTCGAAAAGTCATAAAATAAACTTTTACCCTCGACCCACCATTTGAGGTTATGATCTGCCGAAGGGAAACAGGCCCTCACGAGCTCAACAGTACTCTCAGATTTCCAATATGAGTGACCATTTAGTAGTTATAAGGATTTTAAAATAAAATAATTATTAATTGATTTATTTATAAACAAAAACTACTTTCCACTATTAGCCCGCACTAGGGAATGTTGGAACTTTCTAGGAGAATCTCGATGATCTGAATTCAAAAGTTCCCTTAGATTTTTGATATGGGAACCGATTTAAAAGTTAAAAAAACCCACTCCCACGTTTATTTAAGGAACCTTAAAAATAGTTCAAAAATACATTTTAACCACTCTAGGCCTCATGATTACATGAAGTCTCATAGCCTGGTATCAAAATAATCCCATTAATTTTTTTTTAAAAAATCATTGAATTCCGGGGTATTACAGACCAATACAACATGATCCATTCACGCTTCCCATTTTGAATCCACATGACCTTTATGAAATCCGATTTACCATTACACAACATCTTAAAATACCTTTGTGTATGCCATCTATGAAATTCATGTCTTTATCCACAATATTCAAAATAAACTTTTCAGGATCCCTATTTCTCATTAGTAAAATTACAAACATAGGGTTATTTTGTTGTTTGTTTTGATCAACTTTTAGAAATATTGGGTACATTTTATACACCTTCCACTATTCCCATTTCGGGCATAATCATTTTTCATAGGTAATATTCTAGCACAAAACTCCATCCTCTATGGCATGGTGGAAAACAAAATTCCATTTTGGAATCAAAATCCATTCCAAAATATCTTGATCATGTGGGGTACGTCAGATTTTATAATGTATGCCTTTTAGAGAATTTTTCAAAAACCGGGAATTTATTTTTTATTAACTATTGAATTATTGTATTAATAATTTAAATAGTTCAATACTAATTAAATAACTCCATTGATAAGGGTTTTAGATTGGTTTTGAACATAATCAATGACAATGAATGGTTTTAATTATGTTAGATTTGAGAAAACTTGGGTTATATAAAATCTTGATGAATTGTTATATATTAAAATCCTATAATAGAAATATATAAATGATTATCTTGTTTTTTTATTCAATTAAGGAATTTGATGTTTTAAATACCATATTGGTGATAGTTTTTATATATGTATTTAATATGTTATTTTTAAAGTTAAATTGTTCATAGTATATACATTTTAATAAGATAAATATATTCTCAAATTATTTTACTTTAATCATACACAAATATGGTTTTTATAGTCTTTATATTGTAAAATGAACCAATTATAATTTATAAATATTTTTTTGACTGAGGAAACTATATGAATTAATATAAAATGGAGCATTATTTTTTTAGACATTAGAATTTTAGTAAATGGAATAATTTTTTGACTTTTATTGAGTAAGTCTTTATTTTTATCTTTGTATAATTGTTTTTAATAATTATTTAACTAGTATTTTTTGTTTAATTGTCCAATAATTTGTTCTATAGAGTAATTTTTTGAAAACTATTATATTAAACATAATATATAACTATTTTTTTAATTTTGATAAATATTTCCTTTGAATATTATCTTTTAATAATCACTTAATATTATTTGAAATTATTTTTAATATACATATTAATTTTTTATTATAATTTTTTTCTACAATAAATACATACATGGATGTGATAAAAATAATTTTTATCATATATTATAATATGATGGGTATTATGTGAGAGATAAATATGGTATGTTAGAATGTTAGATACTATATATATGTAAGGGATTTATTAAGGGCTAGGGTGAGGGTGATGTGACATTTTTTTATGTTCTTCTTTATGGTTTTTTAGAAGTTATTTTTAACTAATATATTGTTGCACCCATTTTGTGCTTCTTTCCTAAGGGAACTGGAAATGTTATGACTTCCACATATTTCAAATTCAATTGTTAAGAATTTTTTTTGTGTTATATCAATTTCTTGATTTCAATGAAATAAGTATATATGATGGTAATCCTTGAGGGATAGTCCTTGGTGCTCAGGTTCTGAGGTCAAATCTCATGGTATCCAAGATGTGGTTATTTAGAGAGGGATAAAAATAATTTTTTGTCATCTAATGATTCAATTGATAACATTTTATTTTTAAAATTATTTTAATGTTAGGAAAATCCATGGTATAAACTTATTGTAAGATAAGTATAATTCACTGGCATGAAATGAAGTTGATACATTTGATTATCATGGTGTCCTGGGTACAAAATGACTTAACATACATGCATTTTTTGAGTGTTACTACTTTGAAAATATATTAAAATATATGAATTATTATATAATTTAGGGTACCTGTTAGTATGTACTATTTTATTTTTATACTCACACCCTTCACATGAACCTTAGTGGATATAGGGCTATTATATTTGAGATACAGGTGAAGAAAAAGTACTAGTAACATAGATTAGATTCGGAGGATCTCAGTGGGGATGAGTTGACGTTCTCATGGTAGTTTTAGAGACGTTTTAACATTTTGGTATGTGATTTTAAATTTTAAATTAAGAAGTGGTAGTATAATAAGTTTTAAGAAGACAACATTTATCATCACAAGTTTTATCTCCCGAATAGTTAATATTTTATTTTGTTTCTTGAGACTCATCCCCCACCTCTTCTAGTTACTTGAACTACTCTAAGTAGTAGTCATCCAAAATGATCACCGATATCTAGCATGGGAGGACTAATACTCATAGTATTTCAAGAAACATAGGTTCATGCCCAGAAGAGATGGGGGATGAGTCTCAAGAAAAAAAGTGAAATAATAAATGTTTGGGAGATAAAGCTGATGAGGATGAAAATTGTCTATAACTTGCACCTTTGGATGAATTTAGAGGATAAAACCAACCATAGTGGAGTAATAGTATTCTTAAATTAAATTTCCCATTTCCTTCAAAATGGATACACATTAATCTTTGGACAAAAGTTCATGAAGATGGCGTTAAATAGTTCATCAATTTTGCAATAGAGCATGCATGAGACCCTTCTTAAATCATTAGTTTGTGTTTATGTTTTTATTATTCAAGAAAAGTTAAATGTTTTAAAAATCCTAAATAAAATGTATTCTACATAGGATTATGTAACCAATATTGAGTAAGAACATACTGTTGATGATGAAACTATTGAATTATTAGGGGATCAAAAAAATGTTGATGAAAAAAGAAATGATGCAATATCATAGTGTTGAATAAAATTATTAAGGCAAGAAGTTGTGGTATAAAATTTGTGGTTGGTTGGAATCAACGCAACAAACCTATTGACCCCAATAAGTCAATATTCATTTCATATTTTGGGATCACTATGAGGATGAATGTACTGATTAATATTGATTCATGGAACAACATCTAAAGTATAATGAAGGAAACCCTTTAAAAAGATATAATGGTTATTTTTTGATATTATTTCTCCATTTTAAAAAAATTATATAATGAAACTTTGTTTTAATTTTCATTATTCATAGAAGAGTTCATTTATTTTATAATATTTCCATAAAAAAATTGTCTCAATGGCGGCTGGAAAATACCATGGAGGCTTCCAGACACTTCTTACAAAGTTTCATCTTAGGGATGCTGAGGGTAAAGTAATTCCCCAACAAACTATTAGTTATGAACACGTTATAAAGTAGGAAACATGGACTGATTTCATCAATCGTCATAATGAGATATTATTTTATCTATATTGCAGTCAATAATATATTATTTGAAATTAATTATTTTATCCAATTAGACTCAAAATTTTTAATTTATGAAATATAAAATGAGTTCTAATAATAAAGAACGTGCAAAAAAACCAATGTACCCCTATCATAAAGGAAGGATGGGGTATGCTTCACTTGAGAATAAATTGGTATGTATTTTAAATTATTAATAAAAGTTTTATGTGATATGAAACAACATATGTTCCTTTGTTTATATGCATATTGATGATTGAAAACATGTGGCCACTTCCATCCCACATCGTGTGCTATGGAAGGAGGATCACATTAATAAATATGGTAAACTAGTTGATGAAAACACAAAAGCAGTATGGGAAAAATGTGTTAGTATGAAATAATAGTAATTAATTATGATTTATAATTGTATTACATAAAAAATATCTATTTATGTTTATATTTTTAATATGGTTTAGACATAGGAATCAGTATCGACCGTACCGAAACAAAACTACTTTTAGTAGCATTGAAGTGGCCAGAACAATATGGTCACGTTATATGATTAGGTTTTGGAGTGCCTCCAAGAAATTATTTTGGGAAGATAAAACCACATGATGATAGATATAATATGGGGAGATTATTACATACACAAATAGACTCACTTCATGATATTATTTTCTGATCTGGTTTGGAAGACCAATGTATGAGAAAGGATCAAAGTAAACTAGTAATGGAAAAAAGATCTGAACATGCACCAAATACACCCATTAACTTTGAGGCAAGTAATTACCACCAACCACATATCTTACCCAAGGAAATCAATTTTTTAATTATTATTTATCCAAAATGGGAATAAAAAATTTCTAAAAAAATTATTTTACTAAAAGTTTATAGGTTGTATTTTTATGTGATTTGTATCTTTAAACACCCATGTACTGCCTTATTGTGAGGAGTATGGTGTATAATATCCCATAATACAAGATAAACTATAAATACCTCCCAATAGATCACATGAGAGTGGGGATTGAGGTAGATCTGGAGCCAACTGCAGAGTTGCATGTTCCACTTGATGATCTAGATATTACAATGGTCAATGATGTTATTGAAACATTCATAACATGGTTGTATAATCTTATAAAGATACATGGGCTATGTATAACAATTTTTTATATATAAAAAACTAGAAATAATATATGAAAAAGGTTCTGAAGTAAGGTATGATATTACACATGGATAAAGTAATGGGGAAACACAAGGTCAGATCAAGAGAGTATAGTTAATCTATCAGGAAATAAAAATGACCTTTTGAAAGTAACTTCTCCCCAGTAGTTCCAGAGTAACATTTATTATCACTAACACTTCCTACATAAATCACATTTAATTATATAAATATTTCTTACATTCCATATGCAAAATAAATATATAGAACTTTCATGGTATACATAATTCTTCTTAAGACTATAAATGGGATTATTAATCATGAATGGATGGGAGTCTCAATTTTTAATACATACATAAGGTAAATTTTAATAATATTTCTGTCCAAATAGTGAGCTAACATGTTTTTTAATGTTAATTACTATTCATATTTTCTAAAATAATTTATATTACAACTATTTAAAGGGAAAACCATTCATACCACATTTTTAATTCCTTTATCCCTGTATCATTTCTCTGAAAAAAAAATACTTTGGGTAATGAAGACATTAAGAAGGAATAGGATAAGCTACTCAAATCATTTAAGGAAATATTATTATACAATGAAATATTTTGGATTCCTATAATGAAGAGGTAAAATTCTACAATCTAATCATAAAAATATATTTTTAATTTTTAACATTACTAACTTGTCTCTATTTTTTTAGGAAGCACTGGATGTTAATCATAGTCAATCTTGATACCCAAAATATTTATTTTTCTGGATCTAATCCACGAATATCCAACAATAAAACCACAAATGATGTGTATTATGAGTTTATAATACACAACTATCAACATTTTATAGATAAACTTCAAATTGAATTTTTTTAGTTTGATTTTTAAAAGGGATTTTTTATGATAGGGTGGGCACTAAATATAGGCTAAATCATAGAATGAAGTCAGTGTATGAATAGATAAAGCTTTCAGATTACTAAAAAAGGAGAGAAATTAATCTATATCTAGAAATATTTAACTATCAAAACATATTCCAAAATAATTGACTTATTTTGGTCAATATTTTTACAGTGTTTGAGGAAAGATAATGAAACTGATTGTGGATATTATGCTTGAAAATTAATGAGAGAGATAATAAAGCATAAAAATACAAACATACCCTAGTAGGTAATCATTGAAGGTAGTTATAATTTCATAAAATACATTTCTTAATCATTTTTTTGTCTATATTTTCTCAATACTATCAAGATTTCTGACGACTGTCATACTCAAAAGAAGAAGTAAATTGGTTTAGAGATGAGTGGGCCTCGTACACATTTCCTGAATATTTTCTGACAAAAAATTTAGGAGATTACCTACTATGTTTGTGATTTAGTATGAGATATATCCTTACAAATATATTTTTTTAGGAAGTATTGGTATCTTAATTATAATATATAATTTCTGATATGTTTCTCAATTAGAAGTATAATGGAGAAAATTTATTTTTTTAGAATCATTGAAATGAAAATAATAAAATTTTTGGGAAATGGATGGGGTGAAGGGGGGGAAAGGTTTAGGTGAAGGCTGAGAGGGACTCAGAGTCGGAGTTGGATACCGAGGTGGAGGAGGAGGCAGAGTAAGAGAATGAGGCAGAGATCGAGGTGGAGGAGGAGACGATGTGCTGGCTTACAAACAATAATTTTTTTTGAAAATAGAGTATAATGAGGATCATACTAAGGCTATTCTTGAAAACAATATTGAAAAGATAACACAATAATTATAACTTAAGATAAGATCCATTGTACAAGAGTTTTAGGTGGATTATTCAAAAAATGTTTTCACTACTCGTTTAAGTGATTTTATAGATAAATTTAAGTGTAGTAATTTTTTTCAGAAAAAAAACACCACTTATATTATAAAAATCATTATCAGATGCTAAAATTTCATTTAGAAAATTCCATGTAATATAAAATATTAATATATTGTTAAAGAAACCCATCACCAAGAAAAACCCGAGCGACAATAAAGAAACAATTTCAATTTCTTGCCTATGACTTTTCTGCACTACAAAGAAAGGGTCTTAGTAATGGAAACAATAGTCACTTAAGATTCACACAACACCAATATTATCATCAAATAGGTATGTAAAATAGCTCAATTGTTTGAATAAATATGTGTGTAATCAACCACATAATCAAGTAGCTGTATGAGAGAACTATTGGAGGAAAATATGCACTGACATATCATGATCATCAAGGAGGGATGGTGTCAAAGGAAACATCATAGAAAAAGAAAAAGAAAATTACTTATGAAGAAATCCCCAAAATTAGAAACCCTATTCAATTGAAATCATGAGCTACTAAAAATAAAAATGAAGGCCCCTTTGAAAAAAATCTATTAGCTAAATCCAAAACCTCAAAAAATTAAAGAGATATAAAACTTTCATTGAATGAATCATGAATTTTCAGAAATATAAAATATAGTGGATTCACTTTAGTGGGTGGTGTAATTAAATATGATATTAGATCATCAATTATATACTTGATATAATATCAGAAATGCTTGAGAAATTTATACAAGTAACATTAATTATGAATTTTCACATTCATTATGTAAACTCATCCATGTTCACAAGATCATTTATAAAAAAATCATCATCTTTATCAATAAAAAATAAATGAGATTAGTGATATTTGATTTTTTGAACAAATAATTATGATTTTATGCTATAGTTTATTATCAACAAAAATATTTTAAAATTATATACTAATCTATAGCTCAATCCATTAATACATAATGGAATCCCAATATTTCACTATCATTTGGATGCTATAAATGGGCTATACTGATGTTTAATACTTTCAAAAAAAAGGGGTAAAAATTTTATAATGGAGTTTAGCGCCTTATAAATATTCATAATGGGCCACATTGATGTTTTTTTCATAAAGGAAGGTAAATAGTTTATCATGGATTTTGTACTCTATATGATGGTGAAAGGGTATGATAGATTTTATTATGTTCAATAAAAACTCATCTGTATATATTTATTTTAGTTTAATCTATGAATTATGATTGTTTTACACTAATGGTTAATGCTTTTTGGAATAAAAACTTTTCAACAATGTTATTCACTCATGTACTATGATCACACACTCAACAAGGACGACTCACTCACAATGATGCAATTTTATTTTTATTATCCAATTCATTCAACATTATGGGTTATCAAACTTCAATATTGTTGGTTATCCTAGAGTGTTGAATTCACTGTAGGATAAAAAGACTTAGTGGAATCAGCCATACCTCAAAACAATACACGATATACCTGGTATGACTCAAAATTGTGTGCTTTCGGTTTAGAATTTAAAATTTATTAATATATTTCTTCATATTTATGTTTAGTTTGTTTCATTATAGTATTACTAAAATCATAATTTTTTAGTTTTTCATGTGGGTTATCTTTCTTGTGTTGTGGTGGTTTGTTTGAAGCTTCTCATACTCATGAGAGATTGAATTTCGAGGCTACAAATGAGATAACAACAATAAGGAAATGAGTAAAAAATGTATACAACCATCATGAAAAGGTGAATTCCAACTACTTATTTAGTTAATTTTGTCACCATTTTATCTTCTATTTTTAATATAATTTCCTTATCAATTTATCTAATATTATATTTTCATAGATATTTTGGGAATCTATATTTTTTCTTTAATCGTCTGAAACAAGCCAGAAAAGAGAGAACATGGTTCTTTTGGATGAGGCATTTCTGGCAACATGGGGTCTCTCCTTCTATCCTAATAGAAAATTTATTTATTTCTTGTCATGTTTTAGATGGTTTAAAGAAAAAAACACCGCATACTCAATCATTTTCACCTCAATTTGATTCATGGTGTGACCAATTTGATGCGAACAATATGTTTTTAGTTTATAATTAATATTTTAGTTCAAAACACACATAACATACCCAAAATTTAGAAAACATGATAATATTATTTTTATAATTTATTAAAAAAAATCCATAAGTCATATTTGATGTGTAAGAATCAACCACACCTTAATATGATACACAGTGTGCTCATTATGACTCAAAGTGTCCGTTATCAATTTAAATTTGACATTTTTGTTCAAAAATTATCACTCATTGAAAACTAAGAAAACATGATCATATTTTATTTATAATTTATGAAATTAATTCATTATCCATTTTTAATGTGTATGAATCAGTCTCATGTCAAACCCACAAATTATGTGACCAGTATGAATCAAATCACGTGATTCTAGTTAAAAATGAAATTTTAGTAAAAAAACACATGTGACATTCTCAAAATTGATAAAATTAATTCTTACTGATTTTATACTTTATAAAAAATTATACATAAGTCATTTGTGACATGTATGAATCAACCAAACCTCAATTTAGTTCACAGTGTGACCGGTATGACTCCAAGTACATCTTTTTATTGAAAATTGATAATGATTTTACTAAAAAAGAAAACTAACATACTCAAAAATGGGAAAACACATTTTTATTATTTTTATACATTAGGGAAACAGTCAATAATTCATTTATGATTTCTGTGGATTAGCCACACCATAATCGTATACATGATATGCCCAATATGACTCAAAGTGTTTGTTAACTGTTTAAAATTGACATTTAGTAAAAAAAAATTGTCACTCACTAATTACCAAGAAAAAATTATTGTATTGTATTGATATTTTAGGAAAATGTTTCACTATTCATTTCTTACATGTTGTATTCAGTATCATGTCAAACCCATGCATGATGTGATCGGTATGCCTCAAAGTGCATGTTTCCAATTTAAAATATCATTTTAATAAAAAAACAAGGGGCATTTTGGAAACTAATAAAATGCATTTTTATTGTTTTTATACTTAATTTAAATGATCCATAAGTCATTTGGTATGTGTAGGAATCTTCCAAACCTCATCCTGAATCATGATGTGACCGATATGACAACAAGTGCATCTTTTTATTTAAAATTGACATTATTTTACTAAAAACAGAGTTGACCTACACAAAATTGAGAAAAAAAATTATGATTTTATTGATAATTTAGGCAAACAATCCCAAATTCATTTTTGATGTGAATTAATTAGTTTCACCTCAATATGGTACATGATGTGTCCGGTATGAATCAAAGTGTTCAAATTCAATTAAAAATTGATATTTTAGTCGAAATAGTATCACTCAATGAAAACTAAGAAAACACACTCATATAGTCTTGATAATTTTAGAAAACAATTAAAATTTGTATTTGATGTGTAGGAATTAGTCTCACATCAAACCCATATAGGATGGGACTGATATGACTCAAAATGCATGTTACCAGTTTAAAATGAAATTTTAGTAAAAAACCTCAGTGACATGCTCAAAACTAAGTAAATACATTAAGAGAGTTTTTACACTTTCAAAAAATTATCCATAAGTCATTTGAGTTGTGTATGAATCCGTTGTGCCTAAATTTGATGTACAGTGTGACCAATATGACAAAAAGTGCATCCTTTTATTTAAAATTTACATCAATTTTACTAAAATAGGAAACTAAGATACTCAAGACCAAGAAAAAACATTGGTATTGTTTTGAAACATTATTAAAATGATATTTAATTCATTTCTAATATGTTGAAATCATCCTCACCTCAATCTGATTCATGATGTTCCTGGTATGACTCAAAGTGTCTGTTATCAGTTTAAATTGACATTTTAGTATAAAAAAGTGTCACATTTTGAAAACTAATAAAACACGAATATATTGTCTTGATAATTTAGTAAAAATATTCCTAATTCAGTTTTGACATGTAAAAATCAGTCTCATATCAAACACACACACACGATGTGACCGTTATGACTCTAAGTGCATGTTTCATGTTTAAAATGTCATTTTAGTATAAAAACACAAGTGGCGTACTCAAGATCATGAAAAAAATTATATTATTTTTTATACTTTAATAAAATGATCCATAATACATCATAGTAATTTAGGAATCCTAAAAACCTCAATCTAACATACAGGGTGACTGACATGACTCAAAGTGCATCTTTTTATTTAAAATTAACATTAATTTTACTAAAAATGACAACTAACATACTCAAAAACAAGAAAAAACATTGGGATTGTTTTTATACATTAGTAAAATGATCCAAATGTGATTTGTGACATGCTAGAATCATCCACATGTCAATCAAATACATGATGTTCCCAGTATGACTCAAAGCATCAGTTCTCAATTTATAATTGACATTTTTGTTCAAAAAGTGTCACTCACAAATAACCAAGAAAAATTTCTCAAATTTTATTTATAATTTAGTAAAATGATTCATAATTCATTTGTGATTTATATGAATCAGTCTCACATAAAACCCACACGCCATGTGATCAGTATGACTCAAAGTATGTGTTTCTAGTTTTCAATGACATTTTAGTAAAAATAAGAAGTGTCATACTCAAAAATTAAGTAATGATTTAATATTGTTTTATAAATTAGTAAAATGATAAATAATTCCTTTGGGATGTTTATGAATCATATTCACTTCAATATGACACATGGTGTGACCGTTATGACTCTAAATGCATCTTTTTATTTAGAATTGATATTAATTATCCTAAAAAAGAAAACCAACATACTCAAAACCAATAAATTAAATTATTATTGTTTTTTATACATTAGGAAAAAATCTATAAGTCATTTTTGAGAATTTTAAATCAGTCACACCTCAAAATGATACATGATGTGGCCGGTGTGACTCATTCTATCAGTTATCAGTTTAAAGTTTACATTTTAGCACAAAAAAGTTCCACTCACTAAAAACTGAAAAAATACTCAAATTGTCTTTATAATTTAGGAAAATGATTCTTAATTAATTTGTGACATGTAGGAATCAGTCTCACATCAAACCCACACTTGATGTGAAAGGTATGACTCAAAGTGTGTGTTTCCAGTTTAAAATGACATTTTAGTAAAAAACACTTGTGATGTACTCAAAACCAGGGAAACAGATTTGGGTTGTTTTGATTTTTTTGGAAAATGATAAATAAGTAATTTTGGATTTTTAGTAATCATATTGTCTTAAATATGATTCATGGTGTGACCATTATGAATCCAAGTGCATATTTTCAATATATAAGTGTCATTTTAGTTTAAAACATGCACCAAATCACCAAAACCACAAAACGAGCCTAGATTGTTTTCTCATCATTCTATACACTGTTACTTAATTAATTTCCTTATAATTTTTATATTATACTTATTTAGTTAATTTTTACACAGATAATTATTGAAGATGAAAAATAAATGTTTTGATGTGGAAGAATAAACCACAACTCTATCTGATAAATAATTTTCCTTGTATGAATAAAATTTTATCTTAAAAGTAACACGTTATATTAATTTTGTTTCTTTATATTGTTAATAACATAATAATTTCTTTCTTATTTAGTTGTGTTCTTTTTCTCGAGTATGGGTGGATTTTTCTTTTATACAAGGGCGTTCTTTTGCTATATAATACAGTTTTTTCTTGTATTTGTGTTGGTAATTGTATTTCATTTAAATTATGTATTTTTATCTGATTTTTCTAATTCATGGTGTAGTTTTTTGTGTTGTAGTGTTCTTTTATAGCGCACTATAATATTCTATGTTTCTAGTACTACAGTGTGATGTAACATCCTAATACAATATTCCCCTTTATCATTTCATTTTTTAGCACTCATAAAAGACCCATTAATCATCTCTTTTCTTGCAAAGATAAAATCCAAAGGATTTTAACTGTGCTATAGTAGTTAGTGCTTTTTTAGCACTAATAAAGGCATATTCTAGCACTATTAAAGGCCCTTATTGTAGTAGTGCTCCCCATAAGGGTATGTCGATAAAAATATACATTTTAGACCAAATGTGACACTGAAAGGAAATAATGTCCTTCATCATAGTCACAATCATCTTAATCCATCATTGGCCTCCTAGGAAAAGACTTACAAGCACCTCTCTAGAGATAAGGCTCAATCCCCTCCCAATACCAAAGAAAGTTTATGATGGTCTACTCACCCAAACTAACACCAATCTACACAGGCCATACCCTCTTAGTTAATAACATCTAAAATGTGGAGGATCACTCACCCCTTTCTCATATTACTTCTTCAAATAACTCTCTTGCACCCCAAGGTCTCATCTCAAGCTACTCGTGTAAATTATACACTATCCTCCACACAGAGGGTCTAAGGGTACCTATCTAATGCCCTATATGTCCACATAAGTCACTTATTTTACCCTCATATAGGGTCCATGTATACCATGCAACATGTTTATAATAATTTCCTTGACCATCGGTGGCTGAGGCAACAATCTAGTGCACAAGGGTCCCTCATGTCCCTTGGAACATTGTTCAATTTATCCAAGAATTTAATTTTTAATAAATATTTTATTTAATCAATGGGGTATATAATCTATCATGGAGGGACCAAACATATCACATTCCATATATATAAACAAATTTATAATTCAAAGGGGTATGTATTAGGTATTTCCAACCTCATTAATAGAGTTATTCCTTTTTTTCATAGCCTGAAAACTCCCTATCAAGCTTAGCCATGTCCAAGCATACTAACATAATATCCTAAACACTTATTTAATGATTAAAAATTCAATAATTAATTATAAACAATTATAATTATTTATTCATCCACTTTTCATCAATTTATAATAAATTAAACCATTTAATTTATATATGGAAATTATCTAAAATCTCACTAGGTTCCCTCAGCGCAAAAAAAAACCATGAAAAACCAGCCAAAGAATGTATTTTGTATACTCTAGGAACTATATTGGAAAAAATACCTATCACATGCATCAATTAAGTATTTATTTTAATTTAATGTAAAAAAACCTTGAATAAATGTATAAGGTGATGTACCTTTATTGCAACAGTGTGTGACGTCATGCATTCCTCATTTTGAGATTTCCTATATCCGTCGCATAAAAAAATCCCCATCATATCAATATTATTATAATATATTTTGATGGAATCCTCAATGAAACACTAATGATAATCATCCAAAATGGGAGTTAAATGGAAGAAACAATAGAGGAAAAAATATGAGGGTTGTACAAAAAATCATTGAAGAGAACACCAACTATCCACCCATAATTATGATATCAAAGGATAAAAGAGAGAGAACCTACTTAGTCAAGACAAACATGAGGAATAGAGAAAGAGGGGTCCAAAATCTATAAATAATCAAATGTGAAAATGGAGACTTCAAAAAATATTTTAAACTCTGCAGGGATAAATTGGATTGAACCATACCATATCACCTCTCCCTTCATGTTATTTCGGAGAGCCAACCCCCCTAATCTTGTATGCTAAAACACTTAGTGAAACACCCTATGTAAGATAACAATGGCATGAAAAACCTAATTAGTTTTCATTATCATCTAAAATGCTAAAATGGATACTCCCTCTCTCACCACTTCCCAAAACGGCTCCTCCTTGAGACCAGAGAATGCACCACAGTGTGATGCTACCCATTGACCCTCAAAATACCCTTAATAATCCCACCACTAAGTAAGATATGTCATTACACCCATTTATAGGGTCACATTATTTCATGGAATCCTCATATGTGGGGGTAGTCAGCTCTTAAGCTACATGGTCGACCCCACATCCCTCCTCCTCTATTCTTCTATGGTGTAACTCACACTACTGCAATGAGCCCCCCTATATTCAACTATATACAAACACCACCATGATGAATCCCTTATCCTAGGAAATGGACTTATTACCATTATGAAAAAAATTAAAAGGTCCATAGTCCTCACTATACCACAATACAAATGGTGTTGGAATGTTCTACACCCTCCAACCATATCCATCACTCGGTTCACCCCAACCCTTATCTAACGCTTCTTTGAACACCCAAACCACCAAATATTCCTCATTACATGCCTAAAAATATTTCCTAGAGATTTTCAAACACAAATAATTCAAATATAAACCCTATTTATAAAAATAAACACCTCTATAAATCCAAAAATTCAAATTCCTTCAAAAAATTATAACTCACAAAGGAGAAGAGTTTTACAAAAAGGAATATTTTACCTTTGGTCTCTATGATATCAAGAAATTATATATAATAATAAATCCAATAATAATCATTAGGGATCATACAATCATGTATGCTATGGAAAATAGTTTGTCTCCCTCTTGAGTCCAACTACACCAAATCATTTAAAAAAAATAATATTTATTTTCTTTTAAAGGATCCTTTTTAAATACCTCTTCATAATGTACTAAAATTGAAAAATAGGATTAATTACCCACAAATGTCCATTGGATAAAATTAAAATGGAATAATTCTTTTGGAAACCAACACTTTGTTTTTTAATCCCAATACAAATCCTTTTCTATAAACTAAACAATCCCATTGGAATTTACCAATTTTATCTACATTTCATTCTTAATAGATTTAAAAGCATGAACAACATTCACTTTTCAAGCCACATCAAATTATAAATCCCAAAAAGCTACCAAATTTATTTTAAAAACCCCATTTTTAAAAACAATTAAATAATTATCCATTTTAAAAAAACCATTATTCAATTAATACCACTTACAAAACCATAAAATTTGTCACAAAAAATTGTTTGACTGAGGCATCACCAGCAAACCATTTTTCAAAATATATAGACATTATTAAATATTAGTCTAAAATAAGAAAATCTAAATTTTATATGAATCCAATGTTATAAAATCATCCTGTAATAATAATAATAATAACAAATCAAAGAAGCATAATCTCCAAACAATCAATAAAAACAACTAATGAAATACTATTCTTAATGTGTTAAGGTCGCCTAACTCAATAGTTATTTTATTTATATAATCCATGATTTCACATAACTTAATTGATCCAACAAGAGCCTATATGATTCATTATAAATCATTAATTAACCACGAAACCATTCAAAAACAAAAACCTATATAATAATGTAGGTTTCATACTCACCTAGAAGCATAACATCACTAAAACTCCAAGAATTTGGTGGAAACCCACTATAAATGAATTTCCCATTTATATTCAAATAAAATTATATAATTTAAAGCCATGATTTAATGGTAAATTTGATAAAACTTCACTAAAACATTGAATAAATCTATTAGAAATCATACCAGAAGTTTAATTATATTAAATGGTGATAATATGATATTTACATGTTATGACTATGAACCAAATACCTAAAAACTACAAGAATCATGATGTCAAAACACCTCAAGGACACTTCCCAATCACAATAGGGTGGTATAAATGTTGATGTTTGAATGAAACATAAGTGATAAATGGTTTATTCATTTAGAATAATAAAAGAAAATAGATCATGTCCATTCCCATATATGGAATGACCTATTTAAAAACTAAGTAAACCCAATGTGTAATAAATAAATATATGGATGTAGGAAAATAATGGAATGATTTAAAATAATCATAATTATATGAATGTAAAATATTATAAAACAATGGTTTAAGATATCCATTATGTCTACAAAACTTGAGAAATAAGTTAAAAACCACAATTCACATATTAGGTGACCCAAAAACTCCCTAAGAACAAAACATAGATATCCCATGAGTGGATTATATTTTTTAGATGCCTATATACATCTCCTATATCAATTCTCAATAAATATAACAAAATCTAAAAAATTAACCCCACAAATGACACACTACAAGCCCTACGAAGCCCCATGATTTTGTTTTTCACATTCCCTAGATCACATATAAATGAATATCCCAATAAAGTCATGTGAAGGGTGTGGCCATAAAATACCCATTTTTTGTTCACTACAAAAACCCTAAAATATTTTCATAAACTAAAGTGTTTATAGAAATAGCGAAAAACACGAGGAATAAGAAAAGTTACAAACAACATGATTTGTCATAGGTATTCATCATGAATGTAGAATTTAATAAGTATCCTCCAATATAGAGAGGGTATAGTCTTTAAATGCATGATTAGGTATTGAACCAAAATCTATGATTATCAATATACATGATTCTAGGTGAAATACACATCCCATTATGGGGAAATGGAATCATGTATACTAAATTTATTGATTCTTGTATACCATCCCTTCATCAATAGTACAAAGGTTACATTAGAATCTAGGAATTCTGATCCCATCCCATGCCATCTACCTATCTAATGATAATGGGTGTACTTTTCACCCTTTCTATAAAAAAATACAATACACTTTTCTATCATGATTCACATTCAATGAATATCAAATTTAATAACTAGTCCCTAATCAAGGAACTATTCCACCTTAATATAATTAACTAGTTGAATCATTACATTTAAACATCTTGGATAGAATATAAAAAAATTTAATTATTCATGTAAATATGATACTCAAAATGTATATAATGTTAGTCATACAAATTAATTATATAAGCATGATCAAAACACATAATATAAAAAACCATTGTCTCTAAATTTTGGATGGTAGTTCCATGACATTGAGAATACATAAATTTCATTTACCTATTCCCATAAATATCTCATTTAACATACTAGAGAAACAACCAAACAAAAAAAAACAATCCAATAAAATTATAGTCTAAACTTTCAAGCATGATAACAGTAAAACCTATGAAGAAAATAATTTAAAATCATTGTTCAAAAATTTATAATTAATTTTAATATTTTAAAAAAATTCCATTTAAATTATATTCACTTAGACCAGACCATTTTCAAGATGAATATTTATGAGTATGAGTGTAGGAATAGGTTCACCTACCAAAATAAACGTTAAAGTATCCACTGAGGTTAAAAGGGTGGTTATATTTTTTCACATATAATATTTGGAAAGACTATGTTGGGGGAATAATAGTGATAAAATTAACACTAATAATATATGGATATTTTGGAATGTAAAATGAAGGAAATACCATTTTTCTAGGTTCAAACACTAAACTAAAAATATTGGAAGGAAATAAAAGGTTTAAAATATTTCACAAGGATCAAATTAGGTTAATTTGATACGGAGATCACTTCCATGAAGAAATAGTAGATAAAGGATAACTATAGGGATATTACACACTTATATTTACAAATATTGGAACCAGTAAAATATTATAAGTAACTTGAGAAAGGAGGAACTATGATCCACTTGGAGTGAAGGATAGGGATTTAAGAGCTTCTTAATAATGGTGGATAGCTAAAATGAATCAGAAATCATGTGTTTCAGGGATTTAAGAATTAATTTGTTATGAACTATCCTAGGGGGGCAATGTATTGACCCTCCAATCCCACCTATAATGGGTCAGGGGCTGGTGAAGAGCACCGAGTTTGCATATCACAGACATGGGAGGGATTACCAATGTACCTATACGCACACACATCTCCAAGCCCACAAAATTAGGAAATGTAAAAACCACTAAGTTAACCATGCATGCATACCACTATATCCCACAACTTGTGTATAGAAAGAAGTAAAGTAATGTAAATAGGTACCGAATACAATCCCACTAAAAAGTGTATATAACCCAAGTCCAACTTGTAAGAAAAAGGATTTGGGACTACTATATGAAAGCAGTAGGAACACACCACGGTCTGTCCAGTCTCAATAAACACCATATGGTCCTGTTCCACCTAGTAATTCATCAAAAGTTTGATCATTTAAACAACACATGAAACATTCCAGCAAATTCCATACATGGGTGAGTAGAATAATACTCAATAGAACACCCCAAAACCCCAAGAAAACACAAAAAATAAAGTACATTCAGATCTATATAGGTATATTTCTACCACACATATAACAAGAACATCCAAATATAATCAAGAGAGATACCATTCCATCAAGAGGTCATAACCAACTTCCAGGCATAGGATTCCACTAGAAGCACTATAAATTCTGGGGGAAGTCACTCCTAGATCCAGGATATCATCGGGGACACTCAACGATGAGGAATTTCTCATTTGGGATCCTCCCAAAGAGAACACATTGGTCAAGGAAGACTGTGACACACAAATAGGGGGTCATGGGAATAACTAATCAGAGGAATCCATAGATCAATTCCATAAACCCTAGGGGATACAACATACCCAATATAGATCAACCCTCTATATAAGGGGTCATGCCTAGAATAGCTAGGGGATACCACATACCCTACTAATGTGGACTTCTAGATGGAGGACCAATACCCTACTCTCAGAGGTTACACTGATTCCATAAGACCACTAGAGTGGATTGATGATTGCACTCCAGTCTCAGGGAGGGATACCATATTTTATCTGAGACTCGACCTCTAGAGGGGATTATAATCTATTGATGTGAATATAATATCATACTGAACCCTTGAGTAATGGACCAAGGAGACTCTCTCAACCTATACTCGTCTAAACTAAAAACTCAACATTGGTCTCAAAAGTAATTTCTTGGTGTTAGGGTCTCAATGCCATAGAAGACTCATCGATTGGATGACCTATTTAGGAGTTATGACCATTTGAAGATATATGGGTCACCGCACCCAAGGACCAACCACCACATTCAGTCCAACTACCGCATCGACCAACCTTTCTGGTTGACCGGTACGGTCGACTGCTACGGTCGACCACCTGCGGTCAGACCGTGTGGTCACTGCACTAGCGGTCGACCATCATGGTCGACCATTGTGGTTGGTGTGCCCATAATAGCTCAATCTACCGTGACCCTGCGGTCGACCTTCACAGTCAACCATTGCGGTCGGTTTCTACTGAGCTCTGCCTCAGTTTCCTCGGATCCAACCCGAGTCTATCTCAACCCATCTTTCTAACCTAAACATCCGACCCAAACTGAACCACTTGTCCCAAACCATCTTGTCTGAAACCTCATTCCACATGAAACCACCGTTGTGTCCACTATCGATGCCCCCACCGGCTCCCCATTTCCACTGCCGCACATGTCTCCGCCGCTCGTGACATATGCAGCCATTGCTGGCCACACATGCAACCTCATATACCCTCTGCATCTACTTCTGTAATCCTCCACACCTCCTATGATTCCCAAAAATAAAAATGGTCTCCAATCCAAGATATTCCAAGCCTTATCGTTGTTGAACAATGAATCCCACAATTATATCTTCTCTCAAAAATTATTTAATCATCATTCTTCATTGTGTTCTAAAGAACACAAATTTAGGAATCATCTATCAACTGAATCACTTCATCTCAATCATTTCACCTACGTCATTCTGTTCCAATAATTGATCTATGATATCAGATCTTTTCCCAAATAATCCGATGTGCAATGATAGATTAATTTGGATGTGTTGATCCCCAATCCACTGTAGAACACCCATGGTGAAACATGGAATTGGGGGAGAAAAGAACAATAAATCTAGATTAATGAACCTCAATCAGTGTTTGTATTGATCTTGTTTCATTTTCATTAGAATGTAAAATGAATCCATCACTAGATTAAACCATTTAAACTTCTCTCAATAAAATATCTAAAAAATAAATCCCTTTCTGAAATACACATGATCCATTAATCAATCCATTCATCGATTGATCCCAATTCATTATATAATTTTAGAATGGGGAATTAAACAATCAAAGCACATGCCTTACCACAATTTGGATCAATCGCTAATGAAGAATGAATATGTGTCATTATTGTTGTTATTGGTGAGATCCTCAGTTCACATTTGTACAATGATCACCAATGCTCTATCTTTCGGTGTTCATCCCCAGAAGATCCTCCATCAGCTCCTCTCACAAATTCCAAGGTTATGAGGCAAACACTGAAATTTGGTTATAAGAGGGTTGATAAAGGGGTATATTAGGTCACTACTCCATAAAATAAAAATAAATAAATAAATTTAATTTATTTATTATTTAGTTTGTGATTAATTTTTCCCCATGCCTTATGCCGACAAAGGTTATGATGAACCTAGAGAAAAAAACACATTATGAACTAAACCGTGGTCTTGTATTTACAATCTGATTCCCTGTTCACGAGTTTTCTGGATTAAAAAAATAATGTTAATTAATTTAATTTTTTTTTGTTACGTCCTTGGTGTCTTTTTCTACATATGACCTGCAATGAAAAATGTTAGGTCATTCATAGTGTAAATTTTATGTCCTAAATTCAACAGTGCCCTTAGATTTCTAATCTGGGAACCTATTTGGGAGTTATTCCACTTTTTCATGAACAATGTACACATGTTCTATTAAATATTTTAATATTTTTCAAACATTTGTTCCAGAAACACCAGGCCTCAGAATAACACATCACCTTGGTTCTTGGTCTCAAAATCAATCCATATAATATTGAAAAATAGTACAAAAAAATATGAGATGTTACATAACCCCCACCTTGTGGATTTACATCCCTAAAATGAAAAAACAAGGGATACTTAAATAGATGAGGGTACTGAGAATGAATCTGAACCTCTCAATCCCATGTGCTCTCTAAGAGATTATCGTGCTACCAACAGACATTACTAAAGTAATTAATCACCCAAGAAAGATCCATTCATGATGATCATGGATATCTAGTGAGTAATTAGAAAAAGTATCTCTATCCTTGATGTCAATCTCCCTATTGTCGATGATGTGCGAAGGGTCATGCACATACCTCCTCAGCTGCGACATGTGGGAGACATCGCGTACCCAATCTAACTGTGGTTGTAGAGCCAATAAGTACCCAACCTTTACAACTCAACGTAGTATCTAGAAATAGATGATGAACCTCATAGATAGCTTGACACCCTAGACAAATATCTTTGTAATCCCCATCAAGTTGAAACCTGAAGGAACACATTGTCTCCTTCCTCGAACTCCAAAGGCCTACATCACCTATCAGCATAAAACTTATGATGGCTATATGCAGTCTTCATCCAATCCTAGATGATCTTCACCTTATCTATAGTAGATTTCATGAACTCTAGGCCCATGAGTGTTGTGTCTCCCCAGCCAGTCCAACAAAGTGGTGACCTGCAAGGTCACCAATACAAGGCCTCGAATGTTACCATACCAATGGTAGAATGGTAGCCATTTTTGTATGAAATCTACACAAGTGGAATTTTATCCTCCCAACTGCGTCCATAGACTAACATTCAAGACTGTAACATGTCCTCCAGAACTTGAATGGTCTTTCTAGTCTGTTCGTCCATCTGGGGGTGAAACGTTGTGCTCAAGAATAACTAGGTCCCAAACGCCTCCTATAATTCCTTCCACAACCAGGTTTTGAAACATGAATCATGACCAGAAACAATATTCATTGTAACTATAGGGAGTTGAACAATATATTTCATGTAGATACGTCCGAATATATCTAATGAACTATGCTTTATGATAGCTAGGAAGTGGGCTGACATAGGGATTCGATCAATGATCACCCAGATGAAGTCATGTCCCCTAGACGTATGTGGTAACCCCATCCTGAAGATCATAAATATACCATCCCCCTTAAAATTTTTAACCTCTAGAGGTGAGTGAAACCGATTGGAACTTGGTTCTCAGGCTTCACTTGCTGAAAAGTATGGCATCGAGAAAAAAATTATGCAACTCCCTTCTTTATCCCTGACCGACAAAACTATCATCAACAGTACTGGTATATCTTTTACACACCTTTATGAATCTCCAAATGGGACATATGAAACTACCTTAGAGCATCCTCCTGCATCTCCACTGGTACTACATTTCATCCTCTAAAAAGAACGACATACTCCCCGCCATTCGAATATCCATCAGGAGCATGACCTATGTATATCTAAGAACGTAGGGTCTCACGATCAATATCCCCAAGTTGTTCTTCCCAAACTCATTGTAGGAGTGGAGGGTTAAAAAACCATATATTGGAGGTAAGCTTCTCCATCTCCATCCATAATGGATAAATGAAACTATGTCAACTATTCTGATGCCTCATTCAACAACTAAAAAATAGATCTCCTACTGAGAGCATCTACCATCACGTTCCCCTTCCCAGGAGTATAGAAAATCTCAAAGTCATAGTCCTAGACAAACTCTAGTCACTACCTCTAACTCAAGTTGATATCCCTATGAAAGAAGATATACTTGAGACTCTTGTGATCAGAGTATATGAAAAATTGCTCTCCCATCAGGTAGTGTCACCACATCTTCTATGCGAAGACTATCATTCCTAACTTATGATCATGGGCCGCGTAGTTCTTTTCATGTGTTCTCAACTAGTGTGATCCATAGGAAATCACTAATTTCATTTACATTAGGAAAAAACCAAGCCCGGTTCCTGATGTATCGAAGAATATTACGTACTCGACACTGTCCTCTAAAAATCTCAATATTAGAGTACCTATAAAACTCTACCTCATCCCATAAGAAGAAAAAACTGAGGTCAACCATTGATAACCATTATTACCATCTCTACTAATTAAATTGGGTCATAAATCATCAATATTGGATAATTTTTCTTCATGGTCACCTAGTTTATGTTCTAAAAATACACACATATCTTCAAGTGTCCATCTTCCTTCTGGGCAAAACCTAACTTGGGCTGCCCAGGGTGAAATACTGGGTCTCAGAAATCCCTTCCTATGCAAGTCCTCAACCTTCACCCTAGATATCAAAACATTATGAAATCCGTATGATATGATGGTATATATATCAATGACATCTCAGGGTGTAAATAAATGAAGAATTCTTTCTCTCGGTGGAGATTTAAACCTGGAACATATCCTGGAAGACGTACTCATAATCCGCCAGCACTGCAGGAAACCGAGGACACATAAAATAAAATTTATCGAGGGTTAAGCCATCCAATTGATGATTAATCAGTCATACCCTCTTATGCATGAGTCCCTCATTTGATTTCTGGGTTTCCTTTTCACCTTAAAGTTAAAAACCTCATTCTATCACTATGGACACACAACAATCTTTGCCTAAAAAAGTCAATATAAGCATGAATTGTTTATAATCAGTCCATACCAATAATGAAAATGTAAATAAATGATTACACTACCAAGACATTCAAACTGAAACACTAACCCCCAAGATCAATGTCACACTATCGGCACCAGTGTGTGATCATTAGGTCTCCTCCAGTAGGAGCCTCCAAGTGAGAGGGTCATGTAAATGGTTCAACCAGAATCTGTGAGTCTTGAACAAGATTCGTGGTAAGAAAATAATGACTCTAACATGTGTCTATAAATGTATAATCTAATGTAGAAAAGACATAGATCATACATCAAATAATTCCTAGAGACATTGGGTCCTAAGCCTCAACCGCATGCAGCTGTCCCCTCTCCTATTCTTCAGCTCCCTAAGCCTGGCATTGACCACCTGGGGGTGGTGGTGGTAACATGTCAAAATGTAAACCACCTCCTGCTACTCTCCTAGCTCCTCTTCCACATATACGACACTACAGATCTGTCTACTCCTATTTTTGTCTCTGCCTCTATTTTCCATCCATGGTCTCCCTATCAGCAGTATGGTGGGTTAGAAAATCTCAAGAAAGATGTCCCCTATCATCACATGAATAGTATCGCTTATATCTAGGGGGACTGAACCAACCCTGCAAGCATTTATCTACATATCCTTAGTCCTTGGACCTCATCTGGGAATGTATCACATGTAAAAGTCCCTGAGATTGACATCAAAAAAATAATTTTGAGGTCCCTGCTCCTTCATTCCCAATGATAACAATCATAGATTGTATCCACATAAATATAAAAATTTCTACCACAAAATCTTGATCAAGAATCCAAACATAAGTAAGAATTCACATAGGCATAACACAGGATCATATGTCCCTATAAAGACCTCACTCTATGGTTTGATACCAAAATTACTAATCGTGTCTCATATCCATCCAGTACCTGGAGAGGTTGGTATGCCTCGATGAATACTCAGATACTGACATGTCATCCTTACAGAGATGTATAAGCTCTTGGATAAATATAACCCTTATATTACAAGGTGATAAATCCCCCCTAAAAGGTTTCTCAAACATGGTCCATATAAGAGTCACCTAGTCACATGATTGGGTAACTAAACCCCACCATCGCCCTACTGACCCATATAGAAGGATCACAACTAAGACCACTAACTGATCTGCTGGTGACCTGACTAGATGGGAAAATTGGTTCACCACCTCAATCCAGTCCTCAACCACTTGTGTGATGGGATCTCCATGGAACCTGAGGGGTCCCTCCTACTAAAACATGTGATGTGTTCTTAGCATACACACCTCATATGCTGGTATTGCGGGTAATGTGTGTTTCTCTACTGGTTGTGATATGGATGGTGCACCACCTGGAGGTGCTATCTCTGGTAAATATACCTATATCGATTCCTTTCCACCCGGTGGATCATCCTCGTGATCACATGGTGGAATACTAGTTAGTTTTCCACATAGAAACATCCTGAAATAAAATAAGATATAGAATTATCAACTGAGTATATATGTGGATTTGACTAAAAAAGGGAATGGAAAACACAACCATTCCTATATGATTCATGCAGCATTGTTTTTCCTTACAACCAGTTTTCTCATGTACTGAGTTGAAAAGATGGTGATCAGAGTCCTGGTGTATGGATATATTGGCTATCACACCCACACTGGAGTCCATAGACTGAAATCTAAACTCAAAACACATAACAATATGTTCCCAAACCAACCTCACAAACTCTATGTCCTAAAGTAAAACCTACCTATGATACCACTCTATCATGACCCATCTGAGTGAGATTCATGCCGTGACTCCCTAATCCTGGCTCTAATAGGCCAGGGGCTGGTGAATAGCTCTAAGTAGTCTAGACATATCACTGATATGGGAGTCATTTCCTATGTACCTATATGCACACACACATCTCCAAGACCACAAAAATTATGAAATGTAAAAACCACTAAGTAATAATTGCACACATACCACTATATCCTACAACAAGAGTATGACATGGAGTAAAGTAAACACGGCCAAAATACAAGCCCACCAAAAAAATTATATAACCCAAGTCCAAACTGTAAGAAAAAAGGTTTTGGGAGCACATTCTGAAAGCTTTAGGGAAACAATTCATCATGTACGGTCTTACTAAGCACCGTATAGTCTTGGTCCACCTAGAACTCTATCAACAAGTCGATCATCTACACAAGACACAACACGTGCAGTCAAGGACCATGCATGAGTGAGTATAATAATACTTAGTAGGGATCCTTGAAACCCCAAAGAAATACAACAAAATAAAGTATAGTTATATTTATATAGTTATAACTCTACAACACATATAACAAGAACATCCAGATGTACTCAATTGAGATATCAGGCCATCAGAAATTCAGAGCAAACTTCCAGCTACAATATTCTACTCGAAGAACCACTCATTTCAAGAAAACTCACTCCTTGATCCATGATATCATTAGGGAAACTCAACAAAGAGGTCTATCTCATTTGGTCATCGACCAAAGATAATGCATTGGTCAAGGAAGAATATGATACACAAAGTAGGGGTTGTTCCCAAAACTAATTGGGGGACACCACAAATTTCATCTAGAACCACTACGGGATACCATGTACTCAATCTAGATCAACCCTCTATATAGGGGATCATGTCTAGAACGAATGGGGGATACCACAAACCCTACCGATGTGGCCCAATATATGGAAGACCAATGCCCTGCTCTCATAGGTTAAATGAATTCCAAAACTCCACTAGGGGTGATAGAGAATCCCAATCTAGTATCGGGGAGGGATACCATACTCTATGTGAGACTCAGCCTCTAGAATGGATTACAATCCAGTGATATGGATGTAAGGTCATACTGAACCCTAGAGGAAAGGACTAAAGAAATACTCTCAACCTATAATGGTCTAAACTAAAAACCCACCATTAGTCTCAAAACACTCGTCTCAACATTAGGGTATCAACTCCGTAGATGGATTGTCAATTGGATGCTCCATCTAGAAGTCATGACCATTTGAACTTGTAGGGGTCATTGTGCCAGTGGACCGACCACCATGGTCGGTCCACTTACAACACGAACCTACCACTGTGGTTGAACTCTGTGGTTGATCACCCGTGGTCCGGCCGTGCGGTCGCTACACCCACAGTCGATTTTTATAGTTGGTGAACCCATGGAAGCTCAAGATTCCATGACCCCATGGTCGACCTTCATAGTCAGTCACCACTGGGCTCCACCCTAGTTGCCTCGGATCCATCTCGGGTCCGACATGTGTCTGGCCAGACCCATCTTCCTGACCCAACCCACCAACCAGACCAGACCATCTGGCCTGACCAACCTAACCTGGACCATCTGGCTCAGCCCATCTCTCCAGTCGCTCCATCCCACATAGTGTTGCAGCTGCGCCCCCCTCAGCCGGCCCTACCGAATCCCCGCTTCCACCAACGCACGAGGCTCCGTCGGCTGACTTCGACTCCACATCAATGAGCCACCCCATCTCCCCTAATGCCTGATAATTTAAATAGTCACTGATTTGACCTTATCCAAGCCTCACCATTGTCAAACAATGCATCCCATTTTCATATCTACTCATAAAACGGATTAAATAATCATTCTTCATTGTGCACCGAAGAGCGCGAATTCAAGAATCATACAACATTCGAATCTATTTGTCTCCATCATCATACCTCTATCATGTCATGCCGATCCCAGATCTATGATATTGTATTTTTTTTCCAAGAATCAAGTGTTGAACGATTGATTGATCGAGATTTTTTGAACCCTATGCCAACAAAGATCACCGTGGTGAAATGTATAATTGGGGGAGAAAAGCACAATAAATCAAGAGAAATGAACCTCTATAGATGTTCATGATGATAGTTGTTCATTTCTATTAGAATAGAAAATGAATCCATCACTATATTAAACCATTGAAACTTCTCTCAATAAAATCCCTGCAAAAATAAATCCCTTCCTACAATAAACCCGATCCGTGAATCAATCTGTTCATCGATTGATTCATGTTCATTGTAGAAATTAAGAATGGTTAATTAGAAAAATGAAACACAAGACCTAACTCTATTTGGATGAATCTATAATGAATAATGAATATTCATTGTGGTTGTTGTCATTGGTGGGATCCTCAATTCCCGTTGGTACACTGATCATCAAAGCTCAATTTGCGGGTGTTTTTATATAGAATCTCCACTATTGGATCCTCGCAAAAATTTCAAGGTTATGAGGAAAAACCTGAAATTTGGTTATAACCTGGGTTAGAAATAAGTTTATTAGGTCTCTGCATCATCAAATAAAAATAAATAAATAAATTTAATTTATTTATTATTTACGTCGGTGATGACGTTTTCACAACGCCTCGCGCAAAACAGGTTTATGTCATGCCTAGGGAAAACACCACATTATAAAATCAAAGGTGGTCTCATATTTTTAATTCGAGACCCCTTTCATGATTTATTAGGATTTAATAAATTAAATAAATAAATTTAATTATTTTATTTATAGTAACATCCCTAGTGAAATTTTCTATAGATGGCCCGTGCAAACAAAAGTTAAGTCGCTCCTAGAGTAAAGCTGTTGTTCTGAATTCAATGATTCCCTTGGATTTTTGATCTGGCCACCCATTTGGAAGTTATTACAATTTTTCAGAAAAATAGAACATGCATGATATTAAATATTTTAATAATTTTCAAACATTTGTTCCGGGAACACCAGGCCTTAGAATCACACGCCATCTCAACGCTTTGTCTTGAAATAAGTCCACAAAATATAAAAAATAATACATGAAAAATCCAAGATGTTACATAATTTTTTAGATAGGAATATGAAAATTTCCCCATATTTAGGAAAAAAATGGAACTCTACTAGGTCCCTAGTATAGGCCACAATATTCTCGGTTGAGCTAACATATTTACTACAGCCCAACATGTACCACTGAGTTCCTATTCTATGTTCAATGGGTACTCAGTGCAACTGAAACACCTTGGTCACTATCTCCTTCTCCTTTAATTTTTTTCCTAAACTCATATAACTTATTTATAATTCAAATATACCTTAAAATACAGTATAAATATATAAATTTAATGGTAATACTTACAAGTAAATTCTATGTTATTTACAACCTCCACATCATCGTGCTTCTCATCCCCAAGAAGCTTCAATCTGTTACCTAAGGGGGGAAAATTTCCCACCAAGCCTCTAAATTAGCTTCCCACTCTATAGATTTATCAGGGATTTTGAAATATTTCCACATAAACCAAACCAGAGGAATGACCTTCCCTTACAAAAAATTCTCAAATGAATAGATGATTCACATGGGATACTCTATATAAGATGAATAATCATCAAAATCAATATCATTATATCATATCACAATTATAGAAACAAGTTTGTGCTTACCCAATCGAGAAAAAAGAAAATTATTATTCTTTATCTAAACATTAGAGGTAGAACAAGCTGATAATTTTGATCTCTAACCCTTCCCAAGATATAGATTGGTTCGGTAAACCTTATCTTCATTATTATTTACTTTCTCATTCACTGATGGACTAATATTGGAAATACCTAAATAAATATGTAGCTACCGATAATGAATTACAAGTGTCACCTTTTATAGAAATAAAAATACTTTTGGTGACATTGAGTAGTCACCATCCATTTTTAGATCAATTTCACCAATTGAGTAATCTCATTAGAAATGTTAGGTCAGATTATAGATAATACACCAATTTTAGTATTTAAAAAGGATAATGTAAAGGCCATCCATAAAAATCTTCAAAAATCCATTTAAATCAAGGGTTACTAGTTATTATCATTTGATCTCTCTACCAAGGATATGTTGTCCTCCCATAATCCACTAAAATCAATAATAAAAGCTTAATGCATAACTTCGAGAATGATAATTATTTTCTTCGAGTATCTATTATTTTAAGGATAAAATTAATTACTCATCTGTACCTGAGAACCCAAGGCTTTATATAATTCATTAAAATCCCAAAATGTAAAATTTGGGTCCCAATTAGAAATTATTCCATCATGTTCACCATGAATCATTACAATATTATTGACATATATCTTCTCTATCTCATCAATAGAATATGATTCCTAGATATAAAAAATGTTATCCATCATGGTAAGAGGGCCCCTAATTACCCACACAATATCCTGGCCATTAAAATACCTTGCAATATTATTTACGAAGTACATAGTTTTTTCTTTATATTTCTATATAGGTAAAGAGGTGGTTGAAGAACTTATACTATACTTCAATGATCCACATTTACCTATTTAAAAGTAATGAATCTATTAACAAACCATATAATGTATTTCATTATTTTAATCCACTAGAATCTAATACATAATCACAATATATTTTTGTGATTATAGGGTATAAATCCCGCAAGGAATCACAATTTTCTACCATAATTAACCCTATCATACATGTAGGGTTAACCATCATTCTATAAACATTTAAGAAACCATCTATCAAGGATCTCCCCCAATCGAGTTTTTATCAAGTAATTTTAAAATCAGAATTAGATATTTGATATTCCTTAACATAATTCATGATATATAGTTAATGATCAATGTGGTCTAAATGTTTCCCAAACTATTACCCCACAACATCTGAGTGGTGTTTATCCAATAGTGACATCAACCTATAATATTTTTCATATTATACTTTTTATAGGTAAAACATCCTACTAATGGAATCTATAACCACATTGACTTATCTATGGGAATTTTGAGCACTAAATAGAAATATTTAAGGATATTATACCCAAAGGCATTGATAAGATAAAATCATATATAAATTTTATTGTCATTTTGTTAAAGATTTCAAAAGATTTAAATGATAACATTCTTGGTATGTGTTTATTTTTGAAGGAATTAGGATTCCAAAGTTTAAAAGGAGAAATTTTAGAAATGGGTAAATTTTACTATTTCACATTGTGAAACCTTATTACAAGACGTGTAGTTGAGTTTCACAGCATGCACCAAGTTGTGAAGAAAGTCATGACAAAATTCTTGAAAACTGAAAGAGGAGAAGTCATTAGATGATGTGAGTTTTAGATACACATCATGAAACCTTTGAACACAATTCATGCTCTGAATATGAATCTTGAAGGAAGGTACATGTCGTGAGTCTCGGATACACAATGTGAAAGGAATAAAATCTTCAAATCTCAAATGAGATATACACGAGATATGTGTAGTTTTGAAATCTATAGTGAAAACCATGGATCATAATACACAACATGAATCTATATTACACATTTTTTAATATTTTCCTATATATATAGTAGCTGGGAATCATATTTCAGAGGTTCTAGTGGAGATAAAATTGTTTCTTTCATTCTTCTCTAGTTTTCTACTACTCCATGTACCCCAAACTCTAAATTTCTTAGTTTCTACTTATTATTTTACTTTAATACAAATATCATGATTTTTTTTCAATGGAATTATTCATTCCTTTTGACACCTTTGACCACATTCATCATCGTTTCAAGCACTGACTATTGGTGAAATTTTTCTTGCATTCATCACTACTACTATTTCAATTATGTAGTTTGTTGAATTGTGTTTGATCCAAGATTTTAAACTACTTGTTCTTAATTGAATGCCCTGATAGAATCATTCTATGTTTGATGGTCCTTTAATCTTAGTTATTTATAGAATGTTAAGAAAGATTTAAATTCTTCATTTAATTGAATTTGATCCAACCATGAGTGGTTAATCCACCTATGGTAGGGATCAAGAGTAGGTGTATCTGAATTCAATAAATATTTAATTCTAAACTTGGTAACCATAAGGATTAATAATCAGGATAAATAACCTATTTCAATTTAATTCAATCAAACATCTATGACCAAGGGATATTATTATGAAAGAACCCATCCTGATTAGAGTAGATTAGGTTATGACCAATAGCCTCAAATAGTTTATGCCTTTGAATCTAATCTTAATGCATCAAGGTTATCGATATCTCCAGATCAAGGAATAGTTACCTCTTAGGTATAAATATTTAATTTGACCATAGTCAACAAGAAACCTATTATTTCCTCATAGCCTAAAACATAGGATCCTACCAAGTTAGAATTAAGATCCTATTTTCTATAGATTCCTAAAATTGATCTGGATACCTTTCTAATTCATGATGTCAATGCTCAACTCTCTGGAAGTACTTTTCTAAAACTGATTCAACTCACGAGGACTCCTACACCAAGGGGTTCCAAGACAAAGATCACCATTTCCAACCCAATTCCCCATGGGATCAAACCTAGAATTTATATATACTATATCCTAGTAGAAAGTGAAGTTTGGGAAACTATCTAATATAATATGATAGTATCCCTCGCAAATTAAACAACATGTTCTGGAGCGTCGAATTTTGGAACCATTTTCAGGGAACCAAAGTTATGCTACACATAGGCAACCTTCTAGAAAAGACACGAGATTACCTCTCATTCACCCTATTTCTCTCTTATTTTCTTTTATGATTCCACCATGTCCCTTCTCTTACATCATTATGCATGCATCAAGACCATTAAACTTGTTGAATAAGCCTTGAAGAACAAGAATAGTTATCCATCGATCTCGAGATCAAGAAATATCTCTCTACACACCATTAGTCAAACTTGGCTGACCAAAACAATCTAATGGAACCCAACCAACCCAACCATACTAACATGAAATAGTTAGTTCTAAGAGAGAACCTAGTGAAACAAGAGAAAGGCATTATGGAATATGGCTTGCCATCAATATATGGTGCTACACCAATCATCGTGAATCCCCTTATTGAATACTATACCTTTGAAATAAAACCTTAACTCATTCATATTATCCAAAACATGGTCCAATTTAGTGGACTTCAAAATCAAGATCCTCATGAACACATCTCTAACTTCCTGCAAGTATGTGATACCATTCACAACCTGATAGTATCATCTAATTCTATTAGACTTTGCTTATTTCCCTTCTCTCTATGAGACTAGTCCAAGGATTGGATAAAGTGTCATGCTCCAGAGTCAATCACGAATTGGGATGATCTAGCTAAAAAAATCTAGAAAAGTTCTTCCCACCAATCTGGACTTGGATGCTACAGAATGACATTGAAAACATTTCTCAGATTGATGGAGAATCTTCATGGTAATCTTGTGAAATATTCAAGTAACTAATGAGGAAGTTCCCACACCATGGATTAAACATGTGGTTCCAGCTTCATATATTCTACCAAGGTCTCCAACCAACCATACACACATTCATTGATGTTGCCAATGATGGAGGGAAGTTGTTCAAGACACCTGAATCTGGAAGATCCATTTTGGATGAAGTTTGTCACAAATCCACCATGTTTCATAGTGATCGTGGACCACATAGGCATGAAATTCACCTAGTGGATGAAAATACCAGAATAGATTCAGAAGTCAAAGTGCTCACAAAGAAGCTAGAGTCAGTCGAGCTACCTACTACACCACCCCTCCTGCTCCAGTAATGGTGATACAATCATGAAAAATGTGTAGTGGACCACACCTATACCTAGACTGCAAAGTAAGATTTGAAGAACCGTGAGATCAATATTGTAATTACATCAATTATAGTTTGCAGAACCCACCATTCAAACAACATGAGTAGTACTATCAACATAGGTTGTCTCAATAGCCAACTCAAAACAACCAGCTCTATTAAAAACAAAAAAGTGGTCAATAAACATTTTATAACCAAGGACTACCAGGGTACCCTCCCAAGAACCATGTTCTAAGACCACAAAACAAGAACAAGAACAACTGTTCCCTTAGAGAGAACAACAACAGTTTCAACTAGCTTAACCGATACCTCAACAATAGATTTACCCTCTCCAAAATATATTAGAGAACCTCCTAGATTATTTTGTTCAAAATGTATACCCATTAATGACTACTCAATATATGGAGATGAAAAACTAATAAACTTCCCTACACAATCTATAAGTTCATATGGGTGATATCTAAAAGACTCTATCAGATAAATTACCAAGTACTCTACTTGGTAATAAAGAGACATGCCCAAGGGAATAATCTAAGGATATAGTTTTTAGAAGTGTAAAATTTTTTGATATACAAAACCCAGGTGGAAGAGATGAATGACAAACTGAGGAACCTAAGAATCAGGCACCGATAGACGAAGAAAAATTTGATGTGTCCACTCAAGTAATACCCCAGGAAGTATCACCAGAAACAAATACCCAAACACCCGGGAAACAAAAAGAGTCAGTATATGTTTCCCTAGAAACATACAAGTAACATTTTCAATTTTTAGAAAGAGAAAGACAAGGTAGATAGAAGACACAATACAAGAAGTTCTTGGAAATGTTCAAGAAATTTCATATCATCATACCCTTTTTAGAGGTTATTTGTTAGATTCCAGTTTAGGCTAAATTTCTAAAGGATATACTTTTTATCAAAAGAAAAATGAAAGATTAGTGTCATCTCACAAAAAAAAATCTCTACTACTGTTCAGTATAAAATCCAACAAAATATAAGAGACCCCAGAATATTTTCAATCCCATGTGCCTTAGGAGAATGTAAATTTGTAAGAGATATGTGTGATCTTGTGGAAATCATTAACCTCATTCCATTGAGTGTATTTCACAGGTTGGGACTACAATAGATCAAACTAACTTAATTAGTACTAAAAGTTTCAAATCAATTAGTAAAATAACTTAGAGGAGTTATCAAGGATGTTTTAGTAAAAGATATAAAATTCATCATTACATAAGACTTCCTAGTTTTAGTCAAGGAAAAAGAAGGTGACGTCCCCATAATTCTTAGAATTCCATTCCTGACCACAGTAAAGGCTCTAATAGAAGTAAACCAAGGGAATATAATATTTTGAGTCAGATTTGAACATGTAGTCTTCAAACTCATTAAATCTAATAAATAATCAGATGATGTCATTGATGGAAATTCTATCTCTCTTACCCAATAATAAAATGGATACATGTCCATAGAATAAGATAGTGAAGAGACACTCCATGATGTAGAAGAACAATATGATTTTGAGGTAGTTAGCTTAAATGAACCTCTCAAAAGGGATAATATCCCACCCTTCACTCCCTCAATTATTCAACCGGTGAAACTGGAGTTAAAGCCTCTACCCATTACTCTTAATTATTCATACATAGAAGTTTAAAATTCTCTACCAGTAATTGTAAACCCTAAACTATCATAGAAACTAGAAGAAAAAACACTTGATGTCTTGAAAAGACACATGAAATCAATTTACTGGGGAGTGGTTGACATTAAAGTAATAAGTCCAACTATATGCACCCACAAAATTATGATTGACCAAGATTAAAAACCCAAATTCCGACCTCAATGATGGATCCCACTGCTAATTAAATAAGTAGTTAAAAAGGATGTACTGAAACATCTATATACTAGATAAATATTCTCAATATCTGATAGCTATAGGGTGATCTTAATATAAGTAGTTCCCAAGAAATTTGGGCTAACAATGGAGAAAAATAATGAAAATGAATTGATATCAACATGAACCATCACCAGATGAGGAGTTTTCATAGATTACATAAGTTTAAATACAGAAAGGTGGAAAGTTCATTTCCCTTTTTCTGTTATGGATAAAATGTTGAAAATACTTGATGGATATGAATTTTATCATTTCCTAGATGTGTATTTGGGATACAATCATATTGTAGTTAACCTAGATGATTACTCAAAAAACCACATTCACATGTCCATTTGTAACCTTTGACTTCATGCACGTTTCATTCAGAATGTTTAATGCTCTAGAAACATTTCAAACATTCCTGATACATATTTTCCATGATATAGCGGAAGAATTTTTAGAAATATGTATGGATGAATTATCAGTTTATGGAATATATTTTTAAGTCTTCCTAATGAATCATGAGTTAGTCATGCACCACTGTGAAGAGAAATTCCTAGTTTTGAATTGGAAAAAATTTCATTTTATGGTTCCAGGAGAAATATTCCTCAGAAATAAAATCCCAAATTTTGAATAGAATTTGATCTAGCTAAGATAATGGTTATCAAATATTTACCCAAACCTTAAAATTTTAAGGGTATAAAGAAATCTAAAGGCCATGTAGGATTCAACAAGTGATTTATATAAAGGATTTCTCAAAAGTTTCCCACCCTATAAAGCACCTGTTATCAAAGGAAGTTCCATTTGAGTTCATTGTATAATGTTGGAAGGCAATAAATACTTTTAAAAAAATACTTATAGAATCCCATGTAATCATTTCATTTTATTGGGTCAATGAACTTAAATTGATGTGTGACACCAACAACCTTGCATTTGGAACTGTTTTAGGAGAACGCGTTGGTCACATATTCTTTCCCATCTATTATGCCATCCGAACACTAAATGAATCTCATGTAAAATACACAACTATTGAGAAATAACTCTTGTTTTTGTGTATTCTTTTGAAAAATTATTCTCCTATTTGTTCTTTTCTAAGATGATCGTGCACACCAATCATGCTTTGCATATGTATTTAACGAACAAAATGATTCAAAACCAAGGATAATAAAGTGGATCCTCCTACTTAATGAATTTGATATTTCCATAAAAGATGCCTAAGGCATAGAAAATGTGACCGCTGATCATCAATAATTTCTCCCTATATCACTCATCAAGGATGGAGATGATGTTGAAATCAAAGTTGGTTTTCCTGATGAAACCCTTTTCAGCATCAAGGTACAACTGTGGTTTTTTTTATATTTATAATTATATAACCATGGGATTTTTTCCCCAAGACCCCTCCTACCAAAAAATAAGAATCTTTTTAGCTAAAGAAGAACATTAATACTGGGATGAACCACTCTTGTTCAAATGTTGCACTGATGGCTTGCTGTGATATTTCATTCTTGAAAAATAAATCCAAAATGTGATTGAAATTTGTCATAAATCACCAAATAGAGGACATCATGGACTCAATCTCTGTAACACCCCGAGATTTTATGAAAAAATATTCTTTTAATTTCATTAATCTATTGTGTTGTATGCTACACCAAGATTACCTTTCTCTATACGCAACATCGTATTATCTTGCAGTATACATAACACAATTCTTGGATCGTGTTATACACAATTTCAAGTTCATTTGATAGAAGTTATTCTACGCAACATTGAGTGTATATATATATATATATTCAATGTATAAATGAAAAATGGTTGGATTCTGTTATAATGAAACAAAAAAGGAGTCTTGCACTATACGCAACCCTGACTTGGCTTGCATTACACGCAATCGCGACCTTCCTCGATAGCGTGTGTTGTACGCAATACCGAGTTTTACTAAACAACGATATATTATTATAATATTATTATGAACTAGCCGTTATGAATAGTATTAACTAAAATTTGAATTTTATAACATTATTATTCATCTTACACATTTTCTAGAACATGGTATAAGAACAAAATAATTTTTTCGAGTAAAATAAGTATTTTTCAAAAAATGCAGTTTTGCCGCCTTTTAATGGCGCACGCACTTTAAATCTAGTTGTTGAAAGTTTATAAGTTCAATTTTACAAAATAAAATTCTTCTTTTGAATTAGGATATAAAAATTTACATTGGATAAAGTTTTGATATTTTTCTGATAAATTTCATGTTTTAATGAATAGTAAAAACATGCTATATTTTAATTAAAAACAACTTTTTTCATCATAATAAATTATGTGGTTAAATTATAATATTGAATGGGTTTAAAGTATAAATAGAATATTTTTTTACCATTTAATATAATTTATGTCATTAGCATTGATTTTACATTGAATTCATAGGTTAAATCAATTCAATCTTTTGCAATGTTTTAATCAAAAACCCGTTTTCATTTGACAACGAGATTAATTTTAATTTAATTTCTGAAACATCTGTGTATAGAATTTGAAAAAATGGATTTCATATTTTGAATCAGTGGGTCCAAATTATGTTAATAGGCTACTTTTTATTTTTAGGAATTATGAATAGTAACTACAGTAAATTTTATTTACCATAGTTAAAGGTAAATCGGGTAATTAAGGGTGAATATAATATTATAAAATTACCCTAACACATTAAAAAATTATATTGGATGACTAAAAGTAGACACATATCACCTAAGGGTCGGATTAGATTTATTTTATGGACTTTTTACCATGAAAATAATTTAATTATTATTAAAACCAAAGAAAGTGACAACATGTCACTCTCTTAAATCTTATAAGTATAATAATTTTAATTTAGTGATAAACATCATAAAACTTCGAACATGAATAGTATCCATAAAGATAATAAAAGTATCTACATCATGATAATTTATTTAGAATTTTTAGGGATTAAATAATTGTCATTAATGGTGATACATTAATGATGCAGAAATTATTTATTAAGTGAAAAATCAGTAATATAGTTTTTATTGAAATAATAATACCCATTAAAAGGCCCACAAACCTGAAAAAAACTTATTGGTAGTGTATATCTACACCTTAATAATCCAATGACCTAATATATAACAGTTTGGAGTCTTATAAAAGTGATTATGACACTTATATTATTTTATTTTTAATGATGCCAAAGTTGTCACCTTCATAATTTAATAAATATAACAATTTAAATATTGTGATTTTAAGATGATAAATTCTAGTAAAAGTATTATTGTGAAAATTAATAGATGTATCTTCATCATAGGATTTTATTTTTAATTTTTATGCAACAAATAAGTATATTAAATAATTATATAAAAAATGTTGTAGTAATTATTTTATTAAGAGATAAACCAAATAAATGGTTTTAAAAATAATAAAATAAATATTATATGAACTATTTAATGTGATCCACTAATTTTCTAGATAAATATGCCCTTTTATGAATCTATTAAAGCTTTTAGTTCGAACATATCTTCTGTATATATTTTATTTTAATTCATATAAATGAATAGTTTCAAAATTGACACTATTGTTATTTTATAAAAATAACATATTATAAATTTTTTTAAAAATCACAAAAATATTTAAAAATTATAAATTTAAATTTATATGGTCTAAAATGTTATAACGTATCCAATTATGGACAATTCACAACAAATAAGTAATTTTTTGTTATAATTTAAAATTTAGAATTTTATTACCACAAATAAATTTAAATTGATTAAGTAAGGATAAATCAAGTTGATAATGTTTAAAATAATTTCCTAACATGTCTAAATTTTATTGGTTGATGATATTAAAACCCTATATCATATTATATTTTAATATGAGTCATTTTTGGAGGTTTTTAAGTGGGGTCAGATTTATTATAAATTAATATTTTTAAGATTTCCAAAGGTGCCCCTCTCCTCCCTTATAAAAGGGCACCTCCTCCCTACCTTACTCACACCAATTTGAGCCTTAAATCTCGGACAACCCCTGCCAAATTCTCTTCTACACTTCCCTAGAAACATCCAAGAGGTCCTGGTCTTCTTCAAAGACCAATCTTAGTGCCCTAAGAGAAGGTTTCAAAGAGGTGTATCGAAGAAGAGGTAACTTCTTCTACCGATTCTTTCAAGCTTCTTTCTTCTTCAACTTCATCTTCTTTAGTTGTTTCATTATGAAGTAATAACATAAGTATCACTCATATACTGATATGTTATTATAAGTATGAAACAACCCTATTTCACCATCTATCCATCCTACGGAAAACGAAATCATCGCGCGTGCGTACGTACGGAATACCGTCTCCACGCTGTGGTGTAATCTATTTTCCACCACCACCTTACTTGGATGGGTATAATGGTGTGAAGAATTACTATACATAGTTATTATAACATCATACTGATTATGATATATTTTATCATCCTATCGAATTCAATTCAATAATTATGGGAATGATATCATCGCTCGTGCGTACGTACGGACTACCGTCTCCACGACACGATGAGATTCATTCTCCATGTTAACCATTTAAGAATGATTATAAAGTACATATAAGCAATAATAATGAAATATATGACATTATAAAGCTACTGGATTTATGTATATATATATATCTATGTCATCTACTTAATTCCATTCAACTCAATAAGGAAACGAAAACAGCGTTCATGCGTACGTACGACCTACCGTCTCCATGAACGGTGTATTTATTTCCATTTATCGATCCATTATATTTATGTATATTCTCAATATATATTATATATAAATCATGTTTTATATTATGTAATTAAGTAATAATGATCTAAGTAATCATATGAATAATTACAAGTCAAAACACGAATGACAAATGAAATGATTTTACCCAAAACACTCTTTAACATGGAATTTACAAAAGAACGGGTAATATAAAGTCATAAGTAAACCATATATGATATCATAAAAATGAATATGATTCTGTAATAATTCAATGACATTATTTAAATCATTATATAGGAGGTTTGGATACGTACGGAGCATATCAGACCTAAGGTAAGGGATAATTTTGCAAATCTCATTTTTATCCGAGATTGCGTGTTCGTAAGTATTTACTAGGGTTATTTATATCATCCATGTCCATGTTTTATAAAAGTGTTTTAATTTATGTTTAAATTCATTTTTACCCATTTTTGACTTTTACTACGTGGTATGTATGGAATCTTTCTTTTGTTTACGTTACGAGGTACTTTTTGACTTTTCTGACAAAAGTACGAGAAGAATGTTTTTTTAACGTATATGGAATGAAAGGATTTTTACAGTTTTATAAAGCCTTGTTTTCACGAAGCTTCCTCAAAAATATTTCATGACTATTTTTAACAAAATTCTTTTATTTTAAAATTTCATGACATTTTGTTAAAAGAAAATGATTTTGAAGAAAAAAGGATATTTTCCTCAAGAATTCATTTCAAGTGTTTTATCAAAACCATTTTTCATATAAGATGAAATTATTTCATATGTGTATGTTTCAAGTATAATGTCTCTATGATTTACATAGATTCAATTTTCTTATTATGAAATGATATCCATTTCTTTTATATAGATTATGTGATGATGGGATGATATTTATGAAACCCATTTTATTCGTTGGTTTATTATGAATGATGTATGTTTATTTTGTGGCACAAGTAAGAATGATTTCATTATGATATGGGTGGGACCTATATCTCCCTCCAATGCATTGGGTAAAGATTTTATATCTCATGAGACAGACATGGCTGGAACGGTAAGTTAATCCGGTTCAGTATTACAGGACTGGAACGAGGAGTGAACTCGATTCAGAAAGGGACTTTGTCCACTAAGATGGTCTTGGCAGCAATGCCTTGGCTACTATGGAAATCATTACATGTGCTTAATGGGTGCCACAATTACATGTTTTATTCCCATGCTATTTTATCATTCTTAATGTTTCTTTATGATCTATTCCATATGTACTTCCATGTTTTATGTCATTGCTCAAGTTTTTGATGTTTAAACATTACGTTCATATTTTTAAGTTCAAATGTATATGTTATGTTTTATTTTATCCATGATAACCCTTACTGAGCATTTGAGATCACCCTTTTTATGTTTTCTTTTCCCCAGGATATAAGGAAAGGTTTTAGGTAAGAAAAAAAAGGGGAAGATATTTATGGTAGATGTTGAAGATCTTTCACCATGATTAGAAGATTACGTTCCAAGTTTCCAAAGAGACTAAACTATTACGGTCCTTGTGTGTCTGTTTTTGTTATGTATTAAGTATTCTGCAAAAGTAATGTAATGTTCATGTACGTCATGCTTCGGGTCTCGACAATTGGTATCAGAGGAAAGTTTTAGTCAACCTTTGGAAACTAGGATGAAAAAACGTTAGTGAGATCCCTAGAGATATTTCTAAGGTATGTTTAGGGATGTACCTAAGGATAAGTATACGTATACGATATAGTCCTAGAACTATGATAACGATCTTAGAATTTAACCCAAGATGTTAGATATTGAGGGTGCTCCCATTTACTATGTTGTTTTCCCTATCATGATTTTTGCCTCTCACACTATTCTTTTTGGGTTTTAGGAAATTGCTAGAAACAAGATGATTCAAGATAATGGCGGATATTATGGAAAATAGAATGATATTCTTCATGAGAAACCGAATGAAATGTTATTTGGAAGTCCAAACATCATTATTATGCTGAATCAGCAATCTCATAATATGATCAATAAACTCAAATTTGGTAAGTTTCCTGACTCGGCTAATAAGAGAAAGATGGAGTTTAATGATGATCATAGAGGAAAGAAAGTTCAATTTCCCTTGTGTAAATCATGTGGGAAGGGGCATCAAGGAGAATGTTTCAAAGGAACTGGAAGATGCTTTGGGTGTGGAAAAGAAGGACATAAAGCCAGTAAGTGAAAAGGAAAAGGTTCAGTTAACACCATGGATGAGGATAATGGTATTGCTACGACATCAACAATGGTAAAATGTTTTAAATGTGGAATGTACGGGCATTATGAAAACCAATTCCCTAAAGGAAAGTTTCATGAAGAGAATTAGTATGGTCATATGGGTAATATTTATGTTGATGATGATGAAGAGACTACAAATGATATGTGAGATGAAAGAATTGTTGAAGCTCGGTCAATGGTTTAAAAAGGTAGTGGAATGATTACATGTTTATCAAGTGTAATGTTGTATAAGTAATCTCATGGTACTATGGAATAAAGAGACATCTAAGGATTGTTACACTGTTGTCTTTCCTTATGTTTTGAAAGTATAAGATGAATGGTACCAGTGACCATGAAAGGTTATTCAGATATTTTTGGAAAGTAGATGATATGCGCATAATGAAGGGATAAGGAGAAAATTAAATGTTTGATAGTATTCATGAGTTCATGACTAATATAAGGAGAAGGTCATGTCATGGTTTGAGTATATAGAATTTTTGGATTTTGGTATATGGAAAGAGTTAACTTTTGACAGCATTCATGTTTTCACTAAGGTTTAATGGGTATTCATTTTTCAAGAGAATACATGATTAAGGTATTCACATGATTGGAATTTGACCAACAAGATATATGGGGGATAAATGATAATATTCACATGCTTGGTTGATGAAATTTCAAGTAATTGTTTTCTTTATACTATGAGCTTGGACCGAAGTATTTTAGATAAGCCTAAAGATTGGAATGGATTATGTTGGACATAAGTTAGTATTGTTTAAGGATAGAACTTTTTTTGATATTATCGATGGGATGTTATAGTAATGTAGTTTTAGAAAAAGGAAAACCTGCAGGACGAGCGACAGCCCATCGCGTCAGACAAGGCTGTGGGAATCGAACCCACAACCGAAGTGCGACTGGCCTTTATCGCCTACCACTGGCCTAGAGGAAGTCCCTGGTTAGTAGAAACTAGTTTTATTTTATTACGCGGTATGATATATGAAGTATAAGTTCATTCTTGGAATCGTATACGATTAACCTCACCATAGATGGACTTATGTATATTTGATAACTTTTGCTAACCTTTTGTTTGAAACAGATGGAATGACCCATAATTCTATCACATGATCTATTAAAAATTCATGAATAACAAATTCAACTTCATTTCTTTAAGAGATGAAGTGGAAATTGTTCAAAGCATGAACAACAGTGAGATTGTACCAAAATAAAGTAAGTATTTATTCTAATTCAAATTCTTCAACTTTAGGGAAATGATCTTGAAAACCAAAAATGTTGTCCTAGTGCCCTTATATTCGATGAATCAGATGGTACCCTAGATCATCACAAATTTATGTCTTTGTGATTTTTGGCTATTTCATATCCATGTTCTCTACCACTCTCCATCAGAACTTGATGGTTAGATTTTTCTTCCATATCCATATTTTCACCTATGTCTCCTACATGGAAACCCAGTGATGAGTTAATTTGGGTAACCGTTACATTTCATACTTTAGTTTTTAAAGCCAAGTTTTGGTATTCCTTTTTACGATGTGGGTTTCTATTAAACAAACTTTCGAGTAGTAAACCATTTATAACCCTGATTAATTTCGAGGGCGAAATTCATTTTAAGGGGGGTAGAATGTAACACCCCGATATTTTATGAAAAAATATTCTATTAATTTCATTAATGTCTTATGTTGTATGCTACACCAAGATTACCTTGCACTATACACAATACCGTATTAGCTTGCAGTATACATAACACAATTCTTGGATCGTGTTATACACAATTTCAAGTTCATTTGATAGAAGTTATTCTACAAAACATTGAGTGTATATATATATATATATTCAATGTATAAATGAAAAATTGTTGGATTCTATTATAATGAAACAAAAAAGGAGTCTTGAACTATATGCAACCCTGACTTGGCTTGCATTACACGCAATCGCGACCTTCCCCGATAGCGTGTGTTGTACGCAATACCGAGTTTTACTAAAAAACGATATATTATTATAATATTATTATGAACTAGCGGTTATGAATAGTATTAACTAAATTTTTAATTTTATAACATTATTATTCACCTTACACATTTTCTAGAACATGGTATAAGAACAAAATAAAATTTTCGGGCAAAATAAGTATTTTTCAAAAAATGCAGTTTTGCCGCCTTTTGATGGTGCACCCACTTTAAATCTAGTTGTTGAAATGTTTATAAGTTCAATTTGACAAAATAAAATTCTTCTTTTGAATCAGGATATAAAAATTTACATTGGATAAAGTTTTGATATTTTTCTGATAAATTTCATATTTTAACGAATAGTAAAAACACGCTATATTTTAATTAAAAACAACTTTTTTCATTGTAATAACTTATGTGATTAAATTATAATATTGAATGGTTTTAAAGTATAAATGGAATATTTTTTTACCATTTAATATAATTTATGTCGTTAGCATTGATTTTACCTTGAATTCGTAGGTTAAATCAATTCAATCTTTTGCAATGTTTTAATCAAAAACCCGTTTTCATTCGACAAAGGGATTAATTTTAATTTAATTTCTGCAACTTCTGTGTATTTAATTTGAAAAAAATGGATTCCATATTTGGAATAAGTGGGTCCAAATTATTTTAATAGGCTAATTTTTATTTTTGGGAATTATGAATAGTGACTATGGTAAATTTTATTTACTATAGTTAAAGGTAAATCAGGTAATTAAGGGTGAATATAATATTATAAAATTACCCTAACACATTCCAAACTTATATTGGATGACTAAAAGTCGACCCATATCACCTAAGGGTCATATTCGATTCATTTTATGGACTTTTGACCATGACAATAAGTTAATTATTATTAAAACCAAAGAAAGTGACAACATGTCACTCTCTTAAATCTTATAAGTATAATAATTTTAATTTAGTGATAAATATCATAAAACAAAGAAAATTAATAGTCTACAGAAATCTAAAAAAAGTATCTACACCATGATAATTTATTTAGAATTTTTAGGGATTAAATAATTGTCATTAATGGTGATACATTAATGATGCCGAAATTATTTATTAAGTGAAAAATCAGTAATATAGTTTTTATTGAAATAATAATACCCATTAAGAGGCCCACAAACCTGAAAAGAACTTATTGGTAGTATATATATACACCTTAATAATCCAATTACCTAATATATAACAGTTTGAGTCTTATAAAAGTGATTATGACACTTATATTATTTTATTTTTAATGATGTCAAAGTTATCACCTTCATAATTTAATAAATCTAACAATTTAAATATTGTTCTTTTAAGATGATAAATTATAGTAAAAGTATTATTGTGAAATTTAATAGATTTATATTTATCATAGGATTTTATTTTTAATTTTTATGAAACAAATAAGTATATTAAATAATTATAGAAAAATGATGTTGTAATTATTTTATTAAGAGATAAACCAAATAAATGGTTTTAAAAATAATAAAATAAATATTATATGAACTATTTAATGTGCTCCACTAATTTTCTAGATAAATATGTAATTTTATGAATCTATTAAAGCTTTTAGTTAGAACATATCTTCTGTATATATTTTATTTAAATTCATATAAATGAATAGTGTCAAAATTGACACTATTGTTATTTTATAAAAATAACATATTATAAATTTTTTTAAAAATCACAAAAATATTTAAAAATTATAAATTTAAATTTATATGGTCTAAAATGTTATAAAGTATCCAATTATGGACAATTCACAACAAATAAGTAATTTTTTGTTATAATTTAAAATTTAGAATTTTATTACCACAAATAAATTTAAATTGATTAAGGATAAATCAAGTTGATAATGTTTAAAATAATTTCCTAACATGTCTAAATTTTATTGGTTGATGATATTACAATCCTATATCATCTTATATTCGAATATGAGTCATTTTTGGAGGTTTTTAAGTGGGGTTAGATTTATTATAAATTAATATTTTTAAGATTTCCAAAGGTGCCCCACTCCTCCCTTATAAAAGGGAACCTCCTCCCTCCCTTCCTCACACCAATTTGAGCCTTCAAGCTCGTCCAACCCCTGAAAAATTCTCTTCTAAAATTCCCTAGAAACATCCTAGAGGTCCTGGTCTTCTTCAAAGACCAATCTTAGTGCCCTAAGAGAAGGTTTCAAAGAGGTGTATCGAAGAAGAGGTAATTTCTTCTACCGATTCTTTCAAGCTTCTTTCATCTTCAACTTCTTCTTCTTTAGTTGTTTAATTATTAAGTATTAACATAAGTATCACTCATATACTGATATTTTATTATAAGTATGAAACAAACCTATTTCACCGTCTATCCATCCTACGGAAAATGAAATCACCGCGCGTGCGTACGTATGGAATACCGTCTCCACGCTGTGGTGTAATCTATTTTCCACCACCACCTTACTTGGATGGGTATAATGGTGTAAAGAATTACTATACATAGTTATTATAACATCATACTGATTATGATATATTGTATCATCCTATCCAATTCAATTCAATAATTATGGGAACGATATCATCGCTCGTGCGTACGTACGGACTACCGTCTCCACGACGCGATGAGATTCATTCTCCATGTTAACCATTTAAGAATGATTATAAAGTACATATAAGCAATAATAATGAAATATATGACATTATAAAGCTACTGAATTTACGTATATATATATATATATGTATGTCATCTACTTAATTCCATTCAACTCAATAAGGAAACGAAAACAGCGTTCATGCGTACGTACGGCCTACCGTCTCCATGAACGGTGTATTTCTTTCCATTTATCGATCCATTATATATATGTATATTCTGAATATATATTATATATAAATCATGTTTTATATTCTGCAATTAAGTAATAATGATCTAAGTAATCATATTAATAATTACAAGTCAAAACAAGGATGACCAATGAAATGATTTTACCCAAAACACTCTTTAACATGGAATTTACAAAAGAACGGGTAATATAAATTCATAAGTAAACCATATATGATATCATAACAATGAATATGATTCTGTAATAAGTCAATGACATTATTTAAATCGTTATACAAGAGGTTTGGATACGTACGAAGCATATCAGACCTAAGTTAAGGGATAATTTTGCAAATCTCATTTTTATCTGAGATTGCTTATTCGTAAGTATTTACTGGGGTTATTTATATCATCCATGTCCATGTTTTATAAAAGTGTTTTCATATATGTTTAAATTCCTTTTTAACCATTTTTTACTTTTACTACGTGGTATATATGGAATCTTTCTTTTGTTTACGTTACGAGGTACTTTTTGACTTTTCCGACAAAAGTACGAGAGGAATGTTTTTTTAACGTATATGGAATGAAATTATTTTTACAGTTTTATAAAGACTTGTTTTCATGAAGCTTCCTCAAAAAGATTTCATGAATATTTTCAACAAAAATATTTTCTTTTAAAATTGCATGACATTTTATGAAAAGAAAATGATTTTGAAGAAAAAAGGATATTTTCCTCAAGAATTCATTTCAAGTGTTTTATCAAAACCATTTTTCATATAAGATGACATTATTTCATATGTGTATGTTTCAAGTATAATGTCTCTATGATTTACATGGATTCAATTTTCTTATTATGAAATGATATCCATTTGTTTTATATGGATTATGTGATGATGGGATGATATTTATGAAACCCATTTTATTCGTTGGGTTATTATGAATGATGTATGTTTATTTTGTGGCACAAGTAAGAATGATTTCATTATGAGATGGGTGGGACATATATCTCCCTCCAATGCATTGGGTAAAGATTTTATATCTCATGATATTGACATGGATGGAACGGTAAGTTAATCCGGTTCAGTATTACAGGACTGGAATGAGGAGTGAACTCGATTCAGAAAGGGACTTTGTCCACTAAGATGGTCTTGGCAGCAATGCCTTGGCTACTATGGAAATCATTAAATGTTCTTAATGGGTGCCACAATTACATGTTTTATTCCCATGCTATTTTATCATTCTTAATGTTTCTTTATGATCTATTCCATACGTACATCCATTTTTTATGTCATTGCTCAAGCTTTTGATGTTTAAACATTATGTTCATGTTTTTAATTTCAAATGTATATGGTATGTTTTATTTTATCCATGCTTACCCTTACAAAGCATTTGAGCTCACCCTTTTTATGTTTTCTTTTCCCTAGGATATAAGGAAAGGTTTTAGGTAAGAAAAAAAAGGGGAAGATCTTTATGGGAGATGTTGAAGATCTTTCACCATGATTAGAAGATTACGTTCTAAGTTTCCAAAGACACTAAACTATTACAGTCCTTGTGTGTCTGTTTTTGTTATGTATTAAGTATTCCTCAAAAGTAATGTAATGTTCATGTACGTCAAGCTTCGGGTCTCTAAAATCTCACTATATAATTTATTTTTAAAAATGGACTTTTCTTTCACACACTATACCCAGACACATGGGAATTCTATCAAAGCTGTGATAGGTGATAAAAAATAGGACCATTGTGAAATGGAACGAAATTCCTCAAAACCCAATCATGGAAGTCAAAATCTTTGTTGTATGGGGAATATAATTCATAGGACCATTTACCAATTCACATGTAAAGTCTTACATTCTTGTGGGTGTTGACTACAACTCAAACTGGGTAGAAGATAAATCCACATCACATGACACAACAAGAGTGGTCAAGGATTTCATAAAAAAGAATCTGTTCAAATGATTTAGATTTATAGATTACTCATTAGTGATCAAGGAACACATTTTACCAATAAAGATGTTAATAGATTGATGGGAAATTATAGAATCCACTATAACACAAGAAATCCCTACCACCCACAAATAAGTGGTCAAGTTGAAATTTCAAATAGGTAAACCAAGAAAATCATAGATAAGATAGTGAACACAATCATGAGTAGATGGAGTTTGAAACTAGATGATGCATTATGGGTGTACCGCACTGTATACAAAACAACCAATGGCACTACCCCATTCATATTGGTTTATGGGAAACCATGTCATATTCCAGTTGAACTAGAGAATCCCTCATACTAGGAAATTAAGAAATTAAATTTGGATTCTCATAAATTTAGAGAAGCTTGAATGCTACAACTAGATGAATGGGAATAAATTCTTAAAGATTCTTATGACTATGCTAAGATCTACAAAGTAAAAAATCAGAAATATCATCATAAATGAATTGAAAGATGCATCTTTATCTTATAAAACAAGGTCATCTTATTAAATTATAGATTGAAATTGTTTCTTGGGAAGAAAAAATCTAGATGTCCTGAACCTTTTGAAGTCCTTAACGTTTTCCCTATGGGACCATTATCATTAGATTATTCATTAAAATCTTCACATCTTACATCTCTATTACCATAAAAACCCAAAAATTAATCACCCTTCCTAGAATTGATACTATCATCATAATCATTAGGTAAATTATATAAATATTTTGTCTTTAACATGCATATATTAAAATCTGTAGTGGTATTTAGTAGAAGCTACGAAAATAAATTTTTCATATGTATCAAAAACTACTGATTAGAAATTTTACTTTTTGTGATATTGTATGGTTAATTCTTTATCCTCTTCTATCTTTGTATGGTCTACTGATACCTCTGCATGGGCCTATTGAAACCCGATGCTACCATAGATATTTGTGGTGCTTTATGTGGGCCAATTATTAGTGGGAATGATACTCTTATCAGGTCGAATGTTGAATCTATCATGGAACCCATCACTAAATATCTATAAAAAATGACCTTTTGGGCCAAATATATTATCCCATTGATCATAATTGGTATCTAAATATTTTTATTGATAATATCAATGATATAGTTTTTTTTAGATAAGATATTACAATTTTAAAGCATAAAAATAAAACATACAATCTTTTCTTACCTTTGTTCATTTATAGAACACTAATCTTTCTTATTTCGAATCGATAAAATTTTTCTATGGAAGATCCCCTTTAATATTCAATACTTTCCACTTCAAATGACATTGAATGTAATTAATTAATATTTTTTATACATAAAATTAACCCATTCTAACCAGTATATAACTAATAAAAACCGAAATAAGTCGAAAAAAATAAAAATGAATCATATTAACCCCACTTAAGAATAACTCAAGTCAATAAAATAAAAATTTACAAATTTATATTATTTTATTCAAGGTATATTCATGTTATTTTTATTTATATTTCATTGGGTCTCGTTGGATGGGTTTTATTGAATTTATTTCTATTAATTTTTTTTTTCATTTTGTGTTGGTTTGTTGATGTTTTGGTGAGTTAATTTTGAGTATGTATTGTTTAAGTTAGTTTGGAAAATTTAGATTCAATTCATCCTACTGGGTGAAGTTATTAATAATATATATAAGATAAATTTATTTTAGGTCAATATGTTTTAGTTTTCTTTGGGCAAGTTTATTTCTAGTTAATTTTTATCTAGTTATTTTATTTGCATTTAGTTTATATATTTTTTGTTCTGTTTAATTCAATTCATGTTTGAAAATATTGAATAAATTCTATTTCAATTAGATTAGTTTGATTATACTCGTTTTTGTTTTGTTATATTTGGATCCATTTTGTGTATTTCAATTCAATATAATGTAATTTAGATTATTTCCATACATCTTATTTCAATTCAATTCAGTTAAGGATTGATTTCATTTTGTTTTTTTAAATTTAATTTTATTAACATATGGTTGGTTTATGTCTTTTAGGATAATTTTTTTCCCTTGGATTTGATTTTTTTATGTTTTATTTATATTAGGCCATGTATAAAAACTTAGGTTTATATATATTATTTCATTTTATTACCATTGTTCCATATTAATGGAAATATGAAAAACCAATATATGATAGAAGAAGTGGGTGGGTTTGCTAAGAGTTTTATGTCTGGAAACACTATGAAAATGATATTCCCAATGGTTTTAAATCTAAAAATTCCATTATATTGCATTAAGACTTCATTATATCCGAGAAAATTTTTGATAATGATTATTTGTGTGGTCACTATGTGTATAAAACTTTATAATTTCTAATTATATATATATATTTTACAATTCATTGATAATTAGTATATATTGTTTTCTTATATAAGGAGTCTTATCATTTTATGAATAGGAAAAGAGATGGACTAGTAGGATTTATTTTGGGATGGATAATTATTTTACTTTTTTTATAAACTTCAATCATGATTCATGTAGCTTGAATCATTCAGAAAACAATATAAAATATAGTTATATGGGTGGTGAATAGTAATCTTAAATCTTAACATTTGTCAATTGTTGGATCCAATGTCTTACATTATACCCAAATAGTGTTATAAAGTAATATTTGATAATATAATTATTTTTTAGTAATAGAACCACAACTTATTTAAGGATGTCCTATAGAAACATCATATCTATTAGGATCACATCATATCATTTTTGTTTGATTTGGGATGGTTCATATCAATTTTATTAGGTATGGGTTAGTTCTTTCTTAGTATAGTCAATTCACTCCAATTTTTTTTTGGTTTGTTTCTTTTCAGTTTACCTCAATTCAATTCACTTTTTTATTCATATTAATTTATTTTACATATGATAGGTGCGTAAATAAAATAATTTATACATCATAAATACTTGGGTTATCTCTTGATCCCGTATTTTAGTTCACCCCAATGTGTACACACACCTTATAATGGATTTTTTATTTATTTTTGAAGAATCCTAGAAAAAAGATTCAATAAGATGAAAAAAGTATGAATAGAAACCAAAATCATTTAATTTTAAATAAAAAAACCATTTAATTTGAATAAAATCATAAAATTATTACTATTCTACTAATAGATCATTTCTTGGTATTGGGTAACTATAAAATCATTGATGGTTTATATACAGTCCAACTTGGTGTTGAGTCTGCTGGTCCAACCAACATATAGTTCATGCTTCTATGATCACTAAAGTTCACTTTATTTCATCAACCAACTACCTTTTATTATTGGACATCAGGAAAGTAAATGTGATGTTATGACTAACATATTAATTCATAAAAATAAAATAATAATATAGATCTAAATTTATAAAAATTTCTTACTCAAATCTCATCTCATACATTCTATTATATTTTATTTTCAACATTTTTCCATGAGATTGGTTTGTGCCCAATGATATCACTAATATTAACTAACATCAGCCTAAAACATCTTCATTTTAGGCTATTTTACTGATCAATTTGTTATTTTTCATCATAAGAAATCAGGATTTACATACAAAAGTTCTACACTTCATGCATAAAATTATACCCACTTTGACTATTACATGATCCTATACAAAAATATAAAAGAAAAAATAGATTTAATACACATTAAGACTGAAATATAATTTAATGAACTTGTAATGAAATACCTAATCTAGTTTAATCATTATATTCTAATGGATCTATGGTTAGTTGTGGATTGGTAACCTTAGAAGGATGTGTATGCTCTAATGCATGATCTAGTTCATCTATAAGCTATAGAGTATGATAATAAGATCTTGGATTGATAGGAGTGATAAATATAGGTGTATTAGAAGTTTTTTGTATGGATAAAAGTGATTAGGATCCATCATAGAGTATAAAAAAGGGTTATAAGAAGTTGAATCTATCTGAAATAATGAAGAAGTCATTGGTGGGAATATCCTCGATTCCTAAAGTCAAGTAGAAGGTGGATAAATTAGAATATTTAGTGGAGGTTTAAGTTTTGAATGGGAATAAAAGCCACTCAAACTACATCATTTAGTACACCAACTATAATTCCCATGTTTCTCACCACATTAAGTAGTCAAAATATAGATAAAATCTAGTTTAGATGAGTGTCCCTAAAAGATTGTTTTAAAAAAATGACATTTTAATATATTTTAATCGATATATACTATAATTAATATGCTCAATAAGGGAACCTAAGGTGGTAGACCAATCTATCAAATATATTGATCATATTAATGAAATTTCTTTCTATGTTCTTCTTTAATATCATTCATAATCTTTATAGGAATGAAATTTATATATATTTTTTGATTTCAAATACCAATAAGAAATGAATATAGGGTATAAATGTTTATTGGTAATAACTAAGAAATTATAATTGGTAATCAAAACAATTAAAAATAGGTAACATGTTTTAATCAAATCATACATTTTTTAAATTCAAACAAGACATAAAAGAAATCATGTAATAATCAAGGTATACAAACTATGTTTCTACAATACATGATAAATGAGTTTATATTTTATATCCAGACTATAAAATAGTATGAATATGTTTTAATCTAGTTTTGGAAACCATATAAAATTCAATTAATTTAAATATTATTTAAAAAACTATATAAAATTCCATTGACATAAGCATTTTAACCTATTTTATACACGTTTTAATCTATTTAAATCCTTTTTAGTGAAGTTTAAATTTATTAAAAAAAATTTAGGGAAATTTAGTAAAATTAAAATTTTTCTTAACTAGTTGTAATTATGAATGGTCTTGTTGGTATTTTTGGCTAAAACAGAAAAATGTTATAAATATTTGTTTAAAGCCAATTTTTTATTTAAAATATAGATTTTTTTTAAAATGGTGTTTATAATTATATTTTGGTTCCCTTGTTTGAATGTGTGCTTGAGGATGGTTTTTTGTGTGATCTTGGGATCGCCTGTGTTTTGTGGGGACCGATTGTGGTATCAGAAGTGTTAGAATGTGTTACTAGATTAAATTTTATTAAATGTGGAATCTATACTTTTAAATCTTTAATTTTATCTTTAATTTTTTATTTTAGGTGTTGTGGTTCTTTTGAGTGGTTTCACATTCATACAATACAATTGAAGTTAAAATTTGTCTCATCCATGTGTAATGGGGCCTAGTGCAGGTGTTCCATGAGTTGAGATATATTAGAAGTTGTATTTATTATTGGGAAGGTTGTAGGTGTATCCATTGATTTTTTTATTTGAACTCAAAATCAGTCAATATTTTTTTGAATCTAAAATTTTAACTAAAATATGAAATTTGAGACTTTAAAATCCATTTTTTCTTGGTGTTTTTATATTCAATGAAGGTATTTATGTTTTTCAATTATGAGGAGACTGATTATGGGTTTGGAAAATAGATTTGGGGCTTAGTGGAGGTGTATGACGTTTCAGAGGTGACAATTAGGTGGTCAGTGAGTTTTTAGGGCCTGGGAAGCCCCTGGTCAATGTTGTAGTTATACAACACTGGTGTACAACAGTATAGGGAGAATCCCTCCTATTTAAGTGTCAATAATTTTTTCATTATAGTTTAATAATTATATTTTAATACATCCAATAAAATACTAAAACAGACATACCCATCCAAACTAATCTAAAATTAAATAAATATTAATAGTACCAACATGAAATAATCAAGTTGAGAAAATTGGATTATTTGAGAACACATATGGTTGCATCTATATATTACCCACTGCTACTTTAGGTTCATAATAAAATCTGATAATTAGACTATTTGAGTCATTATATACAATATATTGATCAAGCCCGATGGGGACATCAATGTTTCCAACTTCATCCCTATTATCATTAAAAATATTTATTGGGATTACATCACTAATCACACAAAATTCAGGTCTCAAATGAACTTTCACATAAAATAATTCTTTTATGTTAATTCGAAAAATATATGGCTCATAAATATCAGGAAATTTAGTCATTTGAAGAACTATAAATCCACAATCATCAATAAATGTTACATGTTACATCATTGAATAAAAAACCTTTATTTCATCAAACGAACTCAATTATCAGATTAATAATACAATTTTACTATTTTATCAAAAATTATATAATAAGAAACATTTTAATATTGAAGCTTACTATCTAATTTATCATTAAAACACACTTTAGTTAAAATTAATATAATTCCTCATGTTTTGATATCATTTTTATAGATAAATTTATTGCTACAAATATGTACATATCGATGACCATTGATTTTCATTCATGAAGAGAATAATTGGGGCCAAAATACAATGCTCCTATTTATTTAGATATATAATCAACAGGTAAATTAAGTATAAGAAATATATATTAATCTTATTTTTATTTATTTATTGGGTTTTTAAACTAGTTCTCATACTTTTTATTTTGACTAAACAGTAAACTCTTTATAGTACAATGATTATCTACATCCCAAAGAAAAGGAACAATGAATGATAATTATAATTTTATTATGTTACCAATATAGAAATTATATTATAAGTTTAGTATGTAGGTGAAAAAACAGATTATGATATAACATATACATATTCAAATTACTTACTTGATGTCATCATCGAATAAATCATAGTTAAAAAATATTATTTAATATTACATCTCTCTCTCTTCAATGGTAAATATATCCAATATACATGATCAAGGAATTCCCCCTATTTGAGAAATTGAAGGAAAATTGGTCTCAATTTTCTCATACATTCCTTTTTTTATGTCTCATTATCTGGTTATGCCTTATTCTCACATAACCCAAATATATTTAAATGAAATCCATAAATTATTTATCCAAGTAACATTCTATAATGGAACCTTTATGGTTATTCTTGTACCAAACATAAGACCTCATTGTAAACATATTTCCTTTAGTTGGATAAATTTAATGAAAAAATGGGTCCCCCAAGAAGTTTTTTAATTACAAGATTACTATTTAGATGCAGCAAGAAAGTGAAACAAATAGAGGAAAACATTTCCCTAACTTGCACAGAATTAATAATAACTATTCCTGCATTTTGTTCAAGAGACTTCAATAAAATTTTAGCACATATATCTCCATAAAAATGTAACAAAAAAAATCATCATCTCCATTAAATTATTGGATAGTAAATTATAGATTTATATTGGAATAAATTCATGTATAAGGATGTGGTAGTCATTAATTTTAATAGATTTTAGTTTTAAATCTATTCAATTGACTGATTTAAATATATTTCATAAATAGCCATTAGGAACCTTGAAAATTACTAGTACAATAAGAAATTTATTTTTCTGTGATGGTTTTTTCACATAAGAAACATATGGAAATTTGTATTTATTTTCACTAATACACACATGATGAAATTCTAGTATGATACCCCAATCTATAAAGTCATGTTAAAATAATATATTTTCATTTTTATTCCCCTTGAAATATAAAATAATTGAAATAAATATTCCACATAAGTTTATCTTAATATGAATTATTTTTAAATAATTATATAAAAAATAGGTTGACCAATAATGAAAATCAAAGGGGATTCTTTTCTTCTTCCAATTTTACTTAGATTTAGTGGAAACACTCTTCCTCCATTTAAATATTTTATGAATTTTTCCAAATGAAAAATTAATATCCTGTAATTCTTTAAGAACATAATTTTCATACATAACCCAAGGTGGTATCTTTGCCTCAATAATATTTTCAAACCATTATAGATTATTCCTATATGGATGATCTATTGTAAAGAATCAATGATTTCCCACGAAATTGAAACTATGGTGATATTTAAGTATTTTAGATTATATATTATTAATACAAAAAAGGAAATATAATTTTCCCTTAATTTTCTAGCCATACATAATTTCATACATAGTAAAATCATTTATCATCCTTATAATCTTAGCACACATCTAGAATTTTTCTTTTGAAGGAGAATAATTTTTCATCACCCCAACATTACAATGTTTCTATAACACTATAAATAAAGGCTACAAGTACACATCTCTTTCATTTATTCAAAAAAATATCTAGATAGGAGTACACTCAAGACATTTAATGGGTTTTTTATACACATATATAGGGGAAAAATAATATGTGAATGAAAATTTTCCACATACTATACGAAGTAAGCGTCTGAACAAATGGGATAAAATTATAACCTGGTAGACCCAACATGAAATTACACACTAGTGTAAAAAAATTAGAAAATTTTTCATCAAAGTTAATCAATGTTAATTCATATATAGGATAAACTAATTCATCAATTTTTTTTAATTATGTTAGCATCAATCCATCATATATTTGTTAAGTCTTCATCAGACATGAAAATATTTTGGAAACTAGGAGCCAATGGAAAGTTACACATTATATTCTGTGGAATAAGATATGGTGTTCCATCTATAGTTAGATTCCTTAAAGACATACCAAATTATTTACAATCATTTAAACCCATTGTTTCCTCCTATAATAAGCTAAAATATTTTAATAAATCATTAATTATATTAGTATAAAATCCCAGTTGATCAATTAACTATCATTCCATTTAATTATTTCATGGAATATCTAGTTTATCGGGAAGTAATCCTTTCAAAATTATAATAATATAATATATGGTGGTATTATAAATTCCATGCATTTTTTCCATGATACAGTCGCATAAAAGACTCCATCCTTCACATTTTACAACATGCTCGATATATAGGAGTTTCAATATCACCCAATAATGTTTTCACTCTCTGAATATCATTATTTTCATTAACTATTTCATTTATACTTATAAAATTATTTTATTTCATTGTGATACCTTCTTTTACATGATGAAGAATAAATATAAACCAATCAATTATCAAATTTACTATCCCATTTCTTTTTTTTGATCATGGATAGTCTGATGTAGTCTTATATCTCCATTAAGATAATAGAAATAATAGTTTTTTAACTGAATTTTATTATATGGTGGATAAATATTTCCATAGATAACATTGGTCTTCAAAACTAATTATAATTACATAAGTGTATAGTAACTCTATATGAATCATTGTTAAATGAAAAATATTAAAAAAATACATCTTTTTTGAAAACTCAGTTGAGATCCGATTAGTGTCATATATCCAACTTTAATATATTATATTTTAAAAAAATTAATATTAATATCAACATAGTATACTTTAATTATATAATTATTTAATATTATTAATATTTTGAAAATATATTAACAAAAGAATTTAATTCTACAACAAAATATATAACTTTTTTTCATGTCTCTAGTCATTTCAGTTCTTTCTGGTTCAATTGTATCTTTCTCATTTATATACATATTTTCTTTCATTATGTTATTTATGAATGTATATTAATTAATGGGTTATGAGTTAATTTTATTTTTGTCAAATAAGTTTAGTTCTTTTATATTTAATTTTATTAAGTTTTATTCATGTGTTTATAATTCACTTTAGTTCAGATATTTTGGGTTGAGATGGGTTTTTTATGATTAAGATGGATTTTTCTAGATTGATTTTGATTGGTTTTATTCCATGAAATTTATGTTGAATTGATTTGATTATATTTGGTTCAGTTCAATTTCTTCTAATTTAAGTCATTTTTTTGTATTTATTTTACTTTTTTTCTATTCTATTAATGATGAATTTATTCAAACTAGTTTGTTTTAAAAAAACTGGCGTTTTTGGGTTCCAATATTGTTTTTGTTCTTTTTTTTATATATGTTTTAATATATTATATTCTATTTTTAATGGTTTTTAATCTATGTTCACCAAGATTAAGGGATCTTGAGATATTCTAAGTATTGGGGTGTCAATCAAGAATATAGGTGTCACAAAAAGGAAGATAATTATACTAAAAAAATCAGGTTGATCTATTATAAAATTTCAATGGTGTGCCACAAGAGGAGGAATACACATTTCTTAAGGATTTAATGATGGAAATCCATTCATTTTATTTTTAGGGGTTAATGGATAAGTATCATTATTTGATTTGCACCCCTTCTTGATTGGAGGTAAAGGGAATGAAATGATTATTCTAAAATGATGATGTTTCATTTAAAAATTTGGATGATGTAATGAAAAATAATGGAATGAAGGTTAGGGACTATAGTTCCAATGCATAATAAGAACAATAATTTTATATTTCTCAACTCTAGGATCAATTGGATAAAATGATTCAAATGCCTAACAGAATATGAAGGATGTGTCTCAATCAATTAAAATGATTGGCAAAGGCCAAAATTAATTCCAAAATTATGATATTACACAAAAACCCCACAACCTTCCGATTGTAATAAAAACTTATGAATAGCCTTTGAAATCAACCATGGGGAGTTGAAACTTTATTAAACTCTCATGATTAGAGTTTTATAAATGAATTTTACATGTTTTAAGGGGTAAATTTACATTACAATGGGATTTAATATTTTGAAATATAATTTTTACTTGTAAACATTTTATAAAAATATCAATCGAGTATTTGTAAACCATTGTCACTCCATGGTGGGAGAATGAATACATTTAACAAGATGGAAATTAGAAAATTTGAGAAAATTTTAAGTCAACTAACATAGGGATAATAAGAATAATTTTGGTTTTAAAATTTATAATATTCATGTTAGAAGAAAAAAAGACTTTACTTTAAAGGGTCAAGATAGAATTAATCTATAAAATCGTGAAACTATCTCAGAAAAACTAAACTAGTCATTACATATTCCTTTCCACTTCACCAATTTCATTACATTTGTTTTAGAACATACACTAGGTTCCAAAAAAAATTCATACGATTATTTAGTGAAATAAACTACTTAAAACATGGAGTTTCTTGTAATATAATTCATAATGGTATATTTATAAATTAAATGAAATAAATAATTATTCTAAATGTGAATTTCTAGTAAAATTTATTTCCTTTAAATGAAATAAGGCATTCCATGTTCAACCAATATGGTCTTATCCATCTCCACCAAACAAAAAAATATTTATATTGACTTAAAAATCCCACGAAAATAATGTTTCTATGTATTTCAAACATTATTTTAGAAGATCATATAAAAAAATAAAATTATTTTACTAGGGTAGGTATTTCATAATATTTGGAATAAAAATTTAGAATAAAGTATAAAATAATAGTAAAGATAAAAAGAACCAAAATAACTTGATGATTTATCCTAAAAATCATTTTAAAATTAGAAAATGGATGTAGGATCGAAGAGAATCTAAATGAGCACCTAAGGATGAAAACCTTGACATGGGGGAGTGATTTAGAAAAGGGTAAGGGGATTTAAAAATCTAGTATAAGTATAATATTATACAAACATTTTCAAAAAACTATTTGTATAATGATTTTTATACGAACATATACCATCAGTTAGTCGAAACTGTTAGTATAGGTATGTTTTTATATGTATAAATTCTAGAAGAGATATTTTGAAAAGTATAAATTGAATCTAAAGATTCTCTTTTAAGAAAATCATAGAAAATATTACCTTTGATTTCTAATCATGTTTCAAAAATAGAGTGAATTAAAGTGAGTCTATGACATTAATGTCTTGCTTTACAGAATAAATTGAGATTTAATACATCCATGAGCTCCAATTATTTTACCTGACATAAATTTTCAGTGTAAAACTATATAATTTATCATTTTTAAAAGCCCTTCTAGAAAATACCTTGGTTTTTATTAGCTTCAATAATGATATCTCACCACTAGAGAGATTCCCCTTTTTGCATGAAGGTTCCCAAACTAACATAATGTTTCATTAGTGTCTCTCTAATTTTGAAGATATAGTGTAGAAAATTAACCTATTTTTCATCTTCCTGAGGATATACATTACCCCTAAAATATAGGTGAGTGTTGAAAAGGGAAGTACCTTATGATATAAGATTCCATTATCTCCCTACAAGGTGTTCCTTGATCGACTACCTAAAGGATATAAGAAAATTCTTCCATAACCTAAGAATATACAACACATCATGCTATATGCGTATTGTAATATTTTGTAACCTTCATGTAGGAGGTATAAATTTAAGAAGCATACTCTATAATAAATTAAAAAATGAAACAAAATCCATCTTTTTAAGTATAAGAAACTAAATGATTATAATAACACTATTAAGTCTAGGTAAATCCCCATTCCTCTCCACTAATTTTGTTTATAAAAATACTTTTAATTTTAAAACACTAGTCAAAAACATTTTTTAAATTGTTTCACATGCTCAAGATATAAAATAAAAAAAATTAAAGGTTTTGTTTAACAATAAATATAGAAATACTAACTATATATAGAGATAAATAATGTATTTTATAGTTAATGGAATCAATTTGAAATTCATACTAACCAATCCAAAAATAAATATATAGAAAAACACTATTTTTTTGGTTAATATGGATCATCAATTAATTATATTAAATAGGTAAGTAATCAATCAAGGGGAATCATGCAACATACTGAGATACCCAATATTTACCCACATATCAACACCTTTTATAATGACTAGAATCTCATACATATAATTTTACATAATTTTTCTCATAAATATCAAAAAAATATGAGAAATCTATTAGTCCAATATCTTTGAGTGATTAGATTTATAATATATGAACATAAAAATCAACCAAAAATTCTTTTTTTATTTATATATTCATGCAGGATTGTGGTTATCATTATATATATATTAATGAATGGGATAACCTGGGGACATGAATAAATGAAAAGTGAGTTAAAATGTATAGTTTGGGAATTGGAAGATTAAATCATCAAGATGAAGTATAACATACGAGTCAAGAGTAACAAATGGTGTTATAAAATAATATAATAATATTTAATCACAATGAAAAATAATATATATATATATGATATCATAAGATCATGTGATGTTAATAAGATGGAACCAGTATAAGACATATCATAAAAAACATAGGTTGTGGCTCATTGGTAAGACATCATAACAAAATATATTAATCTAACTTCCATGCATCATATATATGACCTCATGAGATGTAATCATTACCCAATAGATTAGGGATTTATAGTTATATTCCCACATATAACATAAAATTATTTCATATATATGTGTTCTATATAGAAGTCATGCATAAAGCCTAGAGATGAAAAAACCCTATGGGATGAAACCCTATGTGTTCTATACATATGTGATCGTGTCTCTAATAATAACCAACTGATATATCATAACAATTACCAATATAAGAATCTATTAATTTTTTTTAAAATTTATAATTTAATAAGGGGCCATAGGTCATAAATATATAGATCATGTGAAGGAAAATCAAATATAAGTATTAAGAACTAGGTAAAGAAATGGACCATATAACCATTGTTTTTAGAGATGAGTAAGGTACCATTAAAGAAAAAAATAGCATAGGGGATTCATCAAAACAATAAATTAACCAATATATTTTCCTTATAAAATATTATTCCTATAAATAATATAAGATAAAATCATTAAAAAGAGTGATATGTGAAAATTAATAAGAAACTAACAAGTTACCTTTTATCAGATTTTCTTTAAAAAAGGAATTTATAATGGAACTTGAAAATATTCATATCATTGAAAAATAAAGGGAAATTAATCTAGGTATATATGGATAAAAGATACATATAGAAAATATAATAATAATGTAAGAATATTAGGTAGAGAAATATATATATATAGAGAGGGAGCGTAACCAAAAAGAAGAAATGTTTTTAGGGGTTCCCAAACATCGAGTCCATGCTCACTTGGAAGATCCACTAACCTCATGAATATTAAAATTACATATATTAATTGAATAATAAATAATTTGATTAATCTTTTTCATATATTAAATAATAATATTATTATATTTTTTGAATTTATTGTATTGATGTTTCTTGTGTTGATAACATGGGGTTGTTTCATAAAATGATCCAAAACCATTTTGAGGTGTTTTTATCTATAATAGGTGTTTTAAAATAGTTACATGATTTCCAAGAGTGTAAAGTCAGTGAGTATTAATTATTATAATATCAAAAAAGCTCTTCATACCAATTGATGGTCTAAAATTGTTTCATATAATAAGAAATGTCTTGATATACTTGTTTTAGGCGGTTAAAATGACCATGATTTTTTAATATTAATATAATTTATATAATTACATATTTAGATTTAAAAAATCATAATAATATACTAAATATTATTTTTATTCATTAAATATATTTTTAAACTAGTTATGTAAGGTGATGATATTCAATTTATAATATCATCCCGATTGGTGGATAAAACTGTACATGATTGGCTGAATGATATAAATAATAATGAAATAGATTTTATGAGTTATATACTTATTTAATTTACATTAAATTATAATTATATCATTTATATTTTTATTCAATATTATTTTATGAATATTAGATGGTATCAGTGGAAGGATTAAATAAAATAATTTAAAGGGGTAATAAATTAAAAAAACACTTCTTTTCATTGAATAAACTCCTTTGGACGACACCTTAAGCCTACGCACATTAGTTTCTTGATTATAAATTGTCTTAAAAAATATGTATAGTATATTTAGTAATGTATTTATCTAGATATTTTGAAATTAAAAATGTTTTTTGAGGGATGTAAAATAGGTGAAAGAGGGGTGTCTTTATACATGAAAGGGAGGTTTTTTAATAAATTATTAATTAAATTATTGTTTTTATAATAATTATAAATGTTATAGACACTTGTGATTATTTTTAGTAATTTATTCATGATATAATGATATATTTGTTCCTTTAATCATCTAGTATGCATTTAGTCATGTATTTAACTTATAGATTAAAATATTTTATTTTACTATTCACCTCTATATTTTACTATGTATAAAAATTAAAAAACAACATCACCCTTTAATAATATCAATGTGGTGATTACATATATAAAATATATTTATAAATTAATTAATATTAATATTTAATTATTTAATAAAAATTAATATTTTAATAAATAATGAATAAAATGTTTTATTAAAAATTTACAAATATACATAGATTCGATAACATTGAATCAGTAATTAGTTTTGAGAATTTTGATTCATATATTTAAATATCTAACTAATGATAGAAATTATTTATATGGTCAATTCACAATTCATCTTAATGATCATTTTACTATTCCAATCGACATGTTACTATTCTAACCATCTTGTTATTATACAAACACACACATTTTAAATAGTAATGTAAACTTTACAAGTCAAATAAATTCCACTTACTTCAATAATTATTATTTCAAAAAATCTTTCAAAAACTTTTTTATACATCAATTAAATTTTTGTGAAGATATTTATATTTATTTGATTCTTTTTCATAGTGTTGTTCATGGGTGTGATAATTATAATAGACTATGATATAATAGAATTTATAACATCAGTTATTTTATTTAATTGTGTTTATTATCACATTAAATGATTTTTAATTTTATGATATATATGTATCTTTTTTATGTATTTATCTATATTATTGGAATAAAATAGTGTTCATTTTTTCATGGGGTGCTTACGACTTATTTATACTATACCTTATATCTAAATAAAATGCATATATATTGAGAAGAAAATTTCATCCATACAAGTGTAGGTTTTTACACCTAGTTTGATGAATGTTACTTGAGAAATCATGGATGACTCAAGAACAGAATGAAAATTGAACTCATACTACCCATGATTACCCAAGGTTCCACCATAATTATATTTTCCAACAATATATATCGGTAAGTTTCTAATTTTTGAAAATAATATCTTCAACATACTATCAAATACCATACCCAAGAGACATTATTGGTCTTTGTTACCATTTAATTACAAACATGACCTGAATACCTATATAATACCAAGATCATTCCATCACAACATCATAGGTGCACCTCCTAAGATAAAATTTGATTTTTATTAAATAAAGTGAAACAGTGAGGATGTTATAATCACGGTGGTTCAAAATGGTGAAGTTCAAGAGAATATTTGAGTATAATGGCCTTTTAATCATAAGGGGGATACAATAATAGATAAAATAATGATAACAATATATCTATCTCCTTTTACACCCAAACGTTTCATTGATTTGTTCCCCTTGTAGCAACTAGGGAGGATAGGGGCCTCCTAGTTATTCATTCACCTGAAATGTCATATTAAGTGCATGGTGAACCAATGTGCTGGTTTAATCTCATAGAAGTTCCTAATAAAAAGGTTCACCTTTTGATCGCCAGTGGATTGTATAACTATCTAGGGGATTGAATGACACATTAGTGGGTGATGGTTTCTCACATAGAATAATAAAAGATATTAATTAAGGCTTGAATTATAATTTGGTATGATCTATTTAAACAATATTTACAACCAATGTGTAATCATTTAATAAATGGACTCATGAGAATGATGGAACTATACTAAATAAATAAAATTATATGAATAATAAATTTCAAATAACCATTTTACAAAATATTCGTAAAGTATATAAAACATTATAGAAAATATAGAAAATTCTTTATATATATTAGGTGTTCCAAAAACTCTCTTATAAAAAAAAATAAAAGTCTTATGAGTAGGATTTTTTTATAGACTCATCTGGAAAACCCCTATGTCTATTCCCAATCTATAAAAAAACTCAAATGGAATCACCCAAAACTCAACACAATACTTATTATGAATCTCTATGATTCTATTATTTTACCTTCCTTGTATCAGATAAAAAATAATCTATATGCTTCCCAAAAAATGTATGTGCAATGTGTGAGTAAAATATTCCAAGTTAGCTGTCACCACCGTACCACTAACAAATTATGATAAACTATAATATATACATAGATACTGAAAATGTTTATTAATAATAAAATTATTGATAAATATTATTTATTAGAGATATTTAACATGAATATAGAATATAACAAGTAACTCCTAAAACTGGCAGGTTCCATACCAAACATAGCAGTTACATGCCTAACATGGAATCTAAGATGACTAATATAAAATATTCAGGGTGAAATAACCATACCATTCAAGGAAATGGGAATATTTTATACCTTAGAAAATGAATCGTATATCATGTACTTTTGGGAATATGGTAAGTTGTATACAAGAGTTAGGTAATTACAATCCCATTCTATATCATCAACATGTCTATTTAAAATGGGTGTACCTTTCCACTTATTCAATAAAATCATACAATATCATTTTCTACCATTTTTCTATTAAATGAATATAAAATTTAATGGTATTTCATTAATATATAGAACAAGACATATTAGTATAATTAAAAAAATAAAAAATAACTTTTAATCATTTTTTAGAACATCAAAACAAAGTCATGTATTCAATTAAAAATAATACTCAATATGTATAATAATTTTAGTTTTTTAGGTAATAAAAAATAAAAATATCATAACATGTATTATATCCAAAAACTAATTCTAAATCATGGATAAAAATAGCATAACATAGATAATACATCAATTTCATTTACCGCTCATATGAAATAACTTAATTAATATATAATTGAAAAAAAACAAAATAAATTCAATAGATTCATATTCCAAACTTAAGAACATGATACACATAAACTATATTAGGAAAAATAATTTAATTTTTTTTAAAACATCTAATAAAATATTTTAATAATTGAAAACATTTAAATTTAATTAAATTCAATCATCCCAAAACCATTTTTATATTATATTATCCAAAATATGATATATAGAAGGGGATTAACAATCGAAATAAATGTAATAGGATAATTTGAAGTCAAAAGAGAGATGATATACTATAATACCACATGATTTGAATATATTATTATGTTTAAATAATTCAATGTGTTTGATAGCTTTCTTCACATGAATCCTCAAATTTAAACAGAACTGTGATATATTTAGATAATATATAAATATTCAAGTATGACCATTTAAACCTATCCATTGAATTAGTGGGAATGAATAAGAGGAAACTATTTATGAAATACATGTATAAAGAAAATAAAGTCTACTTTTAATATAAATTAAATTCAATTAATTTAACTAAAATGACTAATATGATCATTTATTGTTTAGAAATTCATTTTTCTAAAAAAATCATTTTATGCAAAATAAATTTCTAATTAAATAAATATCTGATTACTAATTATAAATTTAGTTTTATATTATTAATTAGTTTACATTTATTTATATTGAAAATGATATGAAATAATAATAATAACAGTTATATTTGAAAACTTCTCTTTTTAATAAAAATGGGTTTTTACTATATTAGATTAATTTATATAAAAATTGAATTTAATAATATTTTAATTTAAAATTTAAAAAATTAATTTATTTTATGAATTGATTATATAAAAATTTTAATACTATTAATTTTTAAGTTTTTTCTAAAAAGGTCAGTTTTAGTCAAAAAATAAGATTTTCAAGAAACTTGTAATTTTTATGATTTTATCATTATTTAAGAATGAACTTCAAGTTTATAAAAAATTTTAATTAAAAAAATATTTATTTAATTTACATAAATATTCATTTTAAAATTTTCATTGAATAGATAAATCCTATGTTCAAAATGTTTAGAACTAATTAAAATGTTACTTTAATAAAAAAATGTTTTCAGTCAGTTCCTTGAATCAAGTATTTTCAAGGGATATTCAGTTTTTTATTGAATTTAAAAACATATAACTTATATATTTTTTTATAATAAATAAATTCAGTTAATTAAAATAAGTATATAAGTTATTATTATTATATATAAAAATTTAATTCTTCTATACATTATTTTTTTAGAAACTCTTTTTACCTGATTAAGTGTTATTATTTTAAAATTAACATTACACATATTTATAAATTTTAACATATAAAGTTTCCTTAAATTATTAATTCATTATTATCAAATTTGTTAAATGGTAAATTTTAATTTTTTTCATTAAAATTGATTACTAAGGTTATAAAATTAAATACCTGGCTAAATATAAGTTTGGGAAAAGGATAAAAAGGAAAAATAAATGTCATAAAATCTAAAATTTGTCTACCAATTGAGTTTTTGAGATGAATTTAGACCCAAAATAACTTTAACCTCTTCTTAATTACATTTTGGATCCAGTTAACTTAGAATAGTGACATCACTTCTTTGAAAAAGTTAATTATGCTCTCAAAACTACCCTTCCCTTCACTTATAAGTGGGTAACCCTTCAACCACTTCAAGAAATACATTTCCTTAAAATTTAATCTCCAAAATATACCTTATTTATACTCTTATAACATTATCCCATGTTAAAATTAATTTCATCACCAATTATCATAAGGCCTTCATTTCCAAGGACACTTTATAGGAAAATTCAAGTCCTTGACAGGAGTATTATCAACTACATAACTTTCATCCATGATTATATTCTATCATTACAGCCACAAATATATAATGATATTAGTATAATTTATATTATTTAATGCTACAATTTTATGTTAATTATACTTTTCTTTTCATTTATCCCATTCATTATGAAAATTGAAATCATCATTCGTGCGTACATGCAGACTACTACCACCATGAGCAACAAATTCATTTTTCATTTTCACCCATAATTGATGGAACCAATATTTTTTTAATGAGGAAAATTTATTTTTATTATATAAATATGGTTATGGTATGAGAAATTGGAGAACATATTAATAATATGATCAACATATGATTATGCTTAATTAAATCATTTAAAGTGAGCGAACTAGGATGAAAATGATATATATTTTATAAGTGAGGAATTCATATAAAATATATTCTCTATTTTATTATTCAAAATTATAATATATCAAAATAATAAATAATAAATTATATCATTATTATTGAATAATAATTTTACTATAACTAAATAATATGGTAATCATTCATCAATCATAATGGGTTCTTGTTTGGTTTAGTTTAACCACCTAATTGAAAAATATTGTATATTTATGTCATGGATGACTATGAGAGCTAATTTACTTATTTAATATGATATAAATATTTAGATAATGTTTTATTTTTATTTATGTTATGTTTATATCATCATTTAACTCATTAATTAAGTAAACATCTTTCATTTGTTAAGAATCAATGAAATATGATCATTGTTAGTTTCATATTCTTGGTTCATAACCAAAGATGACATGAGATAAAATTATATCTGTATATAATATCTTTTAAAACCTATTATAGTGCCTTATATGATCTTATAATGATGGAATTTAGAAATATAATTAATACCATTATAAATTTCATGAAACTAGTTCAAAGTGATAAAATTTACTTACAACCAGTGTTTAAAATAATTACCAACATGCTAATATATGTATATATAATGATAATAAATGAGGATTATGAATGGTTATGGTAATAAATAAGGTCATCTTTTATGCATTTAATTAATTTAATTTAATTATTAAGTATATTTGGTGAAAGTACATAATAAATCAGGGTTGTGGTAAGGTTTTTCATCTCAAATTCCTCTCTTTGAGATGTGAATGCTATTATACATATAATTTAATTTGTATGGTGTATGTACATAAAATATAATTTATCACATCAATAATTGAATTTTAATCTATTTTTTATGTGGAATTAAAATCCCATTATTTCTTATGACTTGGATTAAAGTTTTACTCAGGTGGTAATGGGTTTCTTGGACTCAACTATGATTCTTTGAGACATGTTACATGCTATGCACCATGATTCCTTTGTATAGTGTTATATTGAAATAATATTCCATAAAGGGTCTAATTTTTTTTCATTTTTACTCATGGGTCAAAATAAACAAAAAATTATATTTTATATAAGTTTCACTTTAATCAATTATTACCCTATTCGTAAGAGTTTTTGGTAAATCAGTTTTAATTCATTGAGTTATGATCATTCTGTTGAAAAAATTTCAAATATGTTTGTTACATTGTACCCTTTTATTATATTATTTGGTATTACCTCATTTTATACATTTGTAATACATATACCATTTTCCTATGTTTCATTGTTCATAGAGTATGTAGCCCGTAAGGGATGTTGATAACTCAAATCTTCTTTCATTGAGTTATAACACTTCATCTTGAACTTTTCTTTTCTATGCATTGGTTATACCACCATAATATTTCATTATAAATTATTTTATAATCCTATTTTGGGAAATTATTTTTTAATACAAATTAATTTTTTTACTATCCAAACACTTTTAATTTCAATCAATGGTATTTTGAAAATAATAAAAAGGATTTTTTTATCTTTCTCTTTCAAATGGTTTGTCCTCTTCTCATTATTTATCCAAGATTGAATTTATGTATCATCAAGGCACCATTATTTTATATTATTTTAAAGGTAATGTTTTTAAAAAGATTTTACATCATCTTTTGAAAAGTTACCTTTTAAATTAACATAAAGTTTTTCATTTTATGTCAATGTTAAAAATGTTTTCTAAAATATATTTTATGTTTTCACATCCATTTACCTTATAATTTTCAAAATTATTAACCTTAATAGTGTTAAATATTTTGGTTTTTTCCTCTTATATATATATATATATGTATATATGAAGTATAATTTTGGGTATTAAACATGTGGTATCAAACAATTCAATTCTTGATCCCTTATTTTCTGATATGGTTTGAAGTATTATTTTTATGAGAGTGTTTTTCATTTATGTCACAACACTTATATGTTTATATTATTTCACTTGAGATATGCTCTTTAGAAACTATCCAATTTCTTCCGCTAGATGTATTATGATCATGTTACTCTAGAATTGAATTAACTCTATACTCGTTATCCTATACAGTTTGAATATCTCAATTAAAAAATTTATATTGAAGGATGTTTAACTAGAATAAACTTTTATTTATTGGCATGGGGAAAAATTTTAGTGTTTGGTGTATTGTTATTCTAATACAGATGATTGTTGGAAAGTTTATGGTTTATTGTTTAACCATCCACCTTCTTCATCTAGATGTATTATGATCATGTTGTCACTTTTATTAACATGGGGAAAATTATTAACAATCTGGATGATTATTGACTATTGACATAGGTTTATTATGTATTGAAATTTCATATTTTTTATTTTACAGATAACCTTGTTTTTATTCAGTAGGAGGTTCATTAATGAATGGTTTGATTACTTTTACACTAATGGTGAATTAATTAGACTTAATTAGGTAAAAGGTGGATCCTGAAATTACATATCCCCTTGATGCATCAACAAGTCTTATGAGCCCAAATTGGTTTGGGTGCATGGTGCATGCCTACCCAATTCTGAAATATGTCATGATTGAAGCCTAAATGAAAAGTTTATGTCTTGAAACATGTACATAACAACATGTTTTTGATGTATAAAATTATAAAATCTATCAGTATGAGATTAGTATTATTTATATCCCTATTTTCAATTATTTTAATGGATATAAAATGTGCTCTGTTTCATGTTGATTATGGATTTATGTTGTTGATCTAATCCAAATATAATATTTATGCCATTTTTATTCTATGATTGATTCAATTATACATTTTATCTTACTTAGAATTTGAAACCACCCCATATTATGTTTATATTTTCCCATGTTATGAATAAAATCAGTACATGTGACATGTTTTGGAGTATATCATGTGTCGAATAATTTATGGGATATATAACATCCTGTCACTAAAATTCGGGTACATCTAAACCCTTATTTTGATCATAGTTTTTTAATCTTGTTCTCATTTATTTTTCGGTTCTTATGGTAATTATTATATTTTTTAGGATGTGAACCATTGGAAAATGTTTAAGGAAAACTGCGTGGGTTGGAAAAAGAAACTCTATACCTTGTCTTGAGGTTCTTGTCAGGGGCACATGATTAGTAAAAACTGAGTGACTTAGCACAGTTGGGATATCATGGTTTGCATATAATTTACAAATCATGTGGAAAAACCACACACCATTTTCCAGTAGACTAGGAGGGATCACGTGGTTAGTGCATGGTTTTTCTACACTTGTGGCCCAACCAAGTGGTACATTCTAGAAGCACCATTAGGGCACACAATTAGGTGTTTGGTTAGCTCTAACTATATGGATTTTCCTACGAAACTTTGTGACGGGGTTTTAAATCCTCTATAAATCGTAATTAATATCTCATACCCCATGTTATAAATTCTAAAAACCTACTAATCGAACTGAATATCACTCTTTTTCTTTTGGAGGGTCTCTATAGAGGATTTTCACTTCCCTAACTCCTCTCCTCTCATATCAATGTGTTAGTACATGCGATTGATCCCTCTATAGTAAGTTTAATCTATCTGGTTTTTAATATTCTTTTATTATCTTATATACTTATTGTACATTTATGTATGCTTGTTTTTTATTGGATTTAAACCTCGATTTTATGGATTTTAATTTTTGGGATTCCTCTTTGATATTTCCCTCCTTTGAGTTTTTATTAGTGTTTCATGTTTCATGTGATTGCTTGATCTTGTGACTAAAGGTGGTTTGATTAGTATAAATTTTCATAGAATTAAAATGATGCTTTTACTACTTTATTCAAAATGTATTTTCAATTGATTTCCTTGAACTGAAAAAATGGTATGTTTGATTCTCAAAAGGCATTGATTTTTGAAACAACCCCCTTTTAAAAGTATTTAAAAATAATTGGTGGTTTTTTGAGAAAATATGGATTAAAAAATTATTGATTTGATGATATGAATTTATGATTGTTCTTTAGAAAAAATATTTAAATTAAAGTGGATTCAGAAAGGAATGAAATTGATCAAAATCCATGATTTCGTTTTAAAATTGAAATGGCATGTTGAAACATGAATTTGGGAATTTGAATAGTGAAATGAATTTAAATGAATGAATATCAATTGATTGAATAATTGAATGATTGATTGGAATCACATTTGAGATTGAGTATTTAGTGGGTGAATAAGACAAGTAGACTATGAATCTAAATATTTGGCAATGGATTAATGATTACAACTCTAACTAAACCAAGTTAAACATTATGGTCCCCAATCGGGGGTTGATTAAATCTACCCTGATGGCCCATTACTTTGGGAAGAATGCACCAAAATAGATCATTTATTTATTTATTGAGTAATCAGAGGATCCTAGATCTAGAAAATAACTATACTTAGGGAATATGACCACAGTTTTTTTAATTAGATTATTTCAAACAATTATTTATTAATTTTTTTTCCTTCAGGTCCTCTAGTTTTATTGAAATGTTCATTTAAGATAGTTTTTATATGCTATCAATATAACTAATTTGAAATCATATTTGAATTATAATGTAAATTTATTTTCAATTACCTATCTTTATTGAAATTAAATAATAGTTTTTTTATTGGAATTTCTTTTGGAAAAATTGGTGAAATACTACTGTGTTATTTTTCTCACACCCATCCTTTTCCTTTGGGTGTTTGTAGATTATGTTATGTCCAGACCAATAAAAGGTTTGGTTCCATTAGAAGGTGGTGGGTGTGATTTACTCATGATACCTTGGGTGATGGAGGTGAATGGTGGAGCTCTTTTCCACATTTCATGTGTAGATTCAATGTTTTCATCTTGATATTTTTCTTGTCATCTTTTTGGATGATGTTTTTCTTTGGAATCTTTATTTTTCTTCCTGTGGAACTCTTTTAAACATGAGGATTTTTGGGAATAAAAACATTATTTTGTTTTATCCTTTAATTTTATATATTTCCTATTCATTCATGGGGGGGGGAATCATTCCTTTTGACTATTTTTTGGTGCGCTAGCACTATTCTCTAGACTGTGAGGACCAAGAATACCCTTTGGGTCATGTTAGTGATAGATTAAGTACCAGTGTACCAGGGTATTCAGGTTGGTACATGACCAAAATTTAGAAAATCCTCAGGTTGATCATCCATCCTATATGTTGGTACGTATTCTGTGATGTACTAGAAGATATGAGGTTGGATTGTCAGGTCTTAAGGGATAACTTGTGAGTGAGTTCCTAGAAATCTCACATTATAGTGATCCTTAATTCACTAGGGGTGTTTAAGAGAAAAATCATTGAAGAATAAATTTATCCAATTCTAGTGATTTTATAACCATGATATGAGTTTGTTTAAATCCATTAAAACTGAATTTTATTTTATGGAATTGATATTGATGTATACCTTTATTGAAAAGATGATCTATATATATTTGCATATTATTTTGTTTCTTATTGATTTTGTGTAGTTACATGCCCCAGGAATACGTTTTAATAGACCTCAAGAAGAATTTTTTGATGAAAAACGAAAAAATAACCCTCCAGTCGATTAGAACTTCGTTGAGATAGTGGTGGGTGTGGTGTAAGATCTAATACAGGTAGCCACACCCATTCCCATTTAGGATCCAGTATTGTAACCTTGATGAGATGAAACTTGGGATCATGATCAAAAGATTCTATCGAAGAATAAACCATATTTATAATTCTCAAATAATCTATAGGAGTTATAGTATTGGTTAAAAAATATTGAAATACTATTTGAGTTTCTGAAAATTCTATATTCTAAAAATGTTAAATTTGATATAATCATTCTTGAAGGACCTAGAAGTTGATGGTGGAATTTGATGGTTACAATAAGAAAACATAAAGTCTTAGAGTTGTAATACTTCATAAATATTTTCATAGAGTAGTTCTATCCATATTTTATGGTTTCATAAAATTCCATGGAGTTACTCATACTTTAACAACATGATAGAACCATGACTCAGAATTCAAATCACATTGTTAAACTTGTTCATTTTTCTCCCAAGGTGGTATCGAATGAAATGATAAAGTATTGAAGGTTAGATATGGGTCATTGATATGATATATGATCTCAAATTTTCATACTAAATCTCATTTCTTATACATATTTATTAGATAGGGATTTTATGGCTGATATTGAGCTATAGGGAAAGTCATGGTGGTTGAAATTTCCTCTTACTCACATGGGTAGTTATGGTGGTCCATTTAAATGGAAGAGGATGTGTGATGAGTCTCATGGTGGATCTTAATAGTATAAATCATATAGAAGTTCTATGGTGTATTGAAGATACCTAATGAGTTTATCTCAATGTGGAATTTTTAGGAATTTGAAGTGAGATTTTACTGAGGCACCAAATATTTGTAGTTCATATGGTCATTTTGTCCACCTATAAAATCTATATCATGTATTTTACACCCCACATAGATGAATAGGATCATTATAACCTAAATGTATGTTTTTTCAATTAAATAATTCTTGATAAATGTGTTACAAACTATATGAATCCAAAACAATTCTTCTTCATTCAATGGAAGAGTCTCAATAGGAAGATAATACAGGTCCAACAACTGTGAGAGGTACCATCACAGTAGATTCATATTTATTGATTTCTTAATTTGATACAGGTTCATGCCATTAATTTTTATAGACCCAAATTGAGAAAATCATAAACCATTCTATGAATATTATGTTTTATGTGATGGATATTTCTATACCCCTTAGAATGAAGAGAGATAAGGGTCTCTCATTACCTTCTTATTCCTTCTCTTGGTCGAAGATCAATCACACTAGGGATTTTTTTGTACTTGACAATAAACCATTATATGTAATTATAATAATGGATTGTATTATTTCTCATAAATCAAATATTTATCTCAATCATTTTAAGTTCTCCTTTACATGCCATAATTGGGTGTGCTATGTCTTCCAATGAGAATAGGACCCAAGACTGAGTAGATCCAGACCCCCTCTTCTAGAGGTGAGAAGGGTAATATTTATATTTTATTTTTTTCTAAATAAATAATACTTGAGTGGTTATCTTCCTCTCGTAATCATTGATTTTAAAAATTTGTTTCAATCTATATTTGTTTGGCTTCCCACTAAGGAGAGAGGTAGAGTTCTCTATTGACTTGGTATTGGGTACCCAACCTATCTCTATTCCTTCTTAAAATTTGTAAATGACTAAAATTAAATAGTAAAAGACTCATGTAGATTATCTTTTTGGATTATATGTGTGTGTCACCTTGGGTGATACTTTTTCTTTTCACAGATAATGTTGAAGATACACTTTTCCTCTTCATTTATTACCAAACAATAATTTTAGTTATAGTAAATATGAATTATTTGTTTCCTCGTACTGATGATTTGTTTGAAAAGTTTAAATGGGTAAATTGGGGCCTATGGTTTTTGATAGCTTAGGCCACACAAGAAGAACTATCCAACCTATGATCTAAAACTCATATCTGTGATGCATGGTCTTAAGAGTTGTTGGACATACCTTTACTAAGAAAGGTTAATTGTCTATTCTAATAAATAAAATCCTAAGTTACATCTTCTCTCAAAATTATTTGAATCACTATCATAGATTATGTTTGGAGTACCAATAATATTTTTATTTTGATATTTCAAAAACCCTTAGTAAGGGGAATGTCGTTATTGATTCCTTGAGTAAGAAAAATCATACCCAAACTATGAAAGAAGTATCAATATCCTTCTCTATATTCATTTGGGAGTTTGAGAGGATGAGATAAATATTTTTTTACAATAATTTAATTGGATTCCACTATTCTTTAGATGATTCCTTAGGAAAAGAAACTCAACATTAGTGTTTCATGGAATTAGTAACTCTCTTAATTATGGAGAGATCATTGGTGAGTGGTCTTTATCTTATAAAGGTATCCTATTTTTTCAAAAATGGCATGCCATTCCTTTACCAATGAGAAAATCTATGATTGGGGATTTCCCTAAATCCTAATGGTAGGTATTCATTGGAAACATGAATATGTTCTATGAAATGTATTGATTATTCTGGTGGATTGGTATAAGGTGATGCATTTTTGATATTATTTCTCATTTTTATACCTCTTAGAAGGTTCGTACGGAGAACTAGAAACCTTCGAGTTTTCTTCACCCAAATTCTATTAGGACATGGAAGTGGGAGTATATTTTGATGGATTTCTTGGTTAGTTTTCCTCATACCCATGAAAGGAATAATATAATATTGGTGGCGATTGACTGGCTGACCAAATTAGTTGACTTCATCCCAATTCATGTTATAAACAAATTTGAGGACATGGTAGGCCTATATTTTATTAATATCATAAAATTTTGTGGAGTTAAATATATAATTATTTAAAATTTGGATCACTTATTTAATCCTTATTTTTTGAGAGACCTCTGGGAGGGAATGGGGTCCCAATTTAGTTTGATAAAGACATATCATCAGTAGATAAATTTATAGAAATAATGGTCTATATAGATTAGTTATAACATACTTCAATATTATTTTCTTTAAATTGGTGGATCTTAGGATATCCACTCAGGACAGGTTGTGTTTTCTATAACAACAGTAACAATTCTTCCATTAGGATGAAACACTTTGAGGCCTATATAACCACCTATAAAGATCTATATTGTGTTGGATAGGGAATGGTGAAACTTCCCTGGTTGGATATAGCATAGTCCAAGAGATGATGACAAATATCAAGATTATTATCCAGAGAATTGTAATGGAATAAATCTGATATATATATTATGAAAATCTTCATCAATTCCCATTGTATATTTTAGTTAGGGAACACATGTTTTTGAGAGTTTCATCTTAGTTGGGTCACTAACAGCTTGGGAAATAAGAAATGTTACCAATGAGATACATGGGACTATATGAGGTTATTGTGTATATTTATAAGGTGGATTACTATTTTTATTTTATACCTCATTTGACATTGATTTATAACATGTTTCATATATATTCGCTCAAGAAATATCTCTCTGAACCATCTCATGTATTGATCTTGGGGGACCATAATGTTGAACATGATTTATCCCTGACTAAGAAGCTGGTTCTGAATTTTGATTTGGAGATGAATATTTTTTCTTGATAATCTATACCCATGGTTTGGGTGTTATGGAATCATGGTTTTGATTCTCAGGAGACTTGGTAGCATGAGGCGCTGGTGAGAGAGAAGTGGCCTCATCTCTTTGATATGGAGTCTTCTAGAAATAATTTTTTAGGGAATAAAGAATTTATGGTGGGAGATTATAATATATCATTACCATAATTTATATACATATAAATACTTTCCTTTATCATCCTTTGTTTGAATCTTATTATGAATTTTCTTAGGGAATCATAGAAATTTGTGGATGTTTTTGGGGTTGTGTATGGTTGGAACACAGTTAAGGAAGGACATGAGGGTTAGAACAAGAAATCCTATGACTTGTATTGAGGTTATAGAGGGGTTTTATAGTTATAAAAGACCATACATACTTCTCCCTAAAATATTTTATGTTTAAATAGTGGGGAGAATATAGTTAGCACATAGTTTCTAAACTGCATTTCCAAACCATGCACCCTTACCCAGTAGCCTAGGAGGTATGACACAATTGGAGAAATATTTATCTAAATATTGTTCATAACTATAAAACACTATCAATAATACTAGTAAGGTCACATGGTTAGGTGAAAAATTAGATCTAATAGTCCAGCCTAAACCAATAAATCATATGATGGGGTTTTTGATCCTCTAGAATATGTAATTAAAGTCTTAGATCCCCAATGTAAATTCAAAGCACCTAAAAATATCACTTAATTAAACCCTATAAATTTGAGAGTATCACTAGAGAGGATTTTGGATTCTCCAACCCCACTCCTCTCAAATCAAAGTTTCATTGAATATGATTGATCCCTCTCAGGTAAGTTTAATATCTCTGATTTGGAATCCTCCTTTATTATCTTCTCTCCTTATTTGAGAGTGATGGATCATCAAGTGAATGGTGTATCAAAACCTTTATTTCATGGATTCTAATTCTAAGTATTAATATTTTATCGTTATATCCTTCATCTATCTATTTGTGGTTCCCATTTTGGGTGATTTATTAATCTTGTGACTAAAGGTTGGTAGTTTCATAAGGCTTTCCCCTATACTTGAAACCCCGATTTTCATGCTTGATTTGAAATATATTTTCAATATATTTCATTTAATTTATTAAATTTTATGTTTAATTAAAAAATTTCTATTATTTTTTAACCAAAAACCATTTTAAAAACTTCAAAAATATCTGGTGGACTTTTTATAAAAGATGGATTGAGAAAAAGGTTAAATTTATGAAATGATTTGATGATGATTCTTTTGGAAAATATATTTTAATGAAATATTATTTTGAAAGGAATGAACTAGATGAAAACCAATGATTTGATTTTGAAATTGAAATGAAATTTTGAAAATAGAATTTAGAAATTTGAACTATTATGTTAATAGAATTGAAATAATTTCCCATGATCATTTGATTGATTGATTGGCAGCACATGTGTGCCTGAGTAGTTAGTGGGAGGAATTGGACCATTATTCTAGGATTATGACTCCCTAGAAATGTATTTAAGATTATAACTCTAGAAAAACCAAGTCAACAAGATTTTATCATGTGGGGTGTTGATTAATTATATACAAATGGCCCGAACCGTAGGGATGTGTGCACACACATTGAGTAATGATTGATTAAATGAGTTGTGCAAGGATGCTAGAGCTAAAAACTAACTTACTTTAGGGAATATGACTATAGTACCTTTTTTGGTTTGATTATTTCATTCAATAATTTATTTAATTTTCATTTCGTTTATTTTTTCTATGGATTATGTATGCTTTATTTGAAAGTATGTTTTGACTAAGAATGCGAAATGATTTTACATGAAGTATCTTTATTTAAATTGAATCATAATTTTTTTATTGAAAGTCATTATGGAAAAATTGGTGAAATCTTAATGGGTCATTTTACTCACACCCTAGATTTTCATTTAGAAGTTTATAGATTATGGTATTCTAGGTCTAAGAAAAGGGAAATTCCCACTAGGAGGTGCTGAGTGTACTTGATTCATGGGACCTTGGGTGATGGTGGCTAATGGTGGAGTTTTCGTCCATTTATCACACATAGATTTTGAGTTTTCATCCTGATAGTTTTTGTGCCATCTATTTGGATTATGTGTTTCTTTGGGATATTTATGTATCTTCTTGTGGTACTTATTTATCCTTGAGGAGTGTTTGGAATATTTATTTTCCTTTCTTTTATATTTTGTTGTTATATATTTATTATTTATTATTTGGTAGAAATTATTCCCTTTAACAGTTTGTTGACTTCCTAGTGGTAGTTTCCAGCTCATGGGGATTGGAAAAGCCCTTCAAGTCATGTTAGTATCAGCATGGGTATTACCGTACTAAGGTATTTAGGTTGTATCATGACAGGAGATGTTGAAAAATCATTATAGATTATGTAGTTTCATATATATAGTGTAAAAACGGCTTCTTGATAAAAATAACATTGGATTTATTAGTCTATGCCGTGTGTTAATTATATAAATATGTAAACCTAAAAATATCATTCATGCTCAATATATTTGATAATAGTTATTGATTTTGGAGTTATGGATGGTTATATCTAGTATTTTATATTTAGTTGTAAAGTATGTGTTTTGGAACTAGATTCTAGAGTCCATGTCTTGAGAATTATAGTTGGTATCAAAGGAAAGGTTTCAATAACTTTAGAGAGTATTATATTGTTAGGATAATTTAATGGTTAATAAGTTAAGTTTGAGCATAATATAAAACCCATTAAATCGTATATGATTAAATGATAAGGAAATAATGCACATTTTATTTGGGGATTGGTATAAGAGAACTTTAGTGAAAATAAAAGAAATAATTCTATATATAGGGTGACATATTGATGTTTTGGTAATTTATTAAGTATACAGTTTCCCTAATAATTTCTTCCTTATCTGGATACTATGAATTAGAAATGGTGATGATATAGATGGAGCTAGGGGTAATCACCCCAAAAATGGTTGGTTCAATAATGACTCAATCATAACTGTGATGCATGATCAGGGGGGCTAATACTCTACACCTTCTAGATACTCCCAGGGGATATGATTTGATTAATCATGTTCTCTTCATAAACCACAATGGGGTATTTATGAATGATTTGAACTAATTTGGATAGATAACCTAATAGAAAAATTGCCATGGATAAATAAGTATTAAAACAAGAGATTTATAGGTTGATATGAAAGTATCATATGTTAAAACAATGTGTCATAAGGGAAGTCCCATATGGATTTATTTTTTTATATTCATGATTTTTATATTTTCCTAAACATTTTAGTTTTGGTTTTTTTTTGATACGAGATTGTGAAGATTATTCTTGGAAAGGTATGTATCTTGAAACCACTTTGTATTATAACCACATAAGAGAGAATTTTTAAATGGTTGGAAGTTTTAGTATATGCCTATTATGATGGGAAAAGGTGATTTTCCTAGTCTTAGATATGGTAGTGAGGTAGATATTGTAATTTAAATTAAAACTTTAATATATTAGATATTTTCATTAGGGAGGGATATTGATCGATGATGTTATGGAATATTATAAAAGTTATGGGAATTATATGAAACATATAAGGATTTTTCTTCAATAGTTTTTAAATAAATGTATAGAATCATATATTAAATTGCATGAATAAACTCGAAAAATGATTTAATGAGTGTGTTATATTTTAGGGATAAATATTGGGGAACACATGATTGAGGTATGAACAACTCTTATATTTAATAAATTCTTGAAATTGGGGTAATAAAGGGTTGATTTATTTTTAGTAAATTTAGTTAGATAGTATTGGTAAACCTGGGATTGATAAGTGATTCATAATATTTTTTTTGAAGTTCATCACATTTTAGGGATTATGATATAAATTGAGTAATGTGTGTTCTTATGAACTGGTGTTTAATACCATTTTAGGGTTAAAGATAGAGTTAATTTTTTGAGGAATGTAAAACATTGACGTGGTTTATTGACTTGGGGATTCAAATAGATTTTGGAATGGTATAGTATATAAAATATTTGATTATTTTATATAAATACATTAGTATATTATTGTATGAACAAATAATGTTGTTTTAGGAAAGATAATAAAATTATATATAACCTAAGAGAGTAAGGTAGATTTATAATTAGAGTCTATATCATGAATGATGAATATGTTATGAATACCATCACATACATCCAATTGTGAGTAATAATTAATATTTAAATGTCACAATTTATTCAAGGGAGTAGAATATAACAAATAAATATTTTTATATATGATAACCTTTAAATAAGAAATTTTTTTGATATCTTTCTCCCCACACAAAACCGAACTTAAACAAATCCACGATATATTTAGATAAAATAAAAATATTTAATTATAACCATTGACACCTAGTAACTAAATTATAGTGATTTATTTTGAGTACCCACATTTTGAAATATATATATTAACATAATAAATTTTATTTTAATATAAATTAAATTTAGTAAGTTTATTAAAATGACTAATGAGATCATTTATTTTTTAGAAGAGTATATTTCTAAAAGAATTTATATCTTATGAGATATGCATTTGTATTTCAAGAAATATATGATTAATGATAATAAATTAATATTGGTATTAATAATTGGTTAACCCAAATTTTGTTGGAAAATGATACAAAATAAGAATAATAACACTTAATATTTGAAATTTTTGTTTTCCAAAAAATGGGTATTCATTATATTTAATAATTTTATTCAAAAATTGAATTTATAAATATTTAAATTTAAAATTAGTTAAAATAACTTCATTTTTCAATTCTTAATATCAAAATTGACTTAGTTTTAATTTTTTATCTTTTTCTGTAACGACCAGCTTTTAGTTGAAATATACGATTTTCAAGAAACTTGTAATTTTTATGACTTAATCCTTATATAAGAGTGACCTAGATGCTTTGAAAAACTTTTCTGTAATTATATATGAATTTTAGTAATATCAACATGAATTTTATAATATTATTTTAACTTATAACTCCTCTATGTAATATTTTTAGAACTAATTAAAATGTTAATTTAATAAAAAAAATTATTTTTATTATTTCCTTTGAATCAAGTATTTTTAAGGGTGATTTTATTTTACAAAGAATTTAATGCCTAATACCATATTATTATTTTATGATAAATAAATTTAGGTCATTAAAATCATTATCCATGATAATCTTATCTTATATATAAATTTTAATACTAAAAAGGTTATATTTCCAAAAACTGTTATTACGCGATTAAGTGTGACTATTTTTAAATTAAAATTTCACACATATGGAAATTATATTTAATAAAATGATCTTAAAATTATATATTATACTGATAAAGTTGGGTAAAATTTGAAATAATAGTTTTTTCCATTAAAATTGACTATTAATGTTAAAAAATTTATTACCATTGTAAAATTATGTTTTGGTAAATGGAAAAGAGTAAAATACAGATTTAAAACACTAAAATTTGACTCCAAAATGATGCTTGAGGTTTTTTAAAACCCTCAAACACTATAGCCTCTACTTTTTTCCATTTTTATGTCGTTTAATTTGGAATAGTATCATCACATTATTGAAAATGTTATTGGTGCTCCCAAAACTACCCTTCCATTCACTTATAAATGGGTGACCCTTACACCATTTTAAGACTCACCTTTACTTAGAATTTACTCTTCAAATACTACCAGATTTCTCATCCTATAACCCTATCCCACATTCAAAATCCTATTTTTACCATTATATATCATAATTACTTTATGTTAAAGGATAATTCTAGAGAAAATTTTTCATGACCCTACCTTGACAGGGCTCAAGAAGAAATTACCCCAAGCTCGCCTCCAATAGGACATGGGCTGGTGACTATTGCTCAGAAGGAATATGACACACATGGGAGGAATTTTCCTTATGTACATGTATGCACAGACACATCTCTAAGTCCATACAACTCTGAAATATACACCAAATGAAAACAATACATCCATTAATCTATAATCCCACAACTAGAGTATGAAAAAATGTAATGGAAAATGTAAAAAGGTGCCAAATACCAGAACAACCAAAACATGAAAGTAAGGTCCCACCTACTTGAATAAAGGGGACTATTTTCATATGAAACACTGGTATAAACATCGGTCTGTCTATCCCAAACTAGCTCCACCTTCTCCTAGTCCACCAAGGACTCTGCAAAAGGCCCACTGTCTTCATAAGACACAAAACATGAAGAAAAAACTCATACTGGTGAGGTTAAAAATACCTAGTAGGAAAATATGAACTGACCAAGCATAATGAATTCAGAGTAACATTCAGCTCCACATAGGTATATTTCTATATCAAATATAACAAGAATACACAAATATAATCAAAAAATAATCATATTCTAATGGTAATTTCAAAACCATAAACCTGTCCAATAATTCATGGTTTAAGGTTCTATATAACTATCATCCAGGATAACACACACCATGATCTATACTACCCCTAATGAAACTCATCTTAGAGGTAATGTTTATCAGGTCTAGTTAGGAAGGAAAATGAGATCGTTCATTCGAGATACACACTCAATTGGACAACACCTCATCAGAAAGATCAGATCTTGACACACAAATAAGGGGTCAACACCCTAGGCTCACTATGGGGACACCAAACCCTACTGGAAAGATCCTACTAGATAGGTTATCGACACTTATGTAGTGTTGGTTACATCAATTACCTGTAATACTATCTCAGGTATTATTAAGGGAAATGAGGATCACTCAGGGAACCTTAGAGAGATATATGCTCTAAGTTGTTGAGTTAGTAGTCGAAGTAGTTTGAGTCAACTCACTCCATAATAAGGGAACCCACCTTCAGTGCACATATCATCAAGAAACTGTAGAAGGGTCACCCTTAATGAAAATTACAAGATACTACATTGAAACCTCATAGGAATGGACCAAGTAAACACACTCAACCAATAATGGTGTGAGAAAACTCACACTAGATAATGAAAAAACTAAAATAAGGTGAAAAGGGTCTCCAAACAGTCTTAAAAGGAGTACACGACATGTTCCTGGCATTTATAATGGGTTTTACCAAGTCTCATACTACCTGTGTGTAGGTCTGGAAAAATTTAGACAAGTGCATAAGCCTCTTAATCTGTATGATAAGGTTAAATGTAAATTCATTTATATTTCACTGAAAACGACCATTAATGGAAAAACTAATCACGCTATAGTGATCCTCATGAAAAAAATGGAATATGCTATTTACATACTACAAACAGAAACCAGGTGAAATGTAATATTTTACCATATAAAGCACGAATGGTGGTTCATGGCCCTGAGCTACGATGATGAATTAAATAGGCAATATTGGTCTCAAAGCATGTTCCTCAATATTAGGGTCATGATTCCTAAGAAGGTTCATGAATATAACACTGTGTGAATACAATACATAGGATAATATATTTTATAATAATAATTATAATAAAAATATTGGGTGTTTTTTAGATCCAGGTTATAAGCCCAAATTATATACCCAATATTGGTCTTTAAATGACCATCTCAGATCTAGGGTCATGATACCATAGATTTTTTAACAATCTGAAATCTTGGTTAAAATTTATAACCAAATCATTGATTGATAACAAAAATAATAATGATAATAGTTTTTAAATTATTATTATATTATTATTATACAAATATAAAAGGGGGAAGACATATCCATGACTTGGAAAACATTTCCATGTTCCCCAACCCTTCTCTCTCATATTAATTGTTATTAAATTAATAAAATAATCAAAAAAGAAGAGAGTGGTTCATGGAAATAATTCTTAACACCAAAATGAGGTCAGTTGACCTATCTCCAGTATTTTCCCTTTCTTTTAAATAAAATTAAATTCCTTTTTAATTTTATTGACTCTTATTAATAATTATTTCATTCTGCAACCTAAAAGTATATCCCTTTCATAAGAAGGCCTCCTCCATACTAGAAGATGTTGTACCCAAATTATTCAACACAAATCTGGATGTAGTGATAGCCAGTCACCCCTAGTCCATCCCAATCACCATGAGGATATGAGACTAAGAAGTTGTAGGAACCACACAACTTGACTCGTGAATCCACCATTTCCTAATCCAAATCATGGTTCTTGTTGTCACTACCACAACTCTGTTTCATCCCCGAAATCCAAATCTAAACTCATGAATGTGATCCATTATTCCAAACAACAAGTGTATAATGATTTGTATTCCCCAATATTGTCAAATTATTAATCATATGATTACCAATGATGACCACCAGGAATGAAGGTAGATTGATACATACCACAAAATGAGCCCCAATAGATGACCATTTCAGTTTTTCCATCGTCAATGGGATCCAACAAATAGGAAATTATTAATTCAAAAGAACCATAAAGGATAAATAAGTATCAAATTAATAGATCTAGGAAGATAAAATAAATGTTAAAAAACCCATGGAGATTGATCCATGAATAATTTGGAGAGGATTAATTCATGTTTTTCTCAAACTTTAAATGAGGATAAAACCACAAAGAAAACACCATACCATGATTTAGATCAATCCCTGATGAAGAATGATCACACGTCATTGTCGTTGATAAGATCCACAAGTAGTGTTGTAATAGATATTATTTTCAGTACTTTAATCATTGATCTATGATCCTGATGTCCATTAATGTTCCTCCATTCTCTCAAATCAATTCTCAGGGTTATAAGTATTACCCTACAAATTGGATATAACAACATTTTTATAGAGGGAAATAGGTCATTATGCCAATGGTATAAAATAAAAATATAAATAAATTTTATTTGTTAAAATGCACCTACGATGATGCTTTCACAAAATCCAATGCCCAACCAAGATTATATTATTCCTAGGGTAAACCCCGCATTATAAACTCAAGAGTGGTCTCATACTTCCGATCTGATAATCCATTGGAAGTTTTTCCACTTTTTCAAGAAAACTACATGTGTGTGATATTTAATGTATTTAATATAGTTCAAAAATTGATTTTAGGCACACCAAGCCACATAATATCATGTTGTCTCAACACCTGGATCTGAAAGTATTCATAGAAAGACTCCAAATTCTTACATGAAAAAATGGGACATTACTAAATTCAAGTCTCGAATACGAGTATTATCAACTTCTTAGCTTTTCTCCTTAATTATCATCACTAAAATGTATTCTAACCATGAAAATATAATGATATTATTATCATTTATATAAATTAATGTTACAAAATTATGAGTATTACCATTTTTGATTCATCTATCCCATCCATTAGGAAAAATGAAATCATTGTTCATGTGTACATGCAGACTACCTCCACGACAAGAAATAAGATTCATTTTTCATCAACACTCATAATTTGTTGATCCTATAATGGCTATGTGAGGAAATATGATTTTTATGAAATAATTAATTTTCTATTACATCAAATTCATAAACCTATTAATAATATGTTCAACAAACTGTTATCACTAATTCAGTCATTTAAAATGAGCGAACTATGAGGAAAATGATCTATTTCTTACAAGTAATGAATTTAAATAAATTATATTATTTTTATAATTATTTATAGTTCTAACATATCACATTAATAAAAACTATATAAAATCATTATACTTATTTTCTAATGATATTACAACTAAAGAATCTCATAATCCTCCATTAATCATGGTGGGTTCATGTTTGGGTCAGTTTCACCGGCATGAACAATAATATATAATTATTTCATGGATGAATATGAGAAATTATTTAATGGTTTCATATGACATAAATATTTAAATATTCAATTTTTATATCTTCTAATGTTATATCATCATTTAATTATTTAATTAGTAACACATGTTTCGTTCATTATGAATCGTCAAAAAAAGATCATTGTCAATTTCATCATCATGGTTTGTAATAAAAACTAACATAAAATGAAATTATAGATTTATAAAAAATCTTGTAACATCTATTCTAGTACCTTATATGATCTAATAGTGATATAATTTATAAAAAATAATATATAATGACAGGGATTTTATGGAACTATTTCAAAGCGATAAATATTACATACACTCAGTGTTGAAAATAGGTAGAAAATAGCTAATATATATGAATATAAGGATTATAAATAAAGTTTATAAATTATTATGTTTATGAATTTATATTTATGTATTTAATTAACAATATTTAATTATTCAGTAGGTTTGGTGCATTTTTAGAATGAATCAAGACCAATGTAAGGGTTTTTGTCTCAAATTCCTCTCTTCTATATATGATTGGTATTATCTAACAAATTTCATTTATGTGGTATATATACTTCCTATTTGATATATAATATCATGAATTATATTTTAATCATGGTATTTTTAGTTCAATTATAATACCACTCTTTCAATGGGTTTGGAATAAATTTTTACTCAAGTCATAATGGTTTTCTTTGTATCAAATCTGAATGTTTGAGACATGTTACAAATTATGAATTGTGTATAATTTGTATGTTTCTATATTTATTTAATATCCCAAGAATTATCTATAAATTTTTCCCTTGTAATTCATTGGATAAACTAAACCAATAACATTCGTTTCTTCATATGTATTTTTACTCAAGGGTCACCCCAATCGTAAGAGTTTTTGGAAACTCAATTTTCATTCATTAATCTATAATCATCCAAATAGAAATATTTAATATAATTTGGGTTTATTAGACCATTTTATTTTATTATATGGTATTCTAAGATTATATAAATGTTTAACCCATAAACCTATTTTTACAAGTTTTATGCTTCATAGAGTATGTTTCCCATAAGGAATATTGATAAATCAATTATCCATTCATTGAGTTACAATGTTTCATCTTGAACTTTTCTTCTCCATGCTCGAGTTATCCCACCAAAATATTTTATTATATGGTATTTTATAATCCACTATATTAAAATTAAATTTTAATAAAATTAATTTTTTTACTCTATATACAATTGAGTTTTAAACAATGTTATTTTGTAAATAATAAAAGGTGTTTCCTTTAACATTCACATGTTTTTTCTTACTCTACACATTTTTCAAGATATAATTTATGTCTTTCCAAGGATCGATTTTTATATATTCTTTTTAAACTTAAATATTTTTGAAGTATTTGAAATCACATTTTCAAAATTTAACTTTTAAATCATCATGTATGTTTTTATTTTATATTATTATTAAAAATGTTTTCTGAAATATATTTTCTGTTTTAACCTCCATTTCCATTATCAATATTAAAAGGATTTACCCTAATGAGGTTTATGTTTCTTGTTTTATCCTCTAATATATATATATATATATATATTATAATTTTGGGGATTGAACTCATGGTGTCAAACATTTCAATTATTGATCCCTTCTTGTGTGATGTCGTACAAAGATTGTTTTTGAGGGTTTTTTAATTTATGTCAAAAACCTACTTTTTTAATTAGATTCACTATGGATATGTTATTGTTCAATAATAAAATTTATTTCACTAGATTTTCTATGATCACTTTATTCCAGAATTGACTAAACCACATAATGATTACCATGTATGGTGTGAATGTACCATTATACAAATTAAGATTTATGCGTGTTCATATTAAAATAACATTTATTTATTAACATGGGGAAAATTATTATAATTCCAAATATTTTTATTCTAATATGGATGATTATTGGAAATTGGACTATTTATTGTTTAAACATCCACCATCTTCCACCATATGTATTATTATCATGTTATTCCATTTATTTTCTTAGGGAAAAGTATTAATATTCTTGATAATTATTAAATATTATTCCATGTTGAGTATGTATTGATATTTTTTATCCTTAATTATATGGATATCCATGTTTTTATTTATAAATAGGTCCCTTAGAGAATGGTATGAAAAATATTTTTGAATCTTATGGTGACTTCATTATATTAATCAAGTGATGGGTGGGGCATAAAATTAAATAACCCCTCAATGTGTTGATATTTCTCATGAGACAACAATTGTCAGGAACTGAATCTGGTCGCCACCAATACCGACACCAAGCCCAGAATGTGGAAAGGTCCGAAGGGCATTCCCTATCCCCACGGTCTATCATAAGTTCCCGAGTATCATTAATTTAGTTTTGGTAATGATTTACCCGAGTATGAAAGCATAAAACATTAAAAACAATCCATAATATAAATCTGAAATTTTCGATCCAAACAAGTCTTAAAAAAACCATAACTAAATAAATTGGTTTAAAGAAAATAAAATTTGTCCAAATACAAATAAAGACAGAATAAATACAGCCCCACGGACTCCCCACGACAAGGGGTTATCACCCACAATTCTCCACCACAACTCTGCACTAAGGATAGGAAATAACACCCCGAACCGCCACCACCCAAAGCCTTTCCTTTACCTGAGTCAAACATAACAAAGTATACTTACACCCAAGGGGTTTAAGTGGTATTTGATCCTAATACCAATAGGATAACACCCAATTATTCCAAATTTCATGCAATACAAGGTGAAAAATCAAGCAGTTTTAAAATGGAAAGAAAAGTAGTGATAAATTACAAGAAACGTAACTTTGAATTGATTTTTTTTTTCAAAATAAAACATTCAGAATGTTAAAAAACTTAAAAATAAATGTTAGATACTGTAATTGAAATACAAACACACCCTAAGACTATGGAAAATACTACAAATCCAATGAGCAACAAAATCGGGAACACCCCTTGGCACTAGATTGTATCGGGCCCTATGTACCTCGTACCTCGGTGTAAATTAACCACATAAAAATCTGTTCTCATGAACAATACACTATTAGGGAACATAAAAATTACCTATTGGTCCCCAATAATTATCCATATAGTTTTCTTAGAGTTTTATTTAGCCAAATTCTAAGTGAAATAGGGACAAAACCCACCTGATTCACTAGCCGTACTAGTACAAATCCGTCCACCTAGGTACCTGGGCTTCCCCCTTTGTGCTAAATTTTTTTCAGAAAGATACATATATCCATTTTCATATAAAACATCACTACTAGTCACATAAAAATAGTACAGTATCTCTACACACATTATACCACTTAAATCACACAACAAAACATTTTTAATTTTTTACAAACAACTTCACAAAAACTAACAATGCGTTGCACACAATAATACCCTTTAAACCCCCACTTTGAACATTGTGTGCATAATAATAGTTTATAGAGAATAATTTTCAACACCAAAAACATTTATATAAACCCATTACAGAAGTTATAAAACAACCCCAATAAGCATCACATATAATAGGCATGTAAAACACCCAATTTGACACTAAATTGGCACTCAAAAAAATCATTTACTTAAAAAACGTCTCCGAAAACCAATTTATTAGAAACAACCAAAGAATAAGAACATTGAAAACATTGTTTTCATCCCTAATAAAGTTCAATAAAATCATCTAAATAATTATAGGGAAGCCCTTAATGAACCAATAAAAGATTTATATGAAAACCCCCAATTTCACCAAATATAGGCACTTAAAATTCATTTTATTTATAATTTACACTAAAACTAATTTTTTCAGAAACAATCAAATTAAATATACATGAAAATACCATAAAAACATCATCTAGGTCATAAATATTTCATACCAAAATGAATCACCTACCAAATCAAAGGAAACCCTTGAATCACCGAGTGAAAATCAAGTCGCACCACTGCCGCACAAAGAGGGACTTATATCGAACCTAAAAACACAATAATTGACCAAGAAAACCCATGTTTGAACCCTAGGTTATAATATTAGGAGAATGGGAAGAATTAGGAATTTTAATGGAGGAAAAAGAGTAAGAATTGAGAGAGTTATGACCTATTCAAATCTGGATGATTTGAGAAACCCTATGAGGTTCTACACTAACTCGCGATGAATACGAGTTCCAAAGAGAGGGGGAAATAGAATGGGCACACAGATGGGTTCAGTGGTCTTGGGTGACACTTATAATCACATAAAAATCCTTAAATTTGAATAAGTTATTAATTAATCATTTTTTTAATCTAGAAATTGGCATTCGTGCTAGACCAATTCCTTAAATAAAAACCCAAATCCACCATTATTATGGATTTTAAAGGGTAAAAATTGAAATGGTGGTGTTAAAAGGTCAGGGGAGGCCATTTAGGAATTGTAATGGGTGAAAAATATTAAAAAATGAAATAGTTATAAAAGAAACAAAATTGGTTATTAAATATGGAAATGGGCTAATAGTTTCTCCCAAATCCTCAAAACATACCATTTCCTAAAAAAAATATTTGAAAACCCAAAAAACAAAGCATTAATGGAAATTAAATGAAATTGACCTTTAAAATAAGTCAAATATGTGAGAATTCTTCCCAACATGAATGACTTTCCACCTCAGAAATCAACCAGAATATTGATTGGAAAACAAGAACGAGTACTCTTCCTCAACCCATGACTTCGGCTCCCATGTATCATGTGCATCATTCCCATGATTCCAATGAACCCAGACCAATGGAATGGACTTCCCTTGAATCACCTTCTATAGGGAGTCCACTATTTTCACTGGTAGCTCAACAACATACAAATTAGGCTCTATCTACAGTTATTCTCATCTCATCACATACGACAGATCCAGGTTGTATTTCTTTAACTGGGAGACATAGAAGACATCATTGATGGATATCAACTGAGTAGGTAAATCCAAGGTGATCTCAAAGGTCTTTACATACTACGGCGTCAACTTCCATTGCTTCCCCAATCGACGATGGCCTAGACGAAGCGCCACATTCAAGAATACCCTGTCACCCACAGAAAACTCTAGGTATCGACACCTCTAGTCATCATATGATATATTTATATTCTAAGATGTAAATAAACGTTTCCTGATCAACTTGAACTTCTTAGACGTCTTATGCACCAGACTAGGCCCCAACAGTGAGGTCTCACCTACCTCATCCCAACACAAGGGGGACCGACAATGCCGACCATAGAGCGCCTCAAAAGAAGCCATTCAAATTGAGGATTGGTAACTATTATTATAATAAAAATTGACCAACCCAAAATGGCTATCCCAGGAACCTCCAAATTCTAGGACACATGCACAGATCATGTCCTCCAAAATATGATTTTCCCGATCAGTCTGACCATTCGTCTAAGGATGGTATACTGTTCTCATATTAATCTAAAACCCCAAGGCCTTATGAAGGCCTTCCAAAAACCAAGAAGTGAAACTAGGGAATCTATCTGAGACAACTGCTGATGGAATGCCATAGAGTATCACCACCTCTTGAAGATACAAATGTTCTAACTCATCCACTGTAGTTGTATCTCTAATTAGAATGAAGTGAGATAATTTTTCCATACTATCAATCACCACACAAATGGAATTATTACCCCATGGTGTACGAGGTAAGCCAACAATGAAGTCCATGGAGACCTCATCCCACTTCTAGGTAGGAATGGGTAATGGTTGGAGCAAACCAGAGGGCCTTTAATGCTATGCTTTCACCTCCTGGCATGTATAGCATCTCAACATAAAGTTATCTATGTCTCATCTCATACCAGGCCACCATAATTGCTAATGGACATCATAATACATATTGGTGGCACCCGGATGGATATCCCACTAAGACAGGTGGATTTCCTCCATCACCACCTTCTGTATATATAATGGCACTACTAAATGGCCCTTGAAGCACAAGATGCCCTCAAGAGATGACGACCAGTCTGAGGATGTATCCCCACCATGAAGAAACTACTTCGACCACTAACAAAGCTCATCACTAGGTTGTTCCCATCGAATCAACTCCAACAGGGAAGGAGTCAATTGGATTCTCTCCAAGAACATACCTCCACTGTGATCCCTGTTCTCCACATGCATCTGAGAGAAGAGACCCATTAAAGTCCACTAATCACTGGACATTCTCAAAGCCTTCACTATAACTCTTCTTCTCAAATCATCGGCCACCACATTACCCTTTCTTGGGGTATAGATAATGTAATAGTTGAACCCATGTAAGAACTCGATACAACGACACTACCTCAAGTTGAGTTCCTTCTGTGAGAAGATATAGGCCATGCTTTGGTGATCTGAGTAGACCAAAAACTTCTCCCCAAAGAGGTAGTGATTCCAAGTATTCAAATCATGCATCACCACTGCCGAATCTAAGTCATGGGTCGGGTATTACTTTTCGTGTGGTTACAGTTGGCGATATCCATATGCCACCATGTGCTCATCCTTCATAAGCACGCACCCAAGACCCATACCTGAAGCATCACAATAGACCACATACCCCTTTCCAGCCTCTGGAAAAATCAGCACGGGGGTGGTAGTCAACCACCGCTTCATCTCCTCGAATGATACCATACATTATATACCCCATACAAACTTTACCCCTTTCTGGGTGAGTGCGGTCATTGGTGAAGCAATCTGAGAGAAATACCGAACCAATCACCTATAATAACAAGCCTGGCTAAGGAAACTCCAGATCTCAAACACATTCTTTGGTTGCACCCATGACATGACCGCACTGATCTTGTCGGGGTCCACTGAAACCCCCTACTCCAAGTTCACATGTCCCAAAAATTTCACCTCCCTGATCCATAAAGTTCACTTTGACAACTTTTCATAGAGATGGTGATCCTGTAAGGTTCCCAAAAGGATCTGTAAGTGATGTTCGTGTTCCTCCTCAGAGCCAGAGTATACTAGAATGTCATCCACGAACACCCCAATGAAGGAATTGAGATATTGATGGAACACCCTGTTCATGAGTACTGTAAAGACCATTGGAGCATTGGTCAATCCGAATGTAATAACCCGACAATTTCTTTTTTTATTTTCAAATAGACCGATTTATGGGTGAGTGGTAACCGGAAAACCAAGCACGGGTTACAGATTCAAAGTAGCCAAAAAAAGAGTTCAAAATTAAAAATTAAAAATTCAAAATACACAACATCCAAGAGAACTCGAGTCATGAGTACCCACAGCTTCCTACATCACATCTGGTTTCCTGCCATCATCATTACCCTCGACAACATATCCGCCCTTCCATCACTGTCCTCACAGATAGTCGGAGAATAATCCAGAGTCCATCGTTGTCGTTCCATTGCATATCTCTTATTCTTGCCCACAGAGAAACTCATCGGGTAAGAGCCAATGTCGTCATCCAAGAAAAAGAGTCAAGAACCACGGAACAATCACCCAAATGCTGACCAACTAGATCAAAGTATGTAGATTCAAAAAAACTACTTCAAACAGAATGAAAACACGAACAGAACAGATTCAAGGAGAAGATTCAAAACAGGAGAATCATGAATCACACAGCAAGACTCATAGATATTCGCATAAAAAACCTTAACTAGATTCGAGATCACAAGGGTTGAAATCCATCACCTTATCCAGCCACCTGAATGCCAACACACCAAAAAGATGGTCCCGCCACAATCCAAACCCAAAATCTCATCGCCGCCTCCAAAACCTCACTCGAAGCCCGCCGTGAATCTCCCAATTCACCCATCCCATCGAAATGAGTATGCAAATCACATAAAAGGTACTTAACCATGAACCTTCACCACGTCGCCAAAAAAACCCTATCAGGTTTTGGGATAGAGCAAGGAGGAGGCGACCAATAGTGAAACCATCGGGAGATCGAGCCCACTATGCCACGAGCCGCACGCCCTGAGCCGTCGATTTGGAAAGACAAGGGGAGAACGCCGCCGGCCTAAGATGAAGAAGGTAAAGGTAGTGATAGGTGGGAAACCCTAGCATCATGGAGCCCCTTATGGGCGCATCTCCATCCTATTTAAACCTATATAGAATAATCAATCTGAAGGGAATAACCAAATACTCAAAGTGGTTATACTTTCTTCGGAAGGCTGTCTTTGGGATATCTGACTTCCTCACCCCGAGTTAATGATACCCTAAATGCAGGTCTATCATTGAGAACCAAGTTTCCCCCTTCAAATGATTTAACAAATCATCTATTCTTGTCAGAGTGTATTTGTTCTTAATTTTTACCTTATTCAGCTTCCGGTAGTTAATGCACAACCAGAGAGATCCATTATCCTTTTTCGTGAACAGCACAGGAGCGGCCCAAGGAGAGATACTCGGGAGAATAAATCCTTTGTATTCTAAGTCGTCTAACTATATATTTAATTCCCTCAGCTCAGTGGGGGATATACGATATAAGGGAAGAGATATCGGTTGTGTTCCCGGCACCAGATCAATCGAAAACTCAACATCCCTCTCTTGGGGAAAACCTGAAAAATCATCTGGGAATACCTCTAAAAACTCATTCACTACATGAGGTAGTGCACCATCAAGTTCAATACCATCATAATCTAGCATGAGATAAGATTAATGAAAGATAATACTACCCAAATCTAGGAGTGGATGCCCTGCGCGACCAGACTGAGGATCCCATTCTCCACGAAAAACCTGACGACTCCTATCAGGTGCTGTGAATCTCACTCACCGTTTGTAGCAATAAATGTGTAACTAGAAGTGTACTAGAAAATCCATTACATGTATTATTTCAAAAAGTTCCATATCTAGGACCAATAGGTCCTACTCCATCTAATCCCCTGATACAGAAATCACACACGAGGGGCATCCGAGACCCGACTCCTTCTTCTTTCCTAGTGGCGTCACCAACTCCATCACAAAAGACAACAACTCGGTTGGTAAATTCAGAGGGTCCACAAAACAGGAAGAAATTAATGAAACATAGGCACCAATATCAAAAAGGGCAACATCTATAGAAAATTAAATCAAAACAGTACCTCGAACTGTCGATGGTTCTACCTCTGATCCTGCTGGTGCCTGATCCGCCACATGGAGATGTATGATCTCTTCCTGAGGACGAATGCTAGTCTGTGGCTGTTCCATGAATTGGATATACCTAGAAGATGACCCATCCCTACCACCGTGGCCTTCAAATCGACACCCCCCAATCCTCTACGGCTTGGACTGTGCTGGAACTCCTCTTGATGCAACTGACCCTACCCCACTAGGAAGTGGACATGCCACCCCACAGAAGCACTCTAAATTCACCATGCCTCCACACTGGTAATAAGGATTTAGAGTAATTGATCATTCTAGTCGGATGTGCCTGTGCTTTCCACACCAATGGCACCCGAATGATCTCGCATCAAAAGTCATAGAAGAAAATTTCCTGGAAGAGTGTCCTGAACCGCCATCTCCTTTCTTCAACAGTTCCTCCCACTTACTTTTCTTCTCTAAGGAGATTCCACTGATCACTACTGATACTGAACCAGAGAAACCAACCCTTAAATTCCTATCAATCTCCACCATACAATCCCGGTCAACAACCTCAGCATAGGTCCTAAAATTGAACAAGTAAACGTGGGAGTATATCTCTGGTCGCACGCCTTTCTTGAACCTATGGGAAATCAATTGTTCATTCGAGAAACTTTAGGGGAATACCGAACCAACAAAGTGAAACAGTTGGAATACTCCATAATAGAAAGATTCCCCTAAGCAAGGTCCATGAACTCTATGGACCTGGCATATGACAAGACCTCAGGGTAGTACTGTTCATTGAAGACAACCTAGAAATCTCCCCAACGCATCTGCTCACTCTTCCCAGTATGAAGCACTAACTCCCACCACTTACAGCTGGGAACCTCTAATAGAAAGGGGGAACACTTCACCCTTAGCTCCTCTGGTGTATCCAGGAACTCAAATATATGCACGATCTTCTCAATCCATTCCTCTGTTTCCTGGTGTTATGAGCTGCCTCAGAAGTTAGGAGGCTTCTTTTTTAGAAACTCCTGAGATTTATCTTTTCTAGGACCCATCTCTTATTACCTAGAAGGAATAGGAGCAGGATTTGGTCCCTGCCCTAGAACTTAGATAGCCCGAACCATAGCCTCGACTAGCCTCTGATCAATAGGAGTGGGAGAACTCTCTCCGACTTCCTCTCGTTGGTGCTTGGGAGATTTCTGGGGAGGCATGTTTCTACAAAATGAAAAAGTCACAAAACAATAATCAATACCACAACTCTGAAAATTTTAATCAAATACATCAAATATAAATAATCTAAATACATTCCAGTAATAGAAGAAACAACTACTCCACCTTTTCCCGATGTCCACGTGTGGTTTGCAGCCCACACGTCTCACCTGGAAGTGAAGTAAATCCATAAATTCCAACATCCCTTGGTCACCCAAGGTCTTCCATGAGAGGTGCAGTCCAGAAACCCTACTCACAACTAAAACCTCGAGCCCCAACAGTCATAGCTTATGTATATCCCGACTCATCCAAAATAGCAATATAATCCAAACAACATTAACCTCATATGATACCATTTTTTCATGAACCGAATTTGGTTTCCACCAATACAGGAACCAAAACCAGCCCGTGGAAAGGCCCGAAGGGCGTTCTCTATCCCTATGGGCTGGAACAAGTTCCCAAGTATCATTAATTTAGGTTTGGAAATGATTTACCCACGCATGAAAGCATAAAACATTAAAAGCAATCCATAATATAAATATGAAATTTTCGATCCAAACAAGTCTTAAGAAAAAACAAGAACTGAATAAATTGGTTTAAAGACAATATAAGTGGTCCAAATAAAAATAAATACATAATAAATACATCCCCAAGGACTCCACATGAAAATTTTTCATCACCCATAAGCCGTCTTCACAACTCTGCACCAAGGATGGGAACTAGCACCCCGAACCGCCACCACCCAAATACTTTCCTTTACCTATGTCAAACATAACCAGGTATACTTAAACCCAAGCAGTGTAAGTAGGTTTTGATCCTAAGACCAATAGTATACCACCAAATGATTCAAAAGTGCATTCAATACAAGGTGAAAAAGCATGTAGTTTTAATATGCAAAGAAAAGCAGTGATAAATTCCAAGAAACATAACATTCAATTGAAAACTATTTTCAAAATAAAACTTTCAGAATGTTAAAATCTTCTAATAATAAATGTTATATAATTTAATTCACATTCAAACACACCATAAAACTAGGTAAAATACCACAAATCCAATGAGGAACAAAATCGAGAACACCCCTAGGCACTAGATTGTCTCGGGCCCTATGTACCTCATACCTCGATGTAAAGTAACCCTAGAAACATCTATTCTCGTTCATGAGACACTAGAAGAGAACATAACCATAACCTAGTGGTCCCCAATAAACATCCATATAGTTTATTTAGAGTTGTCTTTATCCAAATTCTATGTGAAACAGGTACAAAACACATTCGGTTCACTAGCTGTACTAGTACAAATCCGTCCACCTAGGTACCCGGGCTTCCCCCTTCATGCTCAAACAATTTCAGAAAGATAAATATATCCATTTTTATATAAAACATAACTAATGGTCACATAAAAATAGTACAGTATCTCTACACACTTTATAAAACTTAAATCACACAATGAAACATTTTTATTTTTTTTACAAACAACTTCACAAAAACTAACAATGCTTTGCACACAAAAATCCCCTTTCAAACCCCACTTTGAACACTGTGTTCATAATAATATTTTTGAAATACGAATTTTCAACACCTAAAACATTCATATAAACCAATTACATGAGTTATAAAACAACCCCAATAAGCATCACATAGAATAGCCATGTAAAACACCCAATTTGACACCAAATTGGTATTCAATAAATCATTTACTTAATAAAGGTCACCCAAAACCAATTTTACAGAAAAAAAAGGAGAATAACATTAAAAACATTATTTTCAGACGTAATATAGTTCAATAAAATCAAATAAATAATTATAGGGCATCTTTTAATGAACCAATAAAAGATTTATATGAAAAACCCCCAATTTCACCAAAAATTGGAACTTAAAATTTATTTTCATTATAATTTCCACTAAAACCAATTTTTATAGAAACATTAAAATTAAATAGACATTAAAATACCATAAACACAGCATATAGGTAACAAATATTTCATACCAAAAGGAATCACCTACCATATTAAAAGAAAACCCTTGAATCACCGTGCGAAAATCATGTCACACCACCGCCGCACCAAGAGGGACTTAGATCGAACCTAAAACCACAAGAATTGACCAATAAAACCCAATGTTAAACCCTTGGTTTGGATAGGAGGAGGAATGGTCGAATTAGGAATTTTAATAGAAGAAAAAGAGTAAGAATTGAGAGAGTTATGAAAGAAAGAAGTTACCTCTTCAAATCAGGACGATTTCAGAAACCCTATGAAGTTCTGCACCAATTAGCAATGAATACGAGCTCCAAAGAGGGAGGAAAAAGTATGTAAGCTCAGATGGGTTCAGTGGTCTTAGGTGACACTTTGAATCACCAAAAAATCCATAAAATTGAATAATTTATTAATTAAACAATTTTTTTTAAACTGGAAATGGGCTTTCGGGATGGCCAAATTCGTTAAATAAAAACCCAAATCCACAATTATTATGGATTCCTAAAGGGTACATATTGAAATGTTGGTGTTAAAAGATCAGGGTAGGCCATTTAGGAATTTTTATGGAGGAAAAATATTAAAATATTAAATAGTTATAAATGAAAAAAAATTGGTTTTTAAATCTGGAAATGGGCTCACGGTTTGGCTCAAATCATAAAAACTCACCCTTTCCCCCAAAAAAGCTTGGGAAACCCCCAAAAAAATCATGAATGGAAATTAAATTATATTTCCCTTTAAAATAAGTCATTTATATTTCAAAAAAGGTTTGGGTATTTGGATTATTTCTTTCCAATTTCACAAGATTTCTTGATTTCAGTCTCAAGGACAAGTAGATATGTTAGCATAAGGCCTTGAAATAATTTTTTTGATATCTAGAAATTTTCACCCCATCAGTATGAGATCAGTATTTTTTATATCCAAATTTTATTTTTTTTTCATGGACATACCATACTCTTAATTTCAAGTTTATTATAGCTTCATGTTGTTTATATATTTTGTTAAGAATATTCATTCCATGTTTATTCCATGATTTATTTACTTGTATGTTTTCCCATACTGAGTGTTTGATCTCACCCATTATTATGATTCTATTTCCATGGTTTGTGAATAAAAGTAGTACATGCAAAATTTTTATAAGGATATCCCATATGGAATAATTTATGTGAGATTTTAAAGACCGATGATTGAATAATTAGTTTCATATATAGTGGTAGAAGATGTCCACTTGATATAAATAACAAATTCTTTATTAGTTTATGATGTTTCCTAATTATATAAAATTAAAAAACTAAAAATATTCTTCAAATGAAAGATATTAAATAATTTTTATTGATTGGTAATTATAGATAGTAATATCATTGATTTTACAAATGGTATTAAATAATGGTTTTATAGTATGCTTTTATGGAAACGAATCAAAAAGAACGGGTCTAGGGAATCACATATACCACCATTGAATTATTTGACTATCCTATATTAAGGGGATACTAGGGATATGAACTCTACTAATAATTGAAAGATATTATATAATTTAAAATTGAGGCATTACCTTAGTTACACTTAGTCTAAACACCTATTAAATCTATAATATAATAAAACTAATGGAATAAAAAGATTTTGTAAGATTTAATTTAGGATAATGGAATATTGAGATAACCTCCATGAAGAATAATAGAATAAAGAATTTTATATAGAGATTTTATGCTAAAATTTATGACGATAGGCTCCCATGAAAAATTATAATTAATATAAACCAATTAGGAAGGAAGGTCCACTTGGGATAGATAAGAGGGAGAGGATACCTTCATAAATATTATGGAAAATTGAAATATATCCAAAATCCTATGTTTTGGGGATTTATAAAATATGTTTTGGGTTAGAAAGATTAAAATACCCCCCCCCCACACACACATTTAAATAACAACCTAGAGCTCTACCAGGTACCCAACATAAGCTTCCAAGTATCCAATGGTGTTGGATGATATACTATAACAAACTAAGTACCACTGATTACAAATTCCAAGTGCAACAACTACCCAATCCTACATCAAAACTTGTCTCTATTTATCCTTATCCTTTAATCCAATCCTAAAATCATCTAACATTTCACTAATTAAAAGATACCTCAAATGTTATTATAAAAATATATTTAGAATGGAATATTAACTTGTTATGTTTAGGGTATTTACATAAAAAACCTCTTCTAGGAAATACCAAAGAAAGTCCTATTATATTGATATGATTAATTAATGATTTAATAGAATCACTCTAAAAATACCTAAATAAGATCAATTGAGTCAAAGGAAAAGGAATATGAAAACCAAAAGAGGAATAAAATATATATAAATAACCTTAATTACTTTCATAATGCCTCACAATTTTCCTAACTCTAAGGGGAGAGATAAAAAGATGAAAAGGATAAGAGTTAGAACCCCCTTTCCATCATCCCTATAAACATAATAACCCCCAAGTGGATTCTAAAAATATGGGTAGAAATTCCCTAATTTCATTTATTTTATATAATCAATGTTTGGGCCTACCCAGTACCAGGTTTCTCCCCATGTATCTAGGAAAAGACCATTTATGGTGGAAATCAAGAGGTAATGTACTACTATTATTTTGAAAAAGTTCCTAGTGGTCAAGGACAAGGTAATATATGTAATAAAATAGATACCTCTATTCCCTTTTCATATAAAAAAATTGGAAACTTCTTCTAAGTATTTTATACCCATATTTTAACATCCAAAACATCTCATTGGTCACATAAATAATATATAAAACTTCCCACTTTTGATCCAAATTCACAATATCTAATTCATCCATCCACCAAAATGATAGAATACCAACCCTCCCTCTAGTTCACTAAAATGAAAAGGCGTAGTTTGTCACACAATATATAATAATATATTATATCATTTTTATATAGGTTTTGAGATTAATTAAATTTCATCAGGATTGGGGATTGGATAAGAACTTTTCATCATCATGAAATAACATTATCATTTAGAATAATCTATACATGAATTTTTTTCCTTTGATAATTATTTCATGTTATTGTTCTCTTTACATTATACCCTATTTTAATTATTTTTTTAATATATCTATTAAATGTTATATTATATATCCACGATAATTATCTCTCAATTCTTTCATCTTTGTTTCATATTCTAAGTTAGTAAAAAATAATTATTATTTAATTTCAAAATTTGTGTGGAATAATCCCATAATTTATATAAGATTACCAAAACTTATATATGAAATAAATATTCAATAATATATTCCATTACCTATACCATGGTGTGATTCCAAATTTTACATAGTGTGTCATACTACAGTCAACCATTAACTTTATGGACCACTGTATGGTATTTTTGTTTCCCAATATGTTTGTTCGTTTCTATATATTTAAATTCCTTCTAAACACATTTTTATTAAAGTGTCTTGTTTTACCACGTTGCAGTTTTCAAAAAAAATATATCATGTCTAAAAAAATTATATTACTCTTCATTTACCCTTAAAATAAATTATAACACTAGATTACACCCATTAAATTTATTGAGAATATAAATTACCTCCTTTAAATTCATTCTATTTGAGAAATGTTGACTTTTATCTCCCATTTCATCTAGTATCACTCCATGATTCATTTTTACCTTTAATATCTGGATGATATGTATTCAAGTTTCATTTTTTTTTTCTTTAAGTAGTTTTATTATGAATTATCTTTAAATTTTCTTTTAAAAAATCACATAACTCCATGTTAAAACACGGTTTTACCAACCATGGAATGGTTTATATGGGAGTTCTTTCAACTAGATTCCTTATACTACAATATCAATCTACCTATATAGATATTTGTGAAGTTATGTTAGAATTTGTGTATATTATAAAGGTTTTTTAATCATTATTAACATAAGGTTAAATCTAGTAATTTTTTTACCTTGTACATGATATTGGAATTAAATTTCATTTACGGTTTTGTTTCTAGAATGGAGTATTTACTATTGAGAATGAGTCTCATTTCAATTATAGAATTATGACTATGATATTTCTAATGCGTGATGGATAAATATTCAAGATAGCCTGGGACACCTTTTGGTTGAAGATAAAGTCACATGAGGATCATGTAGGAATATTTACTCTCTACTAATTTTTTTCTCTTCATGTTTGGAAGAAATATAAAGTAATAATTATTGTAAATGAATTTTTAGAGATTTTAGTGACATATAGATGGGTATATTTCAATCTATTAGATTAATTACTTCTATTTTTTGATATATAGGAGTGCTGGTTTTGGTTTTGTTGGAATGTAGTGAATTAGAGGGATTATTTTTAGTGGCTTCTTTAATGTTGATTTTTTGGTTTAAAGTAGGTTATTATTTCCTTCATCTATTTTTTATACCTTATAATAAGATGATACTTATATTTATCAAAATTAAAGGAGTAAATTTGATTATATGATTTTGATTATGTTATTTTGGGTGGTTTTATTAGAGTAGTTATTTATTATTTGTGTTTTAATGTGGAAGTTGGAATTGTTATGGATGGTTATAATACAAAAGGAGGAGGAATAAGTAGATACAATATAAATTTAATAATTAATAACAAATAAGGATTTTCTATGGTCACAGATTATATAGAAGAGGCTATATTCTAGATTTTACATTCATTTATGAATTTTAAAACTATATATTGTTTGTGTCACAATCTTCAAGAAGATGAGGACATTTTGGAAGTTCTTATGGATGATTGATGAATGGTTTGATGGTTGGGTTTACTTTATGGTTTCATTGTGACTAAATGAACCCTTAGTTTTGAGTCTTGATATATTAAATAGATGTAACATTTTTAAATTTATTTATTTAACTTAATGTATTAGAATATTCCTTTATTTTATTTTAAGTTAGATTCTATAAGAGCAATGGTTTAGATATAATCATTTCCTTTATGATTTTTTTCTTATCTATGTATTTTAATGGACTCATTGAGAGTATGATATTGTAGATATGGTGGGATGTTTAACATAATTTGTCACTTTTTAGATCCTGTTAGTGAGGTTCTAGTTGATGGGGTAACGATGTGTTTGTATCCTTATCTTATATATATTATTTTAAGATACAGAGATAGGTTATTCTCTACATGAATCACCACCCATGTAAATGAAGTGTGGTTTTCCCCAACATCTATGTATTATGTGGATTGTTGGATTTATAGCTGAGTGAGAATTTATACTTAACCTACACGGATGCATGGTTTGATTATGGGAATTGTAATGAATTATATTTTTCTGTGTATTATTTTTAAACATTATATGGAATTAATTTGAGACTAGGCATTGAGACGGTGTGCGATTATAAGGCCTAGTGTGTCTAGAGTAATTTTTTTAATAATATTAAAATATTAAATAGCATGCATGTACAGTTTTCCAAAAAAAAGGAGAATATCTTTTAAATATGGTCCTAGATCAAAAATTTGATGGCACTGTTGTGTTCAGAGTAGCGAGTTTTCCCTAGCCGCAACCTAACATTAGCTAGCGCTAGTCAGCTGTGAAAAGTAGTTAATGGAATTTTAATAAATAAAATAAAAATAATACTTTTTTGTTTTAAAGTTTCACATTGACATTTATTTTTTATTATCCATTTAATAATGGATTCAGGGTTAGGCGCATAACCCTATAATTTCTTGGAGGATCTGGAGAGAACCCTATAGAACTCTCTCAATGGAAATCGACAACAGATCTTGGATCAGAGATCCACAAACATAGTTTTTGATAGATATCACTAATGGTGGGGATGAGATGATCGATCCTCTTTAGAAATATATCTAATCTTAAGGTACTACTTGTTTTTTTTGGTTTTCTATTTCCATGTTCATATATTCAACAATGAACATGGACCGACCCACGAATAGGTTGATTCACAGTTTGCTCATTCTTGCGGGATAAGCTATGATTGTGGGTTTTTATCAAGTTTTTTATTATAGAGATTTGGTTTTGATTTCTTGATCATTATTATAGGAATGGATCGAGGTAAGAATGAACAATAGCTAAGGTTCGTTCCTTGGGTTGTTCTTATGCTTTTTCTTCCCTGATATTCTTCGTGTTCTTCGTGTTCTTCATGGTTTATAATGATTGATGATTACACCTTCATTTCTCATCACAAAAATCTTAAATTGAAAAATAAAAATCATGAAAACCTATAATACGTAAAATGATGATGGTGATGGACGAATCGATGTGATTCTGGAGATATCATACTTTGTGTTATTTACATGCGGGTGATCAAAATCAGATTTTAGAGCGGATTAAAGTCCCAAAACACACTGAGTTGGTGTTTCAATTGTGAGATGAACTTGTATATCTAGTTTTGATGTGAATGGAGAATTATTTTGAACACTGGAGGATCAGACGAGGCACTTGATAGAAGAACGATGGTTCTGGAAAACCGTGATCAATACGGTGTGTAACACAGGGTTACTAAGCATGTTTCCCCCACTCAATGGAGGCTAGGGTTTCAGGAGTTGGTTAATCTCGACACAGTATGTGACCCAGTCACATGGTGTGTAGTCCACTCTTAAAGACTCGACATGTATCTATGGAGATACAAGGACATGGTATAGAGAAAACAGGTTTCCTACGTGGCTTGTACCCCACCACATACTGTGTCCAGACCGGTAACACCGTTTATCACATGTACTGGTACATGGGTAGCCATACACAGGTTGACATCGTGTACTGGAACATATTCAGAGTACACGTGTGAACCCTGGATGAAAGGACACAACATGTGACCCTTCTACACAACATGTACCGATAAACTACACAACATGTTTTAAGCGGTAACGCCCTGACCCCTAAATCCTAGAGTCAGTTTATTATTTTATTACATTGGCATGATTATAAGTAACAAAATAATGAAGGAATTATCATCTTATTAGTATTTTAAAATAGATTACATACATAAACTTTTCATTACAATTCAACAAATAAAATGAAATATTGATAATTATTTGAGAACACCAATATTTTCCTAGAATAACCCTACATATAAATTATAAAACACTTCTTGGAATCCTGGGAAAATAAAACATAAGAAAAGGGTGAGCTTATATTCTCAGTAAGGTTAAACAATATAGTGGAACCTATCATAAATAAGCATAACATTTTATGGAAAGATATAAAACTAAAACATGATACTTATAAAAAAATCTTTATCATAATATGGAATGAATAAATCAAATAATGCAATTTAAACATTCACATGGATATTATACTTTTTGAATTATCACATGAAATATCAATAACTAATTTCATAATGAGGTAATTCATAATGTTGGACATTATAACTATAATGCCAAGGCCTCATGAAAAGACCATACATAACCATAACATCAAGACCTTGTGATAAGAAACTAATTTTTCTTATTAGACCTACTAATTCATCGAGGGGATATAGAGGGCCCCACCTGTCACTTATTATGTCTAATTCAATACTCTTATGAAATGAAAAAAACATAACAAACACATTCGTATTAAAACGAGCAAACAAAATGTTAATACTTTAACCATAAACCATGAATGGTATCAAAAATAACACATCCACAGTAAAACATACCTTAAACCACTCAATAAAATATTGAATATTGTATCATAATTAATAATCCTCCATTAAGCATAAAATCCAACAAATGAAGTTGGCATAGATGAAAATAAACAAATGAAATCATTAAAACTATTTGAGAGAAATATCCCTTTTTAATTTGAAAAAGTCACACAATAATAAATGAAAACATTTATTTAAAAAAACAACCTTATAATCTTGTAGGGGAGGCTTCAAAACATTAATGCATCAAGATGGTAGAAATAGCTGCTCGTTCCATATAAGTTAACAACATTCTTTCCTTAATTTGTTGAAAATCTCATGAAGTACCTCATTTGGAAAATGATAGAAAAATTACATTCAAAACGTTTTATAAAAAGTAAACCATTGGTTAAAATGAATTTAAAGAATATTAATAATTTTTAAAAATAAATTCTAAGAAACATGGACATGGATGATAAAGATATCCCAGTAGATACTTTTGTATAAATAACCTTGGATAATAATGAGACTGTGAAATTAACCCTTACCTTGTAATTTCCTTTAGTTGAGGGTGTGTTAATCTCATGTATAATGGATAAACCATGTTATTAAATTATTCCAGGATCATATCTATATTTATGATATCATATATGATACTATTATATCATTTTTTAATAATCTTTTAGTATTAGCATTGTTTCGAGTGTTAACTCCATCATTTTCCTATGCATGTTTTGTTGTGTAAGTCATGTTTGTTATGCATAGGATGTATTTTATTCATATACAGAATTATATAGGGTTCAAAATTATTATTTTTACTCATCTTAAAATTTTTATAATCATTCTTGAATGGTTAACATGGAGAATTAATCACACCTCACTGGGGAGATGGTAGGTCGTACGTACGCATGAGCGACAATATCATTCCCTTGATGGTTAAATAGTATACAATTGGATGGTATATTAATTATAAAGAATCATTATCATGTTATTTTCATTATTTATATTCATTATACCCAACCAAATAAATTAGTGTTGAATAATGTTAAGTCATACGTATGCATGCACGGTGATATTGTTAATCATATGTTGGATAAAATGAGAAATATGGTTGTCCCATGATTATAATAAAATCTCAGTATATGTATGATACCAGAGTAATTAATTTTTTATGAAAAAAAAGAAATAGGAAGTATAAGAAGAAAATAAATTGAATTGAATTGATAAAACAATTACCTCTTATTCTATTGTCTCCTTTTTATTTGCACAGAAGGACTTCTTGGGTTGGCTTTTTGCCCAAATTTTGGCCTCTAAGATTAAATCAGAAAATTTGGGATATGAAATGCATAGGATTTTTCTAATCCAAAGGGATTTGGATGTGTAAATTAAAGAGAAGGAGAAGTTCCCTTTTATAAGATATATGAGGGGAACTTTTAGAAGATATTAAAATATTAATTTATTATAAATTAATTTTTGGTTTAAAATAGCTCCAAAGTAATTTATTTATAGGATGAGAAGAGAAAGGGTTTAAATACACTCAAAAAATTTATTTTTTTACATGTTTTGGTTATAAAATTAACTTTATCTTTTGGATTTAACCCTCAATTAAATATTTTAACTCTTATCGTCTATTCCAGTTTTTTACACTATAGGGTTAATATAGTTACTCTAAAATTTAACAATCCAATTAGAAAATTTATGAAATATTTGAAATCATTAAAGTTAGTTTTATGAGTATTATATTTTTATGACTTTTATGTCATTTAATTAAATAGTATTTATATTAAAATATCATTTATGTCAATTTTAATAATATTCAATATTTTAATTTTTAAAAATATAAAACCAACATGATAACTTCGAACAAAAAATTTCAATATGTCACTAATATGTATATGTTATCTATGAAATTAGTGGATTTAATTAATTAAGTAAAATTATATTAATTTTAATATTTTGAATATCATTTAATTGATATTTCTATTAATAAAATATGTTTTGCATTACAATTATGTCTTCATTAAAGGTACTTATTTAATCTCTAAAAATTAAAAATAAATTTCTGTGATATTGGTAATTATTTTATATTTCTATAGACTATTTATAATAGATTTTATATTTTAGAGAACTCTATATTAAAATTATTATAATTATAATAAATGAGAGTGTAACATTGTTTCATATTCATTAATTTTAATAATATTCATGTCATATTCATGGAAAATGGTCCATTAAATGATTTGATTTAGAAACATAAGTGAAATGGGTATAATTTAGTCATCCAATATAATTTTTAGATGTATTAAAGTAATTTTATAATATTATTTTTACCTTTAATTACTCGATTGACCCTTAACTGTGGTAATAAATAATTACTAAAGTTACTACTCATAATATTTAAAAACAATAAAAGTAACCTATTAACATAATTTGAACCCACATATTCAAAATATGGAATACATTTTTCAAAATTCAAAACATGTAAGCTTTTTAATTAAATTAAAATTAATCCCCATTGACAAAACGAGGAAACAAGTTTTTCAAAAGTACAAACCATCAAAAGATTGGCATGTGTTTATATCTAAATTTCATGTGAAAATAATTCCAATGACCTAAATTATATTAAATGGTAAAATCTATTCTATTTATAAATTAAAAACATTCAATATTATAATTTAATCACATGAATTATTTTGATGAAAAAAGTTGTTTTCAATTAAAATTTAGTTTATTTTTACAATTCATCAAGACGTGAGATTTATTAGAAAAATATCAAAAATTCATCCAATGTAAATTTTGATGTTACGCTTTCAAAGAAGAAGTTTATTTTTTTTTCAAATTTAATATATAAAAGTTTCCTATATTTAATTTAAAATGGGTTCTCTATTAAAAGGTGGAAAACACCATTTTTAAAAAATACATATTTTATCTGAAAATTTGATTTTTTTTCTTATATCATGTTTAGTAAATACATCATATTAATGTTAAAAGTATATGGAATATATAAAATTCAAAATTTGGTTAATTATATTCATAACCAATAATTTAACTCTTATGTTATATATTATATTAAATCATAATATTTTATATTTGTGTTTGGTAAAACTGGGCCTCACGTGTAATGAAAACGAGCTCATTATTGTGTGTAGCATAAGCTTAACAGGGTTTTGCTTAAAAATAAAAAATAAAAAATTTAATTTATTTAGAAATGAAAATATTATAAATACTTGAGGTGTTACATTCCTCACTCCTTCAATATATTGTGTCCACCCAATTTAAACTCAGGGTAAAAAATTAGGGGTTTGACTTTTCAATATATCTTTATTGAAATCCCAGATCGAAAAATGATTAATGAGACCTCTAATTTAAAATAAAGATAGGGAAGTATTAAAGTCACTGGATATAACACATACTGGGGTACCATGTAGGAAAACATGTATATGAAAGAAAAAAATAATGATCAAGTTCTGATAGAGAGTGATAGGGAACATGATGACAAAAAATTATCAATCACAAGGATAGAAATCAGTGACGATCTAAGGGACCATTTTATTCGTCAGAGAAAGTAAAAGGATATCATTTATTCAAGATTATTTTAATAGATTTGAATAATTAATTTACTTGATAGAATAATAACACAAGGAAGAATACTTAGTTGAAATGTAGAGTTTCATCCTTTAACTAATTCCAACAACAAACTCATATTTCTCTTCAAAAGATAATAAAACTCCAAAATAGTCTATTTATCTTAATCGTATAAGGTTCCAAAAAAGAACATATACCATTTAAATTAAGAAAATTATGTTATAGTAATCAGGGACTTCATATAGGCCAGTAGTAGGTGATGCACCATTTTTTCCTTCAGTTGTGGGTTCAAGTCACACGGCCTTACCAGACACGACGAGTTATCGCCTGACCTATAAGTTTCCTTTTTTCTAAAACTATATTTTCATAACAATCTAGAATTAAAATTTTTATTTTCATTATTAAAGAAATAGTTTATCCTAAAAAAATATTATCCAATGTTCAACTTACTCCATTCAAACCTTAAGACTCGACCAAAATACATCCATTCAAATTCACTATCCAAAAAGGTCTCTAAAATTTCAAAATCAATATTAACATTTGATTTCCATAAAAAAATAATGTATCTCTTTTTGTCACATACCAAATATTTGATCACCTATAAATCCTTAATGAGTACTCTTATGATTACAAATCCTTAAATAAGAAGTACTCTAGTACAATACTTATATGTTACATTATTCTTATAACAAGAGCACCAATGATGAAATAATTCTTGAATAAAAAAAATAACCTAAGTCATTACACTTCACTCTTATACCAGTAACTACTCTTAAACATCATATTACTTAGTACCTCTATCATTTTATTTCCCCTTTTTAATCTCTGCATCATCGGTAGTATAACCATTTCTTGTATAACCTTGATGATTCTAACCATTGACCAATACTCAAAGCATAAAGTGAGAAACAATAATCATAATGATATAGTCATGAAGAATAATTTATAGGATATATAAGTGATGGAATATTATTCTCAATCCATAAGTCCATAGGATTAACCTTGGTTATCCATGACAAAATATAATGTAAGATATCCTATACTTAGACTTATCCTCAAATTAATTCATAAGGTTATGTTTTCTAATCCATGTCTTCAAAATATAATTGGAAAGGTTGTTGATAAAGATCCTCTGATACCAATTGTAATGCCCCAACCCCAGAATCCCAGAGCCATTACATTATTTTATTACATTTTCTTGATTATAAGGAATCAAATCATGAAGGATTGATTAGTTTAGTAGCCTTGTAAAATAGATTACATACATGAAACTTTCATTATAATTCAATAAATAAAATGAAACATTCATAATTATTTGAGAAATCCATTATTCTCCTAGAATAAACCTTCATATCAATCATAAAACACTTCTTCTCATACTGGGAAAATAAAACATAAGAAAGGAGTGATCTCAGATGCTCAGTAAGGATAAACAATACAACGGAAGCTATCATAAATAAGCATAAACTTTTAAGGAAATGTATAAAAATGAAACACAAGACTTTTGAACATAACTGTTATCATAATATGGAATGAATAAATCAAATAATTCTATTTAAAAATTCACATGGATATTATACTAGTCAAATAATCAAATGTAATATCAATAACTAATTTCATAAAGAGGAAATGCATAATGTCGGACATCATAACCTTAACATCAAGGACTTGTGCCGAGACCATACATAAACATACCATTAAGGGCTTGTGCCAAGATACTAGTTTGTCTCATAGGACATACTAATGCATCAAGGGGATATAGTGGTCCCCACTAATCACCTACTAAGTCCAACACATTCCTTTTATGAAAGGGTTAAAACATAACAAAAAAATTCATATTAAAACTAAAATATGAAATGTTAATACTTAAACCATAAACCATGAATGGTATCAAAATAGAACATACATAGTAAAAAATATCATAAACCCTTAAATACAATATTGAATATTGTATCATAATTGATTAACATCCACTAATCATAATATCCAACAGAGGATGTTGACATAGTTTAAAATAAACTATTGAAATCGTTAAAACTATTTGAGAGATATATCCATTTTTGGCATTGAAAAAGTCCCACAATTATAAAAGAAAATATCTATTTTAAAAAAATACCCTTATAATATTGTAGGGTAAGCTTCGAAATTTTAAGTTTTATTGGCTGTAAAAATAGCTGATCACACTGTATAAGTTAAAAAAACATTCTTTCTTTAATTTGTCGAAAAGGTCATCAAGTACCTCATTTGAAAAATGACGAAATGATTCCTTTCAAAATGTTTTATAAAACGTAAAAATTGGTAAAAATGAAATTAAATAGTATTAATAATATTTTGAAATAAATTTTTAAGAAACATGTACATGACTGATAAAGATGTCCTAGTAGATACTCACATATAAACAACCCAAAATAATAATTCTATTGTGAAATTAACCATTACTTAGTACTTTTATTTAGTCTAGGGTGTGTAAAAATATTATATAATGGTGAAATAATGTTATTAAATTATACCAGGACTATATACATAATTATGATATCATATAAGATCCTGTTTTATCATTTTGTTAACAATATTTCAATATTACCATTGTTTCGGGAGTTAACTGTATCATTTTTCTATGAATGTTTTCTTTTGTAAGTCATGTTTATTATGAATAATATATATTTTATTAACATAAATAGTTATATAAGGTTCAAAATTATTATTTTTACATATCATATAAATTTAATAATCATTCTTGAATGGTTAACAAGGAGAATTAATCTCACCACATCGTGCTGACGGTAGGTCGTACATACACAAAAGTGACAGTATCATTACCTTGATGGTTAAATGCTATGGAATTGGATGGTATATTAATTATAAAGAATAATTATCATGTTATATTAATTATTTATTTTCATTATAATCATCATTACAACCATCCAAATAAATTAGTGTTGAATAACAAATTACACCATGATGTAGAGACAGTAAGTCATATGTATGCACACATGGTGATATTGTTCCTTGTATGATGGATAAAATGAGGAATATGGATGCACCATGATTATAATAATATTTCAGTATATTTATGATACTTTATTTATTCCTTTGGTATGAAAACAACATAGAAATTGGAAGTATAAGAAGAAAACATATTGAATTGAGTTTGTATAAAAATTACCTCTTCTTCGAGTGTCTCATTTTGATTTTCACAAAATGACTTCTTGGGATAGATTTATGCCAAAATTATGGCCTCTAGGATGAAGTGAAGAATTTGGGGAGAGGAAATGTGAAGTAATTTTCTGATACAAGGTGATTTTTATGTGTAAATTTAAGATAATGAGATGTTCCCTTTTATAAGATAGGTGGGAGGTACTTTTGGAAGAGCTTTAAATTTTAATTTATTATAAATTGATTTTATGTTTAAAAAAGCGCACAAATATTTTATTTCTCGGATAGGATGTCTATGGGTTGAAATACCCTCAACCAATTATTTTTAGACATGTTTAGGTCATAAAATTAACCCTATCTTTTGTATTTAACCTTTAGTCAAATAGTTTAACTCTTACTGTGTCTTCTTGTATTTTTACACTACAGGGTTAATACAGTCACTATAAAATAAAAAAAAACAAAAATTGGATCATTTATGAAATATTTGATATTATCCAAGTTATTTGGAGAATATTATATTTTATTAAATTTTATATCATTTAATAAAATAGTATTTATTTTAAAATATCATTTATGTCAATTTTAATACTATTTAATACTTTTATTTTTTAAAAAATAAAAAAAACATGATAACTTCGAACCAATAATTCCAATATGTCACTAACATATATAAGGTATCTAAAAAATTAATTTATTCCATTAATTAAGTCAAATTATATTTTTTTTAATATTTTTAATTTCATTTAATATATATTTCTATTAGTAAAATAATTTCTCCATCACTATTGTTTCTTCATTAATGATAATTATTTAATCTCTAAAAATTATAGATAAATTCATATGATATAAATAATTATTTAATATTTCTAGAGACTATTTATAATCGATTTTATCTCCTGTATATCTCTATATTAAAATTATTATACTTATAATAAATGAGAGTGTGATGTTTTGTCATATTCATTAATTTTCATAATATTCATTTCATATTCATGAAAATGGATCCATTAAATGATTTCATTTATAAATATAGGATATAAGGGTCTAATTTATTCATATAATATAATTTTTACAGTTGTTAGGGAAATTTTAAAATATTATTTTTACCTTTTATTACCTAATTTCTCTTAACCGCGACAATAATTTTTTTTAAAGTTACTATTCATAATATCCAAAAAAATAAAATTCACCTATTTACATAATTCGAACCCAATGATTCAAAATATGGAATCCATTTTTAAAAATTGAAAAAAAGATGTTTTTGTAATTAAATTATAATTTATCCCATTTGAAAAAATGAGACGACAAGTTTTCCAAAAGTAGAAACCTTCAAAAGATTGACATGTGCTTATATCTTAAAGAGAAAATAATTCCAATGAACTAAATTATATTAAACGATAAAAAATATTCTATTTATAATTTAAAACCATTAAATAATATATTTAAACACATTAATTATTTCAATGAAAAAAAGTTAGTTTCAATTAAAATTTAGTTTATTTGTACTATTCATCAAAACGTCAAATTTATCAGAAAAAATAAAAAATTTATCCAAATTAAACTTTGATATTAATATTTCATATAATAATATTATTTTTTCAAATTAAATATATAAAAGTTTCAAATATTGGATTTAAAATGGGTTCTCCATTAAAATCTGGAAAAACTGCATTTTTAAAAAAATACCTCTTTTATCAGAAAAATTGAATTGTTTTTATATATCATGTCTATAAAATAAATAAGATAAATGTTAAAATTATACTAAATATATAAAATTAAACATGTGGTTAATACTATTCACAACCGCTAATTTAATGTATATGTAATATATTATATTAAATCATAATATTTTATATTATTGTTTGGTAAAATTGGGACTTACATGTAATGCAAGAAAACTCATTATTATGTGTAGAATATGAATAATAGGGTTTTGTGTAAAAATAAAGCAAGAACAAAAAATTATTTATAAATGAAAATATTATGAAGACTCGAGGTGTTACATAAATGACACAGGTCGTTGTACACAGGTACTGCCTGGGGTCAAGGGACACAACATGTGACCCTACTACACAAAATGTAACCCTTTCTACATGCCATGAATCTCTTGTCCACCATATTTTGGACAAGATTCATTAGGGTTCATTCCCTTTTTCCTTTCCCTAAAGGTTGTTTTGTATCATATTTTACTCATATGAGTATGATCCCTTCAGCATGACCTTCTGGATAGAGTTGTTGGAATCCCCTTTGAGATGCTTGGAGTAGGATCCTCTATTAATTCTTCATTCCTTAGGTAGAGTCCTGGTAATTGACATGACTAACTTCACCAGGCATCAATCTGCTACTTAGTAGGTTCATCTTGAAGAAATTTTTGGTATCACCCTATCACCTTGGCTATGATCCTCATTTGTGGTATCATATCTCTCTTCACACCTATCATCTCATCTCTCTCATGATAGTTTCTAATGAACAACACTTATCAGGAAGACATCATCCATGCTATCAGACTTTGGAGTGTGTTATCTTGGTTGAGTGCTTCATTGAATATTTGGAATTAATCCCTAGTGTTATTATGTGGTAGTTGCGACTTACCTCTAGAATGAGTGTCTTGGATTGAGTATATTTTGATGTTCTTATTATATGTACTGTAGAAATATACTCTATAGAGTTTACTTTATCTTCCTTTGTGTATTGATTTGTGGTTTTAGCATGTCCTACTGAGTATTGTTATACCCACCGAGCACGGGCTTTTCCCGCATGTGTCGTGTCTTGTGCAGAAGAGAGACTCTTTGATGAAGTCCATGGCCGATTAGGACTAGACAAAGCTTTGTGTGTTTAGGCAGGTTGAGCTATTCCTATGAGTTCAAGTAGCAGTCCTAGTACCTATTTTTTTACTAGTTTTACTTTATAGTTTACAGACTGTTTATTTTGGTGGACCTGTATTATGGACTACTTTACTTTACTACACTTTACTTCCTCTCATACATTGTTGGTTAGGATTATGATATGCATTAATTGGTTTATTTTTTATTTATTTACATTTCATCATTTGTGGTCTTGGAGATGTGTGAATGCATATAGGTATACATGCTATGCATCCCATGTTAGTGATATTCCTACTCAGTGCTTGTCACTAGCCCCTATCCTATTGGAGGCGGGCTTGGAGTGTCACAGAATGGGCCCCACTGAGACATGTCATGACATAGTGGTATCATAAGTGGTCAGTCCTACCATAGGGACAAGAGTTTGTGATATTGGTTCGGAGAAACAGTGTTAAGTGTTTTGAGTTTGGATTTCAGGCTAGGGATTTCAGGGTTTGTGCAGGCGGATGATGTATCCATACAACATAACTCTAATAACTTACCTTTGGACTCAGTATATAAGAACACTAGTTGTAGGGAAAATAATGGTATATGCATCATATAGGAATGGGTTGGGGTTCCTTGTCCCTCACGAGTCAGCTCTCCAGATATACTCATTGACCATGGTACATCTTGTTTTCTTACAAGATTCCCCTGAGATACATACCATCTAGGATTCATTAGCTCAATTGTGAGGATGTACCCTCATTTATGAGGCTTTGATAAAGGGAAAAGTTCCCCAAATGTCACCACTATGTGGTGAACCAGCTATACCGCCACCAGTGGAGCAGTACGTGGTACCCGCACTACCAGAAGATGAGGAGAAAAAGATGAGTGCAAACCATGAGTTTTAGAGGATGTGATCAGTTAGGTTCTGAGGTGATACCAACCCTCAGGTGACTGAGGACTGGCTTGAGGCGGTGACCTGAGTTTTCCATCCAGTTCGGAAACTAGTGGACCAAATGGTGATCTTGGAAGTGAACCTTTTACATGGATTAAGAAGGAAATGGTGGAGTTTAGTTATCCAGACTCACAATGAGGAGACTCTTTCATGGATGGACTTTAAGTGTCTCTTTAGATAATATTTCTCATAGGTTTCACTGATATTTGTGCATATACATGATATTCTTCATCTCCAGTAGGGTAACAAGATTGTGGCTGATTATTCATTGAGGTTCACCAATCTTTCTTGGTAATCGATGGATATGGATATAGATCTACACTTTAGGGATCAGAATATTGACCGAGGTATATAGAGAGTCATATGATCCATTGTTATCCCTATATTCATTCCGACATATGCTAGGGTGCTTGATTGAGCTTTTGTAGTCAAAATATTCTGAGAAGATAAGATACATCCATTGATAGTCATCAATAGACGAGAAAGTGCAGAGACCTTGGTAGTAGGGAGACGACGACAATATCAAGGATTCAGATGTGGGAGATGTTTCAGGAGGAGATACTAGGATAGTGGATCCGAAGTTCAGGGCTCACTAAGTGGTTCTAGTCAGCCTAGGGATTGGTGGTGCTATTCAAGTGATGGTAGGGTACATCTCGCTCAAGATTTTCTGACCTTCCATGATGCTGATAGGGAGAGAGTAGATGTAACATTGAGGTAGTGACAATGTTAAGAGCATACATGTACATAGGTTAGTGGACATGGAAGAGAAGCTGGGAGAGTAACAGTAGGTGGTTGATATTTCCACTTGTTACCACCACCACCCCCTGGTGGTCCATGCAAGGTTTAGGGAGTTGGAGGAAAACTGCATACAATCAAGGCATTTGACCCAGGGGCTCTGGGAATTATTCGAGGTATGATATTTTTATTTCCTTCTTTAGATATAGTAATGATAGGCATAGGTTCTAATCATTCCTTTCTTCACACATATCTTGTTCGAGACCTAGAGATTTTAGTTGAACCATTGACTCGACCCTTAAGATTGGAGATACCCACTAGAGAGGACTCAGTGGTCACACATCTAAGCGGATAGTGTGACCAATCCTTTGGAGGCAAGAATTTTGGTTGGATCCTCTTGGCAGGTGTGTTGATTCCTTACAAGTTCATTATTTGTATGGATTGGTTATCCACAGTCTATGCCCAGATTGACTGATTTAGGTTAAGGGTGCAGTGTGTCCATAGCGATGGAATGATGTTTTTTTGTGGGGGAAAAGGAGACCCATGCAGCACATGATGGACTCATTCATAGGAGAGTAAATTTTATTTCTCATCAGTTGGAGATCCTGACCCTCAGTTCCATAGATGTTATGATTTTCTAGTTCCCTGCAATAGTGGTGGAATATGAGTTGTATTCCCCGAAGATGTTCCAGTATTACCTCCCTGCTGGTAGGTAAACATCAGCATCAACATAAACCATGGGACGACATCAATATCATCACCGAAATATCATATGGATCCCATAGATCATCATGAGTTGAGGGTGCAGTTGGGGGACTGGTAGAGGAGGGGATTTGTGAGACCAAATGTTTCACTCTGGGCAGCCCCAATTTTGTTTTCAAAAATGGAAAACAGGAGCTTGAGGTTGGGTGTAGACTACCGACACTTGAAACTGGTGACCTTGAAGAACAAGTATTAATTGAAAAGGATCTATTTCCTCTTAGAGAAGTTTAGAGGTTCTCTATGGTTCTTGAAGGATGACCTTTGATCAGGATATCACCAGTTGCAAGTACGAGATGAGGATATACCGAAGACGAATTTCAAATGACACTACAATCACTATGAGTACATGGTGATTCCCTTTGGCATGAGTAACTCCACCACAGTGCTCATGAGACTCATGAAACAGATCTTTTATCCATACTTAGACCGGTTCATGGTAGTCTTCAGCAATGATATCCTTGTGCACTCGACGTCCGAGGAGGAGAACACAAAACACATAAAGATGGTTCTAGACGTACTCTGAGAGAACCATCTTTATGAGAAACTCTTAGAGTGCTGGTTCTAGATTCAAGCGGTTCACTTTCTAGGAAATGTTATCACAACAGATGGAGTGGCAGTGGACTATGATAAGGTGGACGCAGTGTTAGTATGGGAGCCACCTAGGAGCGTGATGGAGGTGCAGAGCTTCCTTGGGCTAGAAAGTTATTGCTGAAAATTCATACATGATTTTTCTTTGAAATCAGCACCTACGAAAGTTTTGACTTGAAATTGATATTGTTTCATATGATCATAGAAGTTCCAGTATTTTTTTAAGCATTTTAGGTAGAGTTTGACGAGTGACTGGATCTTGAGATTACTGGAGGAGGGTGTCAAGTATGTAGTGTTCTATGATGCATCAAGGAATTTACATGGTTTTGTACTGATGTAGAGGAATGCAGTGATTTCCTATGGTTCATTCCAATTGAGGACACATGACAATAACTACACATCCCATGATCTTTAGTTAGAAGCGGATGTCTTCACATTGAATATGTGAAGACACTACCTGATGGGCGGGTGGTTTATCGTCTACTCTGATCACAAGAGTATCAAGTATATATTTTCTCAAAAGGATCTAAACATGATATAGTGGTGATGGAAAGAGTTCCTCCTGGACTATGAATTTGATATTATCTATACTCATGTGAAGAATAATGTGGTAGAAAATGCTCTCAGCATGAGATGTATTTCACAGTTGTTGAATGAGGCATCAGAGTAGTTGGCCTCGTTATAGTTATCATTTTTGGATGGTAATAGAGCAGCATAACTCCAGTCGATGGTTGTTACCCCGCTAATATTACAGTGATTTAGGGAGGCACAACTAAGGGATGTCGACTATGAGACCCTATGTGACCAAATTTCTGAAGGACATGCACCTAAGGGATATTCACAAGGCGGGGATCACATCATCCTTTTTAGAGGACACAAAGTTGTACCAGTGGTGTTGTAGTGGGAGTTTTTAAGGTAGTTTCATACATCTCCTTTGGAGGTACATCCTAGAGTGTAGAAGATGTACTAGTAACTATGACATCATTTTTTGTGGTTAGGGATGAAGAATGTAGTGACAGAGTATATTTCTTGATGCCTTACATGCCAGTAGGGGAAGGATAAGCACCAGGTTCTAACGAGTTTAGCTCAACCCCTTGAGGTGCCAGAATGGAAGTGGGATGGGATATCAATGAAATTTTTAATGGTTTTATGAAATATTTCTAGGGTACATAATTCCATATGGGTGACTGTTGACCAACTCACTATGCCTCCACACTTCCAAGCTATCTGATAGAAAAGTTTAGTAAAGTGATTGGGATGCCTATACATTTAAGAGATAGATCAACTTCAGGGAGTCCCACCAATGATATTTTTTGATCATGATATTAGGAACTTTTCAAATGCTGCATACAGTTGGAAAGGTGACATGCTTCTTGGATTTACCCCCGTAGCTGGACCAAGTACACAATTTATTTCGCATGTCGTAGCTGAGGAGGTACGTCCAAGATCCATCTCACATAGTCAACTGGGGCAATTTAGAAATTCTAGATGGAGAGAAATTTTCTGAATACTTGGTGGAGATCACAGAAAGGAAAAAGAGGATCCTTCAAGGGTGATTTATTCCTTTTGTGTGTGTCTAGTGGTAGCATGAGAATCTCTAGGAGAGCACATGGGAGTGGGAGGCTCAGATTCTGGCATAATAACCACATATTTTTGTATAGCCATTTTTTTGGATTTTTGGGGACATAAAGCCCCAAGGTGGGGATAATGTGATATCTTCGATTTTTATATGTATTATTTTTAAGTATTATATTGGATTAATTTGAGACAAGGTGCAGAGACGGCGTGTAATTCTAAGGCCCGGTCTCCCCGAAATAAATATTGGAATAAAATTAAAATATTAAATTGCATGTGAATATAGTTTTACTGAAAAAGTGAAATAACTTCTAAACGGGTTCCTAGATAAGAAATATTAGGACACTGTTGCCTTCAGAGAAACGATTTCACATTAGGCACGACATAACATGTCTAGCACAGGTCTACCATGAAAAGAAGTTTTTGACATTTTAATACATAAAATAAAATAAAAATTTATTTTGTTTTAACATTTCACAATGATGTTTGTTTTTATTTACCCATTTAATCAGGGATCCATGGTTAGGCTGATAACCATATAATTTTATGTAGGCTCTGGAGAGAAACCTGGAGAACTCTTTCAACGGAAAATGATGATGGAGCTTGGATTGTAGATCGACAAAAACTCTTTTTAATAGATCTCCCCAATGGAGGTAATGTGATGATCGATCCTCTTTGAAAAATGATCTAACCTAGAGGTAGGTAATGTTGTTTTGGATTTATCTTTCCCTATTCTTAGATCCTAACATAGACCAACCAATGAACAGTTTGATACGTGGTTTTCTCATTCTTGCGGGATGGGCTATGATTACATGTTTTTATCTAGGTTTTGATTATAGAGATTGGGTTTTAATTTCTTGATTGTTATTATGGTAATGGATCGAGTACAGAATTAACAACAACTAAGGTTCCTTCCTTGGGTTATTCTTTTACCTTTTCACCCCCGATATTCTTCGTATTTTTTGTGTTCTTCATGGTTTATAAACGATTGTTCATTGTGTGATTTTTTCTTAGCGTGACAATCTGAAATTTAAGATCCCACCTTGTGACAACCTAGTATAGGTGTGATGATGATGGTGATTGTGGAATCAAAGTAATTCTTTATATATCATTATTCGAGAGATTTACGTATGGGTGATCAGAATCGGATTTCAGAGACAATTGATGGCCCAAAACCCAATGATTTGGTGTTGCAATAGAGACATGAACTTGAGTCTATAGTTTCATGGTGAAAGAAGCATTGGATTGAACACCAGAAGATTGGTCGTGGTGCATGGAGGAAGAAATATGGTTCTTGAAAATCGTGATCTACACTGCATGGAACCCGGGTTTACACAACATGTGTCTCCCACTCACCGACATATAGGGTTTGAAGAGTTAGCTAAAAAACACAAAATGTGTGACCCTATCACATAGTGTGTAGGCCATTCACAGAGACTCGACGTGTATCTTAGGAGATAAATATGAAAAAAGTGGAGTACATGGGTTTCAAACAAAGTGTGTACCCCACCACACAACTTTGATGAAACCGGTTACACGGGTTATCCTATGTACTTATAGATGGGTAGGCAAACACGAGTTGAAGCTGGGTACTAGAAAATAATCACAATAAATGTGTAGACCCTGGATGGAAGGACATGACATGTTTCCCTTCTACATGGTGTGTACCCAACTACTACACAACATGTTCTTAACAACACAATTCGTTATACATGGGCAGTACTCAGGGTCAATGGATATGGAATGTGACCCTACTACATTCCATGTACCCCTTTTTACATGGATTTAATCTATTGTCCACTGTATCTTAGAAAATATTCGTCAGGGTTCATTACCTTGATCCATTCCCTGAAGGATGATGCATATCATTTCCTACTCATAGGAGTATGATCCATTCACCAAGACTTTCCAGATATAGTTGTTGGAATCCCCTACAAGAGGCTCATAGTAGTATCATTTATTCATTCTGTATGCCCTAGGTAGAGTCCTTGGTATTAAAATGACCAAATTAATCAAACATCAATCCTCTGATTAGTAGGTTAATCCAGATAGAGTTTTTGGTATCAACCCATGGAACAAGATGTGATCCTCATATGTTGTATAGTATCTCTCTTCAGACCTATAAATGTATCTCTCTCTTGATGTTTTCCGATGAACAATACTTCTTAGGAAGACATCACTAGTTCTATGAGACTCAGGATTGTGTTCTCCCGGATGAGTGCTTCATGGAATCGTCAGACTGAATCTCTAGTTTCGGTATGTAGTAGTTGGGACTTACCTCTTGGTTGTGTGTCTTGGATTGAGTATATCTAGATGTTCTTATTATATTTATTGTATACATATACTATTTAGATATGATTCTATCTTCCTTTGTGAATTTATTTGATGTTTTAGGGTGTGCTACTCTATACTTTTATACTCACACTTGCATTGGATTTTCCTGCACGTGTCGTGTCTTGTTTAGACGAGTGACCTTTTGACGGAGTCCAAGGTGGACTATGAGTGGATTAAGCATTGTGGGTTCAAGAAGGCTAAGGTGTTCCTACTTCTTTGAGCAGTATTCCTAGTACCTATTTTTCTTATAGGTTGGACTTTGTAGTTTTCACACTCTTTCTTTTGGTGGGATTGTATTCTGTCCTAGTATACTTTACTGTACTTCACTTCCTATCGTACTCTGTTGGTTGGGATACTGGTATGCATTCATTTTTTTCTTATCGGTTTATTTATATTTAAGAATTTGTGGGCTTGGATATGTGTGCATGCGTACAAGTATATAGGATATGCCTCCCATTTTAGTGATATTCCTACTTAGTTCTAGTCACCAACCCCTGACCTATTGGAGGTGGTCTTGGGGAGTCATGGCATATGACCCACTAGGACAGGTCATTATAGGCATGATTAATACTATTATATGACATATTTCATAGTTCTTTAGTGGTAAGAAGTGTGATATTGGGATTCAGATACTAGTCTCGTGGAAATAATTTATATGGGAACTTTCATTAATAACTTTAAAGGTGAGTGTTATATATGTATATAAATATTCTATATAAATTTTTATTTATGGATTATTTTTATGGGGACTTATGGGGTACCTCTAAAGTTTTCTTATTTTACCTAAGAGTGGGTAGCACTTTACCCACATAGATACCATAGTATACTTTGATCAAATAAGTGCAATTAGAATCTTAAGGGGAAAATGAGTTTTTTTATACATTCCACTAATTATTACATTTATTTTATATATATTATGATGTTTTTTCATGTTAGTGTTGGGTAAGGTTATCATATATTTTTATGGATGGTTAGTGAAATATATGAGTGGATATATATCACTTCTAAGTTATATAAGGTTGGTTTTGGGTTCCTTTGTTTTAAGATTTTTTTATTATATTTCTTCATTGCTAGTTTCTTCATACTATTATTCCTATATGACATACATACATAGATATACATAGATTTTACATTGTATTTCTCATCAAATTAGTAAATTATATTATAGTTATTATCATTTTATAATATGATCCTTTTTATGAGGAAAATATATTCCATGTGTGTGTAATTTATACCATTTATTTTCAAAAATAAACCATTTATTATAGTAATCTGTCTTGGGGTATCACCTTCAATTATTTTATTGACCTAAGTGGGAGTCACATCATGGTTAGTTTTTAGAAATTTTATATCAAATAAATTATTTTTATGGTATTAGAAGTTGGAAAATATGAGGTTACATTATGTGTAATGAAAATAGTATACTTGAACTTACTGTGTGGTGTCAGTGAAGGAAACAAACCTTGTTCATAGAGGGCCATATTTATTTTCATCAAAAACCCTAAACTTTTACTGATAATTACTAAATGGGAGTGTGATATATACAATTTAACACAATAGGATTAATATATTTACCATATAGTTTCATATATGTCATGATGATTTTGTATTCTTATAAAATTTAGGTTTTCATGGGGTAAAAAATGGGGATTAAATCCATTTTCATTGAATCCATATACATGTATTAGTTTTGATAAATTAAATATAATTTTTTAGTAATGTTATATTATCATCATGAAGGAAATGTGATAGAGGAGGATCCATAAAATTCTAAACCAGTTCAGTAGAAGATTGAGCTGTTGTTCTTATTTTGAATGATTCTTGGGTTTTAACTTTTATATATTTTTAGAATTATTATTGTTTATGGTATGAGGAATCCATATAATATAAAAATACTAAAAATTATTTAGATTATGATGATATAGAGATTTAATTGGATGAGACTCTAATGGAACATTGTGTTCCTTAAGTTGTGAGTTTGTTGAGGGGAGAAAATTTGTAGTCATTGAGAATTTATTTAGAAAATCAACCAAGGTATGCAATTCACTGAAAACAATATTAAGAGTGTTTGAAAAATGTTTCATTGTCTATAAAGATGTGATTTGTGTGACAAAATAATATTCTATCAATTCCTCAAGGTATTTCTAGTGTTTGGGAGTTCAATGTATGATTTATGACCTTGGTATTTTTTTTTCAAAATATGGTGGTAGATTAGGAGATGAGGGCTAGGAATATTTATGTTCCACATAATCATGTGATATATAAGTAGATAGATAAATTATTTTTAGTTCATATACATAGTTTATCAGGAAATCTAATATAAATGAGATCATTTCAAACAATATGAGTTTTCAAGTGACTTAGAAAATTAGTTTTCATAATAGAGTTTATAGATAGAGTTTTCGTTCATTAGGATTGTTGATTTTAGATTGGGATTATAGATGGTTATATTAGGCATCTTCAAATCCACTAAGAGTTAGTATTTTGACTTTATGTGGATATGGTTATGTTCCAATCTATTTTTATCACGGTGTTTTTGTACATACTTAACATGAATGTAAATATTTTAAAGGATTCCAGTTGAGGCAACCATATATTGCAATGGTAGATTTCTCTCCTTGAAAGGTTTAGAGACCAAAATAAAATTAGTTTTTACAAATAAAGGTTCATTATTCCATTACTCCCCTAATTAAAGGAGGAGTTGATCTAGTGAAGTAGTATGTTTCTATGAAGAAACCTCAGGTTCAACATCCTTACCAGTGTTGTGGTAGAGTATCAAAATGTGGATGTAGTGGTGGAGAATCTAGGAGTGGTTATTTTAAGGTCGTTGAGAATTTTGAAGCCAAGGGTTCATAAGTTATGATACATATTATTTGTGTCTAATTGACTCTTGATTGTATATTGATAGACATTAGTAATTCATATCACATTATTATTATATAACATAATTTTAATTTACATATTTCTATGGGTGTTTAAGTTAACCTATAGAGTAACTGATTCTAGTTAATTTTTTTACAATTTATAAAAGAAATTGAAGATATGATATTAATTTTGGGTAAGACCACATATCTTAGGATATTTTTCACTCTATATATAGGATAATGATTTCTTATATGGAATTAATTATCTATTTTCTATCTGATCAAGTGTAAACTATTAAATATTCTCGGTTATCTCCTCATGATTGAGTGGATATATATTTTTTTATTGGTGATCATGAGAGTTTGTCCGGTTTTATTTTTTTCTACTATATCCAATTTCTTCATTGTTAGAGATCATAACATTTGGTGCAGTAGAGGTTTGGGATGAATAGTTTCATTGTATTATTTGATATTTTTTGTATTATTTTACTAGAGGAGATTTTTATTATTCCTATATGTTGTGTGGTCGAGTTCTGTATATATTTGAAACTTTATAACTAGCTTATCTTTTTTACTTTTTTATAGGATGGATCCATATGATGTTTTTGTCTTGATAAATTTTATTGATGATTTGATTATAAAATGTTTCATCTAGACTAGTGTGTTTCCATGGGGTCCACTAGTTATTTTTGTCTAATAATATAGATGATATATTTTGGGTTGCTATTGATTTTCATTATTAAAACTAGGTGTTGGTGAAGAATTAGAGAGAACAACCACAACAAAAGCATTCAAAAAAGGTATTTTCTAAAAAATGACTAAATAAATTTCATAACATCATACTTATCATAACAACACCTAAATTTTATAAATTGAACCATACATAAATTTTAGCCATAATGAAAATTAATAAATGATACCTAGATTGTTTCTATGTGATCCATTCATGTTCTCCTGAATTCCAGTTCATCATACCTCAAAGGATCAAATTATAAATCTATCTAGACATGTCTACACTAAATTAATAATGTTTTTTCAACAATCCTATATTTCCATTTTCTAAAATGAGAAATATGAGTTCTTGTTGATGAAATTACAATCACAAGAACACTACAAAATCTATCTGAGAAGGGGGTCAATTAGTTATTATTCATGTCTCTTATTACTCTCTCAATACATTGAGAGAATGATGATAGGGGTTGAAAATTCAAATCCCAACATAAATATTTCAAATTTTGGGTCATAAATTCAAATGTATACTTAGGTTAAATGTTTATTAAATACAATAAGGTTCTCCAGTAAACTTTAACTAGATAAAATGAATCAAAACCATACTTAAGACTTGTTATAGTATTGTTAAATTTTAAGAATATTCCAACACACATTTATAACACTTTAACCTATCAAACGATTGAATATTTATCATTAACTCAGCTTGATTCCTCCCACAAAATTATATTTTACATTTATTTTATAAAGTTAATTCGATAAACTATTTCTCATATTCTATTTCAAAACATAAATAACATTGTAAAACCTTATGTGTTGTATTTAATTCAGATTATTATAAACTAAAATAAATTATAATTAAATTTATCCATTTAATTTAATTTCTATCATTAACAATAATATGATAAAAAACACTCAATTTATGTCATACTTCATCCAAAATTATGATCTTATTAAATCAATAGAACATTAGATATACATTTTGTATAATACTTTATGACCATATCTTGATAGAAGTGAGTCTAAATTAAAAACCAAGAGTGTTGTTTAGCAATACATCATGGAACCTAAATACCCTAAATATATATTAATAAATTAAAACAATGAAAACATTCTTATAAACCTATGCTATGTAAAACAGTCACTTTGTCAAATGATTTATCACCTAGTAGGATGCATACTTGTGGAATCATCCTTGCAAGATTCATATATGTTACTTTAGATATCTTGGATATAATTTACAAATAATATTATAGAAATTTATTTTATGAACAAAATATTATCTAATTCCAATGAAAAAAGATATATCCTTCCAATACCTAGAAGGGAAAATCCTTTCTTGATCTTTCATCCAATTCCTTACCATTCATGACATACATATCTCAGGCTATATCACCATTAATATAAACTATCATGGTTTCAATAATAATTATTTGAATTATATGGTTTATGTCATGACTTAATAATTATCTCAAATCAAGTAATTAATACAAATTATTTTTTCTAATAAAAATAAATTATTGATAAAACATGCAGTGTTTCTATTTCTAGGTCAGATCTCATGATATTTTATAATTAATATTACCAAAGGTGAAATTCACAGGAATAGGTTTCAATGATGATGATCACATAGAACTTTATAGTAATCCATCATCTATTCCTTACTAGATTTATATATCTATATTATATGATATAATTTTAAGAATACACTCATAATATATTCACATTGACATTATAGTGGGAAACTATTATAACATTTTAAAATGATAAATAATATAAAAAAATTACCATACAGTTCATTAAAAAGTAAATACACTACCTGGTATGAATAAAAATAATTACAGAATAAAATCTATACATGATACGATAATCTAAAGTGTAAGATTGTGTTAGGTATAAGGAACCCAATATAATAAAACCACTATATTTTATCAATAATTTATGATCCATTTGATTCTATAAGATGTAATAACTAGTTCTCAAATATGGTTTTACATTCCAAATATCATCACTTGAGTATTATAGAGAAGAATATCATAAATTTGTATTTTATTTTATGTATATTCAATATGTCTATATGAAAATGTATTTCATTTTGATGAATGGACTAGTAATGTGTATGGGGTTGATTAAGTATATCTTTCAATTCCTTATCAATTAATTTTCAGTGACATTTATTGATAATATTTTTTTTCTGTTTTCAATATTGAAGGAAGAACATAAATTAAATAAAAATATTATCTTAGGATTTTTTGAGAACAATAGTTATATAAAAATACTTTTATTTTTTTTCTAAAAGAGTGAGATTCATATACTAGGTTATGTTATTTAAATATTGTTATTGACCCAGTGAATAAATAGGTTTTAGTGGCATGGTATTCACTGAATAATGTTTTAAAGGTTTATGTTTATCTTGTCTTTTCAGGATATTATAGGAGGTATATAACATATTTTTATTTGATACAAAATACTTTATCCACCTTAACATGGAATGGTCATGACTTTGTTTAGATAGAGGAGTCTCAGGTTTCTTTTTATTTCCTTATGGAGAGGATAACCATTACATGAGTTCTAAGTTTTCCATATGGGGATTTTTTTTATTTGGTTTATTATGATGTTTCACATAAACTATTGTGTTGTGTTTTGATTCTAGAGAATGTTTCTATTGTTTATAAATTAATAAATATTCAACCTCATGAGTAAAACTATGCTACCCATGATCTGGAATTACTAGTTAGAGTGCTTGAGTTAATGATATGGATGAACATTCTAAATGGTAAAAATTTAAGGTCTTTATGAATTACAATATATTACATTATATCTTTTCACATATGGGATTTAATTTTAGGTTGTAGATATAGTTAAATTTCTATCGAGATTATTATTTTGAGATCATATATACCTAGGAAAAGTGTAATGTTTTTTTAGATTATTTGATTTTCAAGCCTCATGGTGATGTGGTTCTAAAGTCCTTCGATGAGTATAGGATTATGGGGGAATTAGAAGATTTTCATCTCATCTTGATTCAATTATATAGATGAACATGTTTATATCATATGTTAATGTATTATTTATTAGTTCACTAGGTGCATGTGCACGAGGAACCAACTAGGGTCGACCTAACACATCACCTAATATGGTTCTCCATCAAGACTAAAACATTATTCCTTATAAAATAGATCCTTCTAATTAGTGTAGAGGGTTTATAAGTTAAAGTGGAGAGACTAAAACCTCGTATAGAGTGAAAAAAGAAGAAATAACTAAAAAAAATAACATAAACATCAGAGTGTACAAAATAAATAACTTAAAAAAATCATGTTATAATACAATGTAATGAAGTATACATTTATACAAAATAAAATCTTTCTAAAATAGACTACACATAATCACCCACTGGTCCAATATAAAAAATAATCAAGATAAAAACAAATATACATGGCTCTTATACCAACTAAAAGTTAAACCACATACCATGTATCTACAACTGTCGAGTTACACCATCCTGATCCTGATATTCCACACAATGAAAATTAACTTGATAATGAAATAATGGGCATAACCTAATCCATTTTGAATTTTTATGGTCAAACTAAAAGCATACATAAGTTCTGCATGCACACTAAGGTTCACATATAAATGGTGATAAAAAAATCTTAGTATGCCACCCCGAACGGTGGTCCAAACATATGTTATTATAAAAAGTACACATAAAAAATGATAATCTATTTATCAAAGAAAACTAATAATATATGGTATGAAATAAAAAAATAGGGGACCAAATAGAAATAAATACATAAAATAGACAATCTCAAGATCCAGTATGACACCTGAGGTAAATTTACCCTTGCTATGACCCAGAACAAAGGAATTGTAGCATGTGGCTCACCCAGCCACATGATGTTAGGGAGGTATTATAGATCTAAATAGGAGTTATAAGATGTCAAAATAAGGATAATGATAAATTTTGAACACAAGGGTGTTACCATAGGTATCTAAAATGATATTTTGAAACTCTACTGAGCTCTAGGGACCAACTATTTGATCTAAACTTGCAATAAGAACTCTACTGACACATTGAAAACCTATCTGAATAAAACTATTCCTACATAATTAGTCCAATCTATAAAATATAAATGTTAATAAAAGTATATCCAATATCCTAGTTTTATCAGAACATTCAGGACAGTAAACAACCAACCCCTGACCATGTAATAATACTCTAGCCCAGGGGAGTGCTCCGCTCCACTAAATTATCCATTAGCTCCCTATTTCCATATAACCACAACTAAACATTAGTAGAGAGAATCAAATGAATCTAAAGTAAAATTAAAGATCAAATGATATATTAAATATCTCCTCATAAATCAAAGTCATGAGAACAAACATCCTAAAACATACTCGGTCTTAAGACACAAAGAAAGATTCAATCAGATCTTGATCCCATTATCCAACATATGAAACAACATTACTGACCATATCATGGATAATAATTATTAGGAATTCCATGATCAATTAAAACAACAATACATCTATCATATTATGTCATTATTAGTATTCAGGACATGATGGGACACCCAACATTTCCATTGGTGATCATGTGTTGACCCCTATGAGGTTCATCCAAAATAAGGGGATTCCTCAGTCCTATAGATCCCTTTTATCTCAAACCACAAGCCACTACAGAATCATGAAAACTAAAATGGTTACTTGATTCCAAAACCAACCAAAAAATTTAACTTTACCAAAATGGAATTAATAATTATAGGATAGGACACCATAGTTGTGGAACCTATATAACATCCAAATCATAGAACAAGACCAGTATGAAAAACATGTCCAAACATCCCTCAATTTTTGACCAATAATCCACAATCATTAGTGATCCCATAAGGGACTCCAAAAGTAGAACCATTCTAATAAGGGGATTCTCAATGGTACTTCAGACCTTACCTTGAATAGGAACCCAATAAGGGGCTCCTCTAATATAATAAAACCATTAGGAAAATCTCATCAAAAGAAATCTATATCTGTCCTCCCTAACATAAAACCCGCCCTTAAGAATTATATCACCCATAATGGAATCCATAACAGGTCCCTCGAAACTATATCAACATCCACTCAATGGATGCTAGATATAATGAACACCCCATAGTGTCAAACCATCCAAACGATCTTGCAGAACTGATCCTAAAACATCACATCAAAAACATCATGTGAGTGGTCTAAAACATAGAACCCTCAAACCTTAAGAAAACGGGCTAACAATCCTCCTCAAATACATATCTTGGTCCCATATTTAGGAACCTCCAAAAATTACCTCAATTATATCACCTTGGAATACTCTATATGGGTAAAACATAAATCTCAATGCCCATAATTAGGCCTTGCATCTCACAACCCAACCCTTAAGAGGATTCAGAATCCAAATCATAAGAAATTCTCCTACCAAAAATTGCTTAGTCCAAAACACCATCCAAATGGATTTTGAACAATGAAATGGTTAATACATAATTATCTTCATGAATAATTTCACATAATAGAATACTCATAATTCCAATTTTACTCTAGTGAGAGAAAACATGTAAAAATCCTTAAAAGGGTACATGGCCATATACATCCCAAAGTACATTGTGTGCACCAAGTCTACACAACATGAACATCACTTGGGGTACCTGTCCATGTACCCTACTCAGGGTAAAGCTAAGTACCCCCCATGTCTCCTCACCATGAACTTCACACATGAACTGTTTGTGTGCATTGAATGTCCATGTTACCTCAACACATGGTGTTTGGGCATGCCCCAAACCAAACATTGATTCGTACCACATGGAATGTCCCAAAAACACATGTTTTTTAACCCCTTATTCCCCACCTCACCAAAATGAATGAACAAACGTCTTGTGTTCTCTAAACTACACGTTGTGTAAGCTGACATCCCAAATAGAAATCCATTTTTATTTTCCAAAAACCCCTTTTCACCCCCCCAAACACCATAGATAAACCATAAATGGTTCCACAAAAACCATATAGGTCTTTAAAAACCTAAAAAAAATTTAATATGAGTATTGGGGATAAAAACTAATTAATTTTCCTACATATTGGAAAAAAATTCCTAACCTTCACTCCTAGATGCACAAGATTCAAACAAAAATATTCAATTACGGTCTTGAAGAAATATCTAGTTGTGATCCCTCTCTTATCCCTCCCTTTATCACTTGGAAGAGAATGAAATCGATATGTGGATGGATATATAAATTTGATAACCAAAGTTTGGATATAATTAAAAGGGAAAAATAAAAAAAAAGTGAAGTGAAAATGGATAGGAAAAGAAGATGGGGCTTAGGCCTAGTCCCAACACATGTGATTTGATTATACCTCATCTAGAAAAACCCCCTTATGGGACTCAACCATAGTGTCATAATCTCAATAATATGCTCTAAAAAACAATCACTAATAGAAAAAACATGAATAATTAATATTCAATTAGTTAAAAATTAAATATTTTTTCAAAATTAAAATGACTCCAAATTACACCATATGTTAAAAAAACATTATGGGACCAATGATTTGGTTGTAAATTTATGTGATGTTATTTTATTGGGTAAATTACTATTTTTTCACAGATATACTCTTGGGAAAATTTATAATTTATCTTTATTTTCTCAACCCATAACTATTCTGGTCATTACAAGATCTCTGTGATAAATGATTCATTCCCCCAATAATCCTCATTGGACAACCATCCTTCATGATTTCACTCCAACAACTAGCACAACTTACACTATCTCACCCTTCAACCAATTGGTCTCATAGTGCCCATAACTCTCCCAAACTAATAATCATTCAACTACGACCAATATAATGTTCCCTTCCCTAGGATCATCCTGTCTGTCACCCCATGGTAAAAATCTCAACCCCCAAGGTCTATAATCTAACCCCTACCAAACATATATACTATACATTTCCAACTTGGTCGCACCATAGCTCTATAAAAAAATTGCAACTGTAACCCATCCCCTGCTCAATAGGAATTGCAACCTCTATGAAGAAAAAACCAACTAAAATGATGAACACATCCTCTAATATCAGGTGTCCCTCTACCAAATCTAAGTATTTTATTACACCACTTATAGATCATTGAATTCAATGGATCCACCATAGCTACACCACTTGGGATCTCCCCATACTCAATCAAAACATAACAGGCCCACTCACGACCCAATTAGCACTTCAACTGATCCCCACATACATACCTTCATGCAACAAGGTTATATACTAGAAATAAATTCCATTCATCACTCTCATCCTCAAGGAAAAAATTTATTCTCCAACAACCAATTGTATACTCTCATCCTCACACAATCCACAAACTAAATAATTTAGGATAATGCACTAAAAAGCACTCACCATCTTTCTCACATGGGTTAGTTCCAATATGATAGATCACCCTCATCACTCCTCCTTAAAATCAAGGTGTTTCCATTATGCCATGATAAACCAAAAAACCCCCTTCAACTCAAGTTTCATCGAAATCAATGAAAATCTACTCATTCTCTCACCATTCCACAAAAGAATAAAAAAATATTGGTCTAGGAAACCTCAAAATCAAGAGAACTCACAACACCCCACTTCTCAAGGACAATGCATTCTCATACCTAACACCCTATGGTTATAAAATACCCTGGTGAGACCCAACAAAAGAAATGTCAACCAAAACCATCTAATAATCAGTGATATTAGGCACACAAGGCCCCACTACATGACCTGGAAGAATGCACGAGGCAAGAATAGACTCCCTTCCCAAATGAATTGAAATAAAAAATTTAGGGAAAACTCAACCTATCTGCATCTTCAACCCAATTGATACAACTCCCATGAATCATTTCCCTCGTCGTGCGACAAATACTATAAGGTAATCCAAATATTCCATCGATACATAAGTTTCATAATGCATCCCTAAATTAAGGGAATGCATTTAAATCATTAGAAAAAATCTCACCATTCAATCCACATGGATTATCATTAGAAGAAAATTAATTAAGATTAGAAGAGAAGAATTCCTAAACCACCTATATAATAACTCTAAAAAATTGGAATGAAAGGAAATTATGATACCATTTTATAATTTACCAACCTAGGTTTACCTAATACATCATCCGATATAGCTCACCAAATGTGTAATATCCCTATCCTGATTCTCCCTCATATGAATGAGATGGGTCTCCACATGACCTCAAACATGTATTATCATACACCAGAGGCTTCTGACTATATTTTGGGGTCTAATATATATATATATATATATTTGGGGATATTATATCTTCTTATAAAGAGTGATAATAATAACAATAACATGATAAACTATCAATATAAAACAAGACTAGAAGAAAACTGAAAAAGTAAAAAAAACCTATATAATCAAACCAAGAAATGTTATATAGAATTTCATTTTAAATTTCATACAATCTACCACAAAAAATAAATACACTAAAAATAGACAGTAAAAACGTGTTCTAAACCCTATTGTCCTTCCCATTTCAAAGAAACAATCCTTACAATAAAATCAATAATTTATGTATGAGGATCATTTCCCTTGTCTAGACCTTCATCCATGAAGTCTTCCAATGTACCAGATGGTGAATCGAATAGGGTGTGAGTAAAACTAAGTCATCCACCACTAATGGTGTAAAAATCAGTCCTATCAAAATTTACTACAATAGTAAGACAAATATAATATTTTAATATAAATCAAAAGAATATACCCAAATAAACCCACCAACCCCCAAGCTCCAGGTTTACACTCGAGGTTAGCAATACATAATTTAGATCAATATCATATGTCTTAATTCTTATACCTAAGTTCAAACAAACAATCATGGATCCCAATTCCTCCCCCAATCTCACCCTCAAGAATCACATGTAACCATACATATTTCCCTCATGCACCAAGGAACCAAGAATATATCCTTCAGGTATCAATTAACCACACACCTCACCCTCAAACACCGATAAAGAATATACCTCACCATAAGGCATTATAAAACCAAGAACATCACCCTATATCATCATGAAACCAAGAATATCATCCTAAATCATCATTTATCAATGCATCTCACCCTTAGGTATCGAGAAAAAATACAACCCACCCTTATGAATTAATAAAATATATGTCATTACCTCATGAATTAAAACAACACGTGTCTCTCCCTCAAGCACCAAGAAGGATCCAATTCATACCAAATCAGTAAACCTTTTAACACAGTCCATATTGGTTAATTTTTTATAATTATTAATTATCATTCCAATTTCATTTACATACATTTTCCCTGAATCCAAACACTAGTTTCATATTAACATGCTAATGATAATACAATCACCCTTTTTATGAAAAGTTTATTATTCTCATAACAAATATAAAATATCAACTCCAATTCCATATATTCCCAAAAACAATTTCATAGGTCAAACCAATAACATCTTTCCAATTTCCACCCCTAGGGTAAAAGGTTCAACAGGTTTCCATCCAATGATAATCCCAAAATTCTATAGATCAATTACAAGATTCCATGTTCATGATTTCTAGTCATTAACCTGGGGTCAAGTTTTGGAACAATTCATAGGTGAAAAAAAGTTCAAGGTCTCAACTCCAACGGACTTGAAGAGATACATGGGAGGTCTAATAAAGATTTTTCAACGCATACTAGAGAATATATGATTAATATTGGTCATGTTTAGGGATTTTTGGTGTTATAATAAAAATTTAACATACTAAAAAATCATGGATACCTTAGTAAGATGTTTTATACCACCTATCCCAAGAATAGAAGAAGAAACCAAGAGATCTTGTATCCAAATCCATGTACAAGACCCTAATTCGTAAATATGGATCATCTGATAGCTGAATGGGTCAAGGGATTGGGTTTTTACATTCAAGAAGTTGATGAAAACTTAGAGAGTCCTTCGTGATCATAAATACAAAGTGATGTTTGAATGAGAGTATTTTGAAACTTAAAAATAGATTTAGCTTGGTAAAAATACAATTCTTCTCCTCATAATCTCATCCCAACTTTCCACCTCTGGTTAATCATTCACTATCATTGGCTGACCAGTGGTTCCATGTAGAGAGCATTAACTATTTGGAACCTGACCATATGGATGGTGGGTCTCCTACAGGAGACCCTTTCTGCGATGTTTCCACTGACTATCCATCTTTTCTCACTAGTTCACTGATAAGATTCATATAAGCTTACATGTTTATTATTCAGTCCACCAACTAGCTGGTGGACTGCATTATCTAGTCAGTGGAACTAAAACAAGACCTTCTAGTATGTAATATTTAGTCTATCTAACTCGATCCCCCCAAGAAAATCTAAAATATAATTTTAAACTAGTAATATGGATCAATGATGAAGATATTAAATAGTTCAGTAAAAAAATTATGTGGGATGTATCTGGATAATATATGGAGTCTCAAAACCTCCCCCACAATAAAAAAAATCATCCTAGAGTTGTTCTCCCATGAATCACTAATAGGTATGTATGAATAAATCTATCCACTATGCCTATATAATAGATTATATCTTACAGGTATCCTCACATGAATTCCCATGTTTCAACTACACTTGCACCAAAGGCATGGCCTTACTATAAATAATCTCTTCACTATGGTCTATGATACCAAATGAATTATCCTCAAACAATATATTGGAATCAATCCCAACTTCATCAATATTTATCACATGAGAAGGATAAAGTTTATAACTTTAAAGATTAAATTCATGAATCACATCTTGCATGTAACTGTAGCATTGTAGACGAGCTAGTTGATAATCCACTAGTTATTCCCTCTCCACTATCTTGAACAAATTTAAAAACCTAGGAACTATCTTTACCTTCTTTTGAATAAAATTATTCCACATCCTGGGAAACACTTGAAGGAAAACCTAGTGTTGGAACTCAAATTCCAAAGGTTATCTCTAATTGTTAGCATAAGAAGTATGCCCACTATGTGTAGTTTTCAATGGATTTTGGATCAATTAAAACAGTTCTGACTTATCCTATATAAGAATTGATCTAATAGTGATTTTTTCTCCCACATCAAACCCAAAAAAGTGAGAACAACATGACCTACCATATAAGGACTCAATGAGATCCACCTGGATTGATTTCTAGTGATTTCTATTCTAGGGGAACTTCGTAAGACCTGGTTGTTTCTCCCAATAACTTCTAAAGTCTAGGAAAAAAATATCATAACATGTCCTCTATGATTTTAATGATTTTCTCAGATTTTCAGTCATTCTAAGATTTTTTTTGAAGTACTCATAAACACATATGAATACAACATCTTCTATAGACACTAGTAAATGTATGAAGAAAAATTGGGATCCTAATCTAAGACTATAATCCATAGAACTCTTTATAACCACATAATCTCCTAGAAATATAGGCTAAATATGTCATCAATAATAAAACTCTTTGGAATAGGGAGGAAATGGACTACATTATTCAGTTGATCCACGATCACCCATGTTGCATCGCTCTTTTGGGGAGTCCTAGGTAAGAATATAATGATGTTTTGGTATACATCATCTCATTTATACTCAGGAATGTGTAAAGGTTGAAATAAAACTACAGGGAACTAATTTTTGGGCATTCAACTACTAACATGTGAGGGATTAGGTCACAAAATCTAGTTATATTCCACTTCATACATATCCACCAATACTAGCTGCAAATTCTTGATACATAATCATAAAACTAGGATTCACCAACAACTTGAAATAATGAAACCCCCTTATCAACTCCTCATGCATAACAATATAACCAATGACATACCCATGAATATGGAGAAATCTGTCCTTATCAAAAGTAAAACTTGATTATGTAGCCCCACTATTTAATTTCTTCCTAAGAGAAAAATATTATATATCGACCAACTACATCCTCTTGATCTTATTGAAAATAGAAGGGAAATAATATGGAGGTTAGAGTCACTCAACCCAAGTATACCTATAAATACAAATATATCTTATAAAATACTCTCATTAACCACCATTCATTATTGTAATATAGCACCACTTGATTATTCACTTTTATACTCAAGTCATTGGCAATGATTTTTCCCTTCCTAGTTGTGTATTCCAACTTAAAATCAAAATATTTCATGTACTCCACGCACCTCATCTACCAAAGGTTTATTACCTATATGAAATGATATACTTTAGGATCTTATGATCAGTATACACTATTAACCTTTCTCCCATTAGGTAATGCTACCAACATCTAATAGAATGAACCATAGTGTTCAAATTGAGATCATGGGTAGGGTAATTTCGCTCAAGTAGTCCCAACATTCTAAAGTCACTGGCAGCAACACATTCATCCTACATAAGAACTTTTACCATCCTAATTCCATAGCTAACATAGTAAATGATTTACTTCTTACCTATTTTTAGTACATTTAGGGTTCGTTATGATATCAACACTACTAGAAAATAAGGTTATACCCCTAATTTTGGAAACATTTGTGGGTATAGGTTACCCCTATTCCTAAGGTTTTCCAAAAACTGTGGGTATAAGGTTTGGTTCAAGTCCAATACCCATGTTTTTTCAAAATTTTGAGTATGGGTTAGGGTTCAAAACATATACCCATGGTTCTCTAAGGACCATGGGTATAGGTCATCCCTATATATATGGTTTTTGTAAATTGTACTTACAGATTTTCCCACATTAGTGCGGGAAAAAAATCTCCCATGAGAATACCTATTAAGACATTTTTAACCTATATCATTGGTTTAAATATAACTAAATAAATATTTTTATACCAATAATTGTATATGGTCCAATGGTTAGGCACTATGATTCTATAATGGAAGTCCACGGTTTGAATATGGTGGCAGGCATTTTTTAAAATCTTATAGCCATGGTTTCAGAACTATGGGTATATGGTTATTTTCATGGTGGACTAACCTATTTTCCAAAGTTCATAATCATGAAAATATATTTTTCAAACCATGGGTATATCTTAGATCTATATTGACATCTTAAGCTCCCATGATTCTGAGAACTGAGGGTATAACCTCTACCCATGGTTTTATGGGCTATATCCACAATTGAAAACCATTGGTATAGGGTAATTTTCCAGTAGTGCAACCTAGTATTTAGATATTGTAAAAATTCCCCAAAACTATCATCCCATTCAAACCATATCCCTTATCTTGGAAAAACTAACCATCAATTCTATTATTCTAGAGAAATTTAGAAAAAATATCAAAAAGTATCTAGCTAGACCAATAAATCAACAAATCTTGAAAACATTATTTTTCCACACCCATGAAACCACAATAGTAACCTTCTCCATATCTATAGGAATTATCTCTTTTGATATAACATTCCCTATAAATTTGATATGATCAATCAAGAAGGAACAATTTGAGTGTTTTTCATCAATCTAGTACTATATTAGTGCACTCAATATAATCCCTATATGTCATGTATGGTGCTCCCTATAATTAGAGTATTATAATATGTCATCAGAATAGATAACCATGAACTGGTCTATCTATTGGTAGAAAATTTGGTTCATTAAATCCATAAAAAATGTCAAAAAAAAATTTAATCCCAAAGACATCACACAAAATTTGTAAAAACTATACCTAATTCTGAATATAGAATATGTAATTTCTAAAAATACCTTACTCTCTGCTGATGTTACCCTGATATCAAATCAATCATGGAGAATATGTGATCACTCATTAACTGATCAAATTTATCATCGATGTATGAAATAGGATACATGTTCCTAACTTTCATCTGGTTCATCTTTCAGTAATCAACACACTGTCACAATGTCTCACCTGTTTTCTTGGAGAATAATATAGGGGATCCACAATGTGATGTACTAGGTTGAATAAATCATATACTGTCATATTCTCCCAAATAATATTTCAACTATTGAAAATCTTCTGTAATTATCCTATAGTGCGGTATCAAAATAGGATCATTTCCCACCACAAACTCAATAGTAAAATTGATATCTTTCTTTGACAGAAAGCTAGATAATTCCTCAAGACTGATATCCTGAAATATCTCTACTATTAGATGAAGGAAGACTTTTTGTGGTTATAAATCATCTAGAATAGGTCTTTCTACCTGATCTATAATCCCCTCCAGTCTATGATATAGCAGTCCTGGACAACCCACCTAGATATACCATTAACCATAGTGGATGTAACATCAACCCTCAAGCACAAATTAGTCACAAAGAAAGTGGTATCCACCAAGGTAACATTTCTTGTAGCACCTAATACCCTCCAATTTAACCATTAACTAAAATAAAATAGAAATAAATTAGAAAAAATATGCCATTTCCAAACCCATTCCATTGAAAAGTTTAGTAGATATGAAATTTTGTAATTATCAAGTATCAAAAAGGCTACAAGCGAGGTTAGATGAAACCAAAACCATCCCTCAAACTATAAAAAGTGAAATATTGATCAAGGTAGTTTCATTTATTCAAAATGAATATAGCTATCACCTATACCACGAGCTATTACCTAAGCACCATGTGTTATACCACCCAACTAGTACTACCATCTCTACACTGGAGTACCCTATCCTCTACCTCAACCTGTGCGACCTGTGGAATTCCAAATGTTTTCCCACTACTATGTAATATAATCCATCTACAAATCTATAATTTTTATCATTACACTATCATTGGTTAACTAATGAGCATTACTCTAACACCTATGAATATGTTAAATCCTTCCACAAGCACACAACTACACCAGTGGTCAAGATAATTGAACTCACCTATGGACAGGTCTACCCTACTAAAAGAAGTTCACCTAGTCACTCCCTAAAAAACATGACCTACTAACTTGGATACTATTCCCACTACTATCCTGATGATGAAAATTAAAATTAATTTTATTACTGCTATAGTAAGTGTTACCAAAGAACCCAGCAGAAACTAAATGCCCTCCACTTGAGGCCTCCCTCAGGTTCCCTTATATATGAGAGCATGTTTCACAATGTCAGATTTTGGTTAGCCAAAAGACATTAATCTGATACTTTATCTTATATCAAAGACCATACTAGAAGTAATTTTCCTTATAAAAAATAGATCCATCCAACATTAGAGAGAAATTATGTGGTTCCATGAAATGGACAGTGTTATTCATTATTATCACATTCCTTTATGATAGGTATATTAATTCTGATTCTCCCTCCCCCCTCAGTATCTCTATGTAGAAATAGTCCAAGAACCTCATTTGGAAAATCTTCTAAGTCAACCCCTCATGTTGATTTTCATGGTCTAGGATTCCCAACTAGTTCTTGTTTGGTCCTCCAAGCATGTACACATCAATATTGACCCTCCTCTCCATGGGTGTCTCCAAATGATTGAATACTTTCATGATAGACTCAAGCTAAAAATCTACTTCCTAGAAGACACCCTCCCCTAAAAATAGTAGAGTTCTCTATATGGAACTCCCTTATGAGTTTTGACATGTTTGTTCCTCCTCATATAACATTAATTTCCATATATCTAAACACTCACAAGAAATTATTCTGGGGCTGATATTCCATAATGTTCCATTATCTAGCTGGAGGATTTTTCTACACTAAGTGTGGTGTGTCCTCATCAGCACCCTCCTAATGCTCCACCAAAACTTGACATGGAGTCATATCATTACCCAAGATAATTCACACCTCAGGACACACAATAAGAAAAGAGTAAAATACATAAAGCATCACATATACATACTAGGAAAAGGAAACATAACAACTTATCAAAGATTCCGATATAATCCTATAATGTTCTAAAAGTTTCACAAACTTTATCATACTCAAATTTTACATTCGAGAGATAAAATTGTATCTTTTTTTGAATTGAAAAATTAGTTCCTATTCTATAAAATAGAAAATCACTATTTATTAATGAGGTATCACTATTAATATGTTATCATGGAAAACCTAAATAGGAATATTTTATTAAACTCCTGTAAATGAGCTCCTAGTATGGTAGTAAAGATGAAAAACCCATATGTGCCTATCATGATGCATGTATATCCCCTTCTCGGGCCATATCATCCAAAAAATATACATCCCAGAATTAACTTTCAAATATCGTGTGTTGAATTCAAGGTGAAATAAAATTAATAGAAATAAAAAATAGGCATGAACAAAAATCTTGATTCCTAGAAACATGGGTTTTACCTCATATGTGTGTTGTCTACTCCCGGGAATGAACTTATTTTCATTCCCCAGTACTTCCTATTATCTTGTAAACCATTACCAAATAGTAATGAAATAAAACCTCACTATGGTACCCCTTTTTAACATCATGATCCTAGTTCTTCCTCATGTGACATGGATCAGTCACAAAAATGACCTTAAACACTCTTACCAATATGCCATGGGCTGTCAAATAGTAGGGAGGAAATAATATTTATAGTGGTGAGACTATAACCTCTCGTAAAAAGTGATAATAATAGCTGAAAAGATGATGAAAATCAATATAAAACAACTCTGGTAGATAAATGACAATTTAAAATCACATCAAAATAATTAAACCATGAAATTTCATACGGAATGTCCTAATATATGTCATACAATTAGACACTGGAAAGAAATACCCTAAAAATAAAGACTCGAAAACCAAATTCTAAACCCCATGATACATCTCATATTCAAGTGTTAGTTCCAACAAGAAAATAAATCAATCAATAATATAGATATTTTCCTTTATCTATACCAATATCCATGAATTCTTCCCAGGTACCAAACAGAATCCAAAAATAGGGAGTGAGTTAAACTTAGCAATCCACCCTCAAGAGTTTCTAGAAAAACTATTCTAAGAAATAGTGCATGTAGCAGTATTATAAATAGGGGAATTTAATATAAGTTAAAAGAAAACACCAAAATAAACATACTGAAACTTGATATCCATGTTGACACCCAGTGTCATCCATACATGCTTCAGCTCAATGTCAAATGTCTATATCCTTGAACCACAATGAAAAAAATCAAGGATGGACTCAATTAATACAACAATATCTTTCTCACGCATCATGTGTAACCATTTATCACACCCTTAGGAACCAAGTATCTCAACCTCAAGCATCAATTATGTCACATCTCGTGTTTTGAATCGGGTAAAATACGGAGATTTTTGAACTTTTTCTTTTATCAATGGGTCGGTTTTAAAAAACTGAGCTTCAGAATGAGGTCCTGAGTTTTGGAACCATTTTAAGAGGTGATATCAGACTACGCATGGTAGGTTTAACCATGCAGTCAGCCATGAGGGATACCCAGGGTATCGGGTAGCAGGCGTATAGGCTGCACATAGTTTTTCAGACGGTGCGGGTCAAACCATGCCCTTGGGTGTGTTTTTGGTTTTTGATTAATTTTAAAATAAAAAGAAAATAAAATAAAATAAAAACCTAAGTCTAACTCTCCCTCACCATGCTCGGTAGAACCCCACGGCGCGCCTCTCCCTTCTCTCCCATGAGCCGCACATGACACCCCTCTCTCGGCCTCCTCTCGATCGAGCTCCTCCCTCCATTTTCCGGTGGTTTCTTCTCCGATACTCCATGGTAAGCACCTCTTCTCTTCCTCCTCTCTCTTTCCGGTTTCCTTTCGGCCTATTTTTTGCCCGGTGAGAATTGTCCGAACACCCTAGGGTTTTGGGTGATCCAAATTTCGGTTTTCTTTTGATTCTACATCATGCGGAAGGTCCGTTGGGACTCTTTAGTGCACATTCCGGCAAACTCCGCTGAAGGTGAAGTGGTTTGGGTGGTTTTGAATCGTCGGATTGGTTTTGGGGTAAGGTTTTCACCTCTTTCCTTGTTTCACACCTGTTGAATTTGGGGCTTTTGATGTTTATGATTCCCCAACTTGATGTTGGCAGTGCATTGAGATCACGGTGTGGGTTCGCCTTCGTTTTGGTTTGTCGCCAACACCCGAGGTAAGGGTTTATTATTTCTGGTTGGTTTCACCTTGCCTAAATTGATGTCGTTATGTGTCTTATGGTTCTTCGTGGTTTTTTGATAGTGCGTTGAAGGTTTTGGCGTGGTTTCGAGTCAGCAAAGTCTAGGAAACTCACCTGCGTAGGCATAGGTATGTATTTATATATACGTGGGTTCCCCTGATATGCGTATATTCGTGCATGGAATCGAATATACACGTACAAGGATATTTTTCCCCATTTCTTATATAAAATTTCCAGTGCATGTGAGCGAAGACATGCTTATGTTTATAAGAATATGTGTAACGATCCTCTTGCGCACACTCATGGCCATGCAAAGTGTGTGCATAGAGGCTAGGTGTCTTTATACGTATGTGAAATCACATATGCCTCATGGGCGAGAAACAATGACAGCTTTAGTTAGAAAGTGCCAAGAGTGGGATTGGATGGATAGATCCACCTTGAGGGAGGATCCCTCTTCTTGCCCTTTAAATTTAAGTAAAGTAATAGTGAGTTTAATATTGCACTACCTTAGAATTTTAATCATGAAAGTTTTGCTCCGATTAAATCCTTCTGTGCAAATCGTGTGAATTGCAGGAATAAGATAAAAGAGGTCTCTTGGTCAATAAACTAATGATTTAATAATAAAACCCATCTTTCGAGGTGTGCTGCCTTCAATCTAAAAATGTAGCGATAGCGTTTTATGATTGCCTTATTTATTACCTGGCTTCATAATTTTGTTAAGTGTTGAATGAGTTTTGAAATGAATGCTAAATATCACTAAATGAATTGTTTGATAAAGTAATGACATGTTTTCTAATAAAACTCCTCCAATGGAGGTGAGCTGTCTTCAAGATAAAAATGTATAGGAGGATTTTTTTGCTTGCCTACTTAAATGTCTTATGACTCTTTATGCTTGACCTTATACTTGATAAATGACATGCTTATACATGTACCTTACTGTTTACCTCAAATGACATTGCTTCTTGAAATAATAATAATAATAAATGATCCATGACACCTCCTATGTTCATGGCTTAATGTGAAATTAGAACTGTTAGTATAGGGTGCTTACCCTCTTCCCATTACTTCAGCGCTTATGTCATGCCACGTCTTATGCCGCTTGTCACAACCTTTCCGTGATACCTCGTTATCTCTTATTGAAATTATGGGTGGTTCGATCATGCCCATTGTGGCCTTCGTTTATAGTGAAGCCCATCCTAGGTGCCCGCTTTGCCTCTTGGCCACCCCCTTGGGTGTGCCCCACCAAAACTCCCCCCTTTTCCATGTTCTTTAAGTTATAAATGTAATTCTATAGTTTGAATTGAATTCCTTTGTTGAACAAGTTTGTTAGCTTGTACCATTTAATGTCATTAATAACCTATCATTGAGGCATGTTGATTCCATACACTTTTGTTTACCTTCTATTTCTCATGAAAGTTCCAGAATTCTGATTAATGATAATTAATTATGAGAACTAATTAAGAAAAGTTGAGAACATATTTAGATAATTAAATGTTAATAATTAATTATGAAATGGGAATTATGTCGACTGATTAATTAATTTATACATGGTAATAAATAAATGAGATTCTGGGTCCTAGACATGGCGTTTTAGACCAATTTAAAAGTTGTGTTTGGACATGGTTCTCCTTCCTAATGGTTATCCAAGCTTGTTATATAGGGTGTTAGACATGGTGATCTGCACCGAATAATTATCTAGGTGTTAGACATGGAGATCTACACCAAATGTGGTTCGGGGTGTTAGACATGGAGATCTACACCAAATGAGAATTGGGGTGCTTGACATGGTGTTCAAAACTAAATGTATGATAATACTGACTTATGAAAATAATGACATATGTGGTTAAAACCCGAGTGAAATGTGATCAAATAAATAAAGGTAAGAATGAATGGGTTTCCAATATGAGTTGAAATGATAAGTGAATAAATAGGGTAAGTGAGAAAAATGATAAAAGGTTTTTTATGCTTGAACCAAATGTACTTGTGTTGTTATAAATAGGTTCTTATTCTGGCTATGGGCCGAGGAAGGTATTGCCGTCAGGTACCCCTTTTTGGAACCTGGACGGGTGTTTATTGTTTGTATTGTATCGTTATTATTTGATAGTACCGGCACATTGTTTAATTATATTTCATTGTCTAGAGTGGGCTAGACACCGGTGGTTCTGGCCTACTGAGATTTATATCTCACACCCTACTCGGGATTCCATTACACTGGGGTACCTGAGTAGATTCTATTTGGTTGCAGGACCTCATCGTTGTTGTTTCTTATAGTTGGAGTTAGGAGAAAAGGACCGAGTTGAGGCTCGAGATGCTCATGGAGATCGCCCTCGGGGCTTGAGATTTTTGTTTATTTACTTCTGCATTGATGTGTAATAATGTTGTGCTGTTTAATGTTTTCATTGTATCATTATCATGTCACGCATGCATCTACAAAAAAAACTGACATTCAGTAATTTTGTCCAAACATTATAAAGGAAAATGTTTTCTGCTACTTTCTTATTATATACACTACTTCTAATGTTGCTGTATTTAGTCTTTTTTCTTCACTTTGATAAGAGGGTATAGTCTCCCCCGACTTACCTTACACCCTCTTCGCTAGTCGGCAACCTCTGGCATAAGGGGAGACGCGCTTGAGGCCATGTCTCGGGCTGACTTGGGTTACCGGTTTAGGGTCGACCCGGGTTGGTTCATGAAAAAATGGTATCAAAGGGACCCTCCTTTTTCTTTTTCTGAATATTTTTGGGATTGGTAAACAAGATACTAGGAATGTGTCAACACTTGGGTTAATAGCCGTGCTTGGGACTGGTCACCCCATGTATTGGAAATGACCAAGTGACCAGGGCTGCGATTGTTTTTCATTCTTTTCGATATTACAGTGATATGATTTCACCTTGAGTGATTGGCATAATTTCCACTACTTATGGTTTATGAACATTATAGTATTTAACCCTCAACATATTATGGAAAAGACGAAGTATTTCATGCATCATAATAGGCACTTAGAGATTCACATGTCATGCATATATATCATGCCATGTAGTTGCATTAGTAGTACGCTTGATGACATGTATTTTGTGCCTTTAATATGCCATGTATCATATTTTTTTACCATTCCCTATTTGATAACATGTTTCAGTGGGATATATAACATGCTTGAGTGATAGTATGTCATGCTTTTGTGCCATGCTTCTGTGTTATAGCATGTTTTTAATAGTTTCAGGTTGTTGCTCTGTGTTAGCTGCTTGTAAAGACATGGTATCTTGTCGACAAATGATTAATTGCTTTGACTGAATTTATTAGTTTCAATTATGACATAACCAGTTTTCAAGTTTTAATGTGTATGGGCACCTTATAACTTGGGAAAAGGGTAAACTATGTAATTGAACTTCCAACCCATGAGGTGTATGGCCGCTTCATGAGTTGGGAAATGGAAACCCATATTAAATGTGATGGTGATGCCGTACGAAATGATTAAAAATGTGAAAGATGTTTAATTTTTATTTGTAATCAAAATGATTATCATTTAATATGCAATTGGACCCAAGTAGGTTGGTTGGGGAATGTTTTTTTATGTGATGAATCGTTTGGGTGATTTAATTTTAATAATTTTTGAAAATTTCTATTGGGTTGCATTATAATGAAACCAGTTTTTTTGTGGGACCCTTTTAGGTCACCTTAATGATTTATAAAACATTTTTGTTTTGCCCTTGGGGTGTTAGTTAAAATCAATTATCTAGTTTTTTTTGTTTGAAAAAAATGGCACTTAGGTATTTAATTAAATATTTTGATGATTACAGATTAAATATGATTAAATATAAAGTGGTGGGAAATGGAATCTATAGTGACATCCTCTATTTAAGATCCTCGTATAGGGGTAGATTAGGTTTCTCCTTGAGTCGATTTGGAGAAGAACTTCTCGCATGTCGTTTTCCCTAGTCAGACTTCCCTAGCTTAAATTGACACCTTTTTTCGGAAGTGTGGTCATTTTTTCCTTGACCTTTGTTTTGGGCTTGAGAATCATGTAGTGCTCTTTTTCAGAAGGTTATAAAATCTCAAGTAAGTTTTATTGTGGTGTTTTGATTGGGAAATGAATTTTGGCTAAGATTTTAATGGCTTATGCGTCGCTTTCCTAACCAATGTTTGATCGTGTCTTGGATGTTTGGAGATGCAAAGTGACCTCCTTTGTGAAGGTTGTCACATCCCGTGTTTTAAATCAGATAAAATACAGAGGTTTTTAAATGTTTTCTTGTATCAATGGGTCAGTTTTAAAAACTGAGCTTCAGAATGAGGTCCCATGTTTTGGATCCATTTTAAGTGGTGATATCGGACTATGCGCGGTAGGTTTAACCATGCGGGTCAGCCATGAGGGATACCCCGGGTATCCGGTAGTAGGCGCGCAAGCTACACATGGTTTTTCAGATGGTGCGGGTCAAACCATGCGCTTGGGTGTGTTTTGGGTTTTTGATTAATTTTAAAATAAAAAGAAAATAAAATAAAATAAAAACCTAAGTCTAACTCTCCCTCACCCACACTCGGTAGAACCCCACGGTGCGCCTCTACCTTCTCTCCCGTGAGCCATGCGCGACACCCCTCTCTCGGCCTCCTCTTGATCGATCTCCTCCCTCCATTTTCTGGCAGTTTCTTCTCCGATCCTCCATGGTAAGCACCTCTTCTACTCATCCTCTATATTTCCGGTTTCCTTTCAGCCTATTCATCACCCAGTGAGAATTGGCCGAACACCCTAGGGTTTAGGGTGATCCGAATTTCGGTTTTCTTTTGATTCTAGGTCATGCGGAAGGTCTGTTGGGACTCCTTGGTGCGCGTTCCAGCAACCTCCGCCAAAGGCGAAGCGGTTCGGGTGGTTCCGAATCATCGGATTAGTTTCAGGGTAAGGTTTTCACCTCTTTCCTTATTTCGCACTTATTGAATTTGGGGCTTTTGATGTTTATGAGTCCCCGACTTGATGTTGGCAATGCGTTGAGCTCACGGTGTGGGTTCACCTTCGTTTTGGTTTGTCTCCAACACCTGAGGTAAGGGTTTATTATTTCTGGTTGGTTTCACCTTGCCTAAATTGATCTCGTTATGTGTCTTAAGGTTCATTATGGTTGTTAGATAGTGCGTTGAATGTTTTGGCATGGTTTCGAGTCGCTAAAGTTTAGGTGACTCACTTGCGTAGGCATAGGTACGTATTTATATATACGTGGGTTCCCCCGATATGCGTATATTCATGCATGGCAGCAAATATACACGTACGAGGCTAGTTGTCCCCATTGCATATAAAAAAGTGCCTGCACAGGTGAGTAGAGACAGGCTTATGTGAATAAGCATATGTGTAAGGATCCTCTTGCGCAAACTCATGGCAATGCGGAGAATGTGTATAGAGGCTAGGTGTCATTATACGTACGTGAAATCACATATTCCTCGTGGGGGAGCAGCAATGGAAACCTTAGTTAGAAAGCTCCAAGAGCCGGAGTGGACGGATGGATCCACCTTGAGGTAGGATCCCTCTTCTTGGCCTTTAAATTTAAGTAAAGTAATAGTGAGTTTAATATTGCACTGCCTTAGCATTTTAATCATGCAAGTTTTTCTCTGATTAAATGCTTCTGTGAAAATCGTGTGAATTGCATGAATAAGATAAAAGTGGTTTCTTGGTCAATAAACTAACGATTTAATAATAAAACCCATCTTCCGAGGTGCGCTGCCTTCAATATAAAAATGGAGAGATGGAGTTTTATGATTTCCTTCTTTATTGCTTGGCTTCTTAATTTTGTTAAGTTTTGAATGAGTTTTAAAATAAATGCTAAATATCACTTAATGAATTTTTTGATAAAGTAATGACATGTTTTCTAATAAAACTCCTCCAATGGAGGTGAGCTGTCTTCAAGATAAAAATGTATAGGTGGATTTTTATGCTTGCCTACTTAAATGTCTTATGACTCTTTATGCTTGACCTTATACTTGATAAATGACATGCTTGTACATGTACCTTACTGGTTACCTCAAATGATGTTTCTTCTTAAAAAATAATAATAAACAAGACATGACACCTCCTAAGTTCATGGATTAACGTGAAATTAGAACTGTTAGTGTAGGGTTCTTACCCTCTTCCCTTTACTTCGGTGCTTATGTCATGCCACATCTTGTTCCTCTTGTCGCAACCTTTTGGCGATGCCTTATTATATCTTATTGAAATTCTGGGTGGTTCTCTCATGCCCAGTTTCGCCTTAGTTTATGGTCAAGCCCATCCTGGGTGCTCTCTTTGCCTCTTGGCCACCCCCTGGGGTGTGCCCCGCCTTAACGCCCCAATTTTTCCATGTTCTTTATGTTATAAATGTAACACGATAGTTTGAATTGAATTCCTTGCTTGAAAAAGTTTGTTAGCTTGTACCCTTTAATGTCATTAATAACCTATCATTAAGGCATGTTGATGCCATACACTTTTTTTTACCTTCTATTTCTCATGAAAGTTCCAAAATTCTGATCAAAGATAATTAATTATGATAACTAATTTGAAAAAGCTGAGAACATATTTGGATAATTAAATTTGAAGAATTAATTATGAAATGGGAATTGTGTTGACTAATTAATTAATTAATACATGGTAATTGTTAAGACCCAACCCTACCCAAACTCGAGCCGCAACTACCCCAAGCCCACCTCTATAGGCCAGGGGCTGGCGACCAGCGCCGAAGGCACAATAACTCGGGGAGGCCTTTGCCTAAGTACCTGTACACACACACACGTAGCACACTCAATGAAAAAGTGCAGAGTAAAAGAGAAAAGACAAGTAAAGTAAAAGGGAAACTGCTATATATAAACCACAAAGTGCATCGACCACTAAATAGTACAAGGTAAAAGATGAAGGTACACTGAAATGAAAAGGGGAAAAACACGTGTCCAACCAGAAAAGGTGCCACAACCTGACAACAGGTAAACAAAAGAAAAATAGCTGGAAGGGTCCCCCACCTGGAACCTGACTCTGACCACCACACACAGTCCAAGTTCCCAATCTCTTAAGCTCCTCTGACGTCACGACCAACATGTCCGTCGTCTGCAAGGGACACCAAGTGCGAGAAAAGCCCAAGAAGGGGTGAGTATAAAAATACTCAGTAGGATACCCCGAAGGCTCGAGGGAGAAACAGAGGAGGTACCGAAGGTTGAGAAGTAGAGAGAACAAGGAAAAGTAAAGGAGTACAACCGAAAGTGCAGTAAAGAGTATAGTAGAGAGTCCAGCTCAACCCAACAAGAAGAAAGAAGGCAGACTCATCTTGACACAAGGAGATGGTAATGTTGAGAAGGTGAACTTCCCGTCGAGTCTTCGCTACCTATAGCAGGAGAGTAGACTCGTCCAACCACGAGAATCTAGACACAGAAAGCACGTGGCATACCCCATGCATCTTCGCCTCTCCTAGAAGGAGAGTAGCCAAAACCCAAGGAGTCGGTACTGGAAAAAGTTATATACATAAACATATGTTCACTAAGAATCCCGAAAAAGGTCATAAGGGGATCTCCATCCCTTAGCTCAGCCCAAGAAAGTGAGTCGCCAATAGTCCCATATGTAACACCATCGATGACCAACATCCCGCATGTCTGCCCTGAACTACAAGTCAAGGGCTCAATCACCGCACCTTGACACTATCCGCTTTGGGCGGCACTGACTCACCCGCACGGTTTTAGGTTGTGTCACAAGGACGCGTCTCAGTGGGGAAAGTTATACTTGTACTTGAGAGTTCTGGGGAAATGTCAAACCACACCACGTCACTGCCCCACAGTCGAGAGGTCTGCTCAATGTCAACAGGCGACCCCCTACCCAGCCCCGCTGAAGGGTCCCTGGAAGTCGACGGGTTCCCACTACAGGGAGACCCGACAAGATTCGACGGGTGCCACACTGCCTAGTCCCGTAATAGGGTAATCCACTGGAGGGTGACCCAGCTAAAGTCGGTGACAGGACCACTGCCCAACCCAGCTGGAGGTAACCCGGCATCAGGGACCACTGCCTAGCCCAGCTGGAGGTAAGCCCGGCATCAGGGACCACTGCCTAGCCCCGCTGGAGGTAAGCCCGGCATCAGGGACCACTGCCCAGCCCAGCTAGTGGTAAGCCAGGCATCGGGGACCACTTCCCAGCCCAGCTAGAGGTAAGCCCGGAACTACTCTGGCCATCCCTACTGGATGATACTGCTCGGTGAACACCGCTGTACTGGAAATCCCTAATGGATGGTAACCCACTGATGATCCCTGCTCGATACAAACTCAGCCCTACTGGAAACAACCTCAGCCCTGCTAGAAACAACCTCAGCCCTGCTAGAAACAACCTCCTGGGTAGAGGGTCGGTGCCCGCGTAAAGTGTTGGTCACACCGAATCCACAAGAACTCTACCAGGGAACACAGAGTGACGAGAGAATCTCCCCAGGCCTCACAAGGCGATCCCGCTCCAATCCGCTAAGTCACTGTCGAAGTGGACCGAGAAAACTCATCCCAGAAAGTGGGAAAACACCCACATTGTACGAACACCCGTAGTCGCAAACAGTACCGCAGTCCGGTGAAAGGGCACGGTATTGAAACCCCTCACAGCTGAAGAAACAGAGGAACAAACCATCTCTGTCGGCCAAACGAGAACAAGACCAGGGAAAAACTCAACCCTACTGGTCAAAACCATCGAGAATAGGACCAGGGGAAAACTCAATCATGCTAGTTAAACAAACGAACATAGAGCCAGGGGAAGACTCAACCCTGCTGGTCAACAAACAAGAATAGAAGAACCCTCTACATTGCGAGAGGTAAAAAGTATGTAAAGAAGAGCACGGTACGCACATGGGGCCCACACGACGTGTGGCCCAAATTCAACCCCGACTAAGCGCACAAACATTATCAGGTACCAACATCCACATATACCTCCCAGCGCTCCCGTATACTCCGGGAGTATACCACGTCTCCAGCCCAAATGCTAACGTGCACACGGAACCCAACATTAAACGTGAAGGCGTGACGTAACAACTCCAAACTTCCACCTCAACGGCTGAGGCACAACCAAACACATCTCTTCAATCATTTACATCACTCACATGGGAGTGCACACAATCACATGCCAAGGGTTCGCTACCAACACGGTAGAAGAACCGCCACCAGGGCACCTTCACATTTCCCCATTTAATAAGATCACGTATGAGGCTCCGCTCACCTGAACAGATTACACCATTGTAATCCTTGTGAAAAAACATGCAATATCGACTACTTACTTTCCTCATACGGATATCCGATGGAAAAGTCACCAACACCGTCTGACGCCCAAACGACGTCCCGTGATCCCGAGCCTCGGCCCCGAAAACTGTCAGGCGCATCGCACCATTGCGATCCCCTTGGGAAAACACGTCAAAAAGACTGCTCACTTGAGCGCAACGGATATATGAAGAAAAAGATGCATTCCGGTGCACCGCACATGAACGACGCTTCATGGGACCCACATCCTGGTCCCGAAACACAACGAACGGATCACACTATTGCAATCCTCTCAAAAAAGTACACAAGATGGACTATTCACTTGTCCAAAATGGTCGCCCAGTGATAGAGATGGAAAAATCACCGTCAATGCCCAAACGGCCCTCATGGGGCCTGCACCATCGTGCAGAATTAGAGCGGGTGGATTGCACCATTGCAATCCCCATGGAAAAACATCCAGAAACGACTGCTCACATTCCCCGAACGGACGTCCGATGAAAAAGTCATGAAACGTTGCACGAGCTCGAAAGACGGGCCATGGGGGCCGTGCCTCAACTTCGGCCTCAATGCTGGAAACCACCCTGGAAAGCTCCCCCTCGACACCAGGGTCCCAACGCCACTGACGGCGCTCAAAACGGACGTCAGACGTGTCCGCGCTGTCCAAAACAAGAATCCCCAGAAAAAGTGCCCAACTACTTGACGGTGTGTTGCGCTTCTGAGGCCCTTGTCTCGGGAATTAAAATCACCCAAAACCATCTCAAAAACTTCGTCTTGACACGAGCTCCAACTTGCTGCAGACGGCGCACAAAACGGACATTCATAGCCCGAAATACGGGCGTCCAAATATTTTAAGTTGGGGGGGGACCCCCTTGGTCCGGACTGGCCCGGTCCGGCCGGTCCGCCCCGCTCGGGCCGGCCCACTGGGACCGCGGCCCAACCGCCTCCTACGAGACACGCGCTGCACATAGGTTGCTCCACTGACCAGCTAGTTGGTCGGTCGAGTCCACGCGGAGACCCGCCATCGGCGGGTCTCTGTCGCCGCACAGGGGTCGCGCGCCGCGACCCCGCCTCGCCGTCACGCCAGCCAGTGCTGACAGCGCCTCGCGCCCCCTCTGGCCCGTGGCCGCCCCGCCTCAGCCGACGTCGCCGCTCTCCCGCACGGAGAATCCTCCATACCGCCTCGGTTCTCCGTCGCGCCGCCTTGGAACCTCACCGGGCCGCCGGAAAAACTCCCCAAAAACCGCAAACTTCGACGAGCTGTTGCGGCCTCCTTCGAACTCCGATTTCAATTACGAAAGATGCGTTGGAAAGGAAAAAAACTCTACTACGCATTCATGGGATTTGTTTAAAAATCCAACAGAAATTATATGTAATTAACTGGGCTCAAAGTAGGGGCGGTTAGAATGAAACAAAAATGACAATCCTACCTTGTTGGGCTTCGCCCGAGGCTTCACGGACGGACCGCCGGAGTTACCATGCCTCGCCGGAGTGGAGGAGGAGAGGGAGGGATGCCTCCTGCTACAGTCCAGGTGAGGAAGAAGAAGAGGGAGGGTGTGAGTTAAGCGTTTAAATAGAAAACGCTTAAGCACCCACCCGTCGGCCCGAACCCGAACTCCCGATGGGGTCGGGATTAAGCCTCCCCTGGGCTAAAAACCACGCTCTAAACGCAACGGAGGTCTGGAAATTTTAATCCGAGACCCCATTCAAAAGTTATAAAACTGAACGTCTAAGGCTTCCAAATTACGAAAATGCCCCTGGGGCCATTTTTCACAGACGGGTCGCGCCTACAAAAGTTACACCCCTCCTAGGGTAAACGACACGTTCCGAACTCAACGGTGCCCTCAGTTTTCTAATCCAAGCCACCGTTTAAGAGATAATTGAGTTAAGCCATTAAATGAATAAATAAATTAATTTAATTATTCGTTTAACGTTCCGAAAGCGGGCGAGGGGTCCAAACATCCTGTGCCGACAAGTTTTATGTCGTTCCTAGGGTAAAAACCTCATTCTAGACCCTTCTGTACACTCAGATCTCTGATCTGGATCAATTTTTAGGGGTTATCCCATTTACATGGCATTTCGAGTGTGAAAGCACTGAAAGTTTAATTCTGGCCACTCCGGGGCTCGGAATCACACACCGTCTGAAGGCGCTGCTCTGGAATAACATCAAGAATATTCAAAAGTCTTTCAAAGCAAAAACCGGGTTCTTAAATCATTCCCTCTTTCAAGATTTTCTTCCCCGAAAAGCAAAACTAGGGAACAAGTCAGGGTACTAATCCCACACCTGGCTCTCCCATACCCAGAAGAACTCACGCACAGCTCTGCGTCACCACACACAGACCAAAGGATTTGATCTATTCACGCGAGGTTGACCCTTGCCGATGTCGTGCATAAGAGCACACCCACTTCTTCTCGGGTGAGTCATGTGGGAGACGTCGTGCACCCACTCAAGACTTTGGGGTTAGGAAATAGCGGTAGACAACCTCGCTATCCCTTTGCACGGTCTCAAATGACCCGAAGGCTCTCAGAGGTAACTCACCTCCCCGACCAAACCTCCACGTCGCACGCCGCGACTGGAATCACCGCCCGCACCTAGAACAAGGCCCGGTGATTCCCTCCTTCAGAATATCCATATGGTGAAACACCCAAGGATATCTGGTTGCACGAGATTTCACAGTCGATGTCTCTCAACCAAGACCCTCTTACATGCTCAGAAGCGAAGGAGTAAACACCATCGACTAAAGAAAAAGTTCTCGCGCCTTGTACTTTACAAACACAGCGTTACACCGATTCCCTGTGCCACCCTGTTAACACCTCAAACAAGGAGCATGGAGAAAATCATTTCACACACAGAGCCGAAAAATTCTACCACAAGAAGTAGAAGAGCTGTAAAGTGTACCTCTTATCACCTCATGCTCTGCAGGGTCGTAGACATCCAGAGCTTGTGGCTGTCTGTGGTCCCAACTGTCAGCTCCTAGGGCCTGATGTGGACCACCTAGGGGTGATGGGAAGACCTCGTAAATTCATCCTCCACTACCAGCTCCTCTGCTAGCACCACCTCTCTAGGTACTACTCCGATCATGGCGCTGCCTCTGTCGTGGTGGTGCACCTGATGCCTGCCCGAAGCTCTCTTCATGCCTAGTCGGGCAGTCCCGTGCCAGGTGACCTCACCCATCGCAAGTATAGCACCGAATCTCTTTGGGCCGCACTGGTGCCCTCCGGCGCCACTGTGGTGTATGACCACGCCCCTGAGTCCGGTCATCCGGAAGCCACCTGCGTCAAGGTTCTGCTTGCCGACGCCCGCTAGCTGTGGCAGACGTCTCGACTTCGACATGCCTACTGCCACCACCAACTCCAGAATGTGATAGGAAGCTTTCTGTCACCAGCGCCCGCTCTAGCACCCCGACATATGTGGAAATTCCCAAGGGTTCTATGACATCATGAATATCTCGGCGAAGACCCTGCTCAAACTTCTGTGCTTGGAGGTTGTCTTCATGGACCAATTTCGGGTAAAAGCGTGCATGGTCTGTGAAACTAGCCACGTACTCAGCCACCGTCATACCTCCCTACTAAAACTGTAGGAGATCCTGAATCTAAAAGGAGTGCAAGCAAGAGGAAAAAAAACTCCTCACAGAACAACAACTTGAAGTCACCCCACGAAAGCGATGACTTGTCAAGAAACTGAGTCACCATACTCCACCAACGCTAAGCCGCTCCACGAAAAAGGTTGGCTGCCAAAGCCACTCTCTGATCTGCCGGTGTCTGCACAAGCCTGAAAAGGCGAACCACTGTCTCTAGCCAAACCTCTGCTGCCTGAGGGTCTGGCTCACCACTGAACCTCAGTGGTATCTGCCACTGGAACTCACGGAGTGTGCTCAACCTGCGCTCAAGCTCATATTGCTCTGCTGAAACTGCCTGCTGCTCAAAAGGTGGGGGTGCTGATACCGGCCCACCTAGAGAAAGGGGCTCACATGATGGGTCTTGGACTGAGGCCTCGTAGCTCACAAGGTCGTCATCATGAACCCAAGCTGGTATCCTGGCTGGCTGTCTTCGCGGAGACATCCTAAATATTATCAAGGAGTGTCGCGTTCAGATGAGAATATATGTATATACCAATAGCAACGATGGGGATCTGGCTCAAGAAGGACAGTCAAAGACTCAATCCTATGTGATGCACAAAACAATTTTTTCCCCTGCAACAAGTGTCTCAGTATGACGAGTCGACAAGCGGGTTATCAAGGTCCTGGTGAATGGATACGTCGGTCGCCACACCATCACTGGACTCCCTGGTCTGAGAGCCACTCTCGAGACACATTAACAATATTGCCCTATATCCCAACCAATTCTTTTTTAGGGACATCTGCACAATGTCCCAAGGAACGAACCACCTTTGATATAAATTTTTCACGACCCGACCCTACCCGGGCTCGAGCCGCAACTACCCCAAACCCACCTCCAAAGTATAGGGGTTGCCGACCAGTGCCGAAGGCACAACAACTCGGGGAGGCCTTTTCCTAAGTACCTGTACACACACACGCATCACACTCAATGAAAAAGTGAAGAGTAAAAGAGAAAAGACAAGTAAAGTAAAAGGGAAACTGCTATATATAAACCACAAAGTGCATCGACCTCTAAACAGTACAAGGAAAAAGCTAAAGGTACACTGAAAAGAAGAGGGGAAAAACACGCGCCCAACCAGAAAAGGTGTCACAACCCGGAAAAAGGTAAAAAAAATAAAAATAGCAGGAATGGTGCCCCACCTAGAACCTGAATCTGACCACCGCACGCGGTCCAAGCTCCCAAGCTCCTAAGCTCCTTTGACGTCACAACCAACCTGTCCGTCGTCTGCAAGGGCACACCAAGTGCGGGAAAAGCCCAAGCAGGGGTGAGTATAAAAATACTCAATAGGATACCCTGAAGGCTCGAGGGAGCAACAAAGGAGGTACCAAAGGGTGAGCAGCAGAGCGAACAATGAAAAGTAAAGGAGTACAACTGAAAGTGCTGTATAGAGTATAGTAGAGAGTCCAACTCAACCCAACAAGAGGAAAGAAGGTAGACTTGTCCTGACACAAGGAGCTGGAAACAGTGAGAAGATAAACTTCCCATCAAGTCTTTGCTACCTATAGGAGGAGAGTAGACTCGTCCAACCACGAGAAGCTAGACACGGAAAGCAAGTGGCATACCCCGCGCGTCTTCGCCTCTCTTGGAATGAGTGTAGCCAAAACCCAAGGAGTGGGTACTGGAACAAGGTATATACATAAAAATATGTTCACTAAGAAGCCCGAACAAGGTCATAAGGGGATCTCTATCCCGTAGCTTAGCCCAAGAAAATGAGTCGCCAATAGTCCTAGAAGTAGCACCATCGATGCCCAACATCCCGCACGTCTTCCCCGAACTAGAAGTCAAGGGCTCAATCACCGCACCTCGACACTATCCACTTTGGGAGGCACTGACTTGCCTGCACGATTTTAGGTCGCATCACAAGGATGTGTCTCGGTGGGGAAAGCACTCCTCGTACTTGAGAGTTCTGGGGGAACGTCAAACCACACCACGTCACTGCCCTGCAGTCAAGAGGACTGCTCAAAGTCGACAGGCGACCCCCTGCCTAGCCCCGCTGGAGGGTCCCTGGAAGTCGACGGGTTCCCACTACAGGGAGACCCAGCTAGAGTCGATGGGTGCCACACTATCCAGTCCCACAATAGGGTAATCCACTGGAGGGCGACCCCGCTAAATTCGTCAACGGGACCACTGTCCAGCCCAGATGGAGGTAACCCGGCATCGGGGACCACTGCCCAGCCCAACTGAAGGTAAGACCGGCATCGAGGACCACTGCCCAGCCCCGCTGGAGGTAAGCCCGACATCGAGGACCACTGCCCAGCCCCGCTGGAGGTAAGCCCGACATCGAGGACCACTGCCCAGCCCAGTTGGAGGTAAGCCCACCATCGAGGACCACTGCCCAGCCCAGCTGGAGGTAAGCCCGGAACTGCTCTGGCCATCCCTGCTGGATGGTACTGCTTGGTGAACACCGCTGTACTGGCCATCCCTGCTGGATGGTAACCCACTGGAGAGCCCTGCTCGATACAACCTTAGCCCTGTTGGAAGTAAACTCAGCCCTACCGGAAACAACCTCAGCCCTGCTAGAAACAACCTCCTGGGTAGAGGATCGGTGCCCGCATAAAGTGTTGGTCACACCGAATCCACAAGAACTCTACCAGGGAACACCGAGTGACGGGAAAATCTCCCCAAGCCTCAAAAGGCGATCCTGCTCTAATCCACTAAGTCACTGTCGAAGCGGACCGAGAAAACTCATCCTAGAAAGTGGGAAAACACGCATTATGTACTAACACCCATAGTCGCAAACGGTGTCGCAGTCTGGTGAAAGGGCATGATACTGAAACCCCTCACAACTGAAGAAACATAGGAACAAACCATCTCTGTCGGCCAAACAAGAACAGGACCAGGGGAAAACTCAACCCTACTGATCAAAACCATCGAGAAGAGGACCAGGGGAAAACTCAACCCTACTGGTCAAACAAACGAGCACAGAGCCAGGGAAAGAATCAACCATGATGGTCAACAAACAAGAATAGAGGAACCCTCTACACCGCGAGAGGTAAAAAGTACGTAAAGTAGAGCACAATACGAACATGGGGCCCACACAACTTGTGGCCCCAAGTCAACCCCGACCAAGAGCACAAACATTCTCAGGTACCAACATCCACATGTACATCCCAGCACTCCCGTGTACACCCAGAGTATACCACGTCTCCAGCCCAAAGGCTAACGTGCACACGACACCCAACAGTCAACGCGAAGGCATGACATAACAACTCCAACCTGCCACCTCAACGGCTGAGGCACAACTAACCACATCTCTTCAATCATTTACATCCCTCACACGGGAGTGCACACAATCACACGCCAAGGGTCCACTACCAACACGGTAGAAGAACCACCAACGGGGAACCTTCACATTTCCCCATTTAATAAGATCACATATGAGGCTCCGCTTGCCTGAACATATTACACCGTTGTAATCCTCGCGAGAAAACACACGAGGTCGAATATTTACAATCGAATTTATCTTATGTATAACCCTATATTAAAAATGTTTTAGTAAATAAACTTTGATTTTAACTCTTTTAACTCTTCTTTGAATTAAATAATAATAAATGTCCTAATCTAATCCAAGTGGACCTAAATGATAATATTTTATTCCTAAGGTTGTTTTTGGTCGAGATACACTTTTACTATAGAATTAGGACATGTGTTAGGGTAATATTAATATCATTTTACCCTTAATTACCCTATTTACTTTTAAACGTGGTAAATAAAAGTAAAAATTTACTATTCACCAAAAATTATTTTCATCTCATTGAACCACATTTTACTTCTTGATATTAACCGTGTCTCTCGGATTTTCGAAATTCCAATCACAAAAGTGGTAAAATTATGTTTTATGAAAAATTCAGTTTTTTAACTACCACTTAGTAGTTTCACTATTCATCAAAAATTGAAGTTTTTCAGAACAATGCCAAAATTTCACCCTAAGCTATAATTGATATTCCGAATTCAAAAATTATGTCTATTTTAAAAAATTCCAAACATATAAGTTGCATTAATTAATTTTATAATTAATTCCCACTGTCACAACAAATAGCGTGTTTTTAAGAAACAATATATACTAAAAGATTGACAATTGTTTAGGTCCAATTTCAAAGTGAAATTAATTCTAATGAACACCATTGGATAAAATTGTAAAAATATATTCTAATTATACTTTAAAACCACTCAATAATATAATTTATCACTATAAATTATTTTTATTAAAAAATTTGTTTTTAAGTATTTTTCACTATTCATAAAAATTGAAAGTTCTCAGAAAAATACCAAAAATTCATCTTAGGATAATTTCGATATTCCGAAACCAAAAATGAAGTCCATTTTGAAATATAAAATATATATAATTTCAAAAAGCAAGTATTACTATTCATAACGGCTAGTTTGATTGGTTGTGGTGTGTTAGAACTCGATGTTGTGTACAACACACGCTATCGCATTATTCAAAGAGAAGCGTACCGTAGAATCTTGGGGAGTTACATTCTTCCCTCCTTCAAATAATTTCGTCCTAGAAATTTCCAGAATACAACCGCATGAAAAGACTCGGGTGGTTCTTCATCGTAAGTTCCTCGGGTTCCTACGTTACCTCTTCCATCTTATGGTTTCTCCACAGAACTTTTACCAGTCACGTCGTCCGGTTTCTCAGTACTTGTTCTCTTGTATCAAGAATCCTGATGGGCTCTTCACAATAAGACAGATCGGGTTCCAGTTCTAATTATTCATAGGTGAGTACATGCTTGGGTCAGGCATGTATTTCCTCAATAGAGATATGTGGAACACATCGTGAACGTTGGAAAGACTTGGCGGTATTTCCAATCGGTAAGCTACAGCCCCAATTCGTTCTAGAATTTCGAAAGGTCTGATGTACCTGGGAATCAATTTACCTTTGTTACCAAAACATATGACTCCCTTACATGGAGATACCTTCAGGAAAACATGATCATCGACTTGAAATTCCAAATCCTTCCTTCGATTATCGGCATAGCTCTTTTGCCTACTTTGAGCTACTTTGATGTGATTTTGGATTACCTTCACCTTTTCCATCGTTTCCTCCACCAGTTCTGGGCCTACAAGTTTTCTTTCACCAACGTCATCCCAAAAGGTTGGTGTGTGACATCTCTTTCCATATAACGCTTCATATGGTGCCATCTGAATACTGGAATAGAAGCTATTGTTATAGGAAAATTCTACCATAGGTAAATATTGATCCTAAATACCCTGAAAGTCAAGTGAGAAAGATCTCAACATGTCTTCTAAGGTTTGAATAGTCAGTTCTGATTGTCTGTCTATCTGAGGGTGGTAGGCAATGCTCAAATGAAGTTTAGTATCCAGGGATTTCTAAAGACTCTTCCAGAACCTTGAAGTAAAACGGGGATCACGATCAGAAACAATCGATAGGGGTACTCCATGAAGTCTCACAACTTCATTAATAAATAGTCTTTCTAGACATACTAGTGGTAGATCTTCTCTTATAGCAATAAAATGTGCTGACTTGGTAAGACGATCAACAATAACCCATATTGAATCATTCCTTCTAGGAGTCTTTGGTAGCCCCATGACAAATTCCATCGTAATATTGTCCCATTTCCACTCCGGTATGGGAAGAGGTTGCATGACTCCTCCAGGACGTTGCCTTCCATCTTTCACTTGTTGAAAAACCATACATCTTGACACAAAATCAGAAATCTCCCTCTTCATGTTGTCCCACCAAAAATGTTCCTTCAAATATCTATACATTTTGGTGCTCCTAGGGTGTATAGAGAAATTGGAACTATGATCATCATCCAAAAATTCTCTTTTTAGATCAGGTATATCGGGAACACAAAGCCTCTTCCCGACTTTCAAAATTCCATCTTCATACACAAAGTCTCTCAATATCCCATCATTCACAGCTTTAATCTTCTTTTTAAGTTCTTCATCATTGGTCTGAGAACTCTTAATTCTTTCTAGTAAATATGGTTTGGCAACCATTTGAAAAATAATTGATGCTTCACCTTCCCTGGTGATTCCCATGTCCATCTTCACTAGATCCATGAAAATTGGATCCCTTTCAATTCTCATATTGTTCAAAACTCCATGGTCTTTTCTGCTCAAAGCATCTGCCACCTTGTTTGCCTTCCCCAGGTGGTAGTGTATCGTACAATCATAATCCTTGAGTAATTCAAGCCATCTCCTTTGCCTCATGTTGAGTTCTTTTTTTGAGAAAATATACTTCAAACTGTTATGATCAGTATAAATCTCACATTTTTCACCATATAGGTAGTGCCTCCATATCTTGAAATCAAAGATCACAACTGCTAACTCGAGATCATGAGTAGGGTAGTTTTGTTCATGAATTTTCAACTGTCATGATGCATAGGCAATAACCCTATCATTCTACATAAGGACACAACCAAGTCCTTTCTTCGATGCATCACTATAAATAACGAACCCATCATTCCCCGATGGTAGAGTCAATATAGGAGCATTGACTAATCCTCTCTTCAGTTCTTCAAAAAATTCTTCACACTCTTTTGCCCAAACAAATTTAACCCCTTTACGTGTGAGCTTCGTTAATGGGTTATCCAATCGGGCAAAATTCTGGACGAAACATCGATAATAACCTACCAAACCAATAAAACTACGTACCTCAGTTATATTCATTGGTGCTGGCCATTATTGGATTGCCTTGGTCTTAGAAGGATCAACATAGATTCCATCTTTAGAGACAATTTGGCCAAGAAAAGAAATCTCATGAAGCCAGAATTCACACTTGCTAAAATTTCCATATAATTCATGTCTTCTCAGAGTCTTCAGGATAATGCGCAAGTGATTTTCATGATCTTTGTAGATTTTGGAGTATACCAAGATATCATCAATAAATACCACCACAATTTCATCAAGACACTCCTTGAAAACTCTATTCATTAGATCCATGAATACAGAGGGTGAATTAGTCAATCCAAAAGGCATTACAGTAAACTCGTAATGCCCGTACCTGGTTCGAAATGCTGTCTTCGGAATGTATTCCTTCTTCACACACAACTGATGGTATCTAGATCGAAGTTCAATCTTTGAAAAGTATTGAGCTCCATGAAGTTGGTCAAATAAGTCATCAATGCGAGGTAGGGGATACTTGTTCTTTATTGTTATAGCATTGATCTCCCTGTAGTTGATACATAACCTCATGGATCCATCATTCTTTTTAACAAAAAGAACAGTGGATCTACATGGAGAAACACTAGGGTGAATAAATCCTTTATTACTCAATTCCTCTAGTTGTTTCTTTAGTTCGACTAATTCTACAGTGGCCATTCTATAAGGGGTCTTCGATATAGGCCTTGATCCAGGAATTAAATCAATGGAAAACTCAACTTCTCGTTCTGGAGGATGTCCAGGTAAATCGTCCGGAAACACATCTACATATTCTTTAACAACGGGTAAATCCTCTATTTGAACATTCCTTTCCTCACCCATAGTCATTTCATTCTCTTCCTCCCCAATAATTGAATTTAGTTGAGCTATTGGGGGTGGATCTAGATAAGAATTAGGTGGTGATGATTTTGCTCTAAAGATAAGGTGTTCCCTATCATCATCATCAAGAATCGTAACCTCTTTATTCTTACAATAAATCTTCACATCATAGTCCAAAAGCCAGTCCATACTGAGGATTATATCAAACTCAATCATAGGTATGACGATGAGATCAGCAGATAAAGAACATTTATGTTCTCTAATGGGGACTGATTCACAAAACTTTGTTGCAATGATACTACCCTTAGGAGTTTTAACTGACAACTCCCTTTTTAAATCAAATTGGAAATATCTAATTTTCTTAGCAAACTGGGAAGATATGAAACAATGCGATGATCCAGAATCAAATAATACATTTGCTAAACTGGAGGAAACCATTAAATTACCTACCACCACGTCTTTCGGAGCTTCTACCTCAGCAGTAGTGATAACATAAGCTTGGCCTTGATCCCTTGTAATTTTCTGAGGTAAGTTCCCCAGACGCTTATGACATTAATTTTCATAATTCCCCATCTCCCTGCAATTGTAGCACTGAACATTGGTAGCTTCCTTCTTCCCTTTGCAATCACGAGCTTGGTGGCCTTTTTAACCACACTTGTAACAAACTCTCGTTCCCTTCAAGCAAGTACCAGGGTGTTTCTTCCCACATTTACCACATGATGGATATTCAACATTTCCCTTATTCTGCTTATTTCCATTCCCAGATTGATCAACAGATCTCTTCTTCTCTTTCTTTGCTTTAAAGTCATAAGACTTAGAGAATTCTTTTTCGGTCTTGATAGTACATGAGACAATGTCTTCGTACGACGAGAAGGATTGTGATACTAATGCTCGATGGAGAAATGGGTTTAACCCATCAAAGAAATGATCAATCTTACTTCTTGGGTTAATTATATAATCTCCAGCATACCTTTCTAACATTGTAAAGTTATCCACATACTTTGTGACATTCTCATCCTCCTTTTGTCTCAGACTCAGAAACTGACTTTCCATATCTGTTTGATGGTCATGAGGAAAGTATTTTTCTAAAAACAGATCTTTGAACTCCCTCCATTCCATATTTGATACTTCATCATCTTCCTTCATATTTTGAATCAATGACCACCATTGATCAGCATCTCTATTGAGGCGGTAAACTGCCATGATAAATTTTTCCCTTTCACTACTCCCCAAAGCCTGAAATATTTTCTCTAGGGAAAATATCCATTGCTCAGCTACTAAGGGATTTTTACTCCCATTGAATGTTGGTGGTTGTTGCCTCATGAAGATATCTAACATTGATCCTCCACGTTGTGGATCAGGGTGCACCATACGGGTAAGGTTATTATTCATAACCTGAGTAAGTTTTCCCAGTATGGAGATTAGTTGATCGACACCATTTACATCACCAGATCCACTCTAATTATATTGAGTAGTAGGGAAATCCCTACATGGAGTGCGTGCATTGATACAGTTTCCATTTCTTCCACTAGGCACCATTTCTAAACAATGGCATAAACTAGATCAGTTTATGAATCAAAATACATAATCCCATACTTATAAAACACTTAACATAAATTGAATTATTTATGGATATAATCCATAATCATAAAAATGTTTTCTTTGAGGAAGTATATACTCATAAACCCTTCATAATGATTTTTAAAGAAAATGAGATTTATCCTAAGCATATCCCCCGGGAGTGTCGTAACCAAGAGTGCAGCAAGGCTCGTTGTCGTGCACCAGTTCCCGTTCGAGTTTAGCTCAAAGCGGTGTTTTCAAGTTTTACCCCTAGGTACATCTGTGCCAGAGCCGCCTCTACCTTCTCGTATCCAGACAGGGATGTATTGCTCGGAAAACTCACAAAATCTCTATAATACCAAAATTCTAGGAAGTTCTTCTATACTAATCCTCAAATTCCATCTTAGGTCTACGTGCTCTAATCAGAGTTTATCTAAATCCAGCTTCCAAGGTTTGTACTAAACTTCCTATGATACCAACTGTAATGCCCTGGCCCCAGTTACCTAGAGTCGGTGCATTATTACATAACATTGGCATGATCACAAGAAAGATCAAATCTCGAAATACCGATTGGTTTAGTAGCCTTGGAAACACTATATATATTCATAAAGTTTTACATTACATAATAAAGTGAAAAACTACTACAACAATAGAGTATCCATATCCCACAATCATATCCCCACATACTATCCCTATAGGTCATTCATAAATTACTTCTTCACATCTTGGGAAAAATAAAACATAGAAAAGGGGTGAGCTCAAATGCCCAGCAAGGATAACAATATAGCGGAAACTTTCATAAATAAGAATAAACATTTAAGGCAATGTATAACATAAAACAAAAGCCTTTTAAACTTGAACTTCAACATAGTATGGAAAAAATAAAATGAAATAATTCCATTTACTTATTCACATGGATATTCTACTAATCGAATAATCACATGCAATATCAATTACCACTTTCATAATGATGGAATGCATAATGCCAGACTATCATAACAACATAGCCAAGGCCTCATGCCAAGACTACAAATAAGATTTTGCCAAGGCCTTGTGCCAAGACACTAGTTTGTCTCATGAGACCAACCGATGCATCGGGGAGCTATAGCGGGCTCCACCCGTCACATATTAAGTCCAATGCATTCCCATATGAAAAGGTTTAAACATAACATAAACATTCGTATTAAAAATAGAATACGAAATGTCAATACTTTCACCATAAACTATGAACGGTATAAAAATAGCACATCCACAGTAAAACATATCACAAAACCTTCAATACAATATAGAAGTTTTGTATCATAATAAATCAACTTCAAATAAGCGTAAAATCCATCAAAGGATGTTGACATAGATGAAATAAAAACTCTTTTTAGAGAAATATATCTTTCTATTTTGAAATCATTTAAGAGTCATATATTTATGAAATAAAACATTTTCCTTGAAAATATTCTTATAAGATTGTAAGGGAAGCTTCGACAATTTTATAACAGCGGAAAATAACCGCACCTGTCGTATAAGTTAAAAAAAGCATTCTTACCTTAATTCTGTGGAAGAGGTTAAAAAACACCTTGTTTGGAAAATGACGGAAAGATTCCTTTATAAACCACTTATAAAAAGTCAAACAAGGGTATAAATGACTTTAACCCATATTCTTGTACATTGTAAAAATGTTTTGAAATACATTTTTAAGAAACATGGATGTGGTTGATAAAGAGATCCCAGTAGATTATTACGTATAAACAACCTCGGATAATGAAGAGATTGTGAAATAACCCTTACTTTGTAATTTTAATTGGTTGAGGGTAGGTTAACCTTCTGTATAATGGTGAAATAATTGTTATTAAATTATACAAGAAACATATATATTAATATGATATCATATATGATCTTTTAACATTGCTTTGTTAATAATATCTTAGTATTATCGTCATTTCGGGTGTTAACTTACTCATTTTCTTTTATATGTTTTGTTACGTAAGCCATGTTTGTCATGGATAGGTTGTGTCTTATTCATATTCAGAATGATATCAAGTCCTTAAACATTATTTTTAAATCATCAAATGATAATTATACTTGAATGGATACGATGGATAATGAATCTCATCATGTTTGTGGAGACGGTAGTCCGTACGTACGCAAAAGCGACAATATCATTCTTTTGATATTAAAATAATATATAATTGGATATTATATCATATATACAGAATAATTATCATGTTATATTTATTATTTACATGAGTTACACATCATTATTATACCCATCCAAATAATAATATATTGAATAACAATTACACCACGACGTGGAGACGGTAAGCCGTGCGTACGCACGTATGGTGACATGTTATTCAAAGGGTGGATAGAATACTGAATATGGTTGTACCATATTAATAATAACATCACAGTATATATAAGATACTAGATTTATTATTTTATAATGGTAATAACAAAGAAAGAAGAAGTGAAAGAAGAAATGAATTTGAAAAAGGGTGGTGAAAACATTACCTCTTCTTCAGGTTCTTCCTTTTGATTTGATAAAAAGGTCTCCTTAGGATGACTTTCTGATCAAACTAGGGCCTCCAGGTTGTAGTGATTGAAATTGAGAGAGTATTTGGGTAGAGTTTGGCTGAACCAAAAGGCTTTTAAGGTGTGAAGTAATGAGAAGGGGGAGTTCCCTTTTATAAGAGGGGTGAGGGGCACCTTTGGAAAAGCTAGAAATATTAATTTATAATAAATTCATATTCAGTTTCTAATGGCTCCAAAGTTTATTATTCAAAGGTTAATGTGGGGATAGGTCTAAAACCATTCAACCAATAGAATTTAGACAGGTTTGAGTTACTATATTAACCTTATCTTTTAGTTTTAACTCTTAGTTAATTAGTTTGACATTTACCATGTCACTTTGTATTTCTATATTATATACTTAATAAACTTACTATATAAATCCAAGATACCCACAAGTGGTCCATTAATGATAAAACTATCATTATATAAGTCTCTTGGCCGAAAATTATATTTTTAGGAATTTAATATCAATTAATAATATAATATTTGTTTTAAAAACTCTTTTATGTCAATTTTGACACTATTCAATAGTTGATTTTTGTGAAACTTATAACAGAATGATTACTTCGAAAAAAGTCAATTAAATCAATCCTAATATGTCATATTATCCTATAAAATGAGTGTAATTCATTAAAAGTCAAAAATTATATTTATTTGGGTATTTATAATATCAATTATTTTAATTTTTCACTATTATGGTAATTACTGCATCATCCTTGTGTCACACATAAATTAAATTATTTAATGTCTAAAAATTATAAATAAAATATCATTATGTATTAAATCTCATTATATCTCTAATGAATATTTACAATCGAATTTATCTTATGTATTACCCTATATTAAAAATGTTTTAGTAAATAAACTTTGATTTTAACTCTTTTAACTCTTCTTTGAATTAAATAATAATAAATGTCCTAATCTAATCCAAGTGGACCTAAATGATAATATTTTATTCCTAAGGTTGTTTTTGGACGAGATAAACTTGTCCAATATAATTAGGATATGTGTTAGGGTAATATTAATATCATTTTTACCCTTAATTACCCTATTTACTTTTAACCGTGGTAAAGAAAAGTAAAAAGTTACTATTCACCAAAAATTATTTTCATCTCATTGAACCACATTTTACTTCTTGATATTAACCATGTCTCTCGGATTTTTGAAATTCCATTCATAGAAGCGGTAAAATTTAGTTTTATGAAAAATTCAGTTTTTTAACTACCACTTAGTAGTTTCACTATTTATCAAAAATTGAAGTTTTTCAGAACAATGCCAAAATTTCACCCTAAGCTATAATTGATATTCTGAATTCAAAAATGATGTCTATTTTACAAAATTCCAAACATATAAGTTGAATTAATTAATTTTATAACTAATTCTCGCTGTCACAACAAATAGCGTGTTTTTAAGAAGCAATATATACCAAAAGATTGACAATTGTTTAGGTCCAATTTAAAAGTGAAATTAATTCTAATGAACACCATTGGATAAAGTGGTAAAAATATATTATAATTATACTTTAAAACCAATAAATGATATAATTTATCACTATAAATTATTTTGATTAAAAAAGTTGTTTTTAAGAATTTTTCACTATTCATAAAAATTGGAAGTTCTCAGAAAAATACCAAAAATTCATCTTAGGATAATTTCGATATTACGAAACCAAAAATAAAGTCCATTTTGAAATATAAAATATATATAATTTCAAAAATCAGGTATTACTATTCATAATGGCTAGTTTGATTGGTTGTGGTGTGTTAGAACTCGATGTTGTGTACAACACACGCTATCACATTATTCAAAGAGAAGCGTACCGTAGAAGCTTGGGGTGTTACAGCCCAACCGCTTGACATCGTGTCGTGATTCCGAGGCCCCTATCTCGGAGATTAAAATCACCCGAAACCATCTCAAAAACTTTGTCTTGACACGAGCTCCGCGCTGCCATAGACGACGCTGAAAATGGACGCCTGTAGCCCGAAATACGGGCGTCCAAATATTTTAAAGGGGGGGGGGGGACCCCGTTGGGACGGACCGGCCCGGTCCTGCCGGTCCACCCCGCTCGGGCAAGACTGCTGGGACCGCGGCCCAGCTGCCTCTCGCGAGACCCGCGCTGCGCATGGGTCGCGTCCACGCGGAGACCCGCCATCGGTGGTTCTCTATCACCGCATAGGGGTCGCGCGCCGCGACCCCGCCTCGCCATCACGCCAGCCAGCGCCGACGGCGCCTCGCACCCCCTTCGGCCTGCGGCCGCCCCACCTCAGCCGCCGCCACCGCTCTCCCACATGGTGAAGCTGCCGCGCAGCCTCGGTCCGCCGTCGCGCCGCCTTGGAACCTCGCCGGGCCGCCGGAAAAACTCCCCAAACCCCACAAACTTCGACGAGCTGTTGCGGCCTCCTCCGAAATCCGATTTCAATTCCGAAAGATGCGTTGGAAAGGGAAAAAACTCTAATACGCATTAATGGGATTCTTTATAAAATACAACAGCAATTAGATGTAATTAACTGGGCTCAAAGTAGGGGCGAGGAGAATGAAACAAAAACGACAATCCTACCTTGTTGGGATTCACTCGAGGCTTCACGGACGGACCACTGGAGTTGCCGGGCCTCGCCGGAGTTGCCTCTCTAGAGTGGAGGAGGAGAGGGGGGGATGACTCTTACTGCTGTCTAGGTGAGGAAGAAGAAGAGCGAGGGGGTGAGTTAAGCATTTAAATAGAAAACGCTTAACCATCCGCCCGTCGGCCCGAACCCGATCTCTCGACGGGGTCGGGATTAAGCCTCTCCTGGGCTAAAATCCAATCTCTGAACGAAACGGTGGTATCAAAATTTTAATCCGAGACCCCATTCAAAAGTTATAAAACTGAACGTCTGAGGCTGCCAAATTACAAAAACACCACTGGGGCCATTTTTCACAGACGGACCGCGCCCGCAAAAGTTACACCCCTCCTAGGGTAAATGACACGTTACGAACTCAATAGTGCCCTCAGTTTTCCAATCTGAGCTACCGTTTAAGAGATACATGAGTTAAGCCGTTAAACGAATAAATTAATTAATTTAATTATCCGTTTAACGTTCTGAAAGCGGGCGAGGGGTCCAAACGTCCTGCTCTGACAAGTTTTATGTCGTTCCTAGAGTAAACACCCCATTACGGACCCATCCGTACTATCAGATATCTGATCTGGATCACCGTTTAGGGGTTATCCCATTTACTTGGTGTTTCCAATGTGAAAGCACTGAAAGTTTAATTCCGGCCACTCCGGGGCTCAGAATCGTACGCCGTCTGAAGGCGCTGGTCTGGAATAACATCAAGAATATTCTAAAGTCTTTCACAGAAAAAATAGGGTTCTTACAGTAATAAATAAATGATATTCTGGGTCTTAGACATGGCGTTCTAGACCATTTTAAAAGTTGGGTTTGGACATGGCCTTCCTTTCTAATGGTTATCCAAGCTTGTGATATAGGGTGTTAAACATGGCGATCTACATCGAATAATTATCTAGGTGTTAGACATGGTGATCTAAACCAAATGTGGTTTTGGGTGTTAGACATGGCGAGCTACACCAAATGATAATTGGGGTGCTTGACATGGAGTTCAACACCAAATGAATGATAATAGTGACTTATGAAAAGAATGAGAGATGTGGTTAAAACCCGAGTGAAATGTGATCAAATAAAGAAATGTAAGAATGAATGGATTTTCAATTTCAGTTGAAATGATAAGTGAATAAATAGGGTAAGTGAGCAAAATGATAAAAAGTGTTTTATGCTTGAACCAAATGTACTTGTGTTGTTATAAACAAGTTCTTATTCCGGCTATGGGCCGAGGCTGGTATTGCCGTCTGGTACCCCTTTTTGGAACCTAGATGGGCGTTTATTGTTTGTATTGTATCGTTATTGTGTGGAAATACCAGCACATTGTTTAATTATATTTCATTGTCTAGAGTGGGCTAGACACTGGTGGTTCCAGCCTACTGAGATTTATATCTCACAACCTACTCGGGACGCCATTGCACTGGGGTACCCGAGTAGATTCTATTTGGTTGCAGGACCTTGTCGTTGCTATTTCTTGTGCTTGGAGTTAGGAGCAAAGGACCGAGTTGGGGCTCGGGATGCTCATGGAGATCACCCTCGGGGCTTGAGATTTTTGTTTATTTACTTCTACGATGATGTGTAAGCATGTTGTGCTGTTTAATGCTTTCATTGTATCATTAGCATGTCATGCATGCATCTGCTACATAAACTGAAATTCAGTAATTTTTTCCAAACTTTATAAATGAAAATGTTTTCCGCTGCTTTCTTATTATATACACTACTTCTGTTGTTTCTATATTTAGTCCTTTTTCTTCAATTTAATAAGAGGGTATAGTCTCCCCCCTAACTCACCTTACACCCTCGCCGCTAGTCGGTAATCTCTGGCATAAGGGGAAACGCTCTTGAGTCCATGTCGCGGGCCGGCCCAGGTGACCGGTTTAGGGCTGACCCGGGTTGGTTCATGACAAAGTAACCATGCACACCACCATGAGACACCAAGAAACCAAGTGTCTCAAACTTAAGCATCAAGAAACTATGAACCTCACCCTCAGTCATTAATCAACCATACATCTTGACCTCAGGGATCATGTATCCATTCATCTCACAATTAGATATCAATAAAACATGCGTCTATCCCTAAAGCATCAAGAAACCAAGAATCTTCCCCTCATGTATTAATTCAATATATATCTCTCCCTCAGGAACCAAGAAAGAGACAATGTATACCATATCATCAAAAATTCCAAACATTTTCACATACACCATATTTTTTTGTTTATATCAATTATCAATTTTCATACCAATTTTATTTCCATGACATTTTCCCCTTAATCCAAACCACCAATTTCATGAAATCATGCCAATGACAATCCAATTACCCTTTTCATTCCAATTGAAATAATATTATAACAAATTTAAAATTTAAAATCATATTTAATTTATTCCGAAGAAATATTTCACATCTCAAACTAAGACCAACATTCCAATTTCAATCTATAAGGAGATAAGGACTAAAAGGTTTAATATAAATATAAATATTCAATACCACAAATCAATTATCGGACTCTAGGTTTATTCTTATTGGGTTCTAACCTGGGTTCAAGGTTTTCCACACCCCTCAGTTGGTCGAATGTCTAGGGCCTCTATAACAACAGACGCAACTAGAACCAAGGGTGTTCTAAACTTGAGTTTTAAAGATCTACCAGATTATCACAATTAAGAGAGGTCATGTTCATGACATAACAGTGTGATCATACAAGTTTCACATACTAGATTGTCTCTAAAGATCCTTGGTGTTACCATAATAGTTGGTTAATGGTTATTATATGATAATTGATATGTATTTATTCTGTTATATTTTCTTATTATCATTTTTATTCTTAATCTTTTGATTTTTTTTATTATTTACCCATTATATTTTAGTCTCATGATTGACATGACTATTGTAAAAACCAAATAAATTTTATATAATGGGAATGATTATTTTTGGAAAAAAATAATTCTCTTTGATTATATAAATTTATTGGTAAATTTTTTCCCTTAGATTTAATAATACATCACACTTTAATTTTCATTCATAAATTTTAATGGTTACTAAAGCATTGATTTTTTCCTTATAAATCTAATCTTATAATTTAAAAATAAAGGTTCTAAAGACTAATTTCTATATACCTGCACCATTATTACTTTAAAAATAGTAAGGTTCATTTTATTTTAAAAAATATCATAATTTTGTAGGGAAATATTGGGTTTAAATAATGACTACTTGATACTTATTTTATTTTTAAAACAAATGTTTTAATGTAAAGATGAATTTCAAACTAGCATGGAATATATTAAACTTTAAAGGTTATGCATGGGATGTTGGGAGGATAAATACTATGAATTATGTGCTCATGTCTATTATACATTACATTTTCAATATATGAAACACTTAGATATAGCATGTGGGTATTTTGGTTCAAGTTCACTGGAGGTGGCCAATGAAGCTTGATCACTTGTCCAAGGGAGATGTTCATTTTTTGGGGTTTCCATTCTAGTTATATATTTTTATGGTAAACCTCTCGTATCCTTCCATATTAACCTTAAATTTAATTCTTTTTCATTCTAATTGCATGTCTATTTTAAGATAAAGTTTTATTATATACAAGTTTGGATATAAGATTATGGTTATTTATGTTTTCATGAATTTTTTTAGAATTAGTTTACTTTTAAAATTATTATTTATTATGTGAAATCCTGTGAATTTTGGAATGGTTAGAAAAGGCTTATTTGTGAATGTTTCATGATCATTTAACTTTTTAAGATAAATAATTTCCAATGATGTTTATTTTGAATACCTAATACTAGTTTTTAAATTTTAAAATTGAGAACAGAGCTAGGGCCTTGCCGCAGGCATGATCGGGTTATGTGGTATGTTGACATGGGATGGTTCCTGAAAAATGTAATCATATTGAGGTTTTATATTATATATATTATTTTGGAAGTCATGGTTTATTGGAGGTATGATCATTTTAACTCCGGAGAAAGGTATGAAGAAGTTTTGGGACAATGATTTTATAGTTAAATCTTGAGTTACTAGGGGATTTTAGGAATGTGTAATTTCATTTTTTTGTTTGATTTATCCTTACTTATGGGTTCACTTACAACATTTAAGTATTTTAGTAGTGTATCCGGTGATTTTCATGGGTAGTGTGCATGGGTTGAAAACTATTTACATGGGCCATGCATCGTGAAAGTGTGTATTTTTACTGTATCTTCCGTCTTTAATTATCCTTAGAGTTTCCAATTAATATTTAAGAATTTGATATGATTAATATTATCAATGTATATATGATTTTAAATTTATATTTCCTTATATTATTTTGAAATTAAGCTAAATTGGGATAAAATCATAGAGGATTTTGAAATATTGGGTTTAATGGGGTTGTTTTCTGATTGTTGATTACTATGTTTGGATTTTAAAATTTTGCATTGTGACTATATAGAGATTTATAAAACTATTATCAGATCAAACAAAATTTGATTCATGGAAATTTTTGAGGATAAATTTCAATATTTTGGATAATGAAAAAAAAATCTTTAATAGTTTTCAATTGTGTTGTAAAAAACTCAGTTTCTAGTATTATTCAAATTGTTATGTTTTTTTAGTTTCTAAAGAAAATTAAGTTAGTCATGGAAATTTTACATTGGTATTTTGTTGATCTATTTTTTAAAAGTATTATTTTTTAAAATTATTACAATATGTTATTAAGTATGTTTTAAATTTATTTAGGTTAGTTTTCAACAAAACAGGTTGATCAATTCCTTTTGAATTTTTTTAGGATCCATAACAATGCTTTATCTTGGGTGAAGAATTCCTAAATACGGTTTTCTTTATTTTTTAAAAAGTTGTGTTCTTATGGTATTTTTGAAAACTTCTAAAAAAAGTAATTGATATATTATTTAAATATTCTAGAGATAAAAATATAGTTTTATAATAGTATTGGTCAAATGATTTGATAATGAAGGAAACAAATTAAAATCTCTTACAAAAATGTTTTAATAAAAAATGATGTTTCTTCACCAATTATAAGTAATGTTTCTAAAGAAAGTTGATTAAATTATGAAAATTATTATTTAATAGTTTCTTCATGAAATTTTTTTAAGATAAAAAACTTATCCTTTATATTTTATATGGGATATGAATAGGTGAAATATATTTTCTTTAAAAATTATTTTTTCAAATTTCTATAGTGTAGGTAAATTGTGTTCCAACATGATTGAAATGTTTTATAATGTAGCGAAGGTTTTAATGATAATATTAGAATGTACTAAAAATTTGTATTTGAAATAGGGTGATGGTAGTTTTCTTTAATTGTAATAGTATTAAAGAGGCGTAAAATTTTATTGAAAATATAGAAAATTTTTATACATATGCGTTTAATTAATTGAGGGGTTTGGGCTTGTAACCATTATTATTCAAGATAAATGGATTTTTGTGTCCTATTGGTGGATGATTAGTTGTATATCACGATCACAAAAGTATGTTTTTTTGTTTATAATATAAGGCCATAAAATGTTTATGAGGTTATATAAATATAATAATCACTAAGTTTCATATATTCATCAAACTGATTTATTTTTGTGCCTACCTAATTAGAAATGGGTAAATAATTTATTTTATGGATTCATTTGTTTTAATAATGATCATATGTCATGTCTAGTTTATATGTTTCACTTCCCTATTTATTTTTATTTATTTTTATGATTTATTATTTTATTAAATAATTATGGTAAAGTATGTCTTTTATCTGAAACATAACTTCATATGGTTTTGAATACAATCATTAGTGATCTCGTTTCTAAAATTATTTTGTGTTATATGGTAGATAATCCTCATTATGATTTTTTTCAAAAAGGATGGATGATATTTCAGAAAATATTATTTCATTTTAAAAAACAATAGTTGGTTAGAATATATCTAGTTCCTTTTTATATAATAGTTTTAAATTATACATTTTTAAAAGATTGTGTTCCTAATTTTATATTTTAAATTAATTTTCTATCTTTGTGAATTATGTTTCCAAATTCATTCAAAATCATGGTTTTTTTTATATTTTTTACTTTATAAACTTTTTATATTATATTATATTTCTATATTTTCTAAAACAAATTATATATGATTTTTCACAACTCAATTTTTTTGGGATGATAATATTTTCTGATATGTTTAAGTTTTAAAATTTTTAAATGAAATTTCAAAGTGAGTTTAAGTTTAAATTTTTAGATTTTATTTTCCTTGTTATATTATTATTATATTGGATTTAAAAAAATTGGTTTCATTAATTTGGTTTTGGTTGTAATAATTGATTTTCAATATATTTTTCTGACTATGTTCATGTTTAAATTTTAATGTGCCCAATTATACTTGTATTTACAAATGATGTTTTAGGAAAATTACATCATGTTGAGGTTTTTTAAAAGAACAAAACATTGGTTTTAAGAGTATTTCTAGATCTTTCAACTTAAAATAACTTATAATATTTGATGTTAATATTTATATTTCACTTGGAAGTCTTATATGTGGTAAATGAAATATGTTTTTCTAGTAATCTATTTCTTATGGTGTGTCTGGATCAAAGAATATTGATCTTGTCAAGTGATTTTATTTTTATGAATTTATTCCCTGTTAATTATTCTTTTACAAGTAGTTTTAATTTCTATAATTACCATTTTGAATGATATTATGTGATTTAGAGTAACAAAATGAATAATTAGTGGGGAGATCCCCATATGTTCATTGAGATTCAATATATAGATATATTATGTTTTAATTTATACACTGGGTATTTGAATTAATTTTTCATCATTGTCAGTGTTTCTTCCCAGAGAAGTTGGGGGAAATTTATATGCATGTACAGTTTTAATGGTGGAGAGAATTGTCACACCATTCAAATCATTTTTAGGTGTTTTGATTTTCTATTCGTTTTTATTGGAATGTGGGTTGATTTTTCCATGAAATTTGATATCATTTTTGTGGGGTAAGGGATTTTCCCATGAAATAGGCTGTTTCATGAGTAACATGTAAGGTATTCCTACCCTTATACCTTTCCCCTATAGAAAACTACATTTAAAAAATATATTTCTAAGTGTTGTATTTTTATAGAAGCCACCTTATTTTTCTACCCTCATTCTATAATTTCCCCTATATATTTCTAATGTGAAGGCGGCATCCAAACCTCCTATTCTCCAAATATTTATTCATCAAAAATCTATAGAGAAGGAAGATCAACTCAATTAAGTGAATCTTATTCCCTTTCTCTTACATGATCTTCCCTCTCCTTCGTATTTTCTCTCACCCATATATAGAAGGCTATGATTTTAAATTTATTGAGTTTTAATTTTTGGATTTTCATTCTTATGGATTCTAAAAATTATTTAGGGATATATATTTTTTTTGTGGAAAAAAACATTTTTCTATGGATTCATCATTTTTGGTAGGTGGATCCATCCATGTACATTGAATTTGTAACCATGAATTATTAAATCATTCAGACACTTGTTCCTAAACAAAATAGACAATATTTTTATTATTTATACGACATTTAGGAATTTATAATTGTTTATTTAAATATTTAAATGAATTTGAAGAGAAATTATATGAATTCAAGGCTATAGTTTTTGTATGTAAAACTACTGCACATGATATGGTTTTCAAAATTTCAACCAATTTTTTTAATTATTTAATAAAAGTTTCATTTGGAAAATGATTTCTTATGAATAATAATGATTTATCAATATTTTTTTTCATGGTTTTATAAAAAGTGGTCCTTGATTGGCCATATATAAAGGAACATTATCTATTACCTATAAACTTTGAATATATGTTTCGTTTCATGGATTAAAATTTTTTGTGGGTTTCAAATGGAAAATTTGGTGACTTTTACCTAATTTCAAAGGTAGTATGTTATATTTTATGTGTTTTTCTAGAAAGGCATTAATATTTTATGTCAAATGTTACCTTGAGGTTAATTCCCTTCCTTTTATATAATTTGAATGTTGATTATTAATGTTTAATTTTGTGAACATGGATTATGGATATAATTATATAATTTATGGGAAATTTCAATCACTGATTCTGTGAAATGTTTTTGGAGGTGATGTTGAGTAATTGTTTTTATCTATTATTGATATACTGATATGTGTTATATTATATTATATTACATGCATTTTTATGTCATGGGAAACCTTGGACAACTACATGTAAAATCTATGTGCGATTTCTCTACAATGTGTGATATGATTCTTAACTAGTGTCCATAAATTATGAATTTTTCTACTCAGGTAAATTTTCCAATTCTTCAGGTTAGGTAGGTTAATTAAAAGTGTATGATAGTTGGATAATTAATAATTCCAATTAGAATAGTTCCCTTATATCGTTTCCCAAGATTTTCTCTAGGTATTCTAAGTGTTCCCATGATAGTTAGCTTATAATTATTTTCTGTTAATTTATTTATAGTTCTTCTATTATGTTTTCTTATTATCATTATTTATATAATATATTGACCATATTATTATTCACACTTTTTTTGTCTCATTATTGGAAATAATTTCATAGCCACATAAAAAGTTACTTTTTAATGGGGATGACTATTTTTGGATTAATCTTATATTCTCATTCTTTATCACATTTTATTGGTAAAATTTTCCCCATAAAGTCACTAATATATTACAATTTCACTTTCTTTCATAAATTTTATTGGTTACTAAATCATGGAATGCATTCCCTTATTTGTATAACTTGATTATTTACAGAGAATAGTTTTACAAAAATCCTTCTACCAACAACTTTATTCCATTAAAATATTTAACGTTTGTTTTATGTTAAAAAAATAAAAATGTAATACTTCAAAAAGAAATTTTTTATATAATGGAAATTATTTACTTTTTTCATTTTAAAATTAAATGGTTACTTTAATTATTTCATTTAATACCTTCTTGAAATGGATTCACCATTACAGTTTATTCATGGGGTGTGGGAATGATACGAATTGGGATTATGTTCTCATGATATTAATAAATTACAGGTTCTATATTGGTACCACATATATGTAGTGGGAGGTCTTTGGCTTCTAGTTATTGTTCATTAGAGGTGATAAATATATATTTTTCACTTTTTACATAGATATTGAATTATTTTGGTTTCATTTTTGGTTACATGTTTTTTGGGATCACCACTTTTTCCATGCCATCTCATCGATCCTTTTTTCATCATTATAATTACATGTATTATTTATATTAAATTTTGATTATGTTCATTTTCAGATGTGTTATTATGGTTATTATGTTATTATGACTTTTTTATATGGGTTTAAATTTAAAACTACCTATTTATTATGTCTGATCCTCCAAATTAAAAAATGTTCATATTGGACTTACGGTTGAATGTTCCTTGTTCATTTTCATATCACGTGGACTCATTCCAAATGTAATATATTTTTATGCCCTACTATTAGTTTTGAGCTTATAAAAATTGATAATGTGCCTCGAGTCTTATCATGGGCCAACTCAGGTGATGTGGAATGTTAATCTGGGTTGGTTCATGACAGTTCATCATCATCCTCATCTTAGAAATTTTTTATTTTTTTAGGAATTTATTTTATATAATTTGGTAATAAGTTCAAATGTATCTTTTAATATTAGTCTCATTCTTTACTAACATATCCTAAAATATCCTAGGATATAAAGTAATTTTAATTTTGAATCAGAATGGTATAATACTTTATTTGTTTTAATTCAAACTTCCCTAGGTTTAAAAATAACCCCATTAACCTTTTAAAATTTATATTTTATCTAAAATATATTTCTAAAATAAAAAATACTAATATTAAGGAATAAAACATATTTCATTTGGGGGGATATTTAGAAACTAAACTTATAGCAACAATATTTTTTCTATATGTTTACAGTAAATTATGAAAATAATATTTTATTCATTAAAATATTCCATTAATAAGTGGTGGGAACACTTTCCCTCTTATATTAATAAATAATATCGATAAACTCTTTTATCCTTGAAAAAACACATTTATTTTTTCTTTTCAAATCATGTTATGCAATTAGATCAATCAGAAACTGTGTGCATCAAAAATCAGCAATAAATATTATAAATAAAAATATTATAAGAATATTATCTTACCATGTGATAGAAAATAATAAGAAAACACCCATCCTTTGTTAGCATACACTTTATTTTTATATAGATTTTACAACTACATGGTGCATAAATCCTCTGATACATCACATTAATGAAAAAATTAATCCCTATATATATATATTTTTAATCAATTTTCAAAATATATATATTATTATTAATTTTAAAATATACATTCGGTATCATATAAACTTAAAATAGTATAATTAATTTCTACAACAGGAATCCTTATTGTAAAATCTCTATCAAGTTTCATGAACTCCTTTAATTATTATATAAAATTATACCTCCAATGTTCGATATTAATGAAGTACCCATGTAAGAATTTCATTTATTATAAATTATTCAATATGTGTCTAGTGATGGAATGTATTCAAGATTTGGCATTAGATTTATTACTTGATAATTCATCCAAGTCCATAAGTTGAGTGATTACTTTTCATTATGAAATAAAATTCTCATATTGAGCATATAACTTTAAGATCTCTGGTAGAGAGAATTAAGAAAAAATTGTAAACTATTTGTGATGATTGACGTGTTTTTTTGAGGAAATCATGAATAGTGTTTATAGAATATGGAACACTTGTATACACGATATAGGAAGTTTTTTTATATAGATGAGGTGGCCATAGATTAGTTAAAAGTGGAAATTAATCAAATTAAGTTTTGTCTAAAATTTTAGTATATGTAGGAATTTCAAAAAGTTATGAATTTATATTACTTGGAGATTTTTAGAATCCTTCATGAAGTTTTGTATAACCTTTAAGTGGGTTAATAAAATTAGAAATGGGTCGATCATATAACAACAAATATATATGAAATGGATTTCATATCACTTCAAAAGGTTTTAATATGAATTTTTTATTTATATATGACCTTATGACTTTATTATAACTTTACAAGTTATATGAAATTCAATATGACCCAAAAATTGTCAAAGGGTTTAGCATGTTTTACATTGATGGAGAGATTGTGTTGATTCAATGCATAGAGAATTTTTAGGAGTCTATGGAGTGAAATGTTGATATAATAGAATATGAAATATTTTGAATAAATTCTCACAATTCAGACGATGATTGAAATTCAATCATCATGGATAAAATTTCATGATCATATCAAAATCATGATTCAAGAAGATGTGAATAAAGAACCAACTGGGGGAAAAGTTGGTGTTTATGAGATACTTAATTTTGATGAAATGGATATTTCACTATAGGGAGGAATAAATTTAAAATGAATATCTTGTGGTATATTTTTATATTAGTTTTGATGAAAATTTCATGCAAGAGATCCACTAGTGAGAAATGATGAGTTGAAAATTGTCGTGGTTCTTCTTTCAATGTCTCTTATGGGAGAAGAATGTATAAGGATAAAAACGTTGAGGAACACATTTTGGTAATTTTTAGGTGGCCATTTTAAGTAGACCTCGACATTGGAAGATGACTGAGATTTAGAATAGGGATATCTAGGATGAAAATGATTCTTTCTATGTTAGAAAGACTCATAATTCCATACATGTAGAGATTTTGAATGGCTTGAAGAATCATACTTTACGGATTTTGAAATCTCAATATTTTAATATCATATAAAAAAATGATTCATAAGGATATTTAAAAAAAATTGAATAAGGATTTAAATAATTTTTGAATTAGAGAATATTCTACCAAAATTCATGGAGACTTTCATATTTTGAGTATGGAAAATATTATAAATGTTATTGTTAATATAAATGTGTAGATACTAAAAAATAATGTATATACATATTGAGAGAACATGTTATCAATATGTGAATGATTATTTTGATAGCCAAATACTTTTTAGTTCCTAATAGAGAATATGGTTATGAATTTAGGGAGATATTTTTCCAGAGATTAATAGATACAATTTAATTATACTAAAGGAATATAAGAATTTATTTCACATAATATCTAGAGTGAGTTTTTGTGCTAGTATTATTAATCACCATTGTTTCCCACTAATGTTATTTATGGTGCTGTACATGGGAGAACTAGATTCATTAAAGTCTTTTAGGAATATCAGATCTATTGATTCTAAAGAAAGATAGATTATAAAGGAGTAATTTCTAATTGTAGATAAAACAATGCTCTGTTAAACTTTATAACTAATCATGGAATAAGGATTTATGGTTGGGGCATATAACCATTTGTTGTAGAAAATTTGGTTGCTGGACTGTATAACCAAACACAAATGGAGGACTAACAATGGGAGTGTATAACCTATTTCTTATGAAGATAGGTGATTAGGGGTATAACCATTGAAACTCTTGTAAGACACATTATCCATTGCAATTGATAACTCGTTTATAATTAATTCAACCCCCCCAGTGATAGATTTGGACCTAGGTGTAATTTATTTTGAAGTAATATTTTCTCTACATAAAATTAATATGCTCACATACCTTTTTAAATTTTAATTTCATATATAATTTCTTATGACTTTTGAAATCATACAAAAATATTCAAGTCATACAAAATTACCAAATTCATATTAAATTCTTTCTGAATTCATAAAAATATATTTTTTATGTCCTTGAAATCATAAAATTAATCCTTTTCCAATTTTCCATGACCATATCAAAGTTATGTGAAACTTTATAAATTCATAATAAATTATCCATGTCACACGAATTCATGAATTTGTGAAATTCCTTATACACTCAAATAATAGATTTTAATCAATTATTTTCAAGTCCAATTTAAATTATTCTGAGGAAACATCACACATCCCAAGAAAAATTCCAAACTTTAATAGACCAATGTACCTACATAAATGATACTTGTCATGATTTCCTATAAGAACATCACTTCAAACATCACAAATAGTTTTCCAATTTTTCTTGAACCTATCGACTAGGGTTATTTAATATGTATCATCATAACTTCTTTTTAATTTGAGAATGAAAAAAATCACCAAACTTATGGACTATGATGAATTATTAATCATGATATATAATTCCAAATCATGAATCAATTCCATAACCAAACACATATTAACTCATTAACAACAAATGAAACTCTTACTTAGGTACTTTAATCTCCCCTTTTTAATTTTTTTCAATACAAAAAATCACAAATTCCAATATGTGTATATCCATGGATTATTATTTCTCCCCATTATTAAAAATAAATTAAAAGTAAAGTATAGGTTTATAAAAATTAATATTTTGTAAATGTTTATTTCTAGATAACAACCTCCATCAACTTGATTTTGGGCCTCTTTCAACTATTTTAAGGCCCCCTCATTTATCTTCAAAATAATTATAAAATATTGAATATTGGTGTAACTTCATCCACTAATACTTATCAATATTTCCTTGAATAGATTCACATCAATCATTATAAATATTTTCCTACTTTTTCTTGAACCTCTCCACTAGATTTCTTAAATTTGTAGCCTTAAAACCCATTTTCAATTCAATAATGACCTAAGCTCACTCAAAATATGCATGTGAATTAATTATCAGGAAAGAGATAAAATTCAAAATATTGAATCAATTCAAATTCATATTTAATCATTCATAAGAAAACAAATTTCTACTTTGTAACTTTAATTACAATAATGGGAACATTAATTTTCTTTAGAATCTCCCTTTTATATTTTAAAAAAGTTAAGGTGGGGTCCTTATGAACACTATTATTTTACTTTTAAAAATAAAATTTACCATTTTTAGTACTATTATCATGGACATAAATCTTAGACCTCCCATGTATTCCTTATTAATCCATCATATATTTATGATATAAAGTAAAATTTTATTAAACTCACTAGTATTTTATTTTTAATGAATTATCAAAACTTTTCTAGAAGTGGTTAAAAAATGAAATTCATCAGTATATTAGGCCTAATTAGTAACCATGGTTTCCTTAAGTAATTTAGATACCCAATAATATTTTTTAAATGAATTGAAATTGAATAACCCTCATCCATATTAAATGGAAAATGTTCTTTAGAAAATTTATATCTCTTATGTCTTGATTTTTCATCATAGTTCCATTTTAATTTATATATAATCCTAAAAGAATCTATATTTTTATGAATATTTTGAACCCTATGATTAATTTAAATAGTATTAAATATATATAATTCAAGATAATACTTAATATTCTTACTAATAACCTTCATTCTCTAATTTACTTGCTTCACCAGAAAGTTATTTTTTTAGATGTTTTTTCTCTAACTAATAGATATTTCATTTATTGTTTGAGAATTTTTCTCATCTAACTAATATCATATATCAATATCAAGTATTATAGTAGAAAAATCTTGAACTAAATATGTCTTATATATTATCCCAACTCTATTGCACTAGTATTCAAACTTTTAAGGATTTTTAGTTATTAGTGGCACAAATATCATACTAGATACAATAATATAATCCTATTGAGATAATCTATATTAAATTTTAATTATATAATATGATCCACGAGAACCTAGTTTTAGATATAACCTACCTTTTTAGATTATCTAGCTCTTGAAAAGTGTTTTCTTTGAAAAAATCAAAAAATAATGTTTTATTGGGTTTTTATTATAACACAATCTTATAACAAGTATTCTCATTATGTATTCATTCTTATAATGATTTTTTTTTATTTTTTATACCTTAATACAAATTCAAATGTTTAATACATATTAATGTTTAGAAATTATTATAAGTCTTGATTTTTATCACTTAAGAAACAAAAAAATGACAATTATATCTACACATATCAAAATGCATCTACTCTATAAGGAATATGAAACCCCATCATGTAAAACTTTAAAATAACATGAAACTGAAATCCCTACAAGAGAAAGTATAATGTGATAGGAAAAAAAGAACCAATTTTCTAGAAAAATCCTTGGTACCCATGATAGTGTGATGTCTTATCAAAATTATCACCAATACTCTATACACACATTAATGACAATACAACCCTAACATCAAATAAGCATAAATCATAATAAACTTGTAATATTAAGTTAATAATCCAAAAGTAAATCATAATATTTGGTAAACATAACTAAATATTATTATATGCCAATATTTAAACTCCTTATATGCATGACATGAAATTTATAATAATAATTTTAAATAATTTAAACCCAACCATATATTCATTCATTATATAAACACTTTATATTCATGAGTTGTAACACCCTGATATTTTTGAATATATTTTTATAACATTAAAAAAATAATATTTTAAATAGATTGAATCATACATGGAACTAAACTAAAATGACATGTGATATATTTTTCAATTGAAGATAAACATTAATATATATTGAGAATAAAATTTTGAATATTATTAAATAAATTACAAAAATATAGGCCACATGTAAATAAAATGATAGTTAAAATTATTTATTTTAAATATTATTATTATTATTGTTTTCAGGAATAAATTTAATTTTCTAATACCAATTAATTGAATAAATTTAATTGTTATAATAAAAAAATTAATGAGTTTTAATTAAAATCATCTATTGATAAAAAGACATATCTTTTCAAAAAAATTGTATTTATATATATAATATGTATTTTTATCTTAATAAATTAATTTTTTTGAATTTAAATAATTATTCAAATAACAATTTTCAATTTAAAAAATTAAATTAACACCCATTTAATCAATAATTTATAATAAATTATAATAAGAACATTTAATGTTTTAAAAAATAATTTTTCTATAAAAATGTATTTTCATTATATCCTATGATTTTTTTAAAAGTTGTATCCTAAAATATTAAAATTTTAACATTAAAAATTGAACATAATTTTTTGATTCATCATTTCAATATTATCTTATCATTAATTTTTTTATTTTTCTAAAAAGGTTAATTTTGAGTGAATTGTAAAATATACAATTTTTTGAAATACCAAAAATATTATGACATTATCATAACATAATCATGACTTAAAAATTTATTAAAACCTTTTCTAGACTAAATATGTATTTAAGGATTGAAATAATTCATTTAATAAAAATATTTTGAATTTAGAAACCAAATTATATTGTTTTGGAACCATTGTTTTATTTGATTCTAATAAAAATATATTATTGGATCTTTACCTTTAAAAATGTATCTCAAAGATTCCATTTTGTGTTGGACTAGTTTTAAATTAAAATAACCCTAATTTATTTAATTATAAACGAATAATGTTTTTTGGAAATAAATTCTAATCAAAATCCTTTCTTCTAAATGATATAATAATCAATATTTTAACAAACAAATACCCCTCTTCTAATGTAAAAAAACCAAATTTATTTCCTTTGGGAAAATCACTTCCCATCCACTTCTTAAAGATAAATATCTTCCTATTTTACCTATAATGATACTCCTAGTACCCTTAGGGACGTTTTGGAGTTATCTAATCCCTATCCTTTTGGGTATTATCAATAGAGTAAATCTTCAATGAAGAACTAACACAAGTTATCTTTAATTAATTTTTCTCTCTTATTCTTTATTCTACTAGAATAAATTTCCATTTTTATACATTTATAAAATATTTCATATATATATATATTATATAGAAATGTTTTGATGATATTTTTATACATATTTTAATCTATTTATATCATATAATCTCTCCCTTTTCTCTTTTGAAATGTCACGATAATGCACGATTTCATTCACCTTTATGGATATTCTCAATAATTTACTTATCAGAGTCTATATATATGGTTAAGGTATATTATTTAATATAAATTTATTTTAATTTATTTTAATCCTATATAATTAATTTTACAAAAATGATAAATTAAAAATAATCAAAATCATGAAATCATATCAAAATAAAAGGACACATATCTTCCAACTATTAAATATTCATAAAAAATAGTGACAAATAAGTTACAATGATTAAAACTATTCAGGAATTAAAATTTGAAATATAAATCACTTACTTCATGTTTTAATAAACATTAGTTTCTTATACAAGAGGTTTACTGGCTGAAAATAGTTTTTTATTATTATGCAAACATTTTTGGGGAAAAAGTGAGAAACTATACCTGTCTTAACCATTTTAACACTTCAACACTTCACCACAACACCACTTTTCCACTTAAAACAATACAAGGATTTATAAAAAACAACATTCAAGAACAATGGATCAACAATACATTCAAGCATTCAAAATGACATACCTTCATAACTGGAGCTGAAATCATCCATAGAAGGCCGAGGTACCACGAACCAGGGAATAAGAACATCAGAAAAAGCTAGAAAACCCACAGAACCAGTCTCCTAGAGCACCCACTAGTGTGAGCATCAACACCAGCCCAAAACCAAAAACCCACCAGTGGACTCCAGTTAGAGTTTCCCAAACCCTCCAGCGACACGAGAAGAAACAAAGAACACATCCACAAAGGGTGATGAAGAAACCAGAACGAGGAAGACTAGGCCATCCAGACTCCGCACCCTACTCCATAGATACCGCAGTGCAACCACGAACCAATCGACACTCTACAGACCAAAATCAATACAAACCATGCCAAAAACCATTGTGAGTAGAAAATCCACAACCATAAAATAAAGATCATCAATCCAAAATCCACAGAACATCATAAAATTAGAGAACCAACATGTCGAAGCCAACACCGGGGGTGGCCTTGCCTCACTGAAACTGAAATCCACCTTTATAGGGGAACCAACAAAAAATGGAGAAGGGATACCCAGTGTTGTCATCACTGCAAGCCACAGGTGAAAATACACACATCTAAAACTGAGAACCGTAGAAGAAAGATAAAAAATAATAAAACATTACTGATGAGATGACCACCCGAATGCCAGATCACCGAAAGACACCTCAAGTCAACCAAAAAACCAAGAACCGCCTTCAAAACTGCACATGGAGGCCAGATCCCCCAGCACACCCACAAATGACACCAAACACAACAATGACCCTCTGACAGTTGCATCTGGAACACGAACAATGGACCAACACCATGACAACAAGTGAAACCATAACCATCATAAAGGAAAGGGTGATATGAGTCCAGCAAACATTGAGTTTTTTCAAGGCCAACAGTCCCAGACGAAGTCATCGCTAGAAGAGACCGCCCACCGAGACTGAGTTGAATAGAAGAATTGAGGAAATCATGGCTGACCTGAATCGGGGATGAGAAGTTGGCATGGGGAAATATCTATCATCTTACTAAGCCCCATTATAGAGGAGGTTCAAAAGTGATGAAATATAACAGGGCTTAAGTTAAGGGTTATTTGGTTCAATTTAAATTCCTTTAGACATGTGAAATATTGTGAACTATATTTTTTATATGGTTTAATTACCACCAAATTGTATTCATTTGTAATGGAACTATTTTATTTCATGAAATTTGAAATTCTATATAGGGATCTATCTTTCTTATTTTTTGGATTCATATAATACTCACCTCAAAATTTCCTTCTTTGGGATATGTTTTGTATTGTGAACCAATTATAATTTATATGATATATGTATAGATTCTTTTATATATTATATCATGATTATCTCAATTTTCATGGTATTTAAAGCTCCAATTCATGTCATATCCTTCATGATATGTAATGGTTCAGGCCTTTCTGACCCGTTCTTTTTGTTTTTGGGTGTTTAGAGGCATTATAAGGGAGTCTGGAGGTGTTTCAAAAGATATAGGTAATTCTTTCCATCTAGAGGCCCACCATACCATGGTGGATGGTGTGGTGGTGACCATTTTGGATTTCATGGAATTTTGGGTGAACATTATTTCCCTCTTGATTCAAGGGAATCCCCTCCTCTTATGCTCTCCTTCCTTGTTCTATTTTCCTTCATTGGATCATTACATTAAGGTTCATCTATTTTGGTGTTCAGTATCGAGAATGTATTTAAGGTGGGCTATTGTGGTTAGTTTCTAGTGATATTGCCAATGAATTTGGTGGGGTTTAAGCCTCATTTCATTCACTCTTATAGTCCTTTGAATATTTTTATCAAAGTAGGGGATTCAAGACTCTCACTTATTTATGAAACCCATGGAATTATCATGCTTATAGTTTTTTGTAAAATTAGTATAAATTAACCTAAGAAGATAAATAACTGAGATGAAGATAAAAATTATAAAAAGGGAAGTTTTTTGTGTTAATTTTTATATATTTATCTTTAATTTTATTTTTCTATTATTTTTACGTATCTAGTAATAGGAACATGAATACTGAAGAAGAATAAGACAGTGAAGGCATTAGAAAATCTATTAGATTGAAGAGCTGTTTAAATCTTAATAATCATGAAATAATTGAACCCAGCAAATTGATGAATTTTTTCATGTTTTCTAATTTTTTTAGCCTTTTTCTACTGAGAAAAGGTTTCTATTTAAATAATTAATTTTTATGGTGAAACATTATTGGGTACAAGATGTACAACTGAACTATATCTAAAGTTAGAAATTGAAAGAGATATTCAATGTAATTTACCTAATTTATTTTCTTTCTTATTATTGGTGATGTACCTATTATTGTTGTTTATTTTTAGAGACCTGGGTTATTGTTCGGATATATGTGATTATTGTGGAAATTTATTAATAAATCACCCTTTTATAAAAAGGTTAAATAACGTATATATGGTAATGAACCTGATTTTTAAATATAGATTGGTTTGGTTATCACTCATAAAAATTTCAAATAACTTAATGATGGTAATGAACTATATCCTGGAAATATTCCCATGTTACAATTTCACATGCACCAAAGGTACAACCTTAACACCAATAATATTCTCACTATGGTATATCATACAGATCGGATTCTCTTCAAAGTACACATTAGCATGAAGATCAACTTCATAAATATTTATCACATTAGAAGGATCAAGGTTATATATCTAAATCTAAAATTAATAAAACACATTGTGAATAGAACTATAACACTGTAGAAGATACAATTGGTAATCCACTGGTTAGGCCCTCTTCACTATCTTGAGTGAATTGACATACCGACACACTAAATTATCCTTCTTTTGAAAAACGTTATTCCCTATCTTGTAGAACACTCAATAAAAAACTTCGTGTAGGACCTCAAATTATAGAGGCCATCTCTAATAGTCAACATATGATTTTTGCTTACTCAGTGTGGTTCCTAATAGATTATTAATCAATTAAACCACTTATGACTTCTCTAATATAAGTCTTAATCCAATTAGAATTTCTTCTCCCACCTCCAACCCCAAAAAGGGATAACAATATGACCTACCATATGAGGCTTCCAAAGGATAAATCCGGATAGATTTCTAGTAACTATTGTTGTAGGGTAGCTCCACAAGAGATTGTTGTTTCTATCAATAACTACGAATGTCCAGAACAAAAGATCTTAACTTGTCCTATAATATTTTAATGGTCTGATCAGATTTCCTTTCATTCTAAGAGTTGTAAGCTATAATCAGAAACACCTATGGATACATCATCTTCTACAACCCCTAGAAAAAGTGTGAAGAAAAATTGGTATCCTGGCCTTATACTATACTCTATATAACAACATGTAAATTCATAATCTCACAGACAATGAGACTACCCATTTTATCAATAATAACATTCACCTAAACTTGTAAAAAATTGTCTAATTTATTTATTCCATCCATGATCACCCATACTACATCGCACTTTTAGGGTGTCATAGGAAAGACTATAATGATGTTTTGGGATAAATCATCTCATTTATACTCAATGTGGGTAAGGACTACAATAAACCTATTGGAAACTAATGTTGGGCCTTCATCTACAAATATTTGAGGAATTGGGTCACAAAAGCTAGTTATCTCTCTATTAATTCTTTCCTGTCTATACTACCTATAGATTCTTGATATGTTATCATCAAACTAGGATGTACCACCCACTTAGAATTTTAAAAATCTCTCAACATATCCTCATGTATATCAATAGAAGCCAATAAATGCCCATTAATGTGGAGAACTCCATCCTTATCTATAGTTTAACTAGTTTATGGAACCCCACTATTTAATTTCTACCCAAGAGGATGATATTCTATATCAACCAGCTACCTCAACCTGATCCAATTGAAAATAGTAGGGACAAAAAATGTGTAGGTTATAGTCACTCACCCTAGGTACACCTAGGAATCCAAATGTATCTTAGAAAAAAGTACCACCAACTACCATTCATCATTGTACTCTATCACCACTTAATTCTATGATTTTATACTCAAGTCATTAGAAATGATGTTTCCCTTCCCAATTGTGTATTCCAACCAAAAATAAAAATATTTCATGTATTCCACCCTCATCATCTACTGAAGGTTAAAATACCTCTATGAAAATACACACTTCTAGATCTTATAATTGATATAAACCATTAAACATTCTACCATTATCTAAAGCTACCAACATCTCATAGCATGAACCATAGTGTCCAAATTTAGATCATTGGTGGGACAATTTCTCCCATGCAGTCTCAACATTCTAGAGTTGTAGGTATCCCCACATTCATCCTGCATAAGTACATCTCCTAACCTAATTCCATATGTGCCATAATACATGATGAGGTAATTTTTACCCAGTTCTAGTAAGTTTAGGGTTGGTGCTGATTTCAACCTAGTATTCAGATATTAAGAAGCTTCCTCAAAACTATCAACCCATTTAAACTATACCCCCATCTTTGAAAAACTAACAATCTATTCTTCTTATCTAGAGAAATTTTGAATAATTATCTAATATTATCAATATAGAACAATAAAATCTATAAATCTCAAAAACATTATTTTTACACACCAAAGAAACCACTATAACTAGCTTATCCATATCCAAAATTATTCTTTCCTTTGATATAATACAACCTAGAAAGTTGGTCTGATCAATATGTAAGGAAAAATTTGAGTGTTTTTCATAAATTCAGTGCTCTATTAGTGTACTCAATACAATCCCTATTTGTCATGTATGGTGATCCCTATTTTTAGAGCATTCTAATATTTCATTAAAATATATAACCATGAAATGGTCTAAGTATTGGTAGAAAATGTGGTTCATAAAATTCATAAACATTTTTTATGAATTTGTTAATCCAAAAGGCATCACCACAAATTTTTAAAAACCATACCTACTTCTGAAGGAAGAAAATGGTATTTAAGACAACCTTAATCATAACTGATGGTAATTATAAATCAAATCAATCATGTATAATATTTTAAAAACCCTTAAATTATCAAAGTTATCATCAATTTATGGACTATTATGCTTGTTATTAACTATCATCTGGTTTATCTTCTAGTAATCAACACATAGACTCAATGTCCGATCTTCTTTCATGGATAATAGCTTAGGGGAGCCCCAAGGTGATGTACTAGGTTGTATAAAAACTATAATATTAAGTATATTTATGATAATATTTTTATTATATAAGCATGTAATAATAATAAATTGAAGGTTGGAGAAATAAATTAAACATAAATGCACATTGAATAATGTTACCTCTTTTTTGGGTAACTCCATTTGGTTTGCACCAAAGTGCTTCCTTTGTTTTAATTCTTCCCAATGTGATTCTACTATTTTTAGTGTAGGGATTTTGGGAGAATAGTTTTGTAGAGTTTATCTGATCCAAAGTCTCTTGAGATGTGTGATGAAGTGGAAGAGTGAATTCCTTTTTATAGTAGAGGAGGAGTGGAATTCTTATAATTAACTAAAGTTATACAATATTGGGAGGTATCCCTTATCTCATGTCCCTCCAAAATGAAAAAATAATGGAGTAAATGGGTTTTATGGTCGATCAAAATCTCCACCAAAGAAAACATAGTGCATTTTTTAATTTTTTTCCTTAACTTATAAGTTTCCCCAATTTTATCATTTTGGTTTTTATTAAAGTAACTAGTTTTGTAACCATAGAAATTTAACAATATGGAATAAATTATGGTGATATTTATTATAAAATATAGACCCACTAAATTATAAATATGATATCTAATTTTTAAAATAAAAAATATCATGTGTGCTGGAAATCAATGTTAAACCCAACGCATGTGACGTGAAAAAACATTACTTTTTAACCCGGACCATGGTAACAATTTTTTTACTATATTTGGGAAAATATGTTAAAATTAAAAGATCAATTGGTCTATGAATTCACCATATTTATTAATTATTAACACTGAAAAAACAATTTTTAGAAGATATTCCTTTTATTTATTTTAAATCATTTAATAAAATATCATTTAATCTAGAGTAACATTAATGCCAATTTGGACATTATTTATTTAATTTTAATTTGAAAAATATCAAAACAATATTTGAATTCAAATATATTAAGTTAAATTATCTATAAGATGATATATTCATCTGCATAAATAGTGGAAGATAATAAATCAATAAAAATTACCTTACTTTTAATGTTTTTATAATCATTTATCTAATTTAATTATTAACTAAATAATGCATGTGTAAGAATTGGTTAAGAGTTATATTTAATTATATCATAAATATAAATAAAAGTTAAATTACCATGATAAATTAACATATTTACCTTTAAAAACAATTTATATAATCGAAACTATGTAGCTTCTTTCATACTCTACATATTTTTAAATGTTAAAGGTAAAGAAGGTTTCTTTTTTCCTTTTTCCTTACTTAACTTATTATATGGGTCAATCTCATGAAATAATATCCATATTACTCATAAAACTATAACCAATATGGTATATGGTTGATTTATTGGCATCCGATGGATTTTGGACAAGTTTCTGGGCCATTTTGGCCCTTAAAATTAAGGTTTAACCCCTTGTTAAGCTTAATCACACATTTATTGCTGTAATTAATTTTTATAATTTTTAATAATGGTTTTGCTAAAAAAAATAAGTTGATATCATTATAATATAAATATTACACTAATTATAACTATTTATGCCCATTTTTTCAAAATCAGTACATAGAACTGTAAAAATTAAGTTTATATCTAATCCCACAGACTTGGTAAGGAAGCGAATTTTTAATGTGAAAATGTTTCAATATAAAAATAATTCAAATGACCTAAATTGGATTAATATATATATATATATATATATATAATTGATATATTTTGACTTTGAGACAAATTTAAAATGTAATTTAACTTTAATAATTATTAAAATGGAAAGATAGTTTTCAATTAAAATGCAGTATTTTTCATTATTCATCAAAAAATGAAACCTCTCAGAAAAATACAAAAAATTCAACCTGGTATAATTTTGGAATTTATAATTAAAAAATTATATTTATTTTTTAAAATATTATTTAATAATGTTTCAAAATTTATTTTTAAAATAGGTGCGACATTGAAAGGTGGTAAAACTCAGTCTTGCAGGTAACGCAACCTAACTCGATATTGGGTGTGGCGTAATCTTAACATGGTGTTGCGTATAAAGAAATAGAGAAAAAAACTAAAATTTATTATGAAATGAAAATATTATAAAGTATCTGGGTTTTACATTCTCCTAACCTTGATTAAATTTCATCCTCATAATTCAAAATTGGTCTCGGTAATTGAGGGATTGATATTTGAAAATATTGTTGTTGGAAAAACACACATCATAAATAAGGTTAATAAAATGTTTGGTTAATAAGATGGGAATTGAAATGTGAATTTTGTCACAATCATAGGCTTTTGAATAGAATAACATTATAGAAAACATGGATATGGAAGAAAAATAAAACAATCATGTTCTGATTGAGAGTGATAGAGAAAATATTCATCTAAAAGTTGATGACCACAAGGCCATAAAACATAGTTATGAAAAAGATCATTAATGTCATAAAAATGGTGATAATAAGAAAGAAAATTATTTCAATACCCTTTTTCTTGAGTTACAATTTTTTCACACTATAAGAATATGAGTAAATATAAGCTTCTATAAACATTTTCATTTCCATTAATTACACATGGAACTATTTATACTTAATATATTAGAACAAGATGCTTTATATAGTGAAGTAACATACAAATTACTAAAACCACATCCTAAGTTCAACTGAAAAATTCCATAAATGGTTAAATTTTCTAAAATATTATGATCCAACTCTTTAGAAATAAGGTCACTGAATTTTCCAAAATGAACATATCATTATCCTTTAATCAACATTAAGAAGATATAAATTATTTTATCATGTATTCTCATGAAATAAGGTAATAACTTTAATTACCATAAAACATTATTGGAAACATGCATTATTCCTTATTCTCTAAGTATGGAACATGTTATTGGATATATTTCTTAAATCCAAAAGTGTTTTTAACTCTTTCAATGATGGTATAAACTAATTTTCAATCAAACCAAAAATCATTTCTTAGGTATTATATAATATATGATATAATTTATCTGAACATAATTACTTAAACATTAGGATCATATTAAGGATTATCTTTCCCTCAACCATATTTTTTCCAAAAATATTCCACTTGCTACTGAATCACATTTCTTGGTTATCAGTACCGATTAATACACTCATTTAAATCATTGATGAAAATTACTATAGTACCATCCTTTTGTATTCCTTAATACTTATAACTAGGATATCATTAATAATATATTTTTATAACATTTTTCAAGGATCCAAATACAAAAGCACATTAATAATTCCCATTTTCCTGTGGTAGTGACATAATCTTGGCCAAAACCCATTATCCTCCATTGGGGAATATACTTTTTATATTTGAGGCATTGATTTTCATAGTGCCCTGTAACCCTATAGTTAAAGCATTGAAATTTGGGAAATTCATTATTTTTTATGAAATCATGAGCATGGTGGCCTTTTTATCCACATATGAAGAAAAATATTTTTCTTATTAATTAAATACCAAGGTGTTTCATTCTATAATTATCATATGTGGAAAATAATTCCTTCCATTCTTCCCTTTATTAATATTTTCCCCATTTTCCCTCTTGTTCTCATGCTTCCCTCAAAATCTATAATACTTAGAGAATTATTTCACTGTATCATTAGCACATTATATTATTTTATCATAGTTGGGGAATACTTGGGAGACTAATTCCCTTCAAAATTTTGTCTTATGAATATAAAAGATATGATCCTTCTTACTCTTTGGGTCCTTTGCATCGGTGAAGATGACATTCCTTATGATAGGTTCCATTTATAAATGATTAAATACACTAGGTTAGATCATATCACTGTGAAACATAATTTATAATAACAAAACTAGAAAAATAATTTACATAAATTTAAACATTTATAAATGTATAATCTCATAATCATAAACGTGGGTTTTTTGGGATGTTAATCTATACATATCCTCAATGTCTATCTTAGGGTTATGTTCCTTAATATATATTTTCTAGGTCTAGTTCTCAAGGTTACTACTAAGATTGACCTGATACCAGATGTAAAACTTTGACCTCAGAAGCCTAGATCTGGTGACTTACTTTTTTACATTGTTATAGATACATGTTTTAAATCCCAAGGTACCAAACAGTTTAGTATTTTTGGAAAACAAGATTATATACATGATACCCATAATACATTGGGAATATAAAATAAAGCATAGCATCAGTAAAATCCTAGCATCCTTGAAACTCATTGAAAGGATTCCTCTTCAAAATATGGGGGAAGTAAACATAAAATTGGTGAGATCAAATTCTCATTAAGGATGAGTACATCGGAAGCAATAATGTATCAATAATAATAACTTAACATGGAAAGGTAAATAACTGAGAACACATTCCATTTAAATAACTGGAAAAGGCATAATCAATATGGAAAGTTAAGAAACTAAAAAATCATTGCATAAATTCAATAATATGATAATTAACTAAATCCATATTTTTTATCATATAAAAATATCATATATAATAATAATAATAAATGAAATATCTATGAAGGAAATGGTTAATATTTCGACGTCATGTCTAAGGCACATGAAAACATATACTACTAAGACCTTTCACAAGATGGTTTCAAATTATGGGTACAAACACATTAAATTTTGAAAAATTATCTATCTCATGAGAACCTATGAATTCATTTAGGGTCTATATAATGTTTGGGAACCACCCATCCCTTCATATCCAAAGCATTCCTCATATTGAATAGTCGATTAAATTAATAAAACATATTACTTTAAAATATCCATATTGAATAAATAATATAGATTTATCAATATATCCTCAATGTATTATAAGTAACAATTTGAGTTTTTGGCATTGATGAATGAAAATACCATTTAATGATCATAAAAACATTCTTGGGAAGAATAATCATAAAAACTCTCAAAAGTGTCTCATACCACTTTGAAACATTTGAATCATAATCCCCATGAAGTAATATAATTAAAAGATACATATAATATCATGATAATAATTATATTCATGATATAACATGTAAAAGGGATGTATATACACAATATAAAATTGAATTGGTGAATAACAAGAAATAAGACTCACTAGAATGTAAATTGAGATGAAATCCATTACCTAGAGTCTGAATTGTCATGTGTATATTTATATTCCAGAATAATTAACTTAGGTTAATTATTTACTTTTTTAGAAAATTGTTCAGAATTATTATTACTTTTACTTCATGTATTTCCATTTTGTATAAAACTAATTAATCAGTTATGTTCGTGTGAGGTTTTTTTGACCAAATTTGGTTCATGTGTCAAAAAAGACTTTGGTAGGTTGACTATAATCAAATGGATTATTATATAAACTTCTATAGAATAATAATAGTGAAATAATTATCATATTTATAAATCAATTATACATTTAAAACGAATTATTAAATGTGGTTATGAAAAATGAACCAGTTTTACAATTATTGAGACGGTAAGTTGTACGTAAGCATGAGAAACATTATCATTTTTCATTGATCATTATGGAAAGAAGGTACATAAAATTATATATTTCCAGAATGATAATTATATCTTAAATACCATTTTACTTAATCATATATAATTATATATATATATATAGATGTAAAAGGATTCACATCACATCGAGGAGGTGGTAGTCCATACATCCATGAACGACATCATCACTTTTTTAGTGTGTGAAAAGGGTAACAAAAAAATTATATATTATATTTTTAGAAAGTTAATTATGACATTAATATAAAATATATTTTATTTATAAGATATATTTTTAATTTAAACCATCCTTAATACATTCCATGTATTTTGTGAACGTATCACATCGCTTTGAGAAGGTCGTAGTCCACACTTCCACAAATGATGTTATTGTATTTTGAAAAAATGGAGTGAATAAACTTTTGTGTTACATAAAATTTATAGAAGAATAAAGACATTATTTTTATCATATATATAATATATAAAACGTGTTTTCAATCATAATTACCAACCATGAGAGTTGGTAAAGGAATCATAAATGACATCATTTTGTGAGGTAGTAATTCACTATACACAGAAACAGTAAGTTCGTAACCCATTTAATAGAAGTGTGTAGATGTAGGTATAAAAATTTACATGAAAAAATCTCACTATATTGATGATTAAATTTTTATTATATAATTATATATTAATATTAATTACATGGGTTTAGAAATAAATAAAACATAAATGCACATTGATAAATGTTACCTCTGTTTTAGGTAACTCCTTTTGGTTTTCCCTAAATGGCTTAATTGGTTTGATTTATTCCCATTTTTAGGATTCTATTTTTAGGTTTGGGATTTTGGTATACTTTTTCATTAGAATTATGATGATCTAATGTTTCTTGATATGTGTGATTATGGGGAAGAGTGAATTAGTTTTTATAGTGGAGGCGTGACATTCTTGTAAATACCAAAAAAGTATACACTCTTGGGTGGTCTCCCTTACCTTATGTGCCTCAAAAATAGAAAATAATAGATTAAATGGGATTTTTTTGGTTTATAAAAATCTCCACCAAATAAAAATAGGTTTATTTTTATAATTTGGTTCCTTGAATTGTAAGTTTCCCCCATTTTTATCATTCTTCATTTGATTTAAGTAACTAGTTTTTTAACCTGTGTAATTTAAACATTAATAAAAAAATTTAGGTGATATTTAATAGAAAATATAACCAATGAATTATATATATAATATCTAATTTAAAAAATAAAAAATATCATGTGTTTTGGAAATTAATTATAAACCAAGCACATGTAATGCAACAAAACATTGCTTTTAACCCATACATAACTCAATTTTTTTTATATATGGTTAAAAATGTTAAATATAAAAGATAAATTTGTTCATTAGTGGAACATATTTGGTATTTATTAACACTTAAAAATCAATTGGATGAAGTCCATATTTTTATCAATTTTAAATTATTTAATAAAATATCATTTATTATAAAGTAACACTAATGTCAATTTTGTAATTATTTATTTAATTTTAATTTAAAAAAATATTGGAATAAAAAAAATTAATTTCATACCTTTTTAACATGATATATTAATCTAAAAAAATTTGAACTCAATAATCCATTAAATTTACTTTACGTTTAATGTTTTTAACATCATTTGTCTTATTTAATTATTAACTATATAATCCATGTTCTCGTGTTTGTTAAGAATTTAATGTAATTATATCATCTCTAAAAATTAATGTTAAATTACCTTTATAAAAACATTATTTAATTTTGAAATTAATGTTTAAAACTGAAACTGTGTAGCTTCCACCATACTCAACAGCTCTATATATGTTAAATGCAAGTATGTTCATTTTTTTCCTTACTTAACTTTATATGTGGGTAAATCTCAAGAAATAGTATCCAAATAACTCATAACATTAGAACCAAGATGGTATATAGTCTACCTATTTTCATAAAATGCCTTTTGAACAAGTTTATAGCTCATTTTGGCCCTTATGTTAAGGTTTAGTCCCTTGTTCATCTTCATCTTACCTTAATCACTGTAATTAATTTTAATTAATTTTACAATAATTTTTTGTCAAAAAATAAGTTTATATTATTAGAATATAAATATAAAATTACTAACACTATGTATTTAAATTTTTAAATTCTATTCACATAAGTGAAAAAATTGTGTTTAAAGTTAATCTCGCATATGTGGCGAGGAACTGGGTTTTAAATGAGAAAATGTTCAAAAGTTAATTATGTCTTTAAATATAAATTAAATATAAAAATGATTTCAATTACATATATAGGATTAATATACATATATAATCAGTATATGTTTACTTTAAAACAAATTAAAAATATAATTTAACATCAATAATTATTTAAACAAAAAGGCAGTTTTCAACAAAAATGTTGTTTTTTACTATTCATCAAAAAATGAAACTTTTCTTAAAAATACAAAAAATCCATCCTAAAATATTTTTTACATTAAAATTTTTAAAATAAAGTTTATTTTATCAAATAAAATTTATAATTTTTTTAAATTTTGTTTTAAAATAGGTGTGTCCTTAAAAGGTGGTAAAACCCAGTATTGCGTGTAATGCAAGATAGCTCAATGTTGTGTGTAGAGTATGATTAACATAGTGTTTATTATAATTAAATCCAAGAAAAAACTACAAAAAATTCTAAAATTAAAATATTTTAAATTCTCTGGATGTTACACCAACCAATAAAAAATAACACAATATTAACTCTCAAAAAACATGTGTTGAAGTCAAGGTGAAATAAAATCAATCGTAACAACGAATTGAAATGAACAACAATATTGATCCCTAGAATCTTTGTTTTCCATCATATGTGGGTTTTCTACTCTCAACAATTATCTCATTTCAATTCCCCAATACTTTCAATTTTCCAACCTACCTTTCCCAAAAAGTAAAGCAATAAAACCTCCCTCTGATACCCCTTTGTAACATCGCTAGCCTAGTTCTTTATAGTGTGACATGGATAGGTCTCTGCATGATCCTAAAAACTAATACCAATATTTCAAGGTCTTCCAACTAGTAGTTATTTAGTAATATATATAGTGGTGCGACTATAACCTCTTGTGAAAAGTGACAATAATAGTGGAAAACATGATTAACAATCTATATAAAAAAAACTACAGTATTTAACTAACAATTTACAAATCACTTAGATGTAATTAAACCACTCAATTTCATACTGAATTTCCAACTAAATGTGAGACAATTAATAACTATAATTAACGACTCTAAAAATAAAGACTCCAAAACTCGATTTTGAACCCCATGCACAGTCTCAACTTCAAGTGTTAGTCCCCACAAGAAAATCAACCAATCAAGAATTGTGATATTTAACCTTATGTATACCCACATCCATGAAGTCTTCCCAGGTTCCAAATATAATCCCAAATAGGGTGTGAGTAAAACTTATTAATCCACCCTCAACAGTGTCTACAAAAACTAGACTAAGAAATATTTCATTAAATAGTATGATAAATATGGGAATTTAATAAAAATCAAAAAAACACCAAAATAAACATACTAAACCTTGAGCTCTATGTTGACACCCTGTGTAACATCCCAGGTAAATAAAGAATAAAGAATTTTCATATTTATTAATATTTACGAATTAAATATTAATTTTATTTTAAAGGGGTTGCTATGTTCGATAGCGTACCCAATACGCAACGATGAGTTTCTTTGAAACTTACGTAGCACACTAGTAATAAAATAATATTATTTTAAATTTTAGTTAACAAGTAGCCGTTGTACTGGTGGGAATGGATATAAATAACTAAAATATGATTAGATATGTTTTTAAATGTTTATACATTTACCCAATAAAAGATAAAAGCTTAAAATACGGAAAGAGTTCAATTTTACGGGTATATATACTCTAATTTTCACTAAAGGTTCACTTATCACCTTTTAATGGTGAACCGTCATTAAATATAGTTTTGATCACTCTTATACTTTATTTTGGATCAAATATAACTCTTCTTTAGAATCAGGACATCAAAATTTACTTTGTGTAAATTTTTGGTACCTTTCTGATAAAGTTCATTTTTTTTATGAATAATGTAAAATGTTGTATTTTAATTCAAAACCTCTTTTTAATCTAATTTATTTATATGATTAGATTATTATTTTAATTGGTTTTAAAGAGAAATTAGAAAATATTTTTACCAGTTAATCCAATGGTGGTCATTGGAATCAATTTCACTTTGAAATTGGACTTAAAGTGGTGTCAATCTTTTGATACTTATTGTTTCGCAAAAACACGCTATTTGTCATGACAGCGGGAATTAGTTATTAAATTAATTAATTTGACTTATATGTTTTGAATTTTGTAAAATGGACTTCATTTTTGAATTCGTAATATCAAATATAGCTTAGGGTGAATTTTTGGTAATTTTCTGAAAAACTTCAATTTTTGATGAATAGTGAAATCACTAAGTGGTAATCAAGCAAACTGATTTTTCAGTTAAATGAAATTTTACCACTAATGTGTATTGAATTTTGAAAATCCGACATACATGGTTGTCATTAAGAAGTAAAATGTGGTTCAATGAGATTAAAATAATTTTTTGGTGAATAGTAACTTATTAAGTTTTTAATCACGATTAGTGGTAATTAGTATAGTTTAAGGTATAAATAATGCTTTAATAATATGAAATGACCTAGACACATGTCCCAACCTTATTGGTTGTGTCATGGCCGACCAATACAAGCCATGGGTCAACTTGGGGACCCCATGAAGACACTTTGGTTTGGAAATGACATAAATAACTTTTTATTAAATGTTAAAGTAAAAATGACACAAACAAGAGATGTTTTACGAAAACAATTTTTACATGGGGTTATAAAGATCAGATTTTTGATTATAAATAGTAATTGGAAAGATAAGAAGATTTCCTACATCATAGTATTTTTTCTATGATTTTTAGACATTAAATAAATTAAATTATTTATGACATAATAATGATGCAGCGATGAAATCATTATTTGACGATTTAAATAAAATGGAAAGATAATGTAAAATATATGAACTACACATGTCCAAAACCAATTGGATGAGTGGATTTAGAAACCTTATCACCTTATCCACGAATTATATCAATGTGGGACCTTTTGAAACCGAAACACATTTTCAAATAAAGTAATATTTCTTTACTTTCCAAAAGTGCCCCTCCTCTCCTCTTATAAAAGGCCCCCACCTCTACCTCATTTCACACACTTCTCAAGCCTTTGGCTCGGCCAACCCCTGCCCAATTACTCTCTCCACATCTCTCTACTCATCCTAGAGGATTCCCTTTGGTCAGAATCCTTTCAAAGGAAGCCTTTAGGCTCAAATCAAAAGGGAGTTACACTTTTAAAGGTAATTCATTCTCTCTTGTTCATTTGTTTTATTTTGCTTCTCCAACCCTCTAAACTCTTTTTATTTACTTCTTTTGTAAAAACACCAGTATATTAAGTATACTAGGATGTTTTTATAATATTTATTTGAGCTAAACTCTCACACAACTACATCAAATGGTTAAAGAACATACGGTTTCCGTGGATGGCGAAATTCTGCCTCCCGAAATGATGATTGTTCAATACTCATTTAACACCTTCAAGGGTGGCCATTATGATGTCACTATTTTTATATATGATATATAATATGTTTATGTTTTCTTTAAGCTTCTGTATTTTTCATTTTTGGCATACATTTATGGTTTCCATTATGGGTAAACACGATATCTTCATTTTAGGAAGTGCGGACTACCGCCCCCTCAAAGTGATGTGATTCGTTAATGCCATATGTGGGACGTGTAAAGGATGGATTTAAAGTTATTATATATGATGTTATACTGGAATTATAATATACCTCTATATCATTATTATTTCTTTCCATTAAAGTATGAGATAGAAATGAAAGTAGCGTTCATGCGTACGTACGGCTTACCGTCTCCATGAACGGTGCATTTCATTTCTTATCCTCAAATGTAATGTACTATTAAAAGTACATGTATATAATGGATATATGTAATGAATGATATATCTAAATGATGAATATAATTCTGGAATTAAAATATACATACCTCTCATTTAGTTTTAATTCCATTAATATGACAAAGAAATGAAAGTAGCGTTCATGCGTACGTACGGCTTACCGTCTCCATGAACGGTGCATTTCATTTCTTACCTCTAAATGTGATGTAATATTATAAATACATGTACATGATGAATATATATTATATATATGTTATCCAAATCATTAATATCATTCTGGATATAACGAACCTTTGACCAAATTAACAACATGTAAGTGTAAGAAGTCTATTTTTGACTTAAGAACCAAATATCGACAAAACAAACATTATTAACTTAAATGGTTACATAAAGTTTATAACATGGAAATAAGTGATATAAAAGGAATAATGAACTTTAAAAAGGTTCTTAATCAAGTATAAATTAACTCAAGTTTATTATTCAGGACGTTAAAGAACGATCAAGTCAAGTCGGACCCGAGGTAAGGGAACTTCTTAACCCAATTTCCATTCTTTGGGTTAATCTCCTACTTTAAAATTATGTCATTATATTATTATGTCGTATCTTGTATTTGTACTTTATTTATGTGTACTTATAGTGAATACACATAATATATCTATTTCATTTTAAAAATTATCTTTGTAAGGGACTTCGTCTCAATCTCCTTTCATTGAGGCATATTTCGTTTTATACACAACTTTCTTTTATATGGTGTATAAACCCCTTTGACTTTTACGTTTATTCAAAAGGAATCTTTTTTATACGAAGAGTTTACTAAACGAAAAAAGGGAATGTTTTTGTCGTACGTATGCGGCGACAACGAATTCTCCGCCGTCGTGACCGTTATTTCAGTTTTGGCTTCCTCTACAAGCCATACCTTCTTTTTAAAAGAAAAATAAATACCATGTTTTACTTTTCTTTTATTTTGGTATTGAAAATGGTTTTCACAATGTTTTTTTGTGTTGTATTGATATCTTGTGATTGAAATGTGGAAATGTTATCATTCCTTTATATTGGTTTTATGTTTTATGATTTTATATTGGTACTTAGACATTTTAACGGGTGGTTACGTTATAAACCATACGACGGGTGGTGCCGTGAATACCAGGACGGGTGGTTACGTTATAACCTCCAATGCATTGGGTATGGAAGTCGGCCGTATGGCTATTCCATTAAGTATGTATGGAAATTGGCCGTATGGCTATTCCATTAAGTGATATGTGTGGAAGTCGACCATTTGGTTATTCCACTTAAGTAAGTTTATGTCCCAAGTTACCTTTATATATGTTATGTGTTCTTTATATGGGTTTTATGGTAATCCTTTGGTTACAAAAAGGTAAGTAATGATACTTTATTCAGTGAAGAGTTTTTATTACTTCATAAAGGTGAAAAGTATTACTTTGATAAAGTATACATGGTTTACTTTTTGTTTTGATAAACTAACAATTTTCATTCTTTGTGTATCCCTTACTGAGCTTCTTATGCTCATCCCAAGTTTTTCGAAATGTTTTTCACAGGACTTAAAGTGGAATAGGGTCAAGGATGGGATCAAGGGAATGTCATGCTATATAAAACATGGAACTAGACATGCTTCTTTTAAGAGTTTTTTTTTATTATGGAAACTTAGTAGAAGTGACTACTTTGTAATCTTTTGAGATGTAATAGTTATGTTCTAATTCTCTAAAACTCTAAACCTGAAAAGATCCTCTACGTGAATTATTCATTTAATTCAATATTAAGTAAGGTTTAAGGCCAGGGCCTTATAGTTGGTATCAAAAGTCGGTTTAGATAACTTTAGGAGTTAGAATTCTATTAAATGATTATCCAAAAATATTTTTTTTCGAAATGATATAGAATTTACGGATTACCATGTTGCTTCGCCTAAGATATTTCTGTGTTTAGAATGGTTTTCTGCAGAGGAAACAAAGAAGCTCTGTTGGGACGACATCAGGAGGAAGATAACCTTCCAAATCAGCAACCTGAGATGGTCGGAATTGGAACTGAACAGTTTGTTGCAGTGATGGCACAGTTGACTCAGGCTATAAATGGTGGTGGTATCTATGCACGAGATCAGCCAGATCAACCACAGAGGAACATGTCAGTAGTGGAACATTTCATGAGGCAACATCCCCCATCATTCAGAGGATCATCTGACCCTGTGCAAGCTGAAGGGTGGATTAAAGCACTGGAGAAGATTTTTGATGTCATGGGGTGTTCAGAACAACAAAAGGTTAGTCTTGCTGTTTACCGTTTTGAAGGTGAAGCTGATCAGTGGTGGTCGATGGTGAAAAATATAAGGGATAGTGATGAGATTGAGGATCTTCACTGGGACGAATTCAAAGGTATGTTTCTTGAGAAATATTTTCCTAAGGTGGTTCGTCTTAGGATGGAAAAACAGTTCCTATAATTGAGGCAGGAGGATGATTCAGTGGCTGCTTATGAAGAAAAGTTCACTCGATTGGCAAGATATGCTACAAACTTCATACGAGATCTTGATAGTAAAATAAACCGTTTTTACTCAGGGTTAAAGCCAAAGTATCGAAGGGCTTTAGCTTCTCGTGAGTTCAAAAGTTATGAAAAACTTGTTCGATGTACAGAGAAGGTGGAAATGGAGTTTGCCGATGATCAGGTGTTCTATGACAAACAACAGAATAAGAGGTCTAGTTGGCAGGAAAAGGGGAAGAATGCATCAAAGAAGCAAGGAGGTAAGAAAACCAAATATCCATCCTGTGAGAAGTGTGGTAAAATGAATCCTGGAGAATGTTTATCCAATTCTGGGAAGTGCTACTGATGTGGTAAGATGGGACATAAGGCTCGTGATTGCACTGAAAAGGATCAAGGTGAAGGTAAGAACAAATTTGATTTACAGTTAGTGAAATGTTATAAGTGCAATGAAATGGGTCCTTATGCAAACGAGTGTCCAACGAAGAACTCTACTGGGGGAATGAAGCCAGACTACAAGCAGAAATGGGTGGCGAAATCCTTTGCAACAACTTCAGCAGATGTTGGGCCATCGAATGAAGTGGTATCAGCTCCCGGGAGCTCAGTATTTTTCGAAGATTGACTTGAGATCGGGGTACCATCAGCTGAAGGTAAAGGAGGCAGATATTCCGAAGACCGCGTTCCGTACAAGATATGGACATTATGAATTTGTAGTAATGCCTTTTGGGCTAACCAATGCACCTGCTGTATTCATGGACCTTATGAATAAAATTTTCCATGAGTTCTTGGATAAGTTTGTGTTTGTGTTTTGAGGTTTGGGAAGAGATTGTGTGTGCCTTGTGATTCACAGTTGAAGAATGAGTTGTTTTTTCATCCTGGCAGTACTAAGATGTACAGAGGTCTGCGGGAGTATTACTGGTGGGATGGAATGAAAAGAGACATTGCTGATTTTACTGTGAAGTGTTTGACTTGTCAGCAGGTTAAAGCAGAGCGACAGTTACCGAAAGGGATGCTTCAGCCTTTACCAGTGCCAGAGTGGAAATGGGAAAACATATCCATGGACTTTGTTGTGGGATTACCGAGGACATCTCTAGGTAATAATGCAATCTGGGTTATTGTTGATCGCTTGACCAAATCTGCTCATTTCCTTTCTATACGAGATACTTTCTCTCTAGATCAACTTTCCCATTTGTATCTTAAAGAGATAGTCAGGTTACATGGAGTTCCTCTCTCCATTGTATCGGATAGTGATCCCAGGTTTACTTCTATCTTTTGGAAAGGCCTTCAGAAGTCATTGGGTACTGAATTAAATTTTAGTACAACTTTTCATCCTCAATCAGATGGGCAGTCAGAACGAACAATTCAGACATTAGAGGATATGCTATGAGCTTGTTCTATGGATTATCAGGGAAGTTGGGACCAACATCTTTCTTTGATTGAGTTTTCTAATAATAACAGTTTTCATTCCAGTATACAGATGGCACCATTTCAGGCATTATATGGGAAGCGGTGTCGAACTTCAGCTTTCTGGGATGAAGTGGGTGAAAGGAAGTTGATGGGACCGAAATTGGTAGAAGAGATGGCATAAAAAGTTCAGCTGATTCAGAAACACATGAGAACAGCTCAGAGAAGGCAGAAGAGTTATGCAGATAACCGGAGGAAGGATCTATCTTTCGAGGTAGGTGATCATGTTTTTCTCAAGGTTTCTCCTTGGAAAAGCGTGATGAGATTTGGTAAGAAAGGAAAGTTGAGTCCAAGGTTTGTTGGACCATACGAAATTCTGGAAAGAGTTGGATCAGTTGCATACCGAGTGGCTTTACCTCCGAGTTTATCTCAGGTACACAATGTTTTTCACGTTTCGATGTTGAGAAAGTATATGCCAGATCCATCTCATGTTTTGAGCCCAGAGGTAGTTCAGCTGGAAGAGAACCTATCTTATGAGAAACAACCGGTCCAGATTCTTGACCACAGGGAGCAAGTGTTACAGAATAAGGTGATTCATCAGGTAAAGGTTTTGTGGAAAACCGATGTGATTTAAGAGGCAACGTGGGAATCTGAAAATGCTATGAGGGATAAATAACCCCACTTATTTTGATAAGTGAATAAAATTGTGAGGACGCAATTCCAAAAAGGGGGGAAGGATGTAACATCCCAGGTAAATAAAGAATAAAGAATTTTCATATTTATTAATATTTACGAATTAAATATTAATTTTATTTTAAAGGGGTTGCTATGTTCGATAGCGTACCCGATACGCAACGATGAGTTTCTTTGAAACTTACGTAGCACACTAGTAATAAAATAATATTATTTTAAATGTTAGTTAACAAGTAGCCGTTGTACTGGCGGGAATGGATAGAAATAACTAAAATATGATTAGATATGTTTTTAAATGTTTATACATTTACCCAATAAAAGATAAAATCTTAAAATACGGAAAGAGTTCAATTTTACGGGTATATATACTCTAATTTTCACTAAAGGTTCACTTATCACCTTTTAATGGTGAACCGTCATTAAATATAGTTTTGATCACTCTTATACTTTATTTTGGACCAAATATAACTCTTCTTTAGAATCGGGACATCAAAATTTACTTTGTGTAAATTTTTGGTACCTTTCTGATAAAGTTCATTTTTTTATGAATAGTGTAAAATGTTGTATTTTAATTCAAAACCTCTTTTTAATGTAATTTATTTATATGATTAGATTATTATTTTAATTGGTTTTAAAGTGAAATTAGAAAATATTTTTACCAGTTAATCCAATGGTGGTCATTGGAATCAATTTCACTTTGAAATTGGACTTAAACTGGTGTCAATCTTTTGATACTTATTGTTTCGCAAAAACACGCTATTTGTCATGACAGCGGGAATTAATTATCAAAATTAATTAATTTGACTTATATGTTTTGAATTTTGTAAAATGTACTTCATTTTTGAATTTGGAATATCAAATATAGCTTAGGGTGAATTTTTGGTAATTTTCTGAAAAACTTCAATTTTTGATGAATAGTGAAATCACTAAGTGGTAATCAAGCAAACTGATTTTTTAGTTAAATGGAAGTTTACCACTAATGTGTATTGAATTTTGAAAATCCGACATACATGGTTGTCATTAAGAAGTAAAATGTGGTTCAATGAGATTAAAATAATTTTTTGGTGAATAGTAACTTATTAAGTTTTTAATCACGATTAGTGGTAATTAGTGTAGTTTAAGGTATAAATAATGATTTAATAATATGAAATGACCTAGAAACATGTCCCAACCTTATTGGTTGTGTCATGGCCGACCAAGAAAAGCCATGGGTCAACTTGGGGACCCCATGGAGACACTTTGGTTTGGAAATGACATAAATAACTTTTTATTAAATGTTAAAGTAAAAATGACACAAACAAGAGATGTTTTACGAAAACAATTTTTACATGGGGTTATAAAGATCAGATTTTTGATTATAAATAGTAATTGGAAAGATAAAAAGATTTCCTACATCATAGTATTTTTTCTATGATTTTTAGACATTAAATAAATTAAATTATTTATGACATAATAATGATGCAGCGATGAAATCATTATTTGACGATTTAAATAAAATGGAAAGATAATGTAAAATATATGAACTACACATGGAAAAAACAAATTGGATGAGTGGATTTAGAAACCTTATCACCTTATCCACTAATTATATCAATTTTGGACCTTTTGAAACCGAAACACATTTTCAAATAAAGTAATATTTCTTTACTTTCCAAAAGTGCCCCTCCTCTCCTCTTATAAAAGGCCCCCACCTCTACCTCATTTCACACACTTCTCAAGCCTTTGTCTCGGCCAAACCCTGCCCAATTACTCTCTCCACATCCCTATACTCATCCTATAGGATTCCCTTTGGGCAGAATCCTTTAAAAGGAAGCCGTTAGGCTCAAATCAAAAGGGAGTTACACTTTTAAAGGTAATTCATTCTCTCTTGTTCATTTGTTTTATTTTGCTTCTCCAACCCTCTAAACTCTTTTTATTTACTTCTTTTGTAACAAAACCAGTATCTTAAATATACTAGGATGTTGTTATAATATTTATTTGAGCTACACTCTCACACAACTACATCAAATGGTTAAAGAACATACGGTTTCCGTGGATGGAGAAATTCTGCCTCCCGAAATGATGATTGTTCAATACTCATTTAACACCTTCAAGGGTGGCCATTATGATGTCACTATTTTTATATATGATATATAATATGTTTATGTTTTATTTATGCTTCTGTATTTTTAATTTTTGGCATACCTTTATGGTTTCCATTATGGGTAAACACGATATCTTCATTTTAGGAAGTGCGGACTACCGCCCCCTCAAAGTGATGTGATTCGTTAATGCCATATGTGGGACGTGTAAAGGATGGATTTAAAGTTATTATATATGATGTTATACTGGAATTATAATATACCTCTATATCATTATTATTTCTTTCCATTAAAGTATGAGATAGAAATGAAAGTAGCGTTCATGCGTACGTACGGCTTACCGTCTCCATGAACGGTGCATTTCATTTCTTATCCCCGAATGTAATGTACTATTAAAAGTACATGTATATAATGGATATATGTAATGAATGATATATCTAAATGATGAATATAATTCTGGAATTAAAATATACATACCTCTCATTTAGTTTTAATTCCATTAATATGACAAAGAAATGAAAGTAGCGTTCATGCGTACGTACGGCTTACCGTCTCCATGAACGGTGCATTTCATTTCTTACCTCTAAATGTGATGTAATATTATAAATACATGTACATGATGAATATATATTATATATATTTTATCCAAATCACTAATATCATTCTGGATATAATGAACCTTTGACCAAATTAACAACATGTAAGTGTAAGAAGTCTATTTTTGACTTAAGAACCAAATATCGACAAAACAAACATTATTAACTTAAATGGTTACATAAAGTTTATAACATGGAAATAAGTGATATAAAAGGAATAATGAACTTTAAAAAGGTTCTTAATCAAGTATAAATTAACTCAAGTTTATTATTCAGGACGTTAAAGAACGATCAAGTCAAGTCGGACCCGAGGTAAGAGAACTTCTTAACCCAATTTCCATTCTTTGGGTTAATCTCCTACTTTAAAATTATGTCCTTATATTATTATGTCGTATCTTGTATTTGTAATTTATTTATGTGTACTTATAGTGAATACACATAATATATCTATTTCATTTTAAAAATTATCTTTGTAAGGGACTTCGTCTCAATCTCCTTTCATTGAGGCATATTTCGTTTTATACACAACTTTCTTTTATATGGTCTATAAACCCCTTTGACTTTTACGTTTATTCAAAAGGAATCCTTTTTATACGAAGCGTTTACTAAACGACAAAAGGGAATGTTTTTGTCGTACGTATGCGGCGACAATGACTTCTCCGCCGTCGTGACCGTTATTTCAGGTTTGGCTTCCTCTACAAGCCATACCTTCTTTTTAAAAGAAAAATAAATACCATGTTTTACTTTTCTTTTATTTTGGTATTGAAAATTGTTTTCACAATGTTTTTTTATGTTGTATTGATATCTTGTGATTGAAATGTGGAAATGTTATAATTCCTTTATATTGGTTTTATGTTTTATGATTTTATATTGGTACTTGGACATTTTAACGGGTGGTTACGTTATAAACCATATGACGGGTGGTGCCGTGAATACCAGGACGGGTGGTTACGTTATAACCTCCAATGCATTGGGTATGGAAGTCGGCCGTATGGATATTCCATTAAGTATGTATGGAAATTGGCCGTATGGCTATTCCATTAAGTGATATGTGTGGAAGTCGACCGTTTGGTTATTCCACTTAAGTAAGTTTATGTCCCAAGTTACCTTTATATATGTTATGTGTTCTTTATATGGGTTTTATGGTAATCCTTTGGTTACAAAAAGGTAAGTAATGATACTTTATTCAGTGAAGAGTTTTTATTACTTCATAAAGGTGAAAAGTATTACTTTGATAAAGTATACATGGTTTACTTGTTGTTTTGATAAACTAACAATTTTCATTCTTTGTGTATCCCTTACTGAGCTTCTTATGCTCATCCCAAGTTTTTCGAAATGTTTTTCACATGACTTAAAGTGGAATAAGGACAAGGATGGGATCAAGGGAATGTCATGCTATAAAAAACATGGAACTAGACATGCTTCTTTTAAGAGTTTTTTTATTATGGAAACTTAGTAGAAGTGACTACTTTGTAATCTTTTGAGATGTAATAGTTATGTTCTAATTATCTAAAACTCTAAACCTGAAAAGATCCTCAACATGAATTATTCATTTAATTCAATATTAAGTAAGGTTTATGGCCGGGGCCTTATACCCTGGGTCATACATGCTCGATTCATCTAAATGTATACTGTCTCTATCCTTGAACCATAATGAAAAAATGGGGAGTGATTCCAATTCCTCCACCAATCGAACCCCCATGCATCATGTGAATCCTTGCATCACGTTATGAGGAACCAAGTATCTCACCCTCTAAAAACAATTAACCATGCACATCACACTTAGATGCCATGAAACAAAGTGTCTCACATATATGAATCAAGAAACCAAGCACATCACCCTCATTCATTATGAAACCATAAATATTTACTACAAGGATTACATATCAAAGCATCTCAAACTTAGATATCAAGAAAACATAAGTCTCTCTCTCAAGCATCAAGAAACCACGAATTTTTTACACATGCATTAATCCAATGTGCATATCACACATAGGAACCAAGAAAGATCCAATGTATACCTTATCGCATGTAGGTTGACATGAGATGGTTCATGAAAAATAGTATCAGATCTAAGTTTTATATTACATTATTTGGGTAGTAAAAGTATAAAAGAGATAGAATCGTCTAAACTCTAAAGGGAGGTATGCAGAATTTTTGGGACCACACTTTTAGTGTTAAACAATGAGTTGTCGGGGGATGTTAGGAATGTATGATTTCAATTTTTTGTTTGATTTAAACTTCCTTTTGGGTTAAATTATAACATTTAAGGATGTTACTAGTGAATCCAATTACTTTCATGGGTATTTTTTATGGGTTTCAAACCATTTACATGGGCCATGCATCTTGGAAGTGTGTGTCTTTACTATGTAATCCATATTTAATGAACCCAATAATTTCCTATTGGTATTTAATAATTTTATATGATTAATATGGACTATTATTTGAATATTATAATGAAAAAAATGGACTTTTATAAACCTATTGGCTAAAGGATTTGATGATGAAAGAAAATTTTAAAAAACTATTAGAAAAATATTTTAATAATAAAATGGTGTTTCTTCACTTATTATAAGTTATGTTTCTAAAACAATTAGAGTAAATTATGAAAAATATTATTCAATGGTATCCTAATGAGATTTTTTAAAAATAAAAATTAATTTATTTATTTTTTATACTTGTTTTGAATAGGTGGATTCTTTTTTCCTTAAAAATCGTGCCTTGTAATTTCAATGGTGCAATGAAATTGTCTTCCAACAAGATTCAAATTTTTATAACGTAACAAATAATTTAATGATAATATTAAAATATAATAAAAAAAAGGGATTTGAAATTGTGTGATGATATATTATTTTTATTGTAAATGTTTTAAAGAGATATAAAATGTTTTTTTGAAATACAAAAAATAAGTATACATATGGGTTTACTTTAATAAGGTTTTTTGGATCATTACTATTTCTATTCAAGATGAATGGGTTTTTTTCCCTACTCTCAGATCTTTATTTGTATATTATGATCTCCATAGCATATTTTTTTGTCTATAATATAATACCATAAAATGGGTCTGAAGTTATATCAAAATAATCATCACTATATAAGTTTCATATTTTTATCACAATGACCTTTTCAGTTCCAACCTAATTGGAAATGGTTTAATAGTTTATTTTATGGATGATTTTTTAATCATGATTATCCAAAATGTCTTGTTATCATGTGTTTCTTCCTTATTTATTTTTATTTACATTGATTATTTAAAATTACATTAAATAAATAAGGTTACATGTATGTTCAATCATGAAAAAAACTTCATACAGTTTTGAATACCATCATTAGTGATGTATTTTATAAAATTATTTGGTGTTCTAAAAGATAGATACTTCTCTTTATGTTTTTTTCAAAAAGGATGGGCGTTTATTCGGAAAAAAATTATTTCATTTTCAAAAGTAAAAGTTGATAAGAATATATCTAGTTTATTTTGACTTGATAATTTTAAATTAAAATTTTAATAAAGGATTTAGTCCCTAATTTTAGCTTTTGAATTCATTTTCTCTCTATGTGAATTAGTTTTCCAAATACATTAAAATCCTATTTTTTTATATATTTTAAATTCTAAAATTTTCATATTATAAATTTTTTAAATATTTTTTTATAAATCACGGCTATGATTTTTTACAACTCAATTTGTTGGGGATGATAATATTTTATATGGGTGTGGATTTAAAATGTTTTAAAATACTTTTCAAGTTGATTTTAGGTTGAAATTCCTATATTTTCTTTTCCTTTTTATGTTGATTATCATATTATCTTAAAAAATTTATTAATTTTATTTTTAATGTAATCATTGATTTTCAGTATATTTTTGTGATTATGTTAATGTCTAAATTTTAATGTTCACCACTAGAGTTGTATTTTCCAATTTTTTATTAGGAAAATTACATTATGTCTAGGTTTTTTAAAAGAACAAACCATTGGTTTTAAGATGATTTTTAGGTCTTTCAAAGTAAAAATATTTGAAATATTTTATGTTAATATTTATCTTTCACTTGGATGTCTTATAATTTGTAAATTAAATGTATTATACTGGTAATCTATTTCTTATAGTGTGTTTAGATCATATTATATTAATCATTTCAAGTAATTGTATGTTTATGAAGTGATTTATTGATAATTCTAATTTTCTATGGATTTTCCATTTCTTTAATTACTCTTTTGAATGATATAATGTGATTTAGAGTAAGGAAATGAATAACTAGTGGGGAAATTCCCACATATGCATTGGTTTTTACTACACAGATATATTATGTTTTATTTTTTGTGTATAGTATTTGAAATAATTCTTCATCATCATTATTGTTTCCTTCATAGAGAAGTTGAAGTAAGTTTCCATGGGTTGAATGTTTTAATAGTGGTAATAATTATCACACCTATATTGTCATTTTTAGGTATTTTATTTTTTTATTCATTTTTATTGGCATTGGTGTTGAGTTTTCTATGAAATATTGTTTTTTTTTGTTAGGTAAGGGAGTTTCCCATGAAATAGGTTGTTTCATGAGTAACATGCAAGGGATTCCTACACTTGAACCTTTAACATATAGAAAACTACATTTAAAAAATTATTTTTAAGGGTAGTCTTTTGATAAAATCCAATTTCTCTTTCTACCCTCATGTGATGAAGGAATTTTCATATATTTTAATGTCATATGGTTTGGATGGTATAAATTATTTATTTTAGGTTCATACAACGAGGACCCTTGTATGTGCTTAACATTGTTTTATGAGGATGAATGATGTCTTATAGTTTTAAATTATATTACTCACACCATATTTCATTAATCACATGAAATATTTCTTGATAAATATTACATTGGTAGGGGTGTAGTGTGCTCTCTATCCCTAAAGATCAATAAATATGATCCATGAGAAGAGAACATATGAATGTAAAAATGTACTTATCATTTTAGTTAAAGCTTTGGAGTTTTCTTCACTTGTAACATCGGGGTTCTGAGGAACAAAACCAGTTGTCCATGCAGAATTGAATAATGGTGAACTGTATTGTTGATATTTTGATAAATTCGGTTTTGTTGAACCTCTAAATGATTCATGGTATGTAGTTATTTCTCATAAATCTATTCCAATTTATCAAAATGCTTCTGAGATAGCTCATCTATGTAAAATTGATTGTATATGCCAATATAGAGTGTATCTTAATGGACTTCAATAGGAAAAACTAATTTTGTCTCATATATAAGTGAATATGGGGTGGCTTATATAGAGATATGGGTTGTGGTATGGTATTTCCATAAGGCATATAGAAGCCTTTATATCCATGTTAAATTTTCATAGAACACCATTTTCTTGAGTATGTTTGACATAGTTTTGTTAAAAGACTCTATATGTCCATTTTTAATTACATGATAGCGGGATGAATGGTTGGACATAATGTTATACTCCCCATACAATCTTTCCAATTAAGAAGAACAAAATTTAGTGACTTTTTTAGTCAGTAGTGTAAGAGGGACACCAAACCTAGTGATGATATTTTTCTTCATGAAATTGATAATTATTTTTGTCTCGAATTTATTGAGGGGTATTTCTTCAAACCATTTGGAGAATAAGCCTCTATAGTACTGATATATTTAAATTTATTTTCTTTAGGGGGATGGTATGGTCCCACAAATTCCATTCCCAAACGAAGAATGGATAGGTGAATTTGGTGATGTGCAACAACTCCGGGGTTGATGGTTGAAATTGGCATACACTTAACAAGGATGAAACTATTTAATGAATTTTGTACAATCCCATTTCATCAAATTATAGATAGTTCTGATCCTTATGATTTGGTGAGAAATTATGGTTCATAATGGATCATTTCCATAAAAACCAACATGCACTTATTTCATAATAGTAATATTCTCATCTCTCTCAATACATTTCAGGATGCTTCTATAAAAGCCTCATTTATAGAGGACCCAGAAATGAATTAGTCTATCATAGACTATAAATTTGACTTCCCATCATTAGATTTGATCTTTAATGGATTCATCCTATAGAAGAATCCCACATTATAGGTTATCCAAGATGGTAATAATCCAACAATTTTCAATATTATCAGGTTCAAGGGTATAATTGACCTTGTTGATATCTTTCATGCTACTATAAACAAACGGTGATACAATTCTGAGATGTGAAATGATGATGAATGTTTCATCTCTATCCCGATCATCCAAAGTTGTAGCCTCATTTTCTAGTGAATCTACCTAATAGTTCAAGAAGATCAATATATGATTTAACATTGGATCCAAGGGTAATTCTTCTATCAATCCTCTATCATAATAACGTAGGGTGTAATATATTCTTTCAGGATTTCATAATCACTATTGACCTACTTGATTACCATTTCTGAGTTACCTATGACATTAATATGGGTCACTAGTACTTTCAACATTTTTTAATCCTAAAATGAGGATATAGTATTCTATCTCATTATTGGTGAAACCTTCTAAAAATATGAAAGAATAAGGAGGAACTACATTTTCTAGGGAAATAACGATGACTCCCAACCTGAATTTATTATGCTTGGGACATTCCATATTTTTTCATGTTGTGCTTCTGAACACACCCTAAAAATATATCTCTAATATTCAAGGGGTGTCTTAGAATGAGGATATTTCATTGTTCAGTAGTTCAATATTTAGAGTGATTTCTTCTAAAGAAGGATACTATGTGAGGAGATCTTCCAAATCTTTCCACTTTATTTCTTTTTTTGGTATGACGTTTTTTTCAAAATGTTGCAAGATGATCTCCCACTATGCCAAATGTTCAGTAAAATATAGGGCGGTTGAGGATATACTTGTGCGGGTATGTTTGAGAGAAAAATAAAACTCATAATGATTTAAGTAGGGAATTGATTTCTAAACCATAATTATTAATGACACATAGTTATTCTAGATATCTTAATTATGAGTTTAAGTGTTTATCTTGTTTTATCTAAGATAACAGAGATTGTTTTCATTTCCATCGTCATTATTTTATGTGAGGAAAGAACCTAGTGATCTCTCTAAAACTATCTCATATAATATGAACTAATTTTCATCGACATGAAGTTTCATTACTTGTGAACCCCTAAAATAATTCTTGGGACTATTGAATTCTTCTTAACATTCATGATTCCACTAACATGTGACCCCTTTTCCAAAAAACTGATGAAGAGAAATACCTTTCCAGCAATATTTTCTATAAATATTCAAATGTAAAAAAGTATTCCTTATAAAAATCTCCCACATTTAAGGTTTATAGGAGGTAAAATTTCAAGTATATCATTTCTATTCTTAGGGTCTACTTCAATGCTATGATGGAAAAATATGAAACTGAGAAACTTTCTCGAGGTAACACTGAAAGAACAGTTTAGGGGGCTTCTTTTTCAGGTTATATTGTCATAGTTTTAGGAAAACTATTTCAATGTTGGGATGATAGTTGGAATATTTCCAAGATTTCCCCAACATATCATTTATATCTCACTCAAAAAACATTCCTAGAAAGGGTTTTATGATTCGGTACATGGTATGATGGTATGTAGTGCCAACAGTCTTAAGGTCGAAGGGCATAACCAGATAGAAATATACTTCTTAGGGTCCCAAAAGGATGTGAATTATTCATATTTATGGGACATTTAGATTTAGTTATATCTTGAGTATCCATAAATGATGGATAAAGCTTGGTAACCAACCATAACATTAATCATAGGTTCTGTAATTGGAATTGGAAATTTATCTTTTGGAATGATCTAGTTGAGATCTCTAAAATCGATGAAAATTTTGATCTACCAATTTTTATTATTTTCTTGGACTATTTTAGGGATCAATTTTGGGTACTATATTCCATAAATAAGTTTTATTTTATGATATTATGAACTTACACTTAAAATTTGGTAGTATGATTTAGATATGTTCTTCTAGAAGCTTACATGTAACCATAATGATCTTCTGGAAGGCCCAGATGGAGGGAAGCCACATCGGGATCAAGGGAAATAATTTTAGTGTAATTGAAGGGAAGTAAATATTGTCTATTATATAAAAATGAGTTATATACCTATTTTTTATTGATGATAATGGTCTTACTAACCAGTGTTGGTCATGGGTCTTCCTCTGTGCCTTGGTTTACCTATCAGAGTTTATCAACCTTGGTAAAGACACCTTCCTCGAATGGTGGAGGTGCATCTATGTGGTCATCCACCTTTTCTTCATCCTCTTTCTCTTCATCCTATTTTTTTCTTCCTTCATTCCCACATTGTTATGGTGACTGATTAAGGGGAATCCTTAGATTTTTTAGTACGATTGATATCTTGAGATTCAGAGGTAAAGATATCTCTATTCGCTAGCATTGATGTAACAGTTCCTTCATATTTAACTGATAGTGTTTGGACTTGCTGAATTCCTGGGGTTAATGTGAGGGAACTTCCACCTAAAGCATCATTGTTGATAGTAGGATCAAAGACCTATTCAGTGTATATTGGTTCAACTGAAACGACTGATATAATTCATAATGATGAGTATGTCCCCAAATCCAAAATCACATTCTCAATTTGACTAATGGGCAGCACATACTCATTATTGACCTCATTTAATGGGTTTTTATGGTATTATATTGACCATATAGAGTATTAAATCAATAAATATCTTCAGTCATGGGTTTATTCCCTTATCTATGATAAAATCATGGATCAAATTATTAAGCCTCATAGGATTCAAATAGAGATTTATCACCATATAATATCAAACATTTCCCAGTGAAATAGTACTTGAGACATTAGTGATATGATGAAGGGATTACCACATGTTTTTGAAACCAAGACCTACCTTGTAGGACATTGAATTTTTTATCCTGTTATATGACAAAAAATTCCAAGTTGGAAATTAGGTCCCCAAATTGGTTTCTAAACTTGATCGAGTCGAGAATCTTTTATTGGATTATGTCATATCCTTCAAGTGTCATAGGATATGGAGATAGGTCAGATTTACTTTATCCAAAATGTTATAGTTTTTTGAATTTAATTATAATTAATCCTAAGATATTTTCAATGAAATCTCAATTGATATCAATTTCTTCTATCTATTACACATATAAGGGTTATATGTGTCCTTGTATCATATCAACCTTGTACTATTATGTAAAATGGATAACTACATAAATTTACATGGGGTATATCACTATATGGTATATCTATGTGGTGGTGACTTCATAATAAAACTCATGAAGACATATTAGTACCACTATAAGTGCTTCTTGGAGTTCCTTTGACATGTTAAGATCATACAACACCGAACGTTTCACTAGAAATGTGGAAAACTGCTTTATAGTGTTGTATTTTTTAGTTAAAGGTATATATAATTCTATAGTTGGTGATTACCTAGTAATAACTTTAGAGGTAAAGGTTTATGGGGTATAAAATTTGAGTGGATGAATAGATATTGAGGGAAATATTATTGCTACTAGATTATGCCAAATTAGTGAACCTGCCTTCCTGGGATGATGAGACTATTACACCATTACAATTGATCGAAAAAAATAATTATGTCTGGAAGAATCTTCACAAATGTGGTTGTGTTTTTCTTCTCATCCGATTCTCATTAGAGGCCTCTTCCATGAGTCATGGAAGCCTAAATGGATATAAAGTGGATTTGGTAATAATGTTAGGTGTAACTGTGATTATGTATTCCCCTTCATCCTTGTTTCATGTGGCCTCAACCTGTGTTTCCCTAATCTGGTTTTGGGAACATGAGTCTTTAATATTCCTCATTATCAAATAAGGGTTCCACTAAGTGAATGAAATTAATGGAACCAAAGATTATTTCTTTGTCTGATGAGGATTCCACATGGTGGGACAATTCCTGATGTACCATTTGGTGTATCAATTCCCATGATCTCATGGATAGAGGTGTTAAATTAGAGGGATTTGGGACTGGTATTATAATTTGCATAGGCGTATCCTTCAATTCTTGGTTTTTTTGTTCCATCCATGTAATTTCCTAAAAGATTTGATTTTGGAGGAATACGGTAATGATGAAGTTGATTTTATTATGGTATAGGAATATTAGGGCGTATTTGGATGATTTGACTATTCCCTAAGGATAAAATGAGTTAATTTGATTGTTTTACAAGTCATCCAATAATTTAACTTATGTACACAATTTCTTGTAACTTCTTTCCATTCTCATTATTCTTTTGGAATGGAAGTTAAAACACACACCACTTTTTTTTTGGTTTATATAACTTCAGTTTCTCAGAATAAATAATATTTAATAGGATGTATTCAAAAATAAAACAATATTGGATGGTGTGACCCAATTTTTAGAGAATGAGGAAATAATTTGTACAATCATCGAGACCAACTTTATTATGCCTTTTATGATCTGATAATTTTATAAGGTTATTTTCCATAGTTGTTATAAAGTAACATGGAACAATATCATCTGGGAAGTAATAGACATTATTATTTCAGTCCTAAAATTAATAGATTTTTGGTTCTCATTACACATCTTGATGGGAGTATTGTTATTGATTTTTTCATTCAAGGGGAGGTTTCATGTGGGGAGGTGTGGGATTTGGAGTTGGAATTGGCATAGAGGTAATTTTTAAGGAGATAGTCATGATTTTCAGTCTACCCATTTTTGTTTAATGGGCTAATAGATTTTGTTTGGATTCATCTCTAGTTCAATAAAAATAGAATCCTCCAACCACTTTGAAACCACTACTGAACTCTAGAACCCACCCAGATACTTTATTAGGATAATTGGTGTTCGCATAACATTATAAAGCTTCTCAATGAAAAGACTCATCATGAATACTTGAGGATGTTGTAGGTTCAGGGAGTAATTCAAACCCTTCCACCTAGAAAAAAAACGTGACCCCTTAATTCTCTCATTTTTTAAACTTGAGAGGTCTAGGATTGTGGTTTTCTACAACATACAATTGAAAGAGGAATTACTGAAAGAGATCTTCCCACCCCTTGATCGATCTGGTATGTGAACTATTATACATAAAGAGGTTTAACCCTCTATAATCTACCCAAAATACTTGAGTTTGGATACCTCTTGATAATAGAGAGTTCCCATCATGGGACCACACTAATGCATCAAGTGCGTCAGATACTATTTCAGATTCTTTAAACCATTATGTGTTGGGAATATTTGATTCCCAAATTATGGTGGGGGAAGAGTATCAACCACCCATTCATGGTATGGATTTCATTCTAGTTTTACAGGTTCACATAATCCTTCAATAGCTTCCAATTGAGCTTCCATGGTTTCAATAGTGTTTATGAGATGGGGAGGAATATTCAGCACGAAAAAAGCAGAATAATAGGAATTATATGTTGGTCTAGATATGGTATCCCTTCATATACTCACACCTAATGACCCATATAGTCTAACCCGTGAGGATTTAACAAAAATTATTTGGTTTTTCTCCAATGTAGGGTACAGTTGATATCCCAATACCATTAGATTTAAGTATAATGGCTATTTTTATACCATGGTGAGAAGATATTCTAACTCTACTTTTCTTATTACAACGAATCCTCTCTGATAAGGTACCTTGGCTATAAGAGTGATATTATTCTCTTCTTGAAGAACATATCTAGAAGGGATATTTCCTCTAATAATTTCCTCATTTATATTTATAAACTCTATCATCTCTTTCTCATACTAAGAAAATATTTCATTAAGTGTGAGGTGTTTAAAAACATTATGTGATGGGTGAGATGTAGCCAAACCTTTATCATTTTACTTGGATGATGATCACCAAGGATGTGGTAGTGGATCATTTGGGGGAGTCCCAAAATTTCAGCCAACCTCTAGTTCCTAGTATGCACACCTTCTTCAATAATTTCCATATAGACTAAATTTTTAATGAAAACATTCTCCTCTTATTATCCTATATCAGATTCATATTTTGTAGAACCCATAGGGGTGGTTCTAATGACAATCATCAATGCATAATGAATTAATGGTGTCAAATTTGTATTTTAATGATAGGAGGTCCAATTTCCCTAAGGATTTATACTAAAAGAAATATGATATTTTGGAGAAGTTTTTCCATTGATAGATCTCTTTTGTTTTCACCAAATATGGGGCCTCATTTTCTCTTTAAATTATCCCCTTGGATCCATCTAGAAAAGGATATATAAAGGGATTCTACTTATATTTTAATATTTTGTGCTCTAATCGAGTATTTTGGGTCACAAAATGAGAAAACTCGGATTTTTTTATTTTGAAACTCCTCAAAATTGGGAAAAGACTCACCTTCATTGGGGAGGAGGATGAGGTAAATGACCCCAGTCCCATGGGCTGTGGTTATTCCTTCCCCACTACTATAACATTTCATAATAGATTTCCTAACCTTCAGGGGATTGGTTGAGTTAAAAAATTCCCCCACCCTAGTGGGCAGGGGCTGCTTATGTATCGCTACAACAACAGTTTCTATGACTTCTCTCTTGATTATGTGTATCTTTTTTGGGGAATGATCCAGGTTCATCATATGATCTTTTTGTGAGACACTTTTTTTTCAAAGGTAATAATTTTTCTTGAAACTTTTCCTTCCTTAAATTAGAATCCTACTCAAACTTCTCAGATGCCTTATACAAGAATATTTCAAGGGATTTATATAATTGGGCCTTATGATTCTAAGATAAATTCATGGTTGATTCATACTTATTGTTACATCTATCATGAGTTGATTTTTCTTCTGAGAGCCATATATAAGAAAATATTTTCATGAAATAAGTTTTTGTGGGTCCTATTGATTGGGGAGTGGGGTAAAATTCAATATCCATGCTCACCCAATCACCTGATTCAAACACTAGTTCAAGAATTGGAAATCAATTGGTGTATAATTCTTATCATGTTAATAAATCCATGTTGGATACCCTTCCTTTGATTCTACAATTTTAGGCATTTCATAAACAAAATGAATGATATGTTAGTTTGACAATGTAGTTCTGTAATTACCTTGACATGATATTTATATTCATTAAAAGTCAAGAATTTATCCCTCGGGTGGCGAAGATTATTCCATATGTTTAGGAGAATGTCAGGCACAAATTCATATGACATTGTTTCTAGAATTCCATATTAAGGATTGGATAAGGGAAAAACATGACCTGTATTTTATCTTCATCAAATTGATTACTCAAAATCAATGTTCCCTCATTATCTTCGGTAGAAGATTCTTCCACCTAATCTGACCAAAGAGGGTGTTTCTCATCTACCTTCCTAGAAAAAGTGGTTTTATAGGGAATATTCTCGACTAAGTTAAAGGATAGACATTCTAAGGGAGGTTCAGAGTGTGATTATTACCTTAGACTCTTTCCCGGTTTAGAAAGGATATCACTTGCTAAAGATAAGGAATCAAGCATGACGGGCCTCATCTTCCCAAGTACCTCATGATATGAAGTATTTCACACAATTGATTTTTAAAGGGGTGGTACTTATTATCAAAATTAAATAATACTATGGGGAGGGCCTTACCACTAAGTACTATAATGGGGAGAACTACTATCATGACTTAACATCTGACTGCAATGAGAATTTATGCAGCGTATACCCTGGGGAGTACCTTATTCCTACTCGACCTTATGTCCATGATGAGGGATTCCATGATACTCATGGAGATAATGGTACTATTGATCAGTCATCTCTTGACCGTGAAGGATGAACTTTTGTTAAGGTTTATAGGGAGGACCTCTGTAGGTGCTGGCAACAAAATAATGTGGAGGACCTTCACAATTGAATCTACCATTTTTGTAATTTTTTGATGGGTCAATAGGATTGTGGGACACTAATAATAGATGTTTGAAGTATTTATGAACACCATCCATAAGTAGACTAGAATCTTTTACCTACTCTTGGGTTTCAATTTTCTTTTGGTAAGACATATTTTTAGGTGTTACCCTTTGGGTTACTGGAGTTGAATGTTGTGGACCATTACTTTCATACATATAAGACTTACTAAGTGACTCTTATACTACTTCCAGTATTTTCTAAAAAGATTTTAGAATTATGACAGGGATATATTCATGCCCTAGAGTGGCCACTAAAATGGACTAGTGACCTCCAGTTGGAACGTGGATATATGCATGATCCTACTATCAATTTTCATGTAATTTTTTTGAAGACCATCCAAGATAAGAGTAGTAATATGTGTACACTCATAAATGACCATAGTATTATGTTAATAGGACACTACTATCGAGAATTTGGTTTTTCATGACTGACTCTTAATAAATATTTCAGCATCATTATTTCCTAGCAGATTTAAAGAATGTGGGTAGGGACTGCTGCCTATCCTTTTATCATTTCCAATATCTATTGAGTGACTTATATAGTCATAACATGAGTATATTACCATTATATCATTGGATTAGGGATATATCCCTACTCTTGTCCAACATTTCTTCTTGAGATATACTGAAAATAATCGTGTGGGGGGGGGGGAGACATGGGTATGCCCCCTATTTGTTGTCAGGGTGTGCCAAAATGTTTCTCCAATTAGTGCCAAATTTTATTGGTAGAATTGATTTCTGTGAACAGGTTCCCATTTCATATTTTGGGAAGGATTCTATGGCAGGGATAGGAATGTGAACCTTTTCCCATTTGTTTGATTTTAACCCTTAGTGGCATATCCAGGGAACTCAGGTCTATGTGACAAAACTCGAATCTTGTAGGGTAAAATCCCAATAATGTTGAAGAATTATCACTATGCTACATCGGTAGAAGATTTTATTTGTAGGATCCCTTTTCAGTAACTCATGTTCTATTTAGATGAGGCCATTTCTAAATTATTAGTAGATTCCTTATGGTAAGGGAGGAACATGTTGTAGTGTTATGGGGAAAGGTTCATGAAACTGTTTGAGATAGTGATGTGTGCCTTCAAATATTTTTCCACCAAATATTTCAAAGTGTATGGTTGGTGGGGATTCATATCTTGGAGAGATATAAGTGCATTATCTAAGGTCAGGACAAAACCATTGAGGTGGAAATCACAAAACCATGTATTCTAAACCAAACATTAAAGATTCTGGGATGGTGATGGTGTCCTATAGTTAGATGAGGATTCATCCTTTATAGTATTTGATGCATATTTTTACATAAGTTGGTAGGATTCCATTTGATTGAAGAGAGTTTTGGTGATAGTTTCTAGTAGTATAGATGAAAAAATAATAAAAAAACTCAGCAAAGAGGAATCACAACAAATGAAAATATGTAAAACTAATACTATCAAAACAATCCATGTCTAACCAGCATTCATTTTTTAAATGGTACAAAATAGGCCTAATATGTGGGTGACACAGTCATGAAAGGACTCACATCAGGTTCACTTTTTTTCTAAACCTGTTTGTGGTGGGTCAGTTTCAAACGGGGTTTATTGGTCAAACTAGAAACACCCAATTGATCATATATCCATGATGGGTCATGGTACTTCTTTCCAAAGGGAGACATTCATTTTGGAACTTAAAAAATGTTTCTTAAGGACTAACATTAGTCATGAGGATGGGAGGTCGATCTCATCACAACCATTTAGGGGAAATTATTGCCTAATCTGGGACTCTTATATAGATTTATGACATATTTTTTAATCCCATTAAAATTAAAAATATGGAATAGGTCACCCCTATATATTAACAATAAATTGTATACATTTTTTATGGGAAACCACCTATATGTATCTGAGGTTCTCCATAAATAAAATCATATTCATGTATTGTTGGATCTCTATATTGGTTACATATATTATTTTGTGATGTTTTTTTAATACAAAAAGTTAGGTTCTCTAAAATTTATCATCATCTAGGGAGATATGGGTTTTTTGAATGGTATTAGCACCCTGATTGGGGATTACTATGTATCCTTATGTGGGTAATCAAAACCCACATAGATTAATTAAACTTAACGGGAGACATCATACCTTTAAGAGTTATCTAAGAAGGAACATATCATACAGTTTAACATCATGTGGTAATGAAGTTTAGTAGAAATGTGACCTAAATTGGTTGGTGTGGTACTTACAGTAGAGAATACCATTTTTTATCCCATGGGAAATATATCTTGATGATAATGGATTGGTCCCATAAGGAATATTTCCCTGTGAAAACTGTTCTCACCTTGAATATAGCTAATGAGGATGAGATAATGAAGATTCAAAATGAATATGGCATTCTTGGTTGGGGCTATGATATTATTAGGAATGTGGCCCAATAAAGGAGACAGTGGGTTTGAAATTTGGGTTGGAACCTTATATAGGCTTCCTAAATATTTCTTTATAATGGGAATCAAATCCCATGTAGTTCAGAAATATTGGGGCTTACACCTATGTGGGAGGCCCAAGTGGTTTCCACATCAATAATATGTCCCTTTGAATGTTTTTATTGTAGTGAATATTGAAATTTAAGGGAGTGATAACATGGTTGGGGCTTATACTGAGTAGGATTCCCAATTGGTTGATATTTGACCATATTAATTACAAGATCACCACTAAGCTCTAAGATCACATGAGTCATGATCATTTTAAAAAACAAGAGGAATTCAATTATATTAAAATCCACACAATCACATTCATCCATTGGGGGGGGGTGAAGTCAAGGGTGTGGAAGGTAGCAGTTGTCCCATAAGAAATATAGGGGTATATTACTCCAGGAGGGATGACTGTTTCACCTCCAATTTCTATTTTTGAAAGGGTGGAAGAGGGTAAGCATATGGATGATAAGTGGAGAATTCCAAATGATTTGCTTCATATTTTAGGCAAAATATGTCTCTTCCCAACCAGAGAATCCATCCCCTATCATCTCTAAGAAAAAGATCCTCATTACCATAGAAATGTATGATTTATAACATTCTGAGGATCCTACATATTTGGAATGTTATGACCGGGGCCTCATTTTACAGGGGAATGTATGATCAAGAAGAAAATTTGGTTCTCCCTTTTCTATATTCATAAATTTTTTGTGTCCCATATTAGATGGAGAACTAGGGAAAATGGGTTCCCTGTCATTAGATATGTAAAAAGAGGGACCAAAGTGTGATTCACCCAGGTGATACCTAGGTGAGTTTGAGGCTGAACCACCCAAGTGATACCTGAGAAATCAAGTTTTGGCTTTACCTAAGTGATACCTGGGTGATATGGGAGACCACTTCACCCAAGTAATGGTTGGGAGAATTTGGGAGGTGCCTCGCCCAGGTGGTACATGGAAAAATATGGAGGAACCTCATGCATTTATTACTTGGGAGAACATGGATGAATAATAAACTGGGAAACAAAACTTGGGATAGACCTTTCTCAGACCACCAGAGGCCTCCTCAGGTGCTCCTGGATGGGACTCGTGAAAGTCTAAAGATTGGGAAGGGGAATTCACCTAAGTGTTTTTAGACTAGGGTATGTGGATCACCATAGAGTTATTTTGTGTTTTATAACTTAGAGGAACTATAATCCCTATAATCTTGTAAATTCCCTCTTCTTTTGAAGATTGGAGATCTACCTGGAGTGTTTTTAAGACTTAGGAAATGGATTAGGGAGAGAATATCTTTGAACCATATTTTGTTTTTATAATCCTTCTAAATGTGGAGCCGAAAGTTATTATTTATAGGCAATCTCAAGACCCTATTTGAAGGAGGTGGTTCACGTAAGTCACTCGTGTAGGTGTATCATGTTAGTGGGACTTAAAAAGGTATTGGTCACATATATTAGGCCATGAGAGAATGAAACTATGTGACTATTTTGGTGCATAGGTAGGGTTTTTATGAGATCCACTTTAGAGAATACATGGTATTTGAGGAAAAGATGTGGTTCTCCTTTCATGCCTTTTCCCCTCCCCATACTTGAGATTTTATTCTTCAATACTTTTCATACTCTTGTGAAAATGGGAGTGTAAATATCCCCTTTGGAGGTATTATGTGATGTGATTTTGGGGTGATTAATTATATTTTGGGATATTTTTAGAGGGTTTTAGGTAGAATATGTGATTATGTTATAGGTAACCCTTAGGGTTGGTAAGTAAATTGATGCCTAGAAAATTCTTTATGTTTTGAATAAAATATTAAAATATTTTGGGAGTATATATGATTAAAGTATGTAATTTTGGAGATATTATTTTATGTTTTTTGGATATTAAATGGTAAATTTATTTCTAGGAATATATGTTTTCATTAATTTTGGGTTTCAAATATAATAAGAATTATATTGATAAATTTAGGTTTAATTATTCTTGGGAATTAAAAATAGGATACATTAGTAGAAACCTTGGGATAAATCTAAATAAACAAAAAGTCGTAAAATTTTATGTAATGTAAATAGTTTGTGGTCTCCTAACATTTAAATCCATGTATGTATACTACAAATGGATATATAATCTGTCTCTAATGAACCATCATGTAATACCACTGAAAAATATTATCTGGGTATTAACTCAATCATTACTCGATTCATAATAAGAGAGACTAACTAAACACATGGTTTGACACTCCTAGGGATATGATTTGGATGTTTTATAGGATCTTTATGAACCATTGTAAAATATTTGAATACATTTTTATATCAAGATCCATGAATATATTAGTAATATCCTCATTTTTTCATCAGTGATGTAATTTATTTAAAGGTGTATAATGTTACACCACATGATTTTAGTATGATTTTTTTTAATTTAAATAAATACTATGTTAAATAGCTTGTATTATACAAATGATGAACTAAAATGAACTTTGTAGTATTTTCCAATGTAATATAAACATTAGTACATAATGAGAATAAAATGTAGAATATCCTTAATAAAATAACAGGTAGAATAAAACCTAATTTAAATAAAAATATAGTTCAAATAATTTTTTTACATATTATTATTTTTGTTCTTAAGAATGATTTAATGTGTTCTAATACCTATGAATTGAATAAATTTAATGTTTAAAAACAATTAAAGGGATATAATTAATATTATTTAGTGTTAAAAGGATTATTTTTCAATGGATTGTGTTTTTATATATAATATGTATTTTTATCTAAATAAAATAAATTCAAAATTTTAAAAATATTATTATAATTAAAATTTTCAATTTAAAAAAATTATTAGAACTCTTTTAATTGATAATTGAAATGAAATAATACTAAGAACACCACAAGTTTAAAAATACACTTCCACTAAAAAAGTTTTTCATTATATTTTATGTTTTTTTTTAAGTTAAATTACAAGATTTTATATTTTGAATTTTAAAAAAAGAACATAATTTTTAGATTCAACTTTTCAAATTTATATTTCCATGATTTCATAGAACATTTAAAAAAATGTTTATTTTTTGTGAATAATTAAAAATACAGTTTCTTAGAAATACTGTAAATTTAATGAAATCATCATAATCTAATCGTGGATAATTTTTTTGAATGTATATGTATTTAAATATTAAAATAATGAATTTAAAAATAATATTTTGAATTTATGAACCTATTTTTTTATGTTTTAAAAACTAAGCTATATTATTTTCTAATAAAAAACTATTATTGGGTTTTTACCTATAAATAAGTCCATCCAATATTCCATTTATATATATCTTGATCTGAAAGTCAAGTAGCCATAATTTTTTTAATTATAAACAACTAAATTTCATGGGACTCAATACTATTGAAAATTACATGGAACAAATGATAAAATAATCAATATTTTATCCTAAAAATACTCCCCAATCAAGTATAAATATCTCTTGTTCTTTTCCTTGGAATAAAACATTCTAGGAACTTCTCAAAGACCAATATCTTCCCATTTCACCTCTTATATTACAAATTGTACCTTAGGTATATTTTGGAGTTACCAAATCTCTAAAAATCAAGGCTATAGTAAATTATTAAATCACCAACTTTGGGGTAACCCCGATTATCTTTCATTGATTTTTTCTCTTCTAATTTATACACACAAAATACATTTTCCTTTTTCTAACTTTAACAAATATTTCATATATAAATATAAAACATATTAATGTTTTCATTATAATATTATTACCATTTTAATATATTTATATCATATACTATCTCCACCACTCCACATTCGACATGTCTCTAGAATGAAAGGTTTCATTGAAAAATGAGGACATTGTAAATACATTATTTATCAATACATACATGTATGGTGAGTGTATATTTTGTAATGTGAATATATTTTAATGAAATCTATGTTTTTGTAAATAATTTTACATCATGATAAATAAAAAATACTCAAAATCATGAAATCTAAACAAAACAAAAGAAAACATGTCTTTAAGTCACAATCTTATTAAACGAAATATTAATAAATATATTCCATGGATTATAACTCATCAAGAATAAAATAGAGAATATAATTCACTTTTATTTTTATTATCAAATTGACATTATTTTATTATAAAATGGGCTCAAACAAGAATAAATAAACTTTTACTCATAGTAAGGGTTATTTATCTCAAGTTTAACTCCTTGATACATGCTTTGTAACAATATAAGATTTTTTATGTATTTACTTTGAAATAAACACGAGGTATTCAATAGATTTATTTACAAACAACTCTGAATCCAAATAAACTGTGATATAGTAATCCTATGTAATTTAGCTGTTAAACTGATAGGAATGAATAGAAATGACTAATTTATAAAAAAATTTCTAAATGTGTTAAATAATGAAATTTTATAGATAAATGCATAATAATTAAGTACTCATATTTTAGTAAAGTCATTTTATGCTTCAAAAATATGTTTTCTTTGAAGAATTTTTGAGAAATTTTATTTTGGAAATTTATTATAATTTTTTTAATTCATCATTTAAATATTAGCTTAGGGTGATTTTTTTGGATTTTTCTAAAAAAATTCCACTAAATCGTAAAACAAAATACCAATTTTTTAGAAAAAATGTAATTTTTTAAAAGAAAAAATACCACTATGTTTTAAATTTGATATTAAATTAAAAAAATTATCCTTTAATTAGTAATAATCTAATTAAATTAAAAGGAATCTTTATTATAATTTATTTTGGTAGAAGTTCATTTTTGGTCTTAAAAGCATATTTTTCCAAAAATCTATTTTCATGAACAAAATGTATTTTGATCATAATTATAAATTTCTATTAATTAAATTTTTTAATGGAATTTTTTAATTATATATTAATTAAAAAAATAACATTAATTATTTTTATTTTACAAGGAAATAAATGGAATTAAATTCAATATTATGCTTAAAACCCGCATTATTCTAAAATACGTTTCATTGTGATTTATGTGCTTATTTAAAATATAATTATGAATGTTATAGAAATTGAATTGGTTAAAATGATTCTTATTTTTATAATAAGATTAATTAATTTAGTTTAATATTTTTAACTTAATTTTTTGTCATAATGAATAATAAAAGCTGTAAAATTTTGTTACCACGGTTAAGGTTAAAATAGCTTTATTAGGGGGGGGGGGGTTAAACTAAGATATGAAAGGAAGGAATGCCACCCATACATATATAATTATAATTTTTCAAATATATTTCAACATTATATTATACTAACTTCCAATTCATTTCATTTTGGATCCAATTTCAAATGAAATTGAACTTATATCATTGAAATATTTCAAGAAATTTCACATGTGTCATACCCCACTTATAAAAGGGGACCATTTCTCCGCTATTATTCACAATTTGATTCCCATCCCAGCCAATAAATACTCCAAAACATTACTTTATTTCTTCCCTTCAACCTAGATAAATGTTTCTTCTTCTAAAATCATCCTTTTAAGGATTAATGTGTAATCCAAAGGAGGTGTCTTATATAATAAGAATAAATAATAACCGACATCTTTAAATTTTATTACTTCTTCTACTATATCTAAACCTATTATATCAATAAAGAAATTATTAATAATTTATCATAAATAAACTTATATGTTATTATTATAATATAACATCCATTTACCCCTCTTCTCCATGAAATGGGGGATTAGTGTTTCGCTCGTGCGTACGTGTGGATTACCACCTCCACGTAGTAATACAATTCATCTTCCATCACCAAAATTATTTTGTATATTTTTTTTAATTATTTAATATATATATATATATATATATGAAATTTATGTTATAATAATTATTTTTTAAAGGTAAAAAATTATTTACCTTTCTTTCATTCCATGCATTGAAAAACAGGGACATCATTCATGCATACGTATAGAAAATTGTCACCATGTACTGATGTAATTAATTTTTCATCAATAGTATATTTGAATGGTTATAAATTTGTATATAATGAATACATATGACATTATATATATGAATGAACCTTGATCAAATTTAAAGTACCATAACTAATGACCCAAAATATACCTGAAAAATGAAGCAGTTAAGATCCAAATTGATAATAATAAGAAAATATTGATAATTAATGGGTGATAAGATGTTATAATTAAACCAGATTTTGTAATATAAGTATGAATATAGTTATGTTATAGAATTATAATAAATGAAAAATTTTAATGTAGGATATAATAGTGTTTATAAGTAATAAATACTTGAGTTAAGGGTTATTCATCTCAATTTTTTTTATTGAGACAAGTTTGAGGTTGTACACCAAACTTCTTTTGTGAGGTTTATCTACTCTAAAAATGATAAGTTTTATCAAGAATATCCTAATAATTATGGTATTTAATGTTTCATTTTATTTTATTCCTATTAGGGGACTTATGGCTAAATATTTACCAAAGTGGTAATGGTTTTCTATTCCAATCTCATTTTTACCAAGATTGTTTAAGATTACATTTATGATGATGAAATTATATAATATATATCACTCTAAAATCATATAAATTATCTTCTCATATTTTTATTTTGAACTATTAAATTTCTTCCTTTAATTTTTCTATCTTTTAGTACTGAAGGGACTGAGATAGTATTTTTTTGGAAACCTGGCTTTATTTCTCTCTTCGTTCAGGAAGCATTTTATTGCATATCCATATTTTATTTAAAATTTTTTCAAGAATTTTTTTACCATTCCAAAATGATTTTATAAGATAATTTTGACCCATGATTTAATTTTTATAAAAAAATAAATGAAATCTTCTTTTCATTATTTAAATTCTTTACTTTTGAATTTTTAATGAAAATGTGAAAGGAAGTTTCTCATAACATGCACCAAATGAATGGATTCCGGGCTACCATAACTGCTCTTTTATTTGAATATTCATTAAAACATTTCCATGTTCATTCTCAAAAAAATTTATTTCCATAATTATTTGGAATTTTTATTTTATTTTAAATAAGTTGTTTCAAAATGAAAAAGTTATTTCCCTCATGAAATTTTTCAGAAATATTTTAAAGTTATTTTCTACTATAACAACATCCTTTTATGTTTCTCTTGATTTCTTGGAGATATGACCCAATGATACAATTTTATTCTAACTTTAATTTTTTTTGTTTATGATGATGAAATATTGATAAAACCAATTTAATTTTCCATTGTTTATGATATGATGAAATTATAATGTTTTCATGATCTTGTAGAATACATATGAATGTTTTATGATTATATGATGGGTGGGTCTGTTATATCCTTTCAAAATATTAGGTAAATATTTCTATTTTATGAGCATAAACAGTATATGAGAGGTTATCTTAATCCTAAAAGAGGGTACATGGGAGGTTATCCAAAACCCAAAAATGGTATATGAGAGGTTATCCCAATACCAAGATAGTACAAGGGAGGTTATCCAAATATCAAAGCATGTACATGGGTGGTTATTCGAAGTATAACATGTGATAAAATTCTTGGTTGGTATCCTTGATTTAATATTTCTATTATTATTAATATACCATTTTTTATTTCACTATCTTATGAAATGTTCTTATACCAAATTATATTATCGTGGCCCATGATCATAAATTATATTATGATTAATGTCTTATGAACTACAAAGGCCTTATTCCATGATTCATTTTTATAATATACAAATTATTGGGTATGATTTTCTAATTTTGGGATCATTCTATCATACCCTTATGCTTATCTTATTCTCTCTTATGATCATTGAATGATATCTACCATGTTTACTCTTACTGAGCATATGATCTCAAAAACACTTATATTTATTTCCCTATCTGAATATTAAGGGTTTTATTTATGATATGTCTAATAAGGTTTACAGTTTTAAAAAATGAAGTGGGTGACGATGTAGATCTTTATGTAACATATTTTGATGTATCAATGTTTCAAAATACACAAAAACTTTCTGTGTATATATTGTATTATAATTTTATATAATTGAATAAGAATATAATAATATTTAATATTTATGCATGTAAATTTGGGGTCACTATAGTTTTTATTAGAACCAAATTTGGTCATTTTTGGAAACCTAGTTGGGAAAACTTTAGTGAGAAACCATAAAAAATTTCAAAGTATAGAATAACATCCTAATGTTTTTATAAGGTAGAGATTATGTGTTTTTATTAGAAATAAATTCATGTATGTATACTACAAGTGGATTTGGTTTTATTATAGATGAAAGCAGGGTTGATAACCCCAAAAATAGTTAGTAGAGTATATCTCATCCATCATTCTAGTGCATGGTGAATGGTCCCTTACTGCACACGTGGTTTGAAACTCCTTGTGGCTATTCTTGGGATAATTCGCATTTTCTTTATAAATTATTATAAATTATTTCAATATATAATGACCATAGATAGACATGGTTAAACAAAAGGTGTAACAGATTAAAAATAAGGTGTCAATATTTAGACATCCAATAAATGATTTAAATAATTATATGATTTCCCATAATTATTTTTGTTACTCACACTACTAATTTTTATTTAGTAAATGGATGGAACCAGAATAAACCATGTTAATATTTAATGTGAGAGAAAATAAAATGATTTTTCTCATGATTGACCAAATTATATGGGATATGTAATGAAAAATATTGTTGTTATACTTAAGAAACCTTCTCATGTCATGAATAATACATATCTTCCAAATGATCAAATGATGGAAAATATATTATTGATTTCTTTATATAACAACATCGACAATCTTATAGTGGATCCCTTAATCCATTATTTTTTTAGAAAAATATCATTATCACAAAAAATGCATTTTATATTCTCTAATACTCTTATCATGAAAAGGTTATTTTATTTGTTTATCATTTGGAATACTAGGAAGATCAATTTTGTACCCTTATCAAAAATACAAGGCAATATGAAGAAATTGAATCCATTGTGTGGTATGATTTTAGGAGTTAATTTCTTAATTAGTGCTTTACTCATATTCTTTTTATAAAAATATATATGTAATTACTTGATCCAAATCATAAATATGGTGAATCCATTAGAACCTACGAGGAAAATTTTACAAGACTTACAAAGTATGATTCTAGTAATATCATTGATTAAAAAAGTAACATTGATCAATTATTCAGTGGCTTAAAACCATGTATCCAAAGGGAATTATCCATAAGTTACTACATAAACTATAAATAATTCATTTTATGTTTTACCAAGTTATATTTGGATACTCGAGTCACCCATTAATCTCATGGTTTTTATAAGGAAATAAATATAGAATTAAAAGAAAATTTAAAAAATAAAAACCAATGAGGGAAGAATATGAGTATTTTATTATGCCAAAAGTGTAGAAATATGTATAGAGGAATTTTTTAAGGGTACTAGTAAATTCATTAAGTGTGGAAAGGAATTTCATTGAGAAATCAAATGATGATGTCATGTAAAGAAGAAAACTAATGATGAAAATGGAGAGAAATATAAACAGAATACACCACCCACACTCCAATATTTAAAATAGAAGGAGTGTGTTCATTATGATAATATGTTATTGAATTAAAGAGTTAAAGTCAATAATCTTTGTTAGAAATATCATAATCCCAGATATAAAGGGAAATACCATGTGATAACTATTGTTGATGTGGTTAATGATAAAGAAGTGGTGAAATTTACACAAAACATCCACTAAAAAATATTAATTTCTTATTTAATTCTAGTTATACCCACACTTTTATATCTGAATAATTTTCCATGGGTATCACATGACCCTCATAAAAGATTATATATTTAATTTGTAGTATAAACTTATAATGGTACGATAATTTAATCTATAGTCTATTATTATTTTCCAAATGATTTTTCTAGTAATGTTCTCCCTAAAAATCATGTTATTATCCCTCTAATTAAATTTTATGTGATTCTAGGCATGTATTTAATTTATTTATATTAATCCCATGTCAATTAATGAGGAAGGTAATTTTCATTTTATATTCCAAAACAACCAATGATTTTCTATCAAAGCAAAGATAAATAGGAAATTTCAGTGTAAATTATATCTATTTAATGGGTCTTGATTCCTATTAAAAGGGGGTATTTATCATAAATGGTTGGGGAGAAATTCAATATCAATGATATTACTATTATAAGGTAGTTTTTTATGTCTTTATAGAAGATTTCCCAAGTCTTCCTTCAAATTGTAATGTTTATTTTTCAATATAAATCATACCCAGTTCTACACTTATTTTAAAGACTCCATATGAAATGACCATGATAGAGTTATAGAAATTGAATAAGAAACTCCATATAAATCTTGATAATGGATTCATTTGGCCATGTGTATCACCTTCAGGTTCAGATATCCTTTTTATGAAGAACAATGATGGATCATTGTGAATCTTCATTGATTATTAAGAAATTAACAAGATCAAAATCAGGAATAAATATAATATTATCTAAATTGATGATTTTTTAAATCAGCTACAATGAGATCAATATTTTTTTTCCAAGATTGATATTCAATAGGGATATTATTGTTTGAGGTTCAAAAGTGAATACATACCTAAAATAATTTTATATTTGAGGTATAAACACTATAAATTTAAATTGAAACCATTTGGTCAAACTAATTCCCCCATTATCTTCATGGATTTAGAAAATATAGTCTTTAGATATTACCTTTATTAATTTGTAGTAGTATTTATATATGATATTTTAATATACTACTAGAGTAAGTATGATTTTATATATTTCTTGAGGACTGTAATGAAGACTATAAGAAAGAAGAATTGATATGAAAAATTTACTAATTGTGAATTGTGGATACTTAATGTTTTATTTTTTTGTTATATAATCTAATGTAAGGGTATGTTGTTAGATCCATCAAAGATAAATGATTTTTTACATTGACCCAGAAAAATAACTATTACTCAGATCTATTTTTTTCTATATAGGGTGTAAATTATCAATGATTAATGAAGGATTTCTCATAGATATCTAATCCACTTACCAAGTTAACTTGTAATGGAGTGATGTTCCTTTGGACTGATTAATGTGATTAAAATTTAAATGTACGGAAGAAACTATTGGCCAGTTCACATGTTCTTACACTACCCTTCAGTGGATAAGGGTTTATGTCTTATAGTTATGCATTGAATAAAGAGATGAGATGTGTTAATATATATAACGATATGGTGATATCTTATGTCTCTTGCTAATTAAGGATTCCTGAAAAAAATTACATAAACCGTGATTTTTAATTAGTAGCCGTAATCTAAGAATTAAAGATATAATAGAACCATCTTTATGGAGAATGGTGTGGCGTATATATTAATAATGAAGTTTTTAAGTATATATTCTCCTAAAAAGAGTTGAATATACACTAGAGAAGATGGTTGGAGTTGAATAAAACCCTAACTTCTAAATACATTACCACTTTGAGAAAGAAAAAAAGTGGTTGATGCTTCAAGTTGAAAGGATAATTCTATATTATCAATTATAAGGATAAAAAATCTAATATTTATAGATTTTCAAAGGATTATCCTTGAAATATTGAAGTAAAGGGACAAATATTATCTTTCTCAAATGAGTTTTCAAATATATATCCATTTTAAGATTAAAGTGGTGATAAATGAGAATTTGGAGCTATAATGGAATTTGATAAATGTGCCTATGTTCAATCATGATTATGATAGAATGAAAAGGTTTTGGAACCAAGTGTGTGTATCTTCAATACTATACTTGAATAAATAGTTATTGGTAAGTCTATGGGGATATTACCTCAATTACCCATACCATAATGGAAGTGGGAAAATATTACTATGGATTTTTTCATCAAACTCTCAAAAACATAAAAATTATATAATGATATTTGGGTTGTAGTTGATCACCTTAGTAAGCCAGAACAATTTATTTATATTATATAAGAGTTCGCACTTGGTTTTTTTAGGAAATACATTAAGGAAATTTTAATTTTTCATGTAGTACCACACTCTTTTGTATCTAATCAAGATCTAAGGTCTACTTTGAATTTATCACAACTCTTCAACAAGATTTATATCTGGAGTTATGTTTAAATACTACTTATCATCCTCATATAGATAGTTAGTATAATATACCAATTAAAACCCTAAATTATATGTAGAGATCATGTTCTCAAGATTTCAAAAGTGGTTGGTATGAACACCTTCCTATGGTAGAGTAATCTAATAATAACATCTTTCCTTCAATAATTAAAATGGATCATTTTTAAGAAATAATTGGAAATAATTAAAAATATATAACATGCTAGGATTAATTTTGAGTATGAAAGCTATCGAAACCAAATATAGCTGATGAAATGGTAGGTAAGGTTAATTGAATTCAACAACACAACAAGGTGGCTCAAAGTCAACCGAAGAGTTATGTTGACAATCATCAATGAGATTTTCAATTATAAATTAGTGGGAAGGTATTCCTATAAATATTTACATGGAATGAGGTTATGATATATGGAATAAATGGAAATTTGATCCCTAGGAATATTATTCCCTTTGATATTCTTGATCAAGTACAAATTCTAGTTTATCACTTGGTACTTCCACCAAACCTCTCTCAAGTTCATTATGTGTTCCATATATATCTTTTGATAAAATACACACTAGATCATTCACATGTACTTATATAAGATATTTTAATATTGGATCAATATAATTTCTATGAAGAATAACCAGTTGAGATATTGGATTTTAGAGATAAAGCCCCACTAAACAAGAATACTCACCTGGTTGAAGTTCTTTAGAGGAATCACAAAATTAAGGAAGCTACATCCAAACTAGAGGAAGTGATGAAGAAAATATATCCTCATTTTTTATATTATAGTTATATAATTTTAAGGGATAAATTAATTTAAGGGGGTATAATGTAACACCATATGATTTTATATGTATTTTCTATTAAATAAACTAGAAGTATTTGATTGTTAGCTTTACACAGAACCCAGAGTCAAAATGAACCATAATATAGGATTACTTTATAAGAAAGACACTAAATTTTTAGGTATTAATATTAATAAACACATTATGAGAAATATTTGTAATTTTTTTACATTCTATAAATTAATTTATTAATGAAAAATATGTAAGTACACATTTTTTAGTTTTCATTTTATGCTTAAAAAATATTATTTCATAAATTATAGTTTTTATTTCATTTTATGCACGGAAATCAATATTAATGTATAATATTTTTATAATTTTTCTTTTATTAAATGTATATTATTTTTTTAAATCATCATGTCAATATTCAATTAGGGTTAAATTTCAATATTTTTCTAAAAATGTTTATTTTTTAGTGAATAGTAAATAAATACTAATTTTTGTAGTTTTCATTTATTTTTAAGTAAAAGTATAATTATGTTATTAATTTGATATTAAAGTAACATAGTAATCATTTAATTATAAAAAAAATAATTAATTATACTTAAATAATCATTATACTTTATTTTGGTATAAGTTCATTTTTAGGCCCAAAAACATATTTTTTTTCTAAAAATTGATTTTTAAGTGCACAATGTGTTTTTATATTTTTTATTTAAATTTATCAATATTTATTAATTTTTTAATAAAATATAAAGATTATATATTCATAAAAAAGTTTTAACATTCATTTGATTGTTTTTACAAGCCAAGGAATGCATGTAAATTCAATTTTATATTTAAAAATGAATTATTCTAATATAGGTTTTCATTACGGTTTCCATGAAAATATAAAATTAAATTCTTAAACTTATTGAAAATGAATAATTTAAAATTTCTTCCATGTTTTTAGTAATTATAATTAATATAATTTAAAATGTTCAACTAAATTTTTGTTCATATTGAATAGCAAAAACAGTAAAATTTTGTTATCCGAGTTAAGGTTAAAACTATTTTATAGTGGGTTAAACAAAGATAAAATGGTATGAATTACACCCAAACTTTTATAATTATAATTTTTTAAATTTATTTCAACCTTATATTATAATTAATTTTAATTAATATCCATTTTGATCAACTTTCACATGAAAGTGACCTTATATCATTGAAATCTTTTAAGAACTTCCTAGTGTGCCCCTCCCATCACATATAAAAGGGTACATCATCTTATCCATTATTCACACAATTTTAACACACTATATTATCCATAATATATTCCAACACCTTCTTATATTTCTTACCTTAAATATATATATTCTGTTTATCTACTAATACCAACCTTTCGAATATTAATTTGTAATTCAGATGTGGTCTATCGAAGAGGTGGTACAAATCATAACTGAGGTATTTGAATTTTATATATTATCACTCCTTTTCTAAACATTTTGTATCCATTAAAAAAAGTATTAATATAGTAACATAAATATACTTATTTTTTTATTATGATAATTTTACAACCATTTACCACCTCTTATCCATCTAATGTGGGATGAATGTATGCTCCTAAATATGTATGGACTACCACCTCCATTTAGTGATACAATTATGTTTCCTTCAACATATTACATGATTGGTTATTAATATATATGTGCTAAATATTTTAGAATAATAATCATTTTTTTTAATTTTTATTTACCTTTCTTTCATTTTGTCAATTGAAAATTTGAAACATCACTCATGCATACGTATAGACTACCATCTCCACATAGTGATGTAATTCATTTTCTATCACAAATTTTCATGAATGGGTAAAAATATGTATATAAATAATATATATGATAATTATATCATGATTAAAATTATGGATATGAATTAATCACGATTGACGTATAAGGACCATAACTTCCATACCAAAACTTTCATGAAAAATGAAATTGTTAACACCTAAAATAATGGTGATAATGAATGATTATTACTAAATGGATGATAAGATATTATAAATAAACAATTTATGGTATTATAGGTATGAATATATATTTTTATAGAAATATAAAAAATTTAAATTTATTATATAGGATGTTGGAGTTCTTAAAAGCAATAAGTACTTGAGGTAAGGGTTCTTCATCTCACTTTTATTTCGTTGAGAGATGTTTTAGGTTATACAGATATATGCTTTTATGAGGTGTATCTACTGAAAATTAGATATTTTGTATCTTTAATATCCTTGTGTTAATGGTATTTAATGTCTCATTTTATTTTATTCCCTTTATCGTCCTTATGACCCAAATGTTACCAATGTGGTAAGGGTTTTATGTTATAATCAATTTTTACACAGATTATTTAAGTTAAATAAATTTATAATGAAATTATATGATATATATCTAAGAAATATTATTTATTTTATTATATTATCATTATTTTGATGAATTACATGTTTTCCTTTCATTCCTCACTCTTTAAGTACTCAAGAGACTGAAATAATGTTTTTAAGTAAAATCAATTTATTACCCTCTTTCATCAGGAATCATTTTCTTCCATATCCATATTATAATCTCAACGTCTTAAATAATATTTTTACCATTAAATAATGATTATATAAGTTCATACTGACCCATAGTTTACTTTATATTAAAAAAAATTAAAATGAATATTCATTTCATTTTACAGTCAATGTACTTTTTACTTTTTACTGAAAATATGAATGGAATTTTTATTACAATGTAAACCACATGAATAGATTCATCACCAACATAAATAATCATTTCTTCAAAACTTCCTTAACATGTTTCCATTTTTATTTTCAAATAAAATAATTTTCTAAATATTCTAAAAATTGTTTTATTTCAAATAATTGATTTCAAATGAAAATAGTATTTACCTCAAGAAATAAATCATGGATATTTTAAAGGTATTTTAATATATAACAACATCCTTTTATGTTTATTATTATTTACTAGGGATATGATCCAATTTTACTATATTTAATCTTTCTCGGGATGGTTTTTTTACAGTGATGAATTTTTGATGAATTTTTTTCTCTTTTCCATGAGTTAATCTATGATTAAATGATAAATGTTTTCACGGTCTTGGGGAATACATATGAATGTATTGTTATTATTTTATGAGTGGTTCTGTTAAAATAATATAAAGATTTTTTTAGATATTAATGATTTGACAGCTCAAAGGGCACATGATAGGTTATCCCTAGCCAGAAATAGGGTACTCGGGTGGTTACCCAAAACCTAAATGAGGGTACATGGGTGGTTATCCAAAGACCAAAATAGGGTACATGGATGGTTATCCCAAGCCTAAGAGAGGGTACGTAGGAGGTTATCTCAATCCCAAAGCATGGAAATTGGTGGTTATATGATGTCTAACATGTTATTAATGTATTTTTGGGTATCCTCGATATAATATTTCTAGGATTATAATTATTCCACACTTTATTCCTCTATATTATGTTGTGTTCTTATGAAATGTTATTTTCTCATGGATCAAGTTCTTTGATTCTATTATAATATATGTTTTAGTAACTGCCAATGCTTTAGTCTATAATTCATGTTTATAATCTATGAATTGTTTGGTATGTTATTCTAATGTTTAGAGCATACTCTAATACCCATATGCATATCTTATTCCCTATTATGATCATTGACCAATATCTCCCACATTTAACCCTACTAGGAATCTGATCTCATCCTTTCTTGTGTTTCCTTCTTGAGGTTATGAAAAATAAATCAATTTATGATATTTTTAATAAGTGTTAAAGTTGTGTAGAACATAGTGGGAGATAATGATGATATTTTATTAACTATATTTTTACATATCTATGTAACCTAAGACAATAAATATTTATGGTTCTATCACAGATTATAGTGTTATGTAACTGAATTTTCATCTAATAAGATATAATATTTATTAATTTAATGTTAAGGGTCTCTATAGTTGGTATCAAAGTAATTTTTAATCATTTTTGGAAACTTGGATGAGGAATATTTTGTGAGAACCCCTTGGATAATCCTAAGTGTAGGATATCATCTTAAAGTTTTGGTAAGGTTGAGATTATATGATTTTACTAGAAATACTTACCTACCAGTAAAATATAAGTGGAATTGGATTCAGAAAATATGAAAATAAGTGTAATGACCCTGAAAAGAGTTAGTTGAGTATATCTCGACCATCACTCTACTGTACGGTGAATAGACCCTTACTGAAAACCTAGTTTGAAACTCTTGGGGATTTGATAATCTTGGGTTAAGTTACATTTTATTTTTTAATTATTATGAAGGATTTGAATAGATAAAAACAATTAAAATACTAGGTTGAAACTAAGGTTTCATATATTTGCAATAAATTATTAATATTTATACATTATATAAATGATTTCCATGATTATATAATTTACATGTATGATTAGTGTTACTTAAACTATTATTTTTGGATTCAGTCAATGGGTAGAACCAGAAGAAACTATGTTAACACTAAATGTGATATTAAATGAAATGATTTAACTCTTGAGAAATCAAATATTGTGGGATTAGTGATGAAAAATCTTATTATTTTTCTTATGAAACTTTATCTAACCATGAATCATATTGATATTCTAAATTATTAAAGGAGGTGACAATTTACTATTGATTCTTTCATGAGTAAATATCCACCTTATTTTATTGGTTCCTATAATATACTAATTATTTATAAATAGATCAATAACACTAAAATGATATTTTCCATTCTCAAGTAATTAGTGCATGAAAAGATGATTTTACAGTTTATCATTTGGAAGACGAAGAGGATTAATGATGAAGATGAGTCTTCCTTGATGTGATATCAATGTAGATATTGAGACTAGATTCTCCCACCAATCTCATTTTTTACAAAAAAAAGATTTAATTCAAATAAAATTATAATAAAAGTCATCGATGGAAGAAGTTGAGTCTTCCTTGATTACATAAGTGTGGGAAGAAGCATGGAAGAAATTGTATTAAGTAGACTAGTAAATTATTTTAGTGTCGAAATAAAGTTCAATAAGAAACTGAATCCCAAAGTAATGGGAAAATTTAGCTAATGATGAGAATATAGAGAAAGCTCAATAGAATACACCAACCACACTCCAATGTTTTAAATGCAAATAGTATTCTCATTATACTAATTAGTCCTTAAATATAAGGTTTTATAGTACTGATTAGCATCAGTAACCTCCTAATCCTAGATGTAAAGTTAAATCTCATTCGATCACTATTTTTTGTGAAGTGTACGATAATTAAGTGGTGAATGTTACCCTTACCATACACAATAGAACTGATAATGTATTATTTTATTCTACCTCTACCCAATATTTTATATTTGAATCATTTTATAAGGTTATCAAATTACTATCTCAATGATTATATACTAAATTAATAGTAAAAACTCTTAATGTTACGATGATTTAATTTCAACTCTATGATTCTTCTCTGATTGAAGTTTTTGGGAATGTGAACCATTAAAATATTGTTATTCCCCCTCTAGATAAATTTTATGAGATTTTTTAAATTAATTAGATTTCTTTATATAAATACCATATCAATTTTATAGGAAGGAAAGTGACATTTGATATTATGAACCAAACTATGATTGAAATCAGTGTGGTGATAAATTTGAAATCCCATTAGAAATTTCGTACATTGAATGGGTATTGATTCCTATTTAAAGGGGGTATTTATCATAGATGGTTGGAGAGAAATTTAACATTATAGATATTACTATTACATAATATTTCTTTGATTTCATTCCAGAAGAGCAGTATAGTCTTCCTCTAAATTGTGAAGTTGTGTTTTTAATTGAACTCATACCTGGTGCGACACATATTTCAATGAATCCATATAGAATAACCTTGATTTTGTTATATGAATTGAAGAACAAACTCTAGTATAACCTTGATGAGGTATTTATTTGGTCATGTGTGTCACCTTAGGGTGCATCTATTTTTTTTTGTTAAGAAAAATGATGGAATAATTCAACTCATCATTGATTGTCAAGAACATAACATGATCATGATCAAGAATAATTATCCCCTACCCCATATTAATGGTTTGATCAATGAATTATGATGAGATGAATATTTTTTCCAAGATTAATCTTTGATGTGGATATTGTCAATTGTGGTTAAAAAGTGAACACATACCCAAGATAGCTCTCCATTTGAGGTGTGGACACTATAAATTTATAGTGATGCAATTTGTTCTTATTAATTACCTTACTATCATTATATATTTAGAAAATAAGTTTTTAAATATTACCTTTAATAGTTTTCAATAGTTTCTATAGTTGATATTATTATATATTCTAAGAGAAGGTAATTGCATGAAGATAACTTGAGGATTGTATTAAAGATCATAAGGAAGGATAAGTTGAATGAGAAAATTACCATGTGTGAATTTTGGAAATAGAAAGCTTAATTTTTTGGGTAATATAATCTCAAGTGATGTTATATTGATGGATCTATCAAAGATGGATGTTACTGAACATTAGTCCAGAATAACCACAATGACTGAGATCAATAGTTTTATCAGATTGGATGGATATTATCAATACTTTGGGAAGGATTTATCATGGATATATAATCCACTCACCAATTTAACTTAGAAGGGATTTATGGTCCATTGGAGTGATAAATGGGATGAAAATTTCATTAAATTGAATAAAAGGTTAGTTAGTGAACATATTCTCACAGTACCCTAAAGTGGAGAAGGGTTTTGTCACGACCCGACCTCAGGGCCCGTGCCGTGACTACCCCAAGCCCGCCTTCCATAGGCCAGGGGCTGGCGACTAGCACCAAGGCATAAAATCCCGGTAAACAGGGAAGGCATTGCCTTTATAAGTAACAACCACCACAGAGTCAGCAAGCGGAAAGTAACTACAAGTGCAGAAAAGTAAAAAGGGGGCCGGAATACAAGCCCAACTGAAAGTACAACTGAAAAAGTAAAGAACAGCAACTGAAGAAAAGACGGCGGCCTCGTGTCGTCCACTGGCAATCCCACCTGAAGGGTGGGTACAGATAGCCTCCACGCTCCTCGGGTCCCACGTCCGCTCCGAGCACGTCCCGTCCAGTGGTCCACCTCCAGGTACCGTCCTGCTCCACGCCCCAACCGAGATCAGCACTGTCCGTCGTATGCATCCAACACAACAAGGTGCGGGCATAGCCCGTGCAGGGGTGAGTATAAGCTACTCAGTAAGGACCCCGAGACCCCCGAAGGTCTCCCGAAATCCACAAAGGATATAACACAAAAGAAAGATGCAATCACGAAGTAACATCTAACTCAACTTAGGTATATGCCCATACATATACCTAAGTCCCCACTTCTAGCTCTGCTCACGAGCTCAAGAACAACTCAATCCACAAAGGAAAGCAAGACTCAAATCCACAAGGAGAGTAAACAGTAAATCCACATAGGATAGTTCAACACAATCCACAAAGGAGAGTAACATAAGATTCAGCTCAACCAGGTATACTTTTTCAGATGACGTCAAAGATGATCACTGATCCATCTAAGTCATCGGACCCATGAAGGATCGATAGGTACTAACCCCCGCAAAAGACCCACACAGGATCAGGCTCACACAGAACCTGTAGGCAATGGCTCACACAGAACCGGTAGGCAGTGGCTCACACAGAACCGGTAGTAAGGACCCACACAGGATCGGGCACTGATCCACGTAGGATCGCTGAGTGCAGTAGTCGACGCAGTCCACTGAGGATCTCTGCACAGTCGTCGCTGCAGTCCACGAAGGATCTCTGCTCTGCCGTCGTCGCAGTCCACGGAGGATCTCTGCTCTGCCGTCGTCGCAGTCCACGGAGGATCTCTGCTCTGTCGTCGAAGTCACAGCCAGCGCTAGGGTTCCCGCACACAGCGAGCTCGTTTAGGAGGGTCCACTCCACGAGCTGAGAGGCTGATACATCAACTAACACGTAGTCCGAAGTTGATGTATCCAAAAGTTCCGTATCGACAACAGGACCTGAACGCAACAGACGGCACGTCAATCGGACGCCCGGTCTGAGAGTTATTGGCATTTTCGTCCCAGGGGCCCGGTTGGTTTTTAGGGCAAAACCAACCCGACCGTACTCCGCCTATATCCGATCCTCGGGCGGAGTATGCCAAAAGTTCCGTCTCACTTAGAGGAAACTACCATAGATGACGGTACGTCGATCGGACGTCCGCAGCTCAAGTTATGAGCGTTTCCGCTCCGAGGGCCCGGTTGGTTTCGTGTACGAACCAACCTGGCCGAACCCAAATTCTTCCGAAACCTTGAGTGTAATATACCGAAACGACCGTATCGATCCAAGGATCGCGTAGCCGCTGACGGTTCGTCAAACGGAGGTCCCAGGCCCAAGATATGGGCAAAAGACCGAAGAGGGCCCGAAAACGGGGGTTCTGGGCCCGGGGCGACCCGGCCCGAACCCCCCCTGGGTCGGCCGAACCGGGTCGACCCAAACCGGGTCGACCCGACCTGGCCCGACCCGGCGAGGCCGGGTCCGGTCTGGCCTGGGCGCGGCCCGGCCGACCGGACCGGCCGGCTCGGCTTCGGCCGAGCGGCCGAAGGAAGCCGCCGCGGGTTTGACCCGCGGCTTGGAGGAACGCGGCCCGCGCGGGCCGCGTGCTGGGTGGCCGGACCGCGGACGCGGTCCGGCGGTTCGCCGCCGCCGCGGCCGAGCCGCGGCGGATCCTCTGGCGGCGCGCCGGCGCCGCCGCGCCGGCGACCCGGGCCGCCGCCGCCTTCCGCGGGCCGCCGGAGTTGCTCCGGTGGCCCGATTCCTCTCCTGTCTGCGCCGTTGCTCCTCCTGGGGGCCGATCTTCACTGCAGAATCAACGGATCGCCCTTGTCGCACGGTTCGTCGTCGTCCGCCAAATCCGCACAACAAAAAGATCAGCGGAGGGTTGCCGGGTCTTGTTTGTTAGACCCGCACCCTCCGCGTTAGTCATAAAATCAACGGGAGGAAAAGAAATAACCAATCAACAATTTTAAATAAATTAAAATTGTTCCATGATCGGGTTCTTTATTTTAAAAGAATAAACACGGGAAATAAAATATTCCAACAACCCCTACGTCGAAGTCGCCGTCGGACGTGAGGTCGTCGCGGAATCGCTCGTCGCGGAAGGAGGGGATCGTCGCGTCGTCGCGGAAGAGACGTTCGTCGCACCGCGGGAAAAACGTCGCGCCGACAATCTCCGGATCTAGAACAAAGGGATTTAATTAATTAAATCCGTTGTCATTGAAATTAAAAAGGGAGAATTAAACGATCCATTTCTCACCTTAGTTGCCGAACGAGGATCGGCCGCGGAAGAAGAGGCGTCGCCGAAGAACGTCGCGGGTAGAGCTCGTCGACGTCGCAGATCACGGTGTGCGTCGTCGAATTCCGGTTCCGGCATTCTTCACGTTCTTCGCGTTCTTCGCGTTCTTCGCGTTCTTCGCGGGGAGAGTGGAGGATCAGAGGATTCGCACAATGATAGCAATCCTCCAAAATAGACAAGTTGTCTATTTTATTAATTTGCCAACGAACGCAAACGCGTAAGTAACGACCCATTAAATTTTTGAATTAATTCAACGAATGAAACAGCCCATTTAATTCACGAAATAAACCACCCAATTAAATGGTCTGTTAAGAATTAAAGAAAACGCGTCGGTTGACTTTTCAGTTACTTTGACGGGTTTTCGCGGGTGCGTTACTTAGCGAAAGAAACGGCGGGGCTCGTGCGGGCCCCACCGCACAAATATCCTACCAAGGGGTAGGGTATTTCCGGATAGCACCCTATCCGCTTTAACTCAGTTCAAGTGGCTTCCAAGTGACTTTCAAGCAGCATAAGTGAAATAAAATAAAGTTGTCGCACAAATTTTATTTTATTTCTGACTTAAAGCCCCAAAATTTAAAAACCACGTCTGAGCAAACGCAACTTCGGAAGAGGTGTTTCTAAGAAAATACCGGCGTTGCAATTTCATCGGTGCCCTCAGAATTCGATTCTGGGCACCGGTTCAAAAGATAGAAAAACCCGCTCGTCCGTTCACTGAACGTACCCGAGCCAAACTTCGGAAAATGATTCCGGGCACACCGGGCCTCGGAATCAGGTGCCGTCTGAAGCTGTGCTCTTGTAAAATTCCAAAGAAAATTAAGAAGAAAATTTCCTTGAAATTTGCGGGTCTTTACATTACTCCCACCTCAGGGCTTTACATCCCCGTAAAGATACATCAAAAACTAGGGGAACAAATGGGGGTACTGAGCACGCATCTGAGCCTCCCGCTCCCAAGTGCTCTCCTGGAGGTTCCCGTGCTGCCATCTGATGCGCACAAGAGGAATCAACCGCCCACGTAGGACCCGCTCCTGTCGATCCTCGATCTCCACTGGGACCTCCGCAAAAGTCGCCCCATCGTCCACGTCCAGCTCCCCAAAGTCGATGATGTGCGTCGGGTCGTGCACGTATCTCCTCAGCTGAGACACGTGAAAGACGTCGTGCACCCGGTGCAACTGAGGTGGTAGAGCCAGGCGATAAGCCACCTCTCCTATCCTGCTGAGGACCTGGAAAGGCCCGATGAAGCGTGGAGACAACTTTCCACCTCGGCCAAATCTCCGTAAACCACGTCGAGGTGAGACACGCAAAAAGATGTGGTCGCCATCCTCGAACTCTAGTGGCCTCCGCCTCCTGTCAGCATATGACTTCTGCCGGTTCTGAGCTGTCCTCATCCTCTCCTGGATGATCTGGACCTTCTCTGTCGTGGCTCGGACCATCTCTGGTCCCACGAGTGCTAACTCCCCAGGGTCTGTCCAGCACAACGGTGATCTGCAGGGTCTGCCGTACAACGCCTCGTATGGTGCCATCCCGATGGTGGAGTGGTAGCTGTTGTTGTACGCGAACTCCACCAAGGGTAGGTGGTCCTCCCAGCTGCGACCAAAGTCGAGAACACATGCACGGAGCATGTCCTCGAGTGTATGTATGGTCCTCTCCGTCTGAGGGTGGAAGGCTGTGCTCAGATGGAGCCGCGTCCCGAACGCCTCCTGCAACCCCTTCCAAATCCGGGAAGTGAAACGAGCATCTCGATCGGAGACGATATACGATGGAACACCGTGAAGCCGTACGATCTCCTGGACGTAAAGACGTCCCAATCTCTCCACTGAGCCCTGCTCTCTGATGGGTAAGAAGTGTGCCGACTTGGTGAGTCGATCGACAATCACCCAAATGGAGTCGTGACCTCTGGAAGTGCGTGGAAGTCCAGTCACGAAGTCCATAGATATGCCGTCCCACTTCCACTCCGGGACCTCCAAGGGATGTACCAAGCCTGCTGGTACCTGATGCTCTGCCTTCACCTGCTGGCAGGTGAGGCATCGTGAAACGAACTCTGCCACAGCTTTCTTCATGCCCGGCCACCAGTGCTGTCGTCTGAGATTTTGGTACATCTTCGCCACTCCGGGATGCACCGCCAAGGGAGAAGTGTGAAACTCTCTCAGCACCTCCTCTCAAAAAGCGACTGGTACGAAGGTACGTCCTCTGAAAAGGATGTCGTGCTCTGCTCCAAGGGAGAAGCCATCAGGCGCCTGACCTGAGGATATCAGTGCACGCCGGGTCTCACAGTCAGCGTCCCCACGCTGAGCCTCTCTGACCCGCTGTAGAAGTGGAGGAGAGACTGTGAGAGACTGAAGAAAGGATGCTCCGTCTCTATCCACGAAGGATATCTGTAAGGAGGCTAGCTGCTCTGTCGCCTCCTCAAGTAGCTGAATGCCCGTCCTCCTGCTGAGGGCATCGGCTACCACGTTCCCCTTCCCAGGAGTATAGACTATCTCAAAGTCATGGTCCTGGAGGAACTCAAGCCATCTCCGCTGTCTCAGGTTCAGGTCCTTCTGAGAGAAGATATACCTGAGACTCTGGTGGTCAGAAAAGACTGTGAAGCGCTCGCCCATCAGATAGTGCCGCCAAGTCTTCAGAGCGAAGACCACTGCTGCTAACTCCAGGTCATGAGTGGCGTAGTTCTGCTCATGCGGCCTCAACTGTCGTGATCCGTAGGCGATCACGGCCCGCTCCTGCATCAGGACGCACCCGAGTCCAGTCCCTGATGCATCGCAGTAAACTACGTATCCAACTCCCTCCTCAGGAAACCTCAAGATAGGTGCGCTGGTCAATCTCTGTCTCAGCTCCTGGAAGCTCTGCTGACATCTGTCTGACCACACAAAGGGTTTCCCCTTCTTTGTCAAGGCTGAGAGTGGTGCCGCAACTCTGGAGAAGTCTGGCACGAATCTCCGATAGTATCCGGCTAGGCCCAAGAAGCTCCGCACCTCCGTCATGCTCCTGGGTGGCTCCCAAGCTTGCACTGCCTCGATCTTCGCGGGATCCACTGCAACTCCCGCCTCAGAGATGACGTGCCCCAAGAAGTGGACCTCACGTAATCAGAACTGGCACTTTGAGAGCTTGCCATAAAGCTGGTGCTCTTGGAGCGTGTCTAGAACAACTCGCAGGTGGTAGGCATGCTCCTCCTCAGTCGTCGAGTATACCAAAATGTCGTCAATGAAGACCACGACAAATCGGTCGAGGTATGGCTGGAAGATCCTGTTCATGAGGCTCATGAACACTGCTGGAGCATTGGTTACGCCGAACGGCATAACCAAGAACTCATAATGGCCATACCGACACCTGAAGGCCGTCTTCTGCACGTCTTCGTCTCGAACTCTGAGCTGATGATAGCCTGACCGGAGGTCTATCTTCGAGAACCACCGCGCTCCCTTGAGCTGATCGAAGAGGTCATCAATCCGTGGCAGCGGATACTTGTTCCTCACTGTCACCTGGTTCAGGCGACGATAGTCGACACACAGTCGCAAGCTCCCGTCCGCCTTCTTGGCGAACAAAATCGGGGAAGCCCAGGGTGAAACACTGGGTCGGATAAACCCCTTGCTCTGCAAGTCCTCCAACTGTACCCGCAACTCTCGAAGCTTGGCGGGGGCCATCCGATATGCTGGAGTAGATATCGGGGCTGTCCCGGGGTACAAGTAGATGTAAAAGTCTACCTCTCTACGAGGAGGTAGCCCTGGAACGTCGTCGGGAAAGACGTCCACGTACTGGTCCACCACTGCAGGAAAAACTAGACTCCGCACGTCCACTGCTCCTAGGATGAGGCTAGCCAACTGATGAGAGATGGGCTGCACTCTCCTCCGCGGAAGTCCATCCTGTGTTGCAAAGGTTCCCTTCTCCCCGGTGAAGGTAAACCTGCTCCCGTCGGTGCGAACACATCGCACCTTGCGCCTAAAACAGTCGATCTGGGCATGAACCGTGGATAGCCAATCCATGCCCAAGATGACGTCGTAAGGCCTCGACGCCGCTACAAGGAGATCCCAGCCGAAGCACTCGCCTCCTAGAGTAAGCTCACACTGCCGGCACCAGTGCGTAATCTTCGAGTCTGCTCCCGTAGGAGTCTCTAGCCGTAAGGATCGAGCCAACGGCTCAGTCGGAATCTCCGAGCTCCGAACAAGGGCAGAGGCTATGAAAGAGTGACTCGCTCCTGTGTCTATAAGTACTGCAGCAAGGGTGGAATAGACACAGATCGTACCTCGAATCATCTCTGGCATGTCGGGGTCGTAGGCCTCCACTGCCTGGAGCTGGGCCTGTCCCTGCCCGCCAGCTCCCTGTGGTCGAGGTGGCCCTCCTGGTGGTGGTGGGGGTAGAGCCTGGAAGTGTCTCCCACCACCCGCTGCTCGGCCAGCTCCTCTGCCTCGTCCGCCTCCTCCCTGCGGACCGCCACGGTCGACCCTCTGCCTCTGCCTGGGTGGCCCCTCCACCGTCTGCTGCTCCTCTGGTCGGCGAGTCGGGCAGTCACGAGCCATGTGACCCTGCCCGCCGCAGGAGTAGCACAACCTGCCTCTCGGAAGGCTGGCACTCCGCTGTGTGCCCCGCACTGCTGAGCCGGTGTCCTGAGGCCGTCTGCGTGGGGGTCTGGTCTGCCTGGACCCGAGAGTCATCTGTCGGCTACCTGATGCCGAAGACTCAACTACCTGCTGCCCTGCGCTAGGTCTCGCCGCTGAAGAAGGCTCTGCCAGGAAGCTCTCGATCAGGAGGGCTTGCTCCAGCACTCCCGCCTGGGTCGGAATGCTGAGGGAGATCAGCGACGCCCGAATCTCCTGCCGCAAGCCCTGCTCGAAGGTCCGGGCCCGGAAGAAGGGGTCCCGTACCATGTCGGTCGAGTAGCGAGATAGGTCAGTGAACCTCGCCGCATACTGAGCGACCGTCATGCTGCCCTGGCGCAGCTGGAGAAGCTCCTGGATGCGCACCGCTCGGAGGGTGGCCGGGACGAACTCAGAGCGGAAGAGGCTCTCGAAGTCCGTCCAGAGCAAGGATGCCTCATCGTGAACCTGGAGCATCAAGATCCACCATCGTCCTGCGGCCGCCTGCAGGAGGCTCGCCGCGAGAATCACCATGAGATTCGCTGGTGTCCTCACTAGCCTAAAGATCCGTACCACCGCCTCTAGCCAGTCCTCGGTGGCCTGGGGGTCCGCCTCACCGCGAAACCTGGGCGGTCGCTGGCTCTGAAACTCATGCAGTGCCCTGAGGCGACGTGCATCGTCAGCGTCTGGTACTGGTAGCATCGGTGGCTCGACGGGTAAAGCTACCGCCGGTGCCACTGCTGGCAAAGGGCCCTGCACCGAGGCCTCGTCGCTCGGTGGGCTGCTGTCGCGCCCTACACTCGGAACCCTAGCTGGCTGTCGTCGCGGGGCCATCCTGAAAAGGAGAACAAGAGCACCACAGTCAGAACAGTATACCTGGTGAGCTGGCACAAGTAATCACAAAGAAAACTTGAGACTTTCATGAAGCAGATCAGTATACCCGGTGAGCTGACACAAGTAATCACAAAGAAAACTTGAAACATACACGCAATTAATGTTTTCATGCATTAAGTCGGAAATCAGGAGTCAGGGTCCTGGTGTACGGATACGTCGGCCGCCGCACCAACACTAGGCTCCCTGAACTGATAACCACACTCAATACACTAAACACTATTGCTTCATATAGAAAGAAAAGACGATCAGAGTCTGCGGTAGAACCGACCACCTCTAATACCAATTTGTCACGACCCGACCTCGGGGCCCGTGCCGTGACTACCCCAAGCCCGCCTTCCATAGGCCAGGGGCTGGCGACTAGCACCAAGGCGTAAAATCCCGGTAAACAGGGAAGGCATTGCCTTTATAAGTAACAACCACCACAGAGTCAGCAAGCGGAAAGTAACTACAAGTGCAGAAAAGTAAAAAGGGGGCCGGAATACAAGCCCAACTGAAAGTACAACTGAAAAAGTAAAGAATAGCAACTGAAGAAAAGACGGCGGCCTCGTGTCGTCCACTGGCAATCCCACCTGAAGGGTGGGTACAGATAGCCTCCAGGCTCCTCGGGTCCCACGTCCGCTCCGAGCACGTCCCGTCCAGTGGTCCACCTCCAGGTACCGTCCTGCTCCACGCCCCAACCGAGATCAGCGCTGTCCGTCGTCTGCATCCAACACAACAAGGTGCGGGCATAGCCCGTGCAGGGGTGAGTATAAGCTACTCAGTAAGGACCCCGAGACCCCCGAAGGTCTCCCGAAATCCACAAAGGATATAGCACAAAAGAAAGATGCAATCACGAAGTAACATCTGACTCAACTTAGGTATATGCCCATACATATACCTAAGTCCCCACTTCTAGCTCTGCTCACGAGCTCAAGAACAACTCAATCCACAAAGGAAAGCAAGACTCAAATCCACAAGGAGAGTAAACAGTAAATCCACATAGGATAGTTCAACACAATCCACAAAGGAGAGTAACATAAGATTCAGCTCAACCAGGTATACTTTTTCAGATGACGTCAAAGATGATCACTGATCCATCTAAGTCGTCGGACCCACGAAGGATCGATAGGTACTAACCCCCGCAAAAGACCCACACAGGATCGGGCTCACACAGAATCTGTAGGCAATGGCTCACACAGAACCGGTAGGCAGTGGCTCACACAGAACCGGTAGTAAGGACCCACACAGGATCGGGCACTGATCCACGTAGGATCGCTGAGTGCAGTAGTCGACGCAGTCCACTGAGGATCTCTGCACAGTCGTCGCCGCAGTCCACGAAGGATCTCTGCTCTGCCGTCGTCGCAGTCCACGGAGGATCTCTGCTCTGCCGTCGTCGCAGTCCACGGAGGATCTCTGCTCTGTCGTCGAAGTCACAGCCAGCGCTAGGGTTCCCGCACACAGCGAGCTCGTTTAGGAGGGTCCGCTCCACGAGCCGAGAGGCTGATACATCAACTGACACGTAGTCCAAAGTTGATGTATCCAAAAGTTCCGTATCGACAACAGGATCTCAACGCAACAGACGGCGCGTCAATCGGACGCCCGGTCTGGGAGTTATTGGCATTTTCGTCCCAGGGGCCCGGTTGGTTTTTAGGGCAAAACCAACCCGACCGTACTCCGCCTGTATCCGATCCTCGGGCGGAGTATGCCAAAAGTTCCGTCTCACTTAGAGGAAACTACCACAGCTGACGGTACGTCGATCAGACGTCCGCAGCTCAAGTTATGAGCGTTTCCGCTCCGAGGGCCCGGTTGGTTTCGTGTACGAACCAACCCGGCCGTACCCAAAGTCTTCCGAAACCTTGAGTGTAATATAACTAAACGACCGTATCGATCCAAGGATCGCGTAGCCGCTGACGGTTCATCAAACGGAGGTCTCAGGCCCAAGATATGGGCAAAAGACCGAAGAGGGCCCGAAAACGGGGGTTCTGGGCCCGGGGCGACCCGGCCCGAACCCCCCCCCCCTGGGTCGGCCGAACCGGGTCGACCCGACCCGGCTAGGCCGGGTCCGGTCCGGCCTGGGCGCGACCCGGCCGACCGGACCGGCCGGCTCGGCTTCGGCCGAGCGGCCGAAGGAAGCCGCCGCGGGTTTGACCCGCGGCTTGGAGGAACGCGGCCCGCGCGGGCCGCGTGCTGGGTGGCCGGACCGCGGACGCGGTCCGGCGGTTCGCCGCCGCCGCGCCGGCGACCCGGGCCGCCGCCGCCTTCCGCGGGCCGCCGGAGTTGCTCCGGTGGCCCGATTCCTCTCCCGTCTGCGCCGTTGCTCCTCCCGGGGGCCGATCTTCATTGCGGAATCAACGGATCGCCCTTGCCGCACGGTTCGTCGTCGTCCGCCAAATCCGCACAACAAAAAGATCGGCGGAGGGTTGCCAGGTCTTGTTTGTTAGACCCGCACCCTCCGCGTTAGTCATAAAATCAACGGGAGGAAAAGAAATAACCAATCAACAATTTTAAATAAATTAAAATTATTCCATGATCGGGTTCTTTATTTTAAAAGAATAAACACGGGAAATAAAATATTCCAACAACCCCTACCTCGAAGTCGCCGTCGGACGTGAGGTCGTCTCGGAATCGCTCGTCGCGGAAGGAGGGGATCACCGCGTCGTCGCGGAAGAGACGTTCGTCGCACCGCGGGAAAAAGGTCGCGCCGACGATCTCCGGATCTAGAACAAACGGATTTAATTAATTAAATCCGTTGTCATTGAAATTAAAAAGGGAGAATTAAACGATCCGTTTCTCACCTTAGTTGCCGAACGAGGATCAGCCGCGGAAGAAGAGGCGTCGCCGAAGAACGTCGCGGGTAGAGCTCGTCGACGTCACAGATCACGGTGTGCGTCGTCGAATTCCGGTTCCGGCGTTCTTCGCGTTCTTCGCGTTCTTCGTGGGGAGAGTGGAGGCTCAGAGGATTCGCACAATGATAGCAATCCTCCAAAATAGACAAGTTGTCTATTTTATTAATTTGCCAACGAACGCAAACGCGTAAGTAACGACCCATTAAATTGTTGAATTAATTCAACGAATGAAACAGTCCATTTAATTCACGAAATAAACCTCCCAATTAAATGGTCTGTTAAGAATTAAAGAAAACGCGTCGGTTGACTTTTCAGTTACTTTGACGGGTTTTCGCGGGTGCGTTACTTAGCGAAAGAAACGGCGGGGCTCGTGCGGGCCCCACCGCACAAATATCCTACCAAGGGGTAGGGTATTTCCGGATAGCACCCTATCCGCTTTAACTCAGTTCAAGTGGCTTCCAAGTGACTTCCAAGCAGCTTAAGTGAAATAAAATAAAGTTGTTGCACAAATTTTATTTTATTTCTAACTTAAAGCCCCAAAATTTAAAAACCACGTCTGAGCAAACGCAACTTCGGAAGAGGCATTTCTAAGAAAATACCGGCGCTGCGATTTCATCGGTGCCCTCAGAATTCGATTCCGGGCACCGGTTCAAAAGATAGAAAAACCCGCTCGTCCGTTCACTGAACGTACCCGAGCCAAACTTCGGAAAATGATTCCGGGCACACCGGGCCTCTGAATCAGGTGCCGTCTGAAGCTGCACTCTTGTAATATTCCAAAGAAAATTAAGAAAAAAATTTCCTTGAAATTTGCGGGTCTTTACAGGTTTGTGATTTACAGTGATGCATCTAGGAAGGGGATGAGATTTGTTCTTATAAATAATGATATAGTGATAGTATATTCTTCATGTTAATTAAATAATCATGATAAAACTTACCCAAATCATGATATAGTGTTTGAAGAAATAATATTTTCATTACATACATGGAGGCATTATCATTACGAAAAAATTGTGACATATATACTGATCATAAGACTTTAAATTATATATTTACCTAAGAGAGTTGAATATACACTAGATAATATTATTGTATTTTATTAAATATTATGACTACTCAATACATTATCACCCATGGAAAGTGGGAAGCTGGTTTATGATTTGATTTGAAAGGATCATGCCATCTTATCTATGATTAGGGTCATTAAAGATCCAATATTTATTTATTTTTAAAATATATACATATCAATATTGAATGAAGGGAAGAAATATTATTATTCTCAAATGAGTGTTCAACCATATATACATATAAAGATTAAAGAGGTGTAGAAAGTGGATGTGGATCTATAAAATAAATTGAGATATTTTCATGTTTTCATCATTGATTGTGATGGAAAGATAAGTATTAGGAACCATGTATGTATCCCATCAACACCATACAAGAAGAAATTTCTTTTTGAAGAAGCTCATAGCTCATCATTAGCTTTTCATCCTATAAGTATGAATATGTATAATGATCTTAATGATTATTTATTATGGTACAACATGAATATATATATTTAATAATATGTATCTCAATGATTAGTATTTCAACAAGTTAAGAAAAATAGATAAATTTCTAAGGGTATTTTACCGTAAATTACCCATACCATGATAGAAGTAAGAAAACATCAGCATAGATATTGTCATTGAAATAACTTAAATGTATAAATTTCATAATGGGATTTGGGTTTTACTAAATAATATTACTAACTAAACAAACTTAATTGATATTATATAATACTTCACTCATTATCAACATTCCATGATATACATTAAGGAATTGGTAAGGCTTCATGGAGTACCACATTCTATTATATAAAATCATGATCTGATATTTACTTTAAAGTTATAGAGATGTTTTCAACAGTCTCTAGAGTAAGAGTAGCATTGGAGTACTACTTATAATTCTTGTAAATATGTTCAGTTTGAATGAACTATTCAAACACTATAGGATATGTTGATATAATTCTCTCTATATTTCAAAATTGTTTGGGGTCAACACCTTCATCTGGTCAATTTTTCTTACAAAAATAGTTTTCACTTGAGCATTAAAATGGATCCTTATGAAACACTATATTGAAAGAACTATAGAAACATGAAATTCTAGGATAAAGTTTGAGAATGAGAGTTATTTGGACCTATGATAGATGAGGAAATTGTAGAAACTTTTCAATCTATTTATCAACACATAAAGTAATTTCATAGTCGATAGAAGAGTTATGTTGACAGTCTTAAGTGAGATCTGGAACCCAAAGATAGTGAGAAGTTATTCTTATGAATTTCTCAATAGAATAAGGTTATGGTATTTTGAAATAAGGTAAATCTAGTACCGAGGTATATTAGTACCTTCTAAATTCTTGATCAATTAGAAACTATATCAATTGGTGTTTCCACCGAACCCCTATCAAGTTTATGATGTGTTTCATGTATCTATTTTGAGGAAGTACACACCAGATCCTTAAAATATACGGAACTCATATATTTTTAATATGGATCATGATTCTTCCTAAAAATAAAAATCAGTAGAAATATTATATCACATAGATAAATTTAAATGGAACAAGACTACTCGCCTGGTTGAAGCTCTTTGGAGGAATCATAAATTTTGGGTAGCTAGGGAACCTGAGGATGTGGTCGAGAAAGGATATCCTTATTTTGTTTATTATAGTGACACAATTTTTATGGTGAAATTCATTTTATAGGGGTATAATTTAACACCCCAAGATTTTATTTTTATTTCCTTTGAAATAAACTTAAGGTATTTGATATCCTTCTTTACACATAACCCCAAGACTAAATGAACCATGATATAGTAATGTTTTATAACCTAGTAATTGAATTGATATAGATGAATAGTAATTACTATTTTATTAAAAAAATTATAAGGTATTTAAATAATTAAAGTGACTTTATTAATTCATAATATCTAAGTACTCAATTTTCAGTAAAGTCATTTTATACTTCAAAAATATATTTTCTTCAAAAATGGGATTTATCTCATTTTATGAAAGTACATCATATTTAATTTCTAAGATTTTTTAGAAATTTTTTTTGAAGAAATTAATATAATTTTATAATGTCAGCAGGACAATATTATCTTAGGACGAATTTTCAGGATATTTCTAACAATAATTATTTTTCAATGAATAGTAAAAAATACTGATTTTTTTAAAAACTACAATTTCCTTTCAAGTAAAAGTATCATTATGTTTTTTATTTGATATTTAATAAATATAAGTATCATTTAATTATAAATTATCTAATAAGATAACTATTAATAATCATTATACTTTATTCTTGTAGAACATTCTTTTTAGGCGTAAAAATATATTTTTTTAAAAAAATTGTTTTTATGTGTGTGGTGTATTTTCAAATTGATGAATTAAATTAATATATATTGATTAATGGTTTTAATGAAATTTATGTATTATATAATCACAGAAAATATTAAGATCATATTATTGTTTTTATAATCTAATGGATGCATGTAAATTCTGTTTTATGCTTAAAATTATATTATTTTAAAACAGGTTTTTGTTGTGATGTGCACACATATTAACAATTAAATTATTTAACTTATAGAAAATGAATATGGTAAAATGGATTAAATACTTTGAAACAGAATATTTAATATAATTTAATATTTTTAACTTAATTATTCATCATAATGAATAGTAAAAATAGTAAAATAGTATTACCACAACAAAGGTTAAAAAAAGGTTACTAGGGGGTTAAACTGCGAGAAAAGGGTAGAAATAGATCCCATACATGTATAATTATTTTTGGTTGAGGATAGTTCAAAACATTCTTCTCCTAAATTTTAAATTATTACAATTTTGATCCAATTTCACTTGAAAGTGACCATATATCATTGAATTTTTTTAAAATATACCATGGGTATTCATCCCCTCACTTATAATGGGGAACCTCTTCTCCTCCCTTGTTCACACAATTATATCCATATATTTAAGTGAATACCTAATCAAAAACATTACTATATTACTTCCATTAAAAATAAATCTTATTTTATTCTACTAATACTAACCTTTTAAAGCTTATAGTGTATGCCAAAGGAGGTATCTCAAAGAAGAGTTGTAAATATTAACCGAGTTATTTCAATTTTATTTATTATTAAAAATTATATAAAAATATTTTATCCATTAATATATGATCAATATTATATAATAAATATACAAATATATTATTATGATTATGTAACAACTATTTACTACATCTTCTTCATCAATTTCGAGATGAAACTATTGCTTGTTCGTGTGTGTGCTCTACCGCCTCCAAATAGAAATACGATTCATTTTACATTTACATATTTTATTTTTGGTTATTATGATAGATTTAATGTATGTATTTAGGATATAATAATTATTATTTTAAGTTAAATTACTATTTAACTTTCTTTTATTCTATCCATCAAAAAATGGAAGGATCGCTCATTTGAATATATGTACTACTGTCACTAAGTAGTTATATAATTTATTTTCACCACCGATTTATATGAATTGTTATATATATATATATAATGAATATATATTATATTTATATCATGGTACTAATTCTATATATGAATGAACAAATATCAAAGTGTAAGGACTATAACTGTTAAACCAAAACATACATGAAAATCGAAGCAGTTAACCCCTGAAATGATGATGATAATGAAAGATTGTTAATTAATGGGTGATAAAATGTTATAAGTAAACTATATATTTTATTATAGGTATGAATATGATTCTGTTATATAAGTATAAAAAATTTAATTTATTATACAATAGGTTATACTGCAAACAAATATATACGGGCTTGAAGTAAGGGTTTTTCTTCTTTATTTTGTTTAATTGAGACATGCTTGAGGTTATACACATATCTAGTTTTATGAGGTTTATCTAATGAAAATTTGATATGTTGTATCAGTAATGTCCTTATGTTCATGTTGTTTTATGTTTCATTATATTTTATTCATTTTTTTGGGTATACAACTCAAAAAATACCAAATCGGTAAAGGTTTTATATTAAAATATCATTTTTGAACAGATTATTTATGACTAAATTTATGATGGGGAAATTGTATGATAAATCTATCTAAAATATTATATCATTTATTAAAATATGGTTAATTAAATGGATTACATTTTTCCTTCATTTTACCCTCTTTAGGTACTCAATAGACTGAAATTTTTTTTAAGGAAAGCTGACTTTATTTCTCTTCAGTCGGGAATCATTTTCATTCATATCAATATTTTATTTAAAATTACTTCAATAATGTTTTCACCATTTCCTAATGATTGTAAAAGTTCATTTTTATCCATTTTTTTACTTTCTATAAAAAAATTAAAAGGAATCTTCTTTCTATTTTCTGAATGAGGTACCTTTGACTTGTTAGTGAAAATGTAAATAGAATATTTATTTTAACATGAACTACATGATAAGATTCCCATACAATATAACTAATATTTTCATTGAAGCTTCCTTAATAAGTTTCCATAGGTAATTTCAAATAAAAAATTTCCCTTAATATTTTGTAAATTATTATATTTTAAAAAATTATTTGAAAATGTAAAGGGTATTCCCTCAAGAAATGTTTTAGTGATAATTTAAAGGTATTTTCATTTAAAACAACATAATTTTATGTTTGGTATACGTTATTCAGAATATTGTCCAATTTTACCATCCTAATACTTCCCTTTTTTGGTTTATCTTTATTATGATGAAACAAATTTTCCTTTCCATTGTTTATTCTATAATTAAATGACAAATGGTTTCCTGATATTATAGCATAAATATAAATGGATTATGATTATGTGATGGGTGGTTACATTTTAGCACTTCAGTGCATTGGGTAAATATTAATGATTTATGAGATCAAAGGTTGTACTCAAGGTTGTTCCAAACCCAAAAGATGGTATACGATAGGTTATACCAAATTGAAAATAGGGTACAAGGGAGGTTTTCCCAATGCCAAAAATTTTATGTCAGAGGTTATACCAAGTACAATAGAGGATACATGGGACTTTATCCACATACTAAAGAAGGTAAAAGGGTGTATAGTGAAAGCCTAACATGTGATGAATGTGTTGGTGGGTATCCTTGACATTAAATTTCTATGATTTTGGTTATTCCAAATTATATACCACACTTTTATAATAAGTTCTTATGCTAAGGTATATTATCATGGCTCTTGATCTTTGATTATATTATGGTTCGAATATTATGAATTACAAAAGACTTATTACATGAGTCATGTTTATAATCTATGATTATTGGGTATAATTTTCTAATGTTAAGATTAGGGTATCATACACTTTTTCTTATCTTATTCCCACTTATGAAAATTGATCGATATGTATCATGTTTACCCTTACTAAGAATCTAATCTCACCCCTTATGATGTTTCTTTCCACATGTTAAAAATAATGTTTTTAAGTACAATATGTATAAAAATAGCGGTATTTGTGAAGAACTTAGTGGGAGATGATATTGATCTTTTATGTATACGATTCTTATGTATATGAGTTTACAATGGAACTAAACCTTTATAATTTTTTCATAGAATAAAATTTTATTTGATTTAATATTCATCTAATAAGATATAATATTTATGTATGTAACTTTTGGGGTTTCTATATGTTTCATATTGCGCACCATGTTTCCTTTATATGGTGTAATTGTTTCCCTATTGTATTCATTTATATAATAAATCTTTTATTTCATGATATTTAAAATTCTATATCATGATCTCACGTTTGTTTTATTTGGATTCATACTATATCAATGTTATAGGGGTTTCTCATCTCAAAATTTCCTTCTTTGGGACTTGTTTTACATTATACACATATTTTATTTTATATGGTATATATGTAGCCTCCATGAAATATTATAACATTATTATCTCATTATTACTTGGTATTAAAAGTTTTATTTCTTATTCTAATCTTAATGGTCCTATTTTATAAATGTTATAAAAGTCATAAGGATTATTTCCTAAAATTACTTTGATTTCAAGATTATTTATGTCTACGTTCTTAATTGAAGTAAATGAATGTAATTTTTCTCTAAGAACCCATTTATTTCCTTCATCTCTAGTTATTTCCATATCTAACTTTCCTTCGTATCATTTCCCTTCACTCTGATTCTTAATTTATGTAAAATGTTTCTCGTATGTGAAACTAACCTTACCTTTTCCTTTTGGCCAGGAATATTTCTTGTACATATCCAAATTATAATGTTTCAAGAATTTTATTCTTTCTAAATATATTATTTTATAAGGTCATTTTTCAATATATTTTACTTTCTTTAAAATGATCTAAAAGGAATATTTTTAATTTTTTCTTCTCTCATCATTTTTTAACTTTATTTTTAAAAGTGGGAAAAGAATATCTTATAAATGTTTTCAACATGAAGGAATTTCCAGGTTGTCATATTTATTCTTTATTATCAATAATACTATAATTTTTTTTATTATTACAAATAATCTACATTACAATTTTTTTAATTCTTCATTTTAAAAATAAAGGTTAGTGTTTTAAAATAATAAATAAAGGTATTTCATTTCTCTTATATATATTTTTATCTTCTACTCCACACTTATTCTCTTTATAAAAACTCTTTTCATAATTTCTCTTAATTTTTTTTCTAGATGAATAAAATATATATCTATATTTGGGGTTATGATTCATGTATAACATGCTATATTTTTTTATGAGTTTATAGTTCTTACCCGTAAATTATTTTTATGGGTTACGTTCTCTATCACTATTCATTTATATCTTGAATATATTTTTCTCCTTTATTTTAAGGTTAAATAATTTCATGGATATATTCGATATCACTTCCATTATTTTTATATTGGGATTTATAGTATTTACATAACCATATATCAATTACAATATACAATGTTAGTTTGAATAGTGCTTACCAAGAAATTTGTTTGGTTTATTTATTAGGTGAGTATTGATATTTCTTTATACTTGTTATATTGATGTGTATGTTTATTGATTATTAAGTGATTTTGGTTATGTATTTTATTTTTATTCATTTTTTCATATAATTAATGTATTATAAATAATTAGTGTTGGTTGGGGACTTGAATTATGTCGTCAATCAATATAGAAATAAGTCTCAAGAGATAAACTAGCTTGGGTATTTTGTGTATTTCTTACCTATTTTTGTATAATTTCTTGGTATAAAGAATTGATTGTATGATTAAGATGTTTGGAATTATAGATTTTATCACATGAAATTAATCATTGTTTTACATGAAAATATTTAAATTTTTACTTTATCATTAGATATATTACATACTCATGTTATCAGTTATATGAAATTATTTGATATTTATTACTTTGATATTATTCATTGTTTTTTTATTTCAAAATACCCTCTATTTTATGGTACCCCTTACTAAGAATTGGAGCTCACCATTCTTATGTTTGCATTTACAGAGATTATAAATAAGATTATTATTTACGATATGTCTATATGGATATATAATTAGGAGAATTTTATGGGAGATATTTAACACTTTTTATAGGATGGGGAAACTTTTGTTTTGTGGGATAAATCCATTTTATGGGGAAAATATAAGTTTTTTTAGTTTAAATTTTTCCTAGATATTTAAACATTAAACCTAAAAATATATTTGGTAGGTAAGTGACTTAATATATGTTAATGATATTGTAATTATTAACATTTCGGTTTAGTTCACTTCAGTTGGTATTAATACTAGCATTTGCAAAAAATTGTTTTAGCACCGAATCCAAGAGTGTGGATCAGTTGCGTCACATGAGTTACATAAATAAGGGAATAAACTAAATTAAACAATAATTCATAAATTTAGACATGATATAAACATTTACAAACATTTTATAAAAATAATTATAAAAAATTTGAATGAAAACACATTATATTGTTTATTTTATAAATATATAATCATGAACTATTCTCATTTATTTCAATATAAAATCTTTCATATTATTAGTTTATATGGTACTCAACATAAAATACATAATATTTAATAATTATTACTTTTGCAATCATGAAGGTTTTTTATTCCTTTATAAAATATTTTTCCTTAAAAAAATATATTTCCCACATAAATCTGAGCCATTTTTGTAAAACCATGATGTAAAATTCATAATGTTTAAATACTCTTTTTTCTGGAAACTAGTTCCATGATTATTTTTCTTAAAGCATGATGTAATTTTATATTTTTCATAATCCTTTATAATTTTAAATTAATCACATGATGGTAATTAAAATAATCATGAAAAATTCCTATTTTCATAAAATATGTCATGGTTCAAGAAAAACTGATTTTCTGAAATCATAATATGTTCAAAACATCAATAAAAATGTATTGGATGTCACTCTAATACTACTGTCTAGTTTTAAAAGGGTTAAAAACTATCTCAAAATAGTGTAAGGTTACCCCCAAAACTTTTTTTCCCTTAATATTCATCCATTAATTTGATAAATATTTCTGATATGTAAAATTATTTCTTCTACAAGGGTAATCCATGGGTTGTATGATTCTTCGAAAACTTTGGAAGGATTATCTATTCCTAATGTTTTTCTATAATTTTAAATTAATGGAAATGATATAATGAGATATTTTATTAAAAGGAGTTCTATGATACTATCATTCATCTTTCACTTTCCACTTTCTCTCAGATTTAACCTCTTTATATATCCTTGAAGGACTCTCCATGGACTCTTAGACATTTCATAAATATTTTATTATCATTCAAAATTTTCAATAACATTGTAAAATATAGATAAGTATATCATTAGTTGTTTAATTTTTAAATAATCAACAGGGAATCTTAATTTCCTTAAACATCATCATTTTATGTTTCAACTCACCATGATACCATACAGTTGGATAAATGAGTAATTTAAATATACTATCATGTAACACATGTACTATCATGCATAAAACATTGGTTTGGTGGCCATTACTAATGTGGTTTACTCTAGGATAGACTAAAACATTATGATCACCACCATGTTATAATTTATCTTTAGTATATATTACTATTATAGTATACTTGTACCATCTTTGTGGTATACTAGAATAGTTTTCAATTTCTTTGGTTTTGTTAGTTTTTAAAATGTGTTTGGTATAGTTAGTTTTAGTATAATATTATAGTTATATTGAATTAATGCATATGTATACCTAAAATTTACTTTTTATTTTGAACTACTTTTAGAGATTTTATTTTAATGTTCTTAATTTTATATTATGTTTCTAATAATGAGGGAAATGTCTCTAATTTGTGTGTTATTTATACATTTTATTTATAATGGATTCACCTATCCTATTAGAGTTGGGATTGAAGTGTTTCCTTTGATTATATTTTTATCATAAGTTGGGGTTTCAATGGGGTATATTCATAACCCGATGGGTATTTACACATGTATAATAACATTCACCATAGTGTGGAACCACTCAAAATAAAATGGTTTTATACTTCAAAACAAAATATATTCTAACTTCTTTCAAACTCCATAAATACTCTCTATAGTTTATTTAATAATTATATTAGCATTTTATTTGTCATTTATTATAATAAAAATATCCAAATATTTAGACATTCTTCATTTCTTAAGGGGTGAAAAAAAAATTGAAATTGAGAAATCATATTGGAAAAGGGAGATCTGTATTACATAGAAGCAAAAAATAAAGAAAATTATAAAAAAATTGATTTATTATGGTTGGAATTATTCCCACTAGATATGGAATAATAATCTAACAAAAAATATTAAATCTAAAATGGATAACAATCTCAAATTTTTATATAACGTTTCCCTTAAAATCAAATTCAATGGAAAAATATTAGAGTCAAAGAATGAAAAAAGAATCGTTCTATTTATAAAATTTCTTATCATTAACTTTTAAATAATAATTCATTTGTATAATTTAAGTCATGAGATTAACTACACTAAGAATATTGGTATCTTAAACGTAAAATATGAATTTTTGATAATAAAAATTAGTGTAACTAATGGAAATCAATATCAAATCATTGGAAATGAATATTCAGTTTTTAAATCCAAGGAGGATGATAATATTTTATAGTAAAAAAGGTCGGTTCATCTCAACCAAGGGAGCATGAAATCACGGGTAAGGATAAAATCATCATTGCATGTTCCTAATGTTATAAAATATAGAGATTAAATCTATGAAGCGTGTATGGTAGAAAATATAGTAACACAGTCATGAAAGTATAAAGATAAGAAAGATATTGAGGTAATTGAATTGGTTCATATAAATTTATGTGGTTCAATAAACCAAATAGTTGCAAAAAAGACTTATATTATGTTTTTATATAATAATTAAATATATTGAGTTATATATAGTTAATATACCGAAAAACTAAATAATTTCAATATACCAATTGGTAAGTAAGATTGGTGGAAATTAAATTTAAATATAAATTTAATATATTGAGGTCTAATATTGAAAGAAATGTGAAATAGTGGTGAATAAAAAGTATTCCAAAAAGCATAAATATTTCAAAAAGTTTTATTATACATATGATATGAAAAAAGAGGATTTAAAAGATATTTGAAAGTAATGATGTTATTATATTTCAATATCTAAAGGATAATGGTAATAAAATGACAGAAAATGATGATGATGAGAAAAAGATAGAAAATCAACATCCTTCCAGATCAATTTTTTCATTTTTATAATAAAACCACTTTTACCGTTGAGTGGAAACCTCACAAATTCCACCATAATTAAAACACTTACACCATACTAAAATCAAAAGGCTCCAAACATCACAGTGCACAAAACACACTTTAAAAATAAAAAAATAAAAAATAGAACACATCAGAATCATCGTGGACTGTGAGACCCTCGAGCACCAAATGACGCACCTGTTACCATCATCATCGTCCCTACCCCATCGCCCGAAAATCCCCAAAAATGTTGACATAATCACTATACAGATTATAAAACATACTAAAAACATGTCTACCAGAAACCACTATCACTTTTTAGAGAAGAAAAACTAGAAATGAAAAAAACCCTTTTATCAAGGATTAGTAAAAATAAGCATCGAACAAGAAATTTTTAACTGATCGCAACATCATGAGAAACAACCAGATTCTAAAAAACAGTAAAAATTTGTACATCATATTCTAGGTTTCTCCTCGTGAAAATATCACCATAGATCAAAAAATTCAATCCCAAAACCTCACTAAGGAACCAATCCACTGTTTTGAACTGGCGTGGTGAGAAGGAATGGGAGGAAAGAGATGGTTTTAAAGAGGGTAGGACTAAACAAAGAGTGGTGACCTTTGACTAAACCAGAAACCACTTTATTCAGAGCCATAATCAGGAAGATAGATACCATAGGGATGTAAATGTTGAAACATGTGATAAGGATTTAAGAATAACTAAGAAACACAAAAAACCAAAATAAAGCATTGATGAGGAAGAAACACCAAAGCACCACCAGGTCATTCAATTCAACAGGCGACCAAATCGAAGGAAGAAACCAGCCACAATGAACCCTTGACACTAAATGATTCTCCCAAAACCGTCCCAATCCACCAAAAATTCCTTCATACCATCCCATTAATAGGTCTAAAACAAAGGCATGGGTATCAAGAGCAGAGTAGGTCAAACAATCTGATGAGGAAAAGCCATCGAGGAGAGAAACCCCCAAAAACCCAAACAATTGAAGATTATTTAGGTCAAACTAGAATGGGGTTTTATCAGAAAGATTATGGTGATAAGAGTGGTGTCAATGATGTTCAGGTTTAATGAAGTAGTGAGGAACGTCCATCCAATAGGGAACTAATGAAACCAAACACCCGTAAGAACTAGCATGATAGGAAAATAAGGAGGAGAAGAAATAGCACCTCAGATGGAGATGAAGGTAATTATGAGAAGAATATGACCTATACATCTTGATAGAACAATTTTAATGATGATCATAAGAATTAGAGAAGATGAAGAATAAGAATGTGAGAGGGAAACCCCTATATAATATTTCCCAAACACTTTTCAATTATGAAAAATTAAATATGATGGAATTTTTAGGGGAAGAAATTTATATATATATATATATATGATGGACCCTATGTGAAACAACCTCGACCCCAATTTCCCAGAGTCGATACCTTACTATATTTCATTGGTACATTATATAAGGAAACACATCCTGAAGGACCAGAAAATTTAGTAGTTTTGGAAAAACTATATACAAACATAAGTTTTACAATACATCATGAAATGAAAAACAATATAGTATCTCCTTTGGAAACATTCATATCCTTTATATTATATTTGTAAATCATCCATAATGTACTTATTCACATCCTGGGAAAAAATGAAACATTAGAAAGGGGTGAGATCAGATTCTCAGTAAGGGTAAATAATACAGTGGAATCCATCATAAATAAACTTTTATATCAGGATATAAAACTGAAACACAATCCTTTTAAACATAACCTTGGGCATAACATGGGAAGAATTAATCAAATAATTCCATGTAAACATTCACGTGGATATTATACTAGTAGAATAATCACATTTAGTATTAGTAATTAATCTCATAATGAGGGAATGCATAATGTTGGGTATCCTAACCACATCGTCAAATACTTGTGCCAAGACTATACTTAAATGGGTAATACGTTAGTAAAAACCCAAACTATTTTGTCTCTTGAGAACTACCGATGCATCGAGGGTCTTTCCATAACTGGTCCCCAACCCATATGGATTTTATTAGATGGTCCCCAACATGTCACATACAAATTCCAATTAAATCCTCGTATGAAAAGGGAGAAACTTATTCAATATAAACATTCATATTAAACCTAGCATACAAAATGTTATTACATTATGCATAAACCATGAATTGTATAAAAATAGAACATCCATAGTAAAACATATCATAATAACTTTATTACAATATGTTATATTAGAACATAATAAATAAACCACAATTAAACATAAAATCCAACACATGATTTTGACATATTAGAAAATAATCTAAAAAATCATTAAGAACTTCTCGAAAGAAATATCCCTTTTTATTGAAATTATTTTATAAAGGGGATAAAAAATGTAATAGAATTCTTTTTAGTGAAATTAATCTTTTAATATTTAAAGTATTCTTTTCTCATGAATTTTATGTTAAAAAAACATTCTTTACTTATTTTGTTCAAAAGGCCATAATGTACCTTGTTTGTATAATGATATAAATATTCACTTAAAAATATTTTGTAAAAATTCAAACATCAGTAAAAATGACATTAAAAATTTGTAGAAATTTAATAAGAATATTTTTAATACATTTTTTAAGAAACATGGACATGGATGATAAATATTCTCTAGTAGATACTTATATATAAACAATCTCAGATAATAAGGAAATTGTGAAATTAACCATTACCTTGTAATTTCATTTAGTTTTGGGTATGTTAACCTCATGTTATTACTCTATAACATAACCATTACATATTTCTTATATCATATATGATCCTCTTATAATGTTTTGTTAATATCATTTCATTATTACCATTGTTTCAGGTGTTAACTGCTTCATTTTCCTATGCATGTATTATTGAGTAAGTCGTGTTTCTTAAAAATAGGTTATATTTTATTCAAATCCAGAATGATATTAAGTTCATAAATAGTATGTTTATACATTTTTATAATCATTATTGAATGGTTAACATGGTTAATGAATCACATCATGTCGTGGAGATGGTAAGTCATACGTACACACAAGTGAGGATATCTTTCCCTTAATGGTTAAATAGTATTGAATCAGATGGTATATGAATTATAAAGAATCATTATGATGTCATATTAATTATTTTTATCCATTATACTCAATATACCCATAAAAATAAATTAGTGATGAAAACAAATTACACCATGACGTGGACACAGTAAGTCGTACATATGCACGCATGGTGGTATTATTTTTTGTAAGATGGATAAAAATAATAATATGGTCGTACCATAATAATAAAATCTTAGTATATATATGTTTTTGTATTTATTACTTTATTATGGTAACAACATATAGATATTAAGTATAAAAATAAAAAATAAAAATTTAATTGGTAAAATCATAACATCTTCTTTGGTGGACTTCTTTTGTATATCTTATTAGGGACACCAGGGATTGTATTTTCGAAAGACTGAGACATCAAAAAGTTTATTAAGAATTTTTATAGGAGAATTGGGTAGGTTTTTTCGATTTATAAGGCTCAATGTGGTGTGAGGAAGTGAGTAAGAAGGTTCCTTTTATAGGAGAGGAAAGGGCCACTCTTAAAATACTTTAAAATAATAAATTAATATAAATTTATTTGCGATTTAAAAGATAAAAAAAGTAATTTATTTAGAATATAATATGATTATGGGTCTAAATACTCTCAACTAATTATTTTTAAACAATTTTAGGTCACAAAAGTAACATTATCTTTTGGATTTAACCCTTATTTAAACCCTTTAACTCTTACCATGATAACTTGGCTTTTTTACTCTATAGGTTTAATATAGTTAATATAAAATTAAAAAAACCCAAGGTGAATTATTGATGAAATATTTAACCTTATTACAATTATTTTTCTGAACTATATATTTTTATGACTTTTATGTCATTTAATAAATTATTATTTATTTTTAAGTCTCATTTATATCGATTTTGATAATATTTATTATTTTTCCTTTTAAAGATATATTAGCAACATGATAACTTCTAACTGACTTTTATAATATATCTATAACATGTATAAGTTATATAAATTTTTTTTATGTAATTAATTATGTCAAATTATTATTTTTTTAATATTTTTAATATCATTTCTTTGATATTTCTATTAATTAAACAATTACTACATCATTATTATACAAGCCTTTAATTAACATATTTATTATCCAAAAATCAAAAAATAAAATATCTTGATGAAGAAAATTTTATTATATTTGAAATTAAAATTTATAGTCTAATTTAAATTATATATAAACATATATTTAAAATTATTTAGTTATTAAAATTATGAGAATGATATTTATAACTTATCTTTAAATAAAATATAATAAAAGTATTTTTCTTACCCAAGTGGCATAAAAAGATCATAATTTTATAATAAGGTTGGTTTTGGTCAAAACCCACTTATATAATGAAATTAAGACAAGTTTTAGGGTAACATTCAAATATTATAATATTATTTTTACTTTTAATTACCCGATTTACCCTTAACCATGGTAAATAAATAAACAATTATGAAAGTCAATATTTAGAAAAAAAATTAATTTTATCCTATAAGACTCTAAGTATCAAAGTAAATACAACCATGTATGTCCATGTTTTAAAATTCTATTCTTAGGAGTGGCTAAATTAAGTTTAACGCTAATGAGGTGAGAAGGCGAGTAAAAAATACGTTTAAAATTTCAGTACTTTTTTATAACTAATTTTAATATAAAATGCTTCCAATGAACTACATTAGATTAATATATATTATTGATGTATTTTAACATTAAAATAAAATTCATATATAATAATTATTTAAATGAAAAATTCATTTTTTAACTACAATGTAGTATTTTTCACTAACAATGAAAAAATGAAACTTTTCAGAAAATTTCTAAAAAATGACCCTAAGATAATTTTGATATTCCGATATAACACCCTAACCCAGAATCCTAGAGCAGGTGAATTATATTAATACATTGGAATTGTTACAAGTAATCATGTCTCGAAGGATTGGTCAGTTTAACTGTCTTGGAAATTAGATTTCAAACATGAACCATTCATTACAATTCAAAAATTTATATGCAACATAGTCAATTCTTTGAGAATTGAATTGTTATTCTGTATTAACCCAACATATCAATCATAAAAAACTTCTTAGAATATGGGAAAAAATAAAACACGTGAAAGGGGTGAGCTCAGATGATTAGTATGGTTAAACAATATAGCAGAAGCTATCATAAATAACCATAAACTTTAAGAATACTATAAAACTGAAACACAAGACTTTTAAACATAAACTTGAACATAATATAGAAATAATAAGCCATATAATTCTTTTTAAACATTCACATGGATATTCTACTAGTCAAATAATCACATGTTATATCAATAAATAATCTCAAAATGAAGGAATGCATAATGTCAGACATCTAAAACATACCATCAAGGCCTTGTCCAAGACGTCTAAAAATAAATGGTTAAGTTCTCAGCCAAATCCACATATAAAAATAAATGGTTGAAAACTCAGATATTTCCATATATAGTTTGTATTATGAGACCTACTAATACCTCGAGGGGATATTACGGGCCCCGCCCATCACTTACTAAGGCCAATACATTCCTCATATGAAAATGGTGAAACATAACATAAAAATTTGTATTAAAACTATCAAATGAAATGTTATTACTTTAACCATAAAACACAAATGGTGTCAAAATATCACATTCATAGACAAACATATCATAATATATTAAATACTATATGGAATATTGTATCATAATAAATCGATCTCAATTAATCATAAAATCCAACAAAGGATGTTGACATAGATGAAAATAATCCAACAAAATCATTAAAACTCATTCAGAGAAATATCCAATTTTTACTTTGAAAACATTAAAAGTCACACAATTTATAAAAAATACATTTAAAAGAGATTTTTAAATCAAAGTGTCCCATACAAATTTTATACTTTTAAAAGAAATTATCATTTTAAAATATTCATGTCCATATAAATAAATACATAATATAATTTTGAAAATATGGACATTAGTAAAAATGGTTAAGAAGAATAAATCTTTAAAACATTTAAAACAATGTTTTTGTTAAATATTCCCTCACATAAAACCATAAAAATATTCCTTTTCCAAACATTTTTATGAAGTGTGGACATGAATGATAAATATGTACTAGTAAATACTTACACATAAAAAATATCTAATAATAATGAGATTTCGAAATTAACCCTTACCTTTTAATTTCAATTAGTCATGGGTGTGTTAACCACCTCTTTTTCATGTATCTTCTTTTGGTATAAACAAAAGGAATTTTTATGATGGCTTTTTTTCCAAATGTGTTGCCTCTAGGATTTAGTGAGGGAAGTTATAAGATGAAATCGTCAAGGGTTGTCTGATCCAAATGGATTTAGAGGTGTGATTAAAAGAGAAGGAGATGTTCCCTTTTATAAGAGAGGTGAGGGGAACCTTTTGAAATACAAAAAATATTAAATTTATATAAATTGATTTTTAAATTAAAATGGATCCATAGTGGATTATTTCTAAGATAATATGAGACAAGGTTGTAATATTACAAACCAATAGATTTTATAGAAGTTTTTTTTTGTTTTCATCCTTATTATTTTTATAAACCCTTAATTAAACGATTTTAATTTTAACTATGGTAAGAAAATTTTCTTTACTAAGAGGATGTAATTTTTACATATAAAGTTTAAATCGGACCGTAAATAGGAAATTAATGATATTTTAGACCATATAAATTCCCCTTGTCCTTAGTTAATATTTTTATGATTTTTAAATAATTTAATGAAATGCAATTTTCATAAAATATCATAATTGTCAATTTTGACACTATTGATAACTTTGACTTTAATAAAATAAATAAAACAATAGATCTTCAAAAAATTCATTTAACATACCCCTAAAATTAAATATTCTACAATAAAATTCTTTTATCACCTCAATTATTTCAAATTAAATTTATTTTTATATTTTTATATCATTTATTTGATATTTCTGTTAATAAACTAATTTCTACGTCACTATTATGTCATCCTTAATGGTAATTATTTAATCCATAAAAATTATTAATAAATTTATGGGATGTAGGTAATTACTTTATATTTATATATACTACCTATAGTCAATGTTATATTCTCTTTATCCTAATATTAAAGTTAATATACTTATATAAAATGTGAGTGTGATATTTTGACACATTGATTGATTTTAATAATATTAATGTCATATTCATGGGAAAGTGGTCATTAAGTGATTACATTTAAAAACATATATTATAAGGGTATAATTTAGTCATCCAATATGATTTTAAAAATATTAAGATAATTTATAATATTAATTTTACCTTTAAATACTCGATATACCCTTAACTACGGTAATAAAAAAATACTAATGTTACTATTCATAAATCCCAAAAATAAAACTATCCTATTAACATAATTTGGACCCATTGATTCCAAATATTATATATATTTTTTTAAATTTAAAACACAAAGGTTGCAGTAATTAATTTAAAATTAATCCCCATTGTCAAAATGAGAAAATGGGTTTTTCAAAAGTAAAAATGATCAAAAGGTTGACATGTGTTTATATCGAGTTTTAATGTGAAAATAATTCCAATGACCTAAATTATATTAAATGATAAAAATATAATCTAATTATACTTTAAAATCATTAAAATTTATAATTTAATACTATAAATTATTTTGATTAAAAAATTTGTTTTCAATTGAAATTTAGTATTTTTCATTATTCATCAAAATGTGAATGTTTTCGGAAAAACACCAAAAATTTATCCAATATAAATTTGGTTGTATCAATTCCAAATAAAAAGTTTATTTTTTAATATTTAACATATAAAGTTTCAAATATTTTATTTTAAATTAGTGTTCCATCAAAAGGCGTCAAAACTGCATTTAAAAAAATACTTATTTTATACAAAAAAAATTAAACTTGTTCTTATATTATGTATAGGAAACACATAAGTTAAATGTTAAAATTATATGGAATATATAAAATTCAAAATATGGTTAATAATATTCATTACCTCTAATTTAACGTACATGTTATATATCATACTAAATAACAATATTCTATTAATATACTATTGTTCGGTAAAACTGGACCTTGCATGTAAAGCAAGACAAATCGTTATTGGATGTAGTGTAAGCTTAACATGGTGTTTCATAAAAAAATAAAGCAAAAAAATTTAATTTATTGAGATATAAAAATATTATAATTTCTCAGGGTGTTACATTTTCCCCTCCTTCTATTAATTGTATCCTCACAATTTAAACTCACTATTAAAAACTAGGTGTTTATCATTTAAAAATATCATTATGGAAACACCACATAAAAATATATATATAAGGCCTCCATTTTAAAATAAATGGAATTACTAAGGCTACCAAAGATAATGCATGCTATGGTTCCATGTAGGAAAATATGGACATAAAATAAAATGTAACCATCATGTTCTAAGGAGAGTGATAGAGAACATAATTAGGAAAAAGTTTACAACCAAAAAGCTATAAATCTATGATAACCCAAGGAGACATTTGATTCATCACAAAATAAAGTATTATAAAAACATTTTAAGTTTCATGATACTTTAACTATATTTGAATAATTCATTTACTTCACAGAGTAAGAATTAATGAAACATACTTACTTGACAAGTAGAGTTTAATCCTTTAACTAATTTCAACCACAAACTTATCTTTCTCCTCAAAAGATAAAAAAAATTCAGAATATTCTATTTATCTTAATCAAATAATGTTCCAAAATAAACTTACACTTTATCTATCATACAGTTTAAATAAAGAAAACTATGTTATACTAACCCGGACATCATGTAGGCCAGTTGTAGGAGATGCACCCTTATCGCCCTTCAGTTGTGGGTTCATGTATCCCGGTCTTGCCTAACGCGTCAAGTTGTCACCTGACCTATAGGTCATACTTTTTCTAAAACTATCTTATTATAATATTCAAGAAATAATATTTATATGTTAAAAATTAAAGAATTTTTTTATCCTCAAATAATAATATCGAATGTTAAACTTACTCATTTTCAACCTTAAGACTCGACCAAAAAACTTCCATTCAAATTCACCATCTAAAAAAGGTCTCTAAATTTCAAAAATCAATATTGAAATCTAATTCTCAAAATAACATACTGTAGCTCTTATTGTAACATACCAAATATTTGATTACCTTCAAATCCTTATTGAAAACTCTTATTATTACAAATCCTTAAAAAAGTAGTACCGCAGTACAATCCTTATATATCTTATGAAACTTATAACCATAGAACCATTGATGCAATAATTGTTGAATCCAAATATAAAATTACCATAATCATTCCACTTCACTCTTAAACCATTAACTACACTTCAAAATCTTTTTCCTTAATACATCCTTCATCTCATTTAAATTTTGGGTTATATTTATTATTAAAATTATAACCATTACTTGTATATCCTCGCATATTCGACCTATTGACCAAATCCCAGGGCATAATGTGTGTAACAGTAATAATAGTGATATTGTCCTGATGAATCATTTATAGGATCTCTAAATGATAGAAACTTCATCTCAATACATAAGTCTATATGACTAATCTATGTTATCTATTACCAAATCTAAAGGATGATATCCTATAGATAGAATTATCATTAAATTTATTAATATATATTTTTTAATCTTTGATTTCTAAATATAACCTCCAAGGTTGTTTCTAAACTTTCTATAATACCAACTATAACGCCTCAACCCTAAAAGCCCAGATCCAGTGCATTATTTTAATACATTGGCATTATTTTAAGGAATCATGTCCTGAAGGACCGTTCAGTTTAGTTGTCTTGCAAAATAGATTTCATAAATGAACCATTCCTTAAAATTCAAAAAAATATATGCAATATAGTACATTCATTGAGAACTCTATTATTCTTCTATCTTAACGCTGAATATCAATCATAAAACACTTCATGGAATCCTAGTAAAACTAAAACCTAAGAAAGGGGTGAGATCTGATGCTCCGTAAGGTTAAACAATATAAAAGAATCTATCATAAATAACCATAAACATTAAGGAAAGTATAAAACTGAAACACAACCATTTTAAACAAAAAGTTAAACATAATATGGATAGAATAAATCCAATAATGCCATTTAAACATTCACATGGATATTATACTAGTTTTATAATCACATGTTATATCAATAACTAATCTCAAAATAAGAGAACGCATAATTTCAGACATCTGAAACAAACCATCGAGGAATCTTCCAAGACATCTAAAAATAAATGGTTAAGGCCTCAAAAAAATCCATATCTAAAAATAAATGGGCAAGGCCTTGACTAATTCCATATCTAGTTTGTCTCATGAGACCTACCAATGCATCTAGGGGCTATAGAGGGCCCCACCCGTCACTTACTGAATCCAACACATTCTTTATATAAAAATGTTGAAACATAATATAAACATTTTTATTAAAACTAGTATAATAAATGTTAATACTTTAACTAGAAACCATGAATGGTGTTAAAATATCACATCCATAGTCAAACATATCATAAAAATTAAATACAATGTGGAATATTATATCATAATAAATCAATCTCAATTAAGCATAAAATCAAACAAAGTATCTTTACATAGATGAAAATAATCTAATAAAATCATTAAAACTCTTTTAGAGAAATATCCTTTTTTTTTCTATGAAAACATTAAAAGTCTCACAATTTATAAAAAAGGACATTTAAAAGAGATTTTTGAATCAAAGTGTCTCATAGAACTTTTAATATTTTTAAATGAATTAACATTTTAAAACATTCATGTCATATAAATAAATCCTTAAAAACATTTTGAAAACATGGACATAAGTGAGAAAGGATAATAAGAATATATCATTAAAACTTTTAAAATGACGTTTTAGTTAAAGAGTCTCTTACATAAAATCGTAAAAATATTCCTTCTAACAACATTTTTAAGAAAGACGGAAAAAATGATAAATATTTCCTGATAAATACTTATGGATAAATTTTTTTTATAATAATGGGACTTCAAAATTAACCCTGACCTAGTACTTTACTTTAGTCGAGTGTGTGTTAACCTCCTCTTTTTCAAGTATTTCTTTTTGGTATGCACAAAAGGACTCCTTAGGATGGCTTTATTACCAAAGTGTGGCCTCTAGGATAAATTGATAGAAATTATGAGAGGAAATGGTTTTGGTTTTGGTGAGACAAAGGGCTTTAGAGGTTTGATTAAAAGATAAGGATAAGTTCCCATTTATAAGAGAGGGGAGGGGAACCTTCAGAAATACAAAAATTATTAAATTAATATAAATTAATTTTCAAATTAAAATAGATCCAAAGTGGATTATTTCTAATATAACATGACATGAGGTTGTAATATGACAAACCAATAGATTTTATAAAGGTTTTTTTATTTTAATCCTTATCATTTTGATTAACCCTTAACTAACCCATTTTAATTTTAACAATGGTAAAAACTTTCCTTTACTAATAGGATTTAATTTTTACTTATAATGTGTAAATTAGAACAGAAATAGAAAATTAATGATATTTTAGACCATATATATACCCTTTGTACTTAGTTAATATTTTTATGGTTTTTAAATAATTTAATGAAATTTTATTTTCATAAAATATCATTAGTGTCAATTTTGACACTATTGATAACTTTTACTTTAATAAAACACATACAACAATCAAACTTCAGACAAACTCATTTAACATACCCTTAACATGTCATATTCAACTAGAAAATTCTTGGATCACCTAAAGTATGTCAAATTAAATTTATTTTAATATTTTTAAATTATTTATTTGATATTTCTACTAATAATATAATTTCGGCGTCATTATTATGTCATCCTTAATGGTAACTATTTAATCCCAAAAAATTATAATAAAATTTATATGATGTAGGTAATTATTTTATATTTCCATAGATTACCTACAGTCAATGTTATCTTATATTAATCCCAATAACAAAATTAATATACATATATAAAATGAGAGTGTGATATTTTGTCACATTTATTGATTTTAATAATATTAATGTCACATTCATGGGAAAGTGGACATTAAGTGAGTCCATTTCGAAGGATAGATTATAAGGGTATAATTTATTCAGTAAATTGGATTTTCATAGGTGTTAACGTATTTTATAATATTAATTTTATCTTTAATTATATGATTTACCCTTAACCTCGGTAATAAAAAAATACTAAAGTTGCTATTCATAATGCACGAAAATAAAAGTAGCATATTAAAATAATTCAGACCCACTGATTAAAAATATATAATCAATTTATTAAATTTTTAAATAGATACGTTTCAGTAATTATTTTAAAATTAATTCCCGTTGTCAAAACAATAAAACAGGTTTTATAAAAGTAAAAGCCATCAAAAGATTGATATGTGTTTATATCTAATATTAATATAAAAATAATTAAAATGACCTAAATTATATTAAATTATAAAAATATAATCTAATTAAAATTTAAAACCAATCAAATTTATTTTTTAACACTATAAATTATTTTGATTTAAAAAGTTGTTTTTAACTAAAATTTAGTATTTTTCACTATTCATCAAAATATGAATGTTATCAGAAAAACACCAAAAATTGATCCAAACTAAATTTTGATGTAGTTACTCCAAGTTATAAGTTTATTTTGTAAAATTTAATATATAAAAGTTTAAAATATTGGATTTAAAATGATTGCTCTATCAAAAAACGGAAAAACTGCATTTTTTGAAAAATACTTATTTTATCCAAAAAAAATTTAATTTGTTCTTATATTATGTCTTATAAACACATAATGTTAATATTAAAATTATATATGAAATATAAAATTAAAAATATGGTTAATAATATTCATAACCTTTAATTTAAAGGCTAGGTTATATACCACATTAAATAATAATATTGTTGGGAAAAAATCCATCATGGTATCATTGCAACATTTTTGGGTTGCTTGTGTTTGTTGACAATGTAGGTTTCCATGGTGAATTGTAGAGTTATAGAGATATTGTTGACAATCCATGTTGACAAGTAACCATGACCAGGGAATGGACGATCTGGAGGCGGTATAAAAAAATAGATACACGGTCACAAAATATGGATTTCCTTGAATATCTCATCAAAATATGGAAAAGGAATGAGTTTCTCAAAGATAGGCTTCATGGATTGGATTTTGCGAGGACATGAAAAATGTTGATGGTGATGCTTTGAAATTATGACGATCTTCTTGAACTGAAGCGTTGATGAATATTGTGGCAGTGAAGGGCTTCGTGAGTGGTGTTTCGCAGAAAAGGCACAAAGTAAAAGACGGAATGCTTCACCATTATGATGAGCTCCACTATCGGAAAGTTATTGTGGTGCTTAGCGATTTTGAGAGAATTTCGGCAGAAACTTTGGAGCTTCGAAATATGAGCTGAAGTGTCTTTGGCATCACGTGGAATGTTCAAGGGTCATTGGAATCGCCCATAAATAGACCTCAACCCCTTGATATAAGTAGAGAGAGTTTTCAAAGAAAGTATTTTTCTATCGGCTCATGAAGGTGCTTTATGGAGGTAGTGTTCTTCGTGAAGGCGGTGTGATTTGCGAAAGGAAGGAGCTTCACGGTGGCTAATCTAGCTCCGCGAAAGTGGGATGCTTCATGTTGGCTCCATGAGCCTCATGAAGGAGGTCACTCTGTGATTCCTTGAGCTTCACGATGACCTAAGCTCTCTGAAGGTAGGATCTTTGCGAGAAGGCATTAGCTTCGCGAAAAGTCAGGATCTTTGTGAAGTCTTGTTTGAGCTTCACGAAATTGGGAGCTTCGCGAAGTAGGGTTCTTTACGAAGGTATTTCCAAAGTGTGTTTCCCAGTGGTCAGAGGAAAAGTGGTATTCATCTGTGGATGAAAGTTGGACTTTAATAGAGCATCTATCAACAGTTGAGGATGCATGTATTCATGATAATGAAGAGGCCTACAAGTCTATAAACTGTGAGTGGATCTTCTGAAGAAGTAGTGAGATCACTTCAGTTGAGAGAGCAGTGAGTTCTCAAATTGTGAGTGGTTGTAAACCAGGAGGGACAGTGAGTCTACTCAAACTTGTAAACATCAGTGCGCTTATAGTGGAATTGGTACATCGGTACATTGCCAGGGTCTGCACCTTAGACATAGTCCAGTGAGGGTGAACCAAGTAAAAATTGTTGTTTCCTATATATGATTTAAGGTTTATTCATACTCTGCAATGGGAAGGAGAGAGAGAAGAGGGTTTTGTATAACATCAAAAAAAGATCAAAAGGGGCAGTTGTTTTAATCTGTCATACCATGATTCACCCCCCCCCCCTCTCAGGGTATCTAACCTAGTGGACCTAACAAATATTTTATTAATATATTGTTGTTCAGTAAAACTGGGCCTTGCATGTAATGCAAGAAATATCATTATTTTGTGTAGAGTAAGATTAACATGGTGTTGCATAAAATTAAATCAAGAAAAAAAATTAAATTTATTTTGATATGAAAATATTATAAAGTCTCGGGGTGTTACATCTGTATTCAAAAATGAAGTCTTTTTTGAAAAATAAAATTTATAAAATTCATAATGTGGTAAATTCTATTCATAATGACTTTTTAAACATATAGTTTGACAGATAATTGTGTGTTCGAACTCAGTGTTCAGTGTAGCACAATAAATTAAATTTATTCAAAAGGAAACATATCATGGAATCTTTGGGTGTTTCATTCCTCCCTCCTTCAAAAATATTTGTCCTTGATATTTTTAGAATATCACCTCCTAAAGATATTAGGGTGGTTATTTATCATAAATTAATCAGGTTACCACATCACCTCTTCCATTTTATGGTTTATCCAAATAACCTTTACCATTAGAGTAGTCTCATTCCTCAACACTTGTTCACTATTATCAATAAGCTTGATAGCCTCTTCACAATAAGACAGTTCAGGTTCTAGTTCTATTTCATTATAGGTAAGTACATGTGTTGGTTATGTAATGTATTTCCTTAGTAGTGATACATTGAACACCTCATGAACTTTGGAAAGACTTGGCGGCAATTCCAAATGATAAGCTACAACTTCAATTCGTTCAAGAATTTCAAAATGTCCAATGTACTCGGGACTTAATTTACATTTATTACCGAATCTTATAACACCCTTCCATGGAGATAACTTTAAGAAAACATGATCTCACATTTGAAATTAAAAATTATTCCTTTGGTTATCTGTATTACTATTTTTCCTACTTTAATTTTCTTTGATATGGGTTTGAATAATATTTACCTTTTCTATTGTTTCCTTAGTATGTTTTGGGTCTACAAGTTTTCTTCTGCCAAAATCATCCCAAATGTTGGTGTACAACATCTCTTCATATAAAACGCTTCATAAGTTTCAATTTGAATACTTGAATAGAAGATATTGTTATAATAAAATTCTACCATATGTAAATACTAATCCCACATACATTTAAATTCAAGGGATCAAGACATAAACATGTATTATAATGTTGAAATACTCCTTTTTTATTTTTCTTCAGTTTGAGGGTTGTAGGAAGTTCTCAAATGAAACTCAGTATACAGGGCCTTCTAATGATATTTCCATAACTTTGATGTAAAATGGGGATCATGATCAGAGATAATTGATAGAGGTATACCATGAAGTCTTACAACCCCATTAATATAAAGTCTTGTTAAATATTCTCTAATAGCAAGAAAATGTTCTGATTTGGTAAGATGATCAATAATAACCCATATCGTATCATTTATTATGGGATACATTCTTATACCCATCAAAAATTCCATCATAATATCATCCCATTTCTACACAGGAATAGGAATAGGTTGAATTAATCCTTTTGGATGTTGTCTTTTATCCATCCTTGTTCACAAACCAAACATCTCAACACATAATCAGTAATCTTCCCCTTCATGTTGCCCCACTAAAAATGTTCCTTCAAATCTCTATACATATTAGTGCTCCTATGGGGTATAGATATATTTAAGCTATTATCATCATTCAATAATTCCCTTTTTAGCTTAGTTATAGAGGGAAAAAATATTCTCCCCAAATTTCAAAATGTCATATTCATATATGAATTCAAAAAAACTCTCATCAATCAAATCATTAATTTTATTTTTAAATTACTCATCATAAGAATGAGAACTTTATATATTTTCTAGTAAATATGGTGTGGCAACCATTTGAAAAAGTAGTTATGTTTTCCTTACTTGATAATTCCCATATCTATTTTTACTATATCTTTGAACAAAGGATCCATTTCAATTATTATTTTATTCATAACTACATGGACCTTCCTTCTCAAAGAATCTTCCACCTTATTTCCCTTCTGTGGGTGGTAGTGTATTATGAAATCATAATCCTTGAGTAGCTCGATAAATCTCCTTTGCAACATATTTAATTCTTTATATGATAAAATATATTTCAAACTCTTTTTATATGTATACATCTCACATCATTCACCATAAAGATATTATATCCATCTTTTCAGAGAAAACATTACCACTGCTAACTCAAGATCATGAGTTGGATAGTTCTATTCAAGGTTTTTTAAATGCATGTATTCATATGTAATAACTCAATCATTCTTCATAATGACATAACCAAGTATTTTCCTTGATGAATCACTATAAATTTAAAATCTATCGTTTATAGATAGTAAAGTCATGATAGAAGAATTGACCAACCTTATCTTCAATTCATCAAAACATTCTTCACGCTCTTTTATCTAAATGAATTTAACCAATTTATTTGTGATCTTGGTTGACAAGTTATCCAATCGGGGAAAATTCTAGATGAAAAACTAATAGTAACCTAATAAACCAATAAAACCAAATACCTTGGTTATGCTCGTCGGTGTAGGCTATTCTTTTATTTCCTTTTTCTTTATAGGATCAATAGATATTCCATCCTTAGTATAACGACCCAAACTTTACATACATTGTTAATACTTCAAAATTGAAGCACACTTATTACAACATATGACAGAACCACAAAGGACCATATAGGTATAGTGTCTTTAGAAACTGGGAAACATAAACAACTGGTTCATAAATCTTCTACAGTGTCTCCCATTTATTTCATCATATCTAGGGTCCCTTTTAGCATATTCTACTTAATATCCATCCTCCTGACCTGGGGAAAAGAAAACATAAAAGGGTGAGCTCAAATGCTCAGCAAGGGCAAATAAAGGAAATAAAAATCATATCATATCTTTTTGAAAATCAAAACCTGCAAAAGAGATCATAATATCTTAACATGGAATAAATCATAGAAGTGAAAATGAGATCCCCATAATCATAACATAAAACTTGAAACTTTGTGGCATGCACACATAATCATGGAAAATCATTTCTTGTTAGTCATGACTCATTGCCAAGACTATCTTAGTGGACAAAGTCCCTTTCTGAACCGAGTTCACTCCTCATTTCAGTCCTGTATCACTGAACCGAAATAACCTTCTGTTCCAGCCATGTCTATCTCATGAGATATAAAATCTTTACCCAATGCATTGGAGGGAGATATAGGTCCCACCCATCTTATAATGAATCCTTTCTTATGTGTGCCACATAATCATAAATCATACATCATCACATAACCCATGTAATAAAAATGGAATTCTTAAACAACATGACATCATAAAACAATTCATATAAGATAAAGGAATTCATAAAAATGTTTCCATCACAACATAATCAAATCCATGTAATAATAGGGATAGAAACAGAACCCTTTTATTATCTTAGATGGAAAATAATTTTGATAAAATACTTGAACTTCATTCTTGAGGAAAATATCCTTTCTTCTTCAAAAACACTTTTACTTTCTTAACATGTCATACAATTTTAAACTAAAAGAAGTTGATTAAAAATAAACTTGAATACTTGTAAAGGAAGCTTCTTTGAAATAATGTTTTAAAAATCTATTCATGCCGTATAAGTTAAAAAAACATTCTTCGTACTTTTGTCGGAAAAGTCAAAATGTACCTCGTACGAAAAACGACAAAAGATTCCTTTCATACATATTACTAAAAACTCAACGAAGGGTAAAAATGGATTTAAACAATTGTAGGTGGATGGAAATAATATTACATATTGATGAAACATGGATGTGGATGATAAAATACACCCCAGTAAATACTTACGAATAAACAATCTCGGATAAAAATGAGATTGTGATATTTCCCTTACCTTAGGTCCGATTTGCTTTGTTCGTGTCCGAAGCTCCTGTATAATGGTTTAAATAATGTTATTGACTTATTCCAGAATCATACATATTGATATGATATCATATATGGTCATATTATTAGCTTCTTGTTAGTAATATTTCATTGTTACTTGTTACTCGGGTTCTTATGCGTGTTTTGTCGAATAAATTCTTATTCTTATCTTTAGGTTATAGATAATTCATTTACAGAATGTTATTAGTGTATTATATACCATATTCATTCATTCAATTCATTTATATAATCATTATGAAATGAAGATCATGTAGAATGAGTCGCATCACATCGTGGAGACGGTATTCCGTACGTACGCACGAGTGATGATATCGTTCCTATGATCGTGGAATTGTATTGGAGTATATATATATTATTTCAGTATCAATATTACTTCATAATAATCATATATAGTTACTCATTACACCATTATACCCATCCTTGTAAGGTGATGGTGGAAAATAGATTACACCACGGCGTGGAGACGGTATTCCGTACGTACGCACGCGCGGTGATTTCATTTTTCCGTAGGATGGATAGAAGGTGAATTAGGGTTGTTTCATATTTATAATAAAATATCAGTATGTAAGTAATACTGATGTTATTACTTTATCATGAAACAACTAAAGAAGAAGAAGTTGAAGAAGAAAGAAATTGAAAAGATCGGTAATGGATATTACCTCTTCTTTGGAACGCCTCTTTGAATCCTCCACTTAAGGAACTAAGATTGGTCTTTGGAGAAGACCAGGACCTCTAGGGTTATTCTAGGGAAGTGGAGAGGAGAAAATGGCAGGGGTTGGCCGAGCTTGAGTGCTCAAATTGGTGTGAGGAGGAGGGGGAGGAGGTGCCCTTTTATAAGGGAGGAGAGGGGCACCTTAGGAATATCTCAAAATATTATTTTATATTAAAGTCAAAATCGGTTTATAATGGTTCCAAAGGGTCTTATTTCGAAGCTAAAGTGGGGATGGGTCGAAATCCTATCAACCAATAGGATTTAGACAAGTTTAGGGTATTAATTTAACCTTATCAATTAGATTTAACTCTAAGTTAATTAATTTAACTTTTACCGTGTCTTTTTGTTTTCTTTCACTATATGGTTAATACACTTACTATAACATGCCAAACGAACCCCAAATTGTTTATTATTAATATATATATCCTTATCTAAGTCATTTGGCCGAACCTTAGATTTTTAGGAATAAAATAACAATTAATAATATAATATTTGATTTAAAAACTATTTTGTGTCAATTTTGACACTATTTGATATATGATTTTTGTGAAAGTCATAACAGAATTATATGTTCGAACCAAGTTAATTAAATCAACACTAATATATCATAGTAACCTATAAAATTAGTGGAATTCAAAAAAAGTCTTAAATTACATTTATTTTGGTATTTATATTATCAATTATGTCAATATTTCATTAATAAGATAATTACTGCATCATCTTTGTGTCATAAATAAATTAAATTATTTGATGTCTAAAAATTACAAATAAAATATCATCATGTAGGAAATATTTTTATCTTTCTAATGAATATTTACAATTGAATTTATCTTATGTATAACCCCATATTAAAAATGATTTACTTATTAAACTTTGATTTTAACTATTTTAACCCTTCTTTAAATAAATTAATAATAAATGTCCTAATCTAATCCAAGTGGGCCTAAATGGTCATATTTTATTCCTAAGTTTGTTTTTGGTCGAATTACACTTTTCCAATAGAATTAGGACATGTGTTAGGGTAATATTAATATCATATTTACCCTTAGTTACCCTATTTACTATTAACCGCGGTAAAAAAAGTAAAAAGTTACTATTCACCAAAAAATTATTTTTATCTCATTGAACCACATTTTACTTACTGATATCAACCGTGTCTGTCGGATTTTCGAAATTCCATTCACAGAAGCGGTAAAATTAAGTTTTATGCAAAATTCAGTTTTTAACCTACCACTTAGTGGTTTCACTATTCATCAAAAATTGAAAGTTTTCAGAAAAATACCAAAATTTCACCCTAGGCTAATTTCGATATTCTGAGTCCAAAAATGAAGTCCATTTTGAAAAATAAAATTTCAAAAAGTGGTTATTACTATTCATAATGGCTAGTTTTAATAGCATATTGTTGTTTAGTGAAACTCGGTATTGCGTACGACGCAAGCTATCGAGGAAGGTCGCGATTGCGTGTAAAGAAAGCCAAGCAAGTGTTGTGTAGAAAAAGATTCCTTTGATGATTTATATAACATAAAAGTCTCGGGTGTTACATTCTGCCCCCCTTAAAAAGAATTTCGCCCTCGAAATTCGTCACTTTGCAACAAACAGATGAGGATACTTCTCCCTCATCATATCCTCAAGCTCCCATGTAGCTTCTTCAAGTTGGTGGTTCCTCCATAAAACTTTCACCAATCGAGTGGTCTTGTTTCGTAGGACTTTTTCGCTACGATCCAGAATCTCTATCGGCTGTTCTTCATAAGAAAGATCTTGCTCCAGCGGTACAACTTCGGAGCTGAGTACATGTGAAGGATCTGGTATGTACTTTCTCAGGAGAGATACATGGAACACATCGTGAACTTGAGAGAGATTCGGTGGAAGCGCCAATCGGTAAGCTACCTTCCCAACATGATCCAGTATTTCAAAAGGACCGATATATCTAGGGCTCAACTTCCCCTTCTTTCCAAATCTCATAACCCTCTTCCAGGGAGATATTCGTAAGAACACTTTATCGCCCACTTCAAACTCTAGGTCTTTTCTTCGGTTGTCGACATAACTTTTCTGTCGACTCTGAGCTGCGCTTATGTGTTGTTGAATAGATCTGACCTTTTCTGCCATTTCATCAACGAGATCAGGTCCTAATAGCTTTCTTTCCCCAACTTCATCCCAGCAAGTTGGAGTCCTGCATTTCTTTCCATAGAGAGCTTCATAAGGAGCCATCTGAATACTGGAGTGAAAGCTATTATTATAAGAAAATTCCACCAAAGGTAGGTGTTGATCCCAACCTCCTTTGAAATCCATAGAGCAAGCTCTCAACATATCTTCTAGGGTTTTAATTATTCTTTCAGACTGACTGTCTGTCTGGGGATGACAAGCAGTGCTGAAACTCAACTCTGTATCCAGAGTATGCTGAAGACTTCGCCAGAACATCGTGGTAAATCTCAGATCTCGATCGGATATAATAGAAAGTGGTACTCCATGCAATCTTACCACTTCCTTTACATATATCCTGGCAAGCTGATCTAGAGAGAAATCCTCTCTAATAGCAATGAAGTGTGCAGACTTTGTAAGACGATCAACTATGACCCAGATAGCATTATTGCCTTTGGATGTTTTAGGAAGTCCTGTGACAAAGTCCATAGTGATGTTTTCCCATTTCCATTCGGGTATGGGTAATGGTTGTAACATCCCCTTAGACTTCTGTCTCTCAGCTTTAACTTGTTGACAAACCAAGCATCGAGAGACATATTCAGCAACATCTCTTTTCATGCCATCCCACCAGAAGTACTCTTTCAGGTCCCTATACATCTTTGTGCTTCCAGGATGAATAGAGAATGATGAACTATGAGCCTCATCCAGCAGCTCATTCTTTAATTCGGGGATGGGAGGAATGCAAACCCGATTCCTGAACTTTATTATCCCATCACAATCAAGGTTGAATTCAGGAACATTTCTCACCTTCTTTTGTAACTCGACATCTTCTTTCTGTGCCTCTTTAATCTTCACATGTAAAGATGGTTGAACATTCATTTGAGAAAGATAAGATTTTTCCCCTTCCATTATAATTCCAAGATCCATCCTTTGTAAATCCATAAATATTGGATCTTTTTTGATCCTCATCATGGATAAACTAGCATGGTCTTGTCGACTTAATGCATCTGCCACCTTGTTTGCTTTCCCAGGGTGGTAATGGATTGAGCAGTCATAATCCTTAATCAGCTCCAACTATCTTCTTTGACGCATATTCAACTCCTTTTGTGTGAAAATATACTTTAAACTTTTATGATCAGTATAAATATCACACCTTTCACCATAAAGGTAATGCCTCCAAATCTTTAATGCAAAGATTACCGCAGCCAACTCCAAATCATGTGTTGGGTAATTTTGCTCATGGATTTTCAACTGTCGTGAGGCATAAGCTATCACCATATCATTTTGCATAAGAACACACCCCAATCCCTTCTTGGATGCATCACTGTAGATCACAAACCTTTCTCCACTACAAGGCAGTGTGAGCACAGGTGCACTGGATAACCTTCTTTTCAACTCCTTGAAATTCTCTTCACATTCCTCTGTCCAGACAAACTTAACTCCCTTCCGAGTCAACTTGGTGATTGGATTAGATAATCGTGAAAAATCTTTTACAAAACGTCGATAATATCCAGCCAAACCAAGAAAACTTCAGATCTCAGTTACTGTTGTTGGTCTTGACCATCTTTCGATAACCTCTGTTTTTGCTGGATCCACAGATATCCCCTCTTTTGAGATTATATGACCCAAAAATGAAACTTTTTGAAGCCAAAATTCACACTTGGTAAATTTGGCATAAAGCTTCTCCTTTCTCAGGGTCTTCAATATAATTCTCAAGTGATCTTCATGCTCTTCCTTGCTCTTTGAATAGACAAGAATATCGTCTATAAAGACTACCACAAATTGATCAAGATAGTCTCTAAAGACTCTATTCATTAGATCCATGAAGATAGCTGGGGCATTAGTAAGACCAAATGGCATCACTATAAATTCATAGTGTCCATACCTTGTACGGAAAGCCGTCTTTGGTATATCCTCCCTTTTGACCCTTAATTGATGATACCCTGAACGAAGATCAATCTTGGAAAAGTATTGAGCTCCGCGTAGTTGGTCAAATAAGTCATCAATGCGTGGGAGAGGATATTTGTTCTTGATAGTGATCTTGTTAAGTTCTCGATAATCAATGCAGAGTCTCATTGATCCATCTTTCTTCTTAACAAATATAACAGGTGCTCCCCACGGTGATGCACTTGGGCGTATGAATCCCTTATCAAGATTCTCTTGGAGTTGCTTCTTCAATTCCTGCAACTCAATTGGGGCCATTCTATAAGGTGTCTTTGAAATAGGCAAAGCACCCGGTACGAGTTCTATTGAAAACTCAACTTCACGATTTGGTGGAAGACCCGGCAATTCCTCCGGAAAGACATCATCAAACTCCCGTACAATGGGCATATTCTTAATCATGAGTTTCTCACCAACCATTTGAGATAAATAACCTTCATTTAGTGGAATCAATACCCATAAGATGGAAGAAATTTCCACTGGAAGGTTATGTTCATCCTTGCATTGATAGACGATCGTAGATTGATCTGGAATATGAAATGTGACTTCCCTTCTTTGGAAATCGATATGAGCTCCATGTAGAGAAAGCCAATCCATGCCAAGAATCACATCAAATTCCACTAAAGGAAGGATCACAAGATTTGCAGGAAGCACTTTCCCAAAAACTTTGATCGGAGAAGAATTATAAACTTCTGATGCGACTGTTGTGCCATTAGGTGTTGTCACAGCTAACTCAACATCTAATTGTTGAGTTAATACGGTGATACCCTTAGAAAATTTTTCAGAAATAAAAGAGTGGGTGGATCCAGAATCAAATAAAACATTTGCTACTTTAGAGTGGATGGTAAGTGTACCTTTCACCACATCGTTATCGTACTCCACATCGATGATAGAAATTGCATGTGACTTTCCTTTGTCTTTAGCCTTAAGAGTTTGTTGACGTCGACCATCATCATCAACCCTTGGATTTGGGCATTGATTGGCATAATGCCCCATCTCCTTGCACTTGAAACATTGAAGTGTAATAGGTTCATTCTATGTATCCCTTCCTTTGTTTGCGTCATTAGAAATCTTCTTCCCATTATCACGACATTCAAATGCCCGATGACCTTCTTTTCCACATTTAAAACATTTACTTGTCCCTTTAAGACAACTCCCTCCATGTTTCTTTCCACACTTTGAGCATAAGGAAAAGCTCATCTTCTTTTCTGTGTGCTCTTTAGATTTTTCTTTGAATTCCATCTTCCTCTTCTTATCAAACCCATGTGACTGATGGGTTACTCCAATCTCCATCTCAACTTTGAGAGCACATCGAACGATTTCCTCGTAGCTATTGAAGTCCCTTATGGCTAACGCCCTTCGAAGACTTGGTTTTAAGCCACTAAAGAATCGATCGATCTTACTCTCAGGTTGGATAATAATACCAGAAGCGTACCTTGCAAGTCTTGTAAAATTTGCTTCATAGGTACCAACAGATTCATCATCCCTTTGCTTCAGTTCAAGAAACTCTTTCTCCATCTTTGTTCGGAGAATACGAGGGAAGTACTTATTGAAAAATAAGTTCTTGAACTCGTCCCATTCCATAGACTCAATTTCATCCCTTTGCCTCGTATTCTTAACAAGATTCCACCATTGATCAGCATCTCCTTCCAAACGATACACTGCTAGGATGACTTTATCATGTTCAGAACATTGAAGAACTGAAAATATCTTTTTAGTAGTACTAATCCATTGTTCAGCAACTAATGGATCAGTAGACCCGCTGAAAGAAGGTGGACGCTGCCTCATGAAGGATTCAACAGAATGTTGCTCCCTCCTTTGCTCATTTGGAAATCCTGCATGATTCATAGCTTGAGAAAGTTGTGTGAGCATGGCTACAAGATTTTGCATTCCAGCTCCCATATCGTTTGGTTGCTCAGGGGGACAATCATTGCATTGCCCATCGCATTCCGCATTAACACAGTTCCTTCGGGTTCCAGCCATTGACTAAAACCAAGAAGAATAGTGTGAGCAACACTAATTATAATAGGAAACCACATAATTCAAGAATAAAATTTTCATGCTTAAGGTCTTATCCTAGGTTATTCAAGGCCATTTCTAAAACACTAAGATTGTGTTCTATGATTAGACTTATCCTTAGGGTTCTTACTAAGGCTTTCACATCCTAGTTTCCAAAGGTTGACTATACCTTTCCTCTGAAACCAACTACAACGACCCACACTTTACATACATTGTTAATACTTCAAAATTGAAGCACACTTATTACAACATATGACAAAACCACAAAGGACCGTATAGGTATAGTGTCTTTAGAAACTGGGAAACATAAACAACTGGTTCATAAATCTTCTACAGTGTCTCCCATTTATTTCATCATATCTAGGGTCCCTTTTAGCATATTCTACTTAATATCCATCCTCCTGACCTGGGGAAAAGAAAACATAAAAGGGTGAGCTCAAATGCTCAGCAAGGGCAAATAAAGGAAATAAAAATCATATCATATCTTTTTGAAAATCAAAACCTGCAAAAGAGATCATAATATCTTAACATGGAATAAATCATAGAAGTGAAAATGAGATCCCCATAATCATAACATAAAACTTGAAACTTTGTGGCATGCACACATAATCATGGAAAATCATTTCTTGTTAGTCATGACTCATTGCCAAGACTATCTTAGTGGACAAAGTCCCTTTCTGAACCGAGTTCACTCCTCGTTTCAGTCCTGTATCACTGAACCGAAATAACCTTCTGTTCCAGCCATGTCTATCTCATGAGATATAAAATCTTTACCCAATGCATTGGAGGGAGATATAGGTCCCACCCATCTTATAATGAATCCTTTCTTATGTGTGCCACATAATCATAAATCATACATCATCACATAACCCATGTAATAAAAATGGAATTCTTAAACAACATGACATCATAAAACAATTCATATAAGATAAAGGAATTCATAAAAATGTTTCCATCACAACATAATCAAATCCATGTAATAATAGGGATAGAAACAGAACACTTTTATTATCTTAGATGGAAAATAATTTTGATAAAATACTTGAACTTCATTCTTGAGGAAAATATCCTTTCTTCTTCAAAAACACTTTTACTTTCTTAACATGTCATACAATTTTAAACTAAAAGAAGTTGATTAAAAATAAACTTGAATACTTGTAAAGGAAGCTTCTTTGAAATAATGTTTTAAAAATCCATTCATGCCGTATAAGTTAAAAAAACATTCTTCGTACTTTTGTCGGAAAAGTCAAAATGTACCTCGTACGAAAAACGACAAAAGATTCCTTTCATACATATTACTAAAAACTCACCGAAGAGTAAAAATGGATTTAAACAATTGTAGGTGGATGGAAATAATATTACATATTGATGAAACATGGATGTGGATGATAAAATACACCCCAGTAAATACTTACGAATAAACAATCTCGGATAAAAATGAGATTGTGATATTTCCCTTACCTTAGGTCCGATTTGCTTTGTTTGTGTCCGAAGCTCCTGTATAATGGTTTAAATAATGTTATTGACTTATTCCAGAATCATACATATTGATATGATATCATATATGGTCATATTATTAGCTTCTTGTTAGTAATATTTCATTGTTACTTGTTACTCGGGTTCTTATGCGTGTTTTGTCGAATAAATTCTTATTCTTATCTTTAGGTTATAGATAATTAATTTACAGAATGGTATTAGTGTAGTATATACCATATTCATTCATTCAATTCATTTATATAATCATTATGAAATGAAGATCATGTAGAACGAGTCGCATCACATCGTGGAGACGGTATTCCGTACGTACCCACGAGTGATGATATCGTTCCTATGATCGTGGAATTGTATTGGAGTATATATATATTATTTCAGTATCAATATTACTTCATAATAATCATATATAGTTACTCATTACACCATTATACCCATCCTTGTAAGGTGATGGTGGAAAATAGATTACACCACGGCGTGGAGACGGTATTCCGTACGTACGCACGCGCGGTGATTTCATTTTTCCGTAGGATGGATAGAAGGTGAATTAGGGTTGTTTCATATTTATAATAACATATAAGTATGTAATTAATACTGATGTTATTACTTTATCATGAAACAACTAAAGAAGAAGAAGTTGAAGAAGAAAGAAATTGAAAAGATCGGTAATGGATATTACCTCTTCTTTGGAACGCCTCTTTGAATCCTCCACTTAAGGAACTAAGATTGGTCTTTGGAGAAGACCAGGACCTCTAGGATTAGTCTAGGGAAGTGGAGAGGAGAAAATGGCAGGGGTTGGCCGAGCTTGAGTGCTCAAATTGGTGTGAGGAGGAGGGGGAGGAGGTGCCCTTTTATAAGGGAGGAGAGGGGCACCTTAGGAATATCTCAAAATATTATTTTATATTAAAGTCAAAATCGGTTTATAATGGTTCCAAAGGGTCTTATTTCGAAGCTAAAGTGGGGATGGGTCTAAATCCTATCAACCAATAGGATTTAGACAAGTTTAGGGTATTATTTTAACCTTATCAATTAGATTTAACTCTAAGTTAATTAATTTAACTTTTACCGTGTCTTTTTGTTTTCTTTCACTATATGGTTAATACACTTACTATAATATGCCAAACGAACCCCAAATTGTTTATTATTAATATATATATCCTTATCTAAGTCATTTGGCCGAACCTTAGATTTTTAGGAATAAAATAACAATTAATAATATAATATTTGATTTAAAAACTATTTTGTGTCAATTTTGACACTATTTGATATATGATTTTTGTGAAAGTCATAACAGAATTATATGTTCGAACCAAGTTAATTAAATCAACACTAATATATCATAGTAACCTAGAAAATTAGTTGAATTCATAAAAAGTCTTAAATTACATTTATTTTGGTATTTATATTATCAATTATGTCAATATTTCATTAATAAGATAATTACTGCATCATCTTTGTGTCATAAATAAATTAAATTATTTGATGTCTAAAAATTACAAATAAAATATCAACATGTAGGAAATCTTTTTATCTTTCTAATGAATATTTAAAATTGAATTTATCTTATGTATAACCCCATATTAAAAATGAATTACTTATTAAACTTTGATTTTAACTATTTTAACCCTTCTTTAAATAAATTAATAATAAATGTCCTAATCTAATCCAAGTGGGCCTAAATGGTCATATTTTATTCCTAAGTTTGTTTTTGGTCGAATTACACTTGTCAAATAGAATTAGGACATGTGTTAGGGTAATATTAATATCATATTTACCCTTAGTTACCCTATTTACTATTAACCACGGTAAAAAAAGTAAAAAGTTACTATTCACCAAAAAATTATTTTTATCTCATTGAACCACATTTTACTTACTGATATCAACCGTGTCTGTCGGATTTTCGAAATTCCATTCACAGAAGCGGTAAAATTAAGTTTTATGCAAAATTCAGTTTTTAACCTACCACTTAGTGGTTTCACTATTCATCAAAAATTGAAAGTTTTCAGAAAAATACCAAAATTTCACCCTAGGCTAATTTCGATATTCTGAGTCCAAAAATGAAGTCCATTTTGAAAAATAAAATTTCAAAAAGTGGTTATTACTATTCATAATGGCTAGTTTTAATAGCATATTGTTGTTTAGTGAAACTCGGTATTGCGTACGACACAAGCTATCGAGGAAGGTCGCGATTGCGTGTAAAGCAAGCCAAGCAAGTGTTGTGTAGAAAAAGATTCCTTTGATGATTTATATAACATAAAAGTCTCGGGTGTTACACTTAGAGACAATATGGACATGAAATGAAATAATTCTTCCCCTCTAAGAGTCTCAATAAAGACTCACAAGTGATTCTCAGGGTCTTCATTGATTTTATAATATACCAGAATATCATCAATAAATACCAAAAAAATCATCAAGTTATTCCTTGAACACACTATTTATAAGATCCATAAAAACTGAGTTTTTATTAGTCAATCCAAATAGAATTACTGTAAATTCATAATGTCCATACCTTTTCTGAAAACCCATCTTTAGAATATATTCCTTCTTCACTCACAATTGATCATATCCATAACAAAGTTTAATCTTTGAAAAGAATTGAGCACCATGAATTTGATAAAATAAATCTTCAATGTAAATTAGAGGATACTTGTTCATTATTATAATACCATTGATCTCCCTATAATAAATACATAGCCTCATAAGTCTATCTTTCTTCTTAACAAAGAGAACATGGGCTCCCTATGGGGAAACACTAGGGCGAATAAATCTCTTTTAATCCAACTATTCAAGTTGTTTCTTCAACTCCACTAATTCCAATGTTTCCATTCTATTAGGAGTCTTTGATATTGGTCTTGCTTCAGAGATTAAATCAATAGAAAACTCAACTTCACACTTTGGGGATGTCCAGGTAAATCCATGGGAAAAAACATCAATGTACTCTTTATAATATGTACATAATAAATTTAAAGATTACATTCTCCATACGTAGATGTTATTTTCTCTTCATCCACAAGAATTTCATTCAATGAAGATACTAGGGTGGATCTAGATAAGAATCAGGTTGTGAAGTTTCTGCTTTAAATATAAGGGATTCTTCTTCTTCCCCACAAATCATAATTTCTTTCTCCTTGAAATTTTTTTTGACCTAATAATTTTAAATCAAATACATACCAAGTATTATATCAAATTCATTAATAGGTATGATGATGAGTTCAACAAATAGAGTTTATTTTTTAATAAAGCGGATTGACAGGCATATCTTTGTGGCAATGGGGATTCCATTATAAATTTTGACTGACAAAACCTTTGTTAAATCAAAAGGGAAATATCTAATTTTCTAATCAAACTGGAAATATATAAAAGAATTAAATGATACAAAATCAAATAAATCATTGGCTATGTTTGATGAGATGATTAAATTACTTACCACCACATCATTAAGAACTTCAACCTCATTAGTTATAATCGCATAAGCATGGCCTTTCCCTCTGGCCTTTTCTAGGGAAAATGTCCTTGATGCTTAAGATAGTAATTTGCATAATGTATCATTTATTTATAATTGCAGCATTGAACATTGATATCTTCTTTATCCTCCTTTCAATCACAAGTTTGGTGGCCTTTTTATCCACACTTGTAAAAAACTATGATTCCATTTAGGTAAGAACCAGGTTGTTTATTCCCATAATAACTATATGGTGGAATGACAGTTTTTCTCTTCTTTCCCTCATTTCCTTTTCTGGAGTGTTCAGAGGCCCTCTTCTTCTCTTTATTTCAGTTAAATTTATAATACTTATAGGATTACTTTTCTATCTTGGTATCACATGAGACTATATATTCATATGATGAGAAATATTATGAGATCATTTCCATTTAGAGGAATGGTTTTAACTCATCAAATAATTGATCAATCTAACTTCTTGGGATATGCATGTAGTGTGAGACATGCACTTACAACCATATGAATCTAGCTTCATACTTTGAAACATTCTCATACTCATTTTTCCTCAGACAGAAAAATTTTCTGGCCATATCTGCTCGTTATTCACGCGGAAAGTATTTTACTAAGAAAAGTTATTTGAATTCCCTCCATTCAATGTTTTTTATTTCTTCATTCGCCTTCATGTTTTGGATCAATGACCACAATTGATTGGAATATCTTGAGAGATGGTAAATTTCAATGATAACCTCCTCCATTTTGTTACTTTCGAATGCAAGAAATATCTTCTCTAAAGAACTTATCCATTGCTAAACTAAAAATATATTTTTAGTCCCATTGAATGTTGGAGGTTTTTGTCTCCTGAAATAGTATAACATTGTTCTTCCACATTGTGGATCAGGGTGCTCCATATGGGTAAGGTTATTGTTCATAACCCGAGTTAGTTGTCCCAATATTGTTATAATTTTTTCATAACCAGTTGTATCTCCAACTCCACTTTCATTATCTTTAATTGGAGGTAAATCCTTATAAGGATTACATGTATTGAGACGGTTTCCATTCCTTCTACTAGGCACAATTTATAAACAATGGAATACATTAGATGAGGTTATTAATCATAATTCAGAATTCCAAACTAGTAAATACATAATATAAATTGAAAAAAATACATATCTAATTTCATAATCATAAATATGGTTTCATTAGAGACATATTTAATAATAAATCTTTTATAACAATTTGTAAATAAAATGTGAATTATACAAACCATATCCCCCAAGAGTGTCAACCTAGGTTCATAGTGAGGCTCATTTTTGTGTACCAGGTTACCCCAAATCTGGCCCGGAACACCATATCAGAGTTATTACTCCACATAAATTTGTTCTATAACCACATACACTTATAGTATCTAGATAGGGATTTATTTTCTAGGAATAACCATATAATATCTACCTTACCAAAATTATAAGAAGTTACTCTATACTTATCCTCAAAGTCTATCTTAGGGTCATATTCTCTTATCTATGTTTTCTAAATCTATTTTCCTGGGTTTCTACTAAACTTACTCTAATACCAACTACAATGACCCTAACCCCATTTTCCCAGAGTCAGTGCCTTATTCTATTACATTAGTGAATTTTACAAGGACACACATATAGAAGGACCTAATAGTCTAGTAGTTTTGGAAAAACTATATATAAACATAATTTTTAAATAATACCATGAAATGAAAAACAATACAAAATCTCTTTTGGAAACATTCATATCCTTTAGATTATCCCTAAAAATCATCCATAATATACTTCTTCATATCCTGGAAAAAATAATGAATATGTAAGGGGCGAGCTGAAATTCTTAGTAATGGTAAATAATACAATGGAATCCATTGTAAATAAAATTTTAAGGCAGGGTATGAAATTTAATCAAAATCCATTTAAACATACTCTTGAGTATAATATGGAAAAAATAAATAAAATAATTCCATATAAACATTCCCAAGGTTATTCTACTATTATAATGATTAAATGTAATATCAGTAACTAATATCATAATGAGGGAATTCATAATTTTGGACATCGTAATCATACGGTCAAGGCCTCATGCCAAGACTATACATAAATGGGTAAGACATTAGTCAAAAAACAGTACTAGTTTTTCTCAAGAGAACTACTAATGCATCAAGGGGATATCATTAACTCATCCCCAACCCATAGCACTTTCAATAAATGGTCCCCAACCCATCACATACTATGTCCAATGCATTCCTCATCTAAAAAGGGTGAAACATTGCAAATATAAACATTCATATTAAAACTAGCACACGAAATGTTAATACATTAACTATAAACCAAGAATGGTATCAAAATATCACATCCATATTCAAACATATCATAAACCCTTAAATATAATATGGTAGATTCTATCATAATAAATCAACCTAAATTAAACATACATTCAAACACATGATGTTAACATTAATGAATATCATCTAATAAAATCATTAAAAACTTCGTTAGAGAAATATCCCTTTTTGTTGAAATTATTTTATAAAGAGGTGTATAAATTTAAGATAAAACATTTTTAGTGAAAATAATCTTCGAATATTGTAATAGAAGCTTCTCTCATTCTATATAATTTTAAAAAAACTCTTTCCTCCTTTTGTTGAAAAGGTCATAAAGTATCTCATTTAGAAAATGACATAACGATTCCCTACAAAACGTTTTATAAAAATTAAAACATGGGTAAAAATGACTTTAAAAAATTGTAAAAACTAATAAGAATATTTTGAATAGATTTCTAAGAAACATGGACATGGATAATAAATATTCCTCAGTAGATACTTATGTATAAACAATCTCAGATAATAATGAGATTGTAAAATTAACCCTTACCAAATAATTTCCTTTAGTTGAGGTTGTGCTAACCTTCTGTGTAATAGTTAAATAATGTTAGTAAACTATATTAGAAACATATAAATATTTATTATATAATATATTATCCTCTTATATCATTTTTCAATAACATTTTATTATTATCATTATTTTGGGTGTTAAGTGCTTCGTTTTCCTATGCAAGTTTTGGTATCTAAGTCCCGTTTCTTATGTATATGATATATTTTATTCATATGATAATTATATTAAGTTAATAAATATTATATTTAATAATATTATATATTTTTATAATCATTATTAAATGGTTAATGTGGAGAATGAATCACATCGCATCATAGAGGCGGTAGGTCGTACGTACACACAAGCAATGGTATAATTCCCTTAATAGTTAAACGCTGTGAAATTGGATGGTATGTGAATTATATAGAATAATTATCATGTCATATTAATTATTTATATCCACTATACTCATAAATATGACCAACTTAATAAATCAGTGATGAAAAAATTACACCACGGCGTGGAGATGGTAAGACGCACATACACACGCATGGTGATATTGTTTTTTATAAGTTGGATAAAAACAATAATATAGTTGTACCATAATCATAATAACATATCATTATATAGATGATATTTTAGTTATTACATTAGTATAGAATCAACATAGAAAGAGGAAGTAGAAGACTAAAATAAATTGAATTGAATTAGTAAAACAATTACCTCTTCTTTGGGGGACTTCCTTTGGATATCCTCTTAGGGACTATTGGTATGGTATTTTTGGAATACCATGACCTCATAAATCTAAATATTAATTTTTATAGTATAATTGGAAATAATTTGTTCAATTTATAAGTCTCAAGGTGGTGTGAAGAAGTGAGGAAGGAGGTGCCTTTTTATAGGAGATTGAAGGGACACTCTTGGAATCCTTTAAAATATTAAATAAATATAAATTTATTTTAGATTTTTAATAGATCCAAAGTAATTTATTTAGAATATAAAATTATTATGTGTCTTAATACTCTAAAAAAATTATTTTTATAAAAGTTTAGGTCACAAAATTAACCTGGTCTTTTGGATTTAACCCTTAGTTAAACCCTTTAACTCTTACCATGACAACATTGATTTTTATTATTTAGGGATAATATAGTAACAATAAAATGAAAAGATAACCCAAATTAGATAATTTATGAAATATTTATCCTTATTAAAATTATTTTTCTAAAATATATATTTTTATGAACTTTATATCAGTTAATAAAATATTATTTATTTTAAAGTGTCACTCATGTCAATTTTGATACTATTTATTATTTTTATTTTTCAAAATATTCTAACAACTTGATAACTTCAAAGTAACACTTTGAATATATATATAACATGTCTATGTTATCTAAAAATTTCATTTATGTCTTTAATTATTCAATATTATATTTTTTTTAATATTTTTAATATCATTTATTTGATATTTCCATTAATTGAATAATTACTACATCATTATTATACAAGCCATTAATTAACTTATTTCCTGTCCAAAAATTAAAAATAAATCATATTGATGAATATAAATTCATTTTATTTCCAATGAATATTTATAGTAGAATTTATCTTTTTTATAACTCTATATGAAAAATGATTTAGTTATTAAAATTATGAGTATGCAATTTTTAACTTATCTTTAAATAAAATTTAATAAAAGTTGTATTCCTAACCAAGTGGCATGAAAAGATCATAATTTTATCCTAAGGCTTATTTTGGTTGATAATAACTTATAAAATTAAATTAAAACAATTTTTAGGGTAATTTTTAAATATTATAATATTATTTTTACCTTTAATTACCCGATTTACCCTTAATCGTGGTAAATAAATAAAAATTTACTAAAGTTAATATTCACCAAAAAAATTAATTTGATCTTATTAGAATCTAAATATAATACTAATTACAACCATTTATATCTATTTTTTCAAATTCTACTCAGAGAGTGGAAAAATTAATTTTAATGCTAATGTGGTGAGAAGGCGGGTAAAAGTGACATTTAAAAGTTCAGTAAGTTTGTATATCTAATTTTAAATTAAAATGTTTCAAATGACCTAAATATGATTAATATATGTATTATTGATATATTTTCACTTTAAAAAAATTTAACATATAATAATTATTTAAATAAAAAATTCATTTTTTAACTACAATGTAGTATTTTTCATAATTCATCAAAAAATGAAACCTTTCAGAAAAATACAAAAAATTCACAATAAGATGATTTTCATATTAAAAATTCAAAAATTAAGTCTATTTCTAAAAATAAAATTTATAATTTTCATAATTTTTTAATACTATTCATAATCTCTTTTTAAACGGCAAGTTTGATAGATCATGGTGCGCTCGAACTCGATGTTTTTTGTAGTGAAAGGTATTGAATTTATTTAAAAAGAAATGTACCATGGAATCTCAGCGTGTTACCCAATCGAAAATAGTAAAATAAATAATTTGAAAATTAAACCGCTAATATCACAAAAAGAGCAACATAATTTATATGAATATACTAAAGAATACTCTGGAATCAATGATATGCATGAGGAACGAGATTAGAAAATGAAAAACTAGGCCTGTGAGTTGTTCCAAAGGGAAAAATATAAAAAAATAATCCCAAAATGGGTTTACCATAACAATATTAATAATTATTGTTGTATTATTATGAATAAAGAGATATGGTTATATGAGGGGTATGCTCAAATTTATCGAATAAATGTTAAAGATACATCCTCTAATGTGGAAAGTCATTTGAACATAAAATTATTCCTTGAAGTTACTATTTAAATAATATTAATTATATTCTAAATAGATTACAATTTTGTTATTAAATGAAGTATTAAATGAGTAAGTTTCTATAGATCTTCATGATGAATTTTAAAATTACAAAGATGACAAAAAGGTGTGTAGACTTTAGAAATATCTCTATAAATTTAAAAAAACTCTTAGAAATTTTTACTGTATATAGATTTTTTTTAATAAGTTATAATTTTAAATAGGGGTATATTAAATTTATGTTTGTAAAAATATCAATTGACATATTATAATATATTTATATGTTTTTATACCATATTTGAAGGATAAATTATTAAATATTTTAAATAGTTTTTTAACATGATGTAGAAGGAAGTTAAAATGTGGTTAATTGGTGAATTAATAAATTTATTAGGATAACAACTTTTGAAGTGGGAGAAAAGTATATTTATCTCATAACATGAGCATTCAGATGAATTATTGAAGTGATTCCATAAGGATTCTAAATATATAATAACCCCTATGTTACTACAAAAAAATCCAACCAAGGATGAACATGAATGATCAGTGAATGTTATAAAATATAATAAAATCATAAAAATATTATTATGACATTCAAAATAAATTACTAATATAGATTTTTTTTAAAACCCTATAGTAAGGTATCCATGTGATTCTATGAATAGAAACCTGATGAATATAAATATGACACTTTGATACAACAAATGAGTCATTGGTCATGACTTATTTTATGTGGATAACGATAAACAAAAGATTATGCTATTTATGAATATTAATTGGGTAGACTCTATGGGTAATAAAAAATCCACCTATGGGAATGAATTTTACATGGGTTGAAATTGTGTATCTGGAATTTATAATAAGTTATATAGTGTTTCTATTGGTATGGGTGATTTCATGTACTTTTTATAAATACATGATTATATGTAGTTATTATAAATAAACAATCAACAATATGATTTTAAAAAATGGGTATAATTTTTAATATATTATGTCATATCCATGATACTACTCCTTATGAGTTAACTGTAAGATAAAATGTATCTATTTAATCCTACCTCAAATCATTCATGGGGTGGAGAGTAGCACACGGTTATAAATAATAATTTATAGGAGGAATTAACCTTGTTATTTGATAACCTAATTCCATTATCCTATAATAATTCCCAACACTAAAAACTAAATATATGAAAATATCATTGATAAAATATATGATATGTCACACAACTAAAAAAATAAAACAACCTACAAAATAAAACAAAACCATGAAAATTATATTAATATGAATGATATGGAACAAAAAAAAGGAAACGAAGACTCTTCCAACTCCAGCTAATATCCCATACTCCAAAACTAGTAATACCCAACACCATCTCCAACATGGATGTAAAAAATAAAAATTTGATATACAAAAGTAGGGGTGAATATTCACTATATTTGATAGGTTACTAATCGGTCCCTCTCGTTTTTCATTGTAGATGAAGCTTATTAAATCCTCTATAAATGAAATGAAAAAAAAGATAATTCAGTTATCCTAATAGTAATTACACAGTTTTCCAAGTCTCGTTATAATCACACTACCTTGAAACACAACATATGATAAAATAAATTATCCATAAAATAATATAACATAAATGGCCTCTATAACTTTATTCCCAAGGAATCCACCTCTATAGGGAATACATCATCCCAAAGGGAATAAAATACACACACTTCCATGTGTACACACACACATGCATTACCAAACATATATATATATATCATAGTAATATTATATCCAAGGAGGGAATGAAACATCTCATATGAGTAACATGATAGGCCAATAAACAACCATCGAATAATACTTGGTGTGGGGTTTCACTTGGATTAAAATAAAGAATAGACATTGAATTTAATGTGATTTAACTCATGTGGTATTCGTGGAGTAACTAAAATCACAATTTATAAAATGATATGTTCACAATAAAAACAAAATATAAATATAAACACACACAAAATTTGTTAAGGGGATATAATATCTCATATGCGTAGCATGAGAGGTTGAAATAATCTTATCCAATACATCTTGGTGTTGTGTTTAACATTAAATAAAATACCAAATAGATGATAAATTCTATGCAATCTAAATCAATTAATTGTAATTTTTACGTTTCATACATTTATGTGAAAAAAATTCCTTTGAAGGGTTAATTAGATGAAGTAGGAACTCATGAATATTAACTTTAGATGGTTTGAATGGAAATGGTGTCATGTAAGAAATGAATCCTAGAATACAATAAGTTATAAATATCAGAAGATACATCATAATGACATAATTTCAAGTTACCCCTTGACTTGTAAATGAAGGTGGAGTGTGACGTGCCAAGTACTTATATAAAATTAATTCAAGGAAAATGTAATATTACTTCTAAATGATTCCCCACGAAAATTTATTAAAAATAGAACAACATAATATTAACTTTCAGTGATTGTTAAAGTAAAATCATAAGAGTTTTAGAATATGTACTTGTACCTTAAGTCGGGTATGAGGTTGAAAAAGTATTTAACCATGTGAAGGGATTCCTAAATAGACTGGAGAAATGTGGACTCACTCAAGAAAATATTTAAATATGGTGTTTACTAGTTGAATTTTCTAGACTCTACTAATTTTTACAGGAAGTATTTTTTGATTATATTAATATATTGTAATCATCTTTTATTTTCTTAATCAATGAAAATTATCCTTCCCCGTATGGAGTGAAAATCATGTATGAACCATATAAAAATGTATTATTCTTTTACCTTTTATTATTTCGATCATTTTCTTTGGGTAATTATTATTTTTCTAATTTTAAAGTTTGTATGTTGCAATGTTATAATTTAGGTGTGATTGTATTCTAAGTCATGGATACTATAGAATGGGATCACAATAGATATTTATTCCACTAAGAATATTATAATGGATATATTCTATGGGATTCATAGAATATGGTTATGATACTAACAAGTTATATGAAATATTTAGTTGTAGTTTCAAATGGTCACACCATCGTGAAAATGTTTTAGATATTTGTTTAGTATCATCATTATAAACTTTTACTTGGATGAGATTTTTCAGAAAGCAGTTCCTGATATCACTTTAGTGGTCTAGAATTTAGTGGGAGTTCAATAGTTTCTATATAAATGGGGTCATATTAGGGTATCACTACTAGAAATTTACCCTATACCCACAGTTTGAAACCATGGGTATAGGCTATACCTATGGTTTCAAGGAACCATTGGAAACTAAGGCATCAGTATAGCCTTGAGCTATACCCAAAATTTGAAATACCTATACCCATAGTTTCCAAACTGTGGTTATATGTGTATTCCACAGTTTCATTAACCTTATACCCATGGTTTTAAAACTGAAGATATAGATTTTAAAAAATTATTGGTTGTGGGTTTCGATCGTTGGACCACCTATTTATAGTTATATCACTTTAAAACTACCCCATATTCACTTATTGAAATATAAATATATATTTTCTTATATATATTTATCTAAATTGTTGATATAAGTATAAAAAAGTGTGAAAAAGTTTTCCCATGAATTTTTTTTGTCTTGTAGGATTTTTTCCCACTATTACGTGGGAAATCTATACACACAGTTTTAGAAATCTCTGGGTATAGGTCTTCAAAAAACCCCTATACCCATGGTTTTTTATAACCATGGGTATAGGTCTTAATAAAAACCCAATACCTATTGTTTTTGCAAAACCCTGGGTATAGGTCTTGAAAAAAAACCTCTACCCACGGTTTTCCAAAAAAGTGGGTATAGGTTCCCATACTATCCCTATGCCCATGGTTTTAGGAAAATCATGGTTATAGGGTCACTTTACATTAGATTATGGTCTAGGCAGAGATTTTTTATTACATATATTTTGGGTTCTAGTGAATGAATATATTGGATTTTCCACTATAGGAGGACCACAATCTTCCATTGATGAGTGATAAGCTAAATGCGATGAATAAGGAGGAGTAAGAGAGGTCAGGAAATAATGAATTGGGATTGATTTAGATTTTATTATATTACTAAATATATTATAATATCTATGAATTGAATATGGAATCATAACATATGAATACCCTCATAGACATGTATGAGAGGTCAACCATAATGAATAAGGTATTTCTTTAATGGATATTGTTCTGTATGATGATATCCAAAGGGAACCCAATGAAAGATCTTACCAATGAATTCAACAATATTCAATTTCAATTATATTTAGTGAAGGTGCACTTTGGATATATGTAGTGGGAATTGTTATTACTTACATAACTCTGTAAGTATTCAGATGTGATGGTCACCTAAGTTATAAACTGAAGTGTAAAGATGGGTCTGGTGTGTACGAATTCTAGAAACATGATATTGAATTAATAAAATTATTGGAAGGAAATTAGTGAATCTTTTAGAAATTAATATAGTTCATAGGTAAGGGGTAGTTCCATAGCATGTAAAGGTTAGAGAAAAAGGAAAGGAAGAAGAATTTGGAGCAAGAGTAACTAAGTGGAAGGTGTTCCTATGTGTTGGAATTGTGGGAAGAAAGGTCACATAAAGAAATATTTCAATAAGAAGAGAGTGAATTTTAGAAGATACGCTTCTAGGAGTGGATCTATGAATCATGTTTCATAAGATAAGATTGATTTAGTATTTATTACCACTATTTCACTTGAATCTTGTATTTCAGACTTTGGAGCATAATTTCACTCAATATCGAGGAGGGGGTATGAAGAATTTCACTTCCAATAGATATAGTAAGATTTTTCTTACTGATGATTCAGCTCTCAGGATTATAGAAAATGGTGAAATATCCATCTACAAATGTAATAGATGTATGGTGTATTTTAAGGGTGTGTGAAACATGTAGGGATTGAATAAGAACTTAATTTACATTATAAAGTAAGACGATGTTGGTTTTTGTACAACATTCTTATATAGAGCATATAAAATTTCATATAGATCCATGGAAGGACATACGGTTTTAAAAGATCATACTAAGTAATATAGAACATAACAGAGTCATATAGAGGATAAATAGAACACTTGTTGAAGATAAAAAGAGTATGATAATTCACATGGGTTTCCCTCATTATTTTTGGGGCATAAGAAGTAAATTTTGTGGTACACTTAATCAACAGGATTCCCTCTTCTCAATTGGGGTTGGAACTAAACATTCTATTACTTCATAAGGAATTTTTACATCACCCATATAAAATTATTTGATTCACTCTCCCATGTCTATGTTGATTCCAGGGATAAGAATAGGCTTTAAGTAAATCCTTGTGTCTATTACTTTATTGGGTAAAGAGAAAAGAGTTTGGTTAGTGAATCAGTGAAAACAACTTTTGAAATATGGTTACAAGTAGAATTGTTACCTTTATTACAGATATCTTATGGAAATATTAGAAAATATATAATAATTTTGGTTAGATAAAAGTATCATCAAAGGTTGAATTTCAACTGAATAGATGTACTAATTTTATGGATGTTCCATAGAATATAGGAATTACATCAGTACCAAAAATACCATACTATTCAGGATTCAAAATGAATGGAATTAAAGTTATGATGGTGCTTCAAAGGATGGATACACCAAAAATATCTATGACAAAAACATAATATAGTATAGTTTTAGAAGAAATAAAATTATAATATTAATCTTAGGATGTTTTAGTATCATAATGAGTTGATTTGTATTGGGTATTTTGTAGATATACTAGGTTAAGACACTGAGTGAAGAGGTAAGAGTGGGATATTCATTTCAAAATACTCATGGATGACGAATAGATCAAGAACATAGATGAGGAGAAAAAATTTTAAGAATCAAATTAGTAGGAGTTATCCATGATGGATGATATTGATTCTATCTATGTGTCATGAATGGGAGAGCTAATGGAAAGGAAATATGGGAAGAAATTTCTTCCAAACAAATGTGTGCATTGATTGAAGGAGGACATAGGTGGGATAAAAAGGAAAAGTAAATTAATAGTTTTAAAGGGGTTTAAACTAAGGTTAAGTGTGGATTTATCTAGGATCTTTTATTCAGTAGCTAAACAAACAACTCAATGGATGTTGCTATGTATGGCTTCCATGGTGGGATTTAATTGGAAAAAATAATACATTAAGATATAATTCTTTCATGGTGACATATATAAAGAAATCTACATGGAATAACTAACTGGTTTCATGGAGGATTAGAACTAGGACATTGTGTGTAATCTAAATTGGATCCAGTATAGGTCAAATCAATTTCTAAGGTAATAGAATTGGATCTTTAATGACTTTATGATGTATCAAAAGTACATTTTGAGGATATTTGACCATTAATATTATTGGAAGACATTATTTGTTGAGAGCTTCATCATTCTACTTCCCTATATTGATTATACTCTTATTATTATTATGGTAGAGTAAAAGTTCGATGAGCTGAAGATTGAATGGGATATATGTTTTGAGATAAAGGATCTTGGTATAGCTAAATGTATTATAGGGGTACATACTTTAAGGGACTAAACATCCATAACTTTATACATGAATCAGTTGTGTTACATCTAGAATGTGGTAATGGTGCTTGACATGAGTGAGGGGAAACCTATGACCATAACCCTATATATAAATTTCAAATTAAGATAGGATAAGGAACTATCAATGGAATCTAAGGTATATTACCTAGAAAATAATTCATATCCATCAGTAGTTGGAATCTAGGTGTATTCTACAGTTTGTACTCAATTTCACATTGTGTAAGTAGTGGGATTAGTTATAAGATACATGTTGAATCATGAAATAAAAAACAAGGGGGATGCGAATTGGATTCAACTATAATTATAGGGTTCTGAAATATTATCACTTTATTTCATAATATATGATTTATTGTGGGGGTTTGTTTACTCTAAATTTGGGGGATACTCAGACACTCGGAATATCGCCAGTAGTTATGTGTTATCTTTTGAAGGGATGGTTATGAAATAGATATTGAATCTTTAATAGATAGTTTCACTCTCAATGAATAAATCATGGTACATTTCCTTAAAAGAATCTAGGAAGAATATTATCTAGTTGAAGAGGATTTTTAAAGATCTGAAATGAATTCATGATGATGTGATACTATTTTGTGATTCACAAAGTCTGATTCACTTAGCAAAAAATATGGAATTTAATTCCAGAAAAAATCACATTCAACTAAAGTATCAATTTATCTAAATGTTTTTGGAGGATATAAAATAATATATGTGGATGATTGGAGGGGATAAAATACGGAAATTATATTGATGAAATTCATATTTTGGGATTTTCTAAGGTGGTGTTGTTTATTAGTTTGGTTGGGATGACCAGAGGCATAGTCAAGAGACAATACCTGTATAAAAGAATACTGAGAAGTTGAATAATACTTCTTACTTTGATGTAGGACTTAGTGGTTAATATTGTAGAATGATTCTCAAGTATAATATTATTATCTTTCAATCATGTGTGTGGAAAAAAATATGGCTAAAGGGATATTTAGATATAAGGATGAAATCTAAGGGATTATCATCCAATGGATCAAGTAGAATTGGTGGAATAAAAATAATGAATTCTAGAAGACTAGAAGTTACATAGATCGAAAGGTGAATTTGGAAGATTTAATTAGAATTTAACATTCAATATGGATTGAAGGTGTATTTTTATCCATAAATGAAATATGTGAAATTAACTCTAGTAAAACAAAATATTCCTTATGAAGGATTCCCTTAATGGTTTAATGATAAAGGGTAAACATAATAGTAACTAAAATGGAGTGTAAGTGTAAACTCACAAGAATTTTGGGATGTTCACATTATACTAACAATGGGGGTTTAGGTGGTGGGTGACTTTGAACAAGAAAAGGGATACCTACATAGATTGGAGTAATGTAAACTCACTCACATAAAAATCAAATAGGGGTGGAAACTGGTTTCACCATTTGGGATCAACTATATTAATTAGTATTTATTATTTGATTATATTTATCTTTTGTAATCTTATTTTATTTCCTTGATCAGAGAAAACTAGTTTTCTCCCTGTGTATTAGGACCCATATCTAAACCATGTAAAATTTTGTTTTTTTTCTTTTATTCTTCCATTCATTGTCTTTTGATAATTATTTTCTATTTTTATTAAAAAGTATTAAGTGGATAGTTATTTAGGTGTACTTTTATAATATTTTTTTAAGATAGCGTACAGTGGTTATTTGTTCCACCAAGTAAGTTCAAGTGGATATCTTCCATGGGATTTATAAAATACAGTTTTGATCCCAATAATTGAATAGTGAATGGAGAATAAAATATTAATTTACAATAAAATTATAAAATTTACAATTATATAATCATGAAAACAAATATTAGGTATCTTGTGTATCCACCTCTATTAAAACCCTAACCATTTTAATCAATAAACATCCCTTTATCACTTTTTGATTATTATAGATATTCATATAGTCCCTATAAATTCAACCATAATACTTATCTATTAGGTTACCACATCGTGTTTCCATATCAAGGGAATTTAAATACTCTAATAACATTATAATTATATATTTCAACATCAACTCACTAATACATTAATTTTTTAAAGTTAATGTAACAAAAAAATCCCATCTCACAACTCGTTCCATCATTTCATCAACACATTTCTTAGTCATTAGCATCATAATACAACATCTAAATAATATTCATCACTAAAAATTGTCTAAAGAATATTTCATCCAATTGAAATCATTGTAATAACACATGTAATTAAATATTTTGGAATATAATAGACAATTAACCATTTCCTCTCATTTCTATATGTCTCCCTAATATTAAATCAAAATATCAACATGAAATAATTAAAAAAATTATGATATCAAACCCACTTGGATAATTTTTAACCTATCATCTTAAATACATAAAAAATTAATTTTTCCACCCAAAAGTACTAAAAAATTATAAATCCACAAAAAAAATACAAAGAGTAAGAGTCTGAAATAACAACCTTAATTCATTATACAATATTTTTATCATCAATATCAAGACTCTATAGCCTAGATTTCGGTTCCTAGATAATATAAATTTGAGAAAATATCTTCTTAAGTTTATAATCACACCCCATAATGTATGGGAAGAATGCACATACTCCCTTAACCAAATAGTTAATTATGAATTATTTTCCACCTTAAAAATCCCAATACATAATTAGTTTTCAAGATCTCTCAAACCAAGTAACTATCATCAAACCTTTGTAAAAATTTCCCGCAACATTCATTTTTAATTCAAATACTTATAAACCTTGAACCTCTATAGAATATTTCTCATTTAGGATTTAACAATGTAACAAAAAATTTCTCTTAAGATCATCCAAATTATCATTTCACACTTTAAAATCACATGTCATGTGAAATATCACATAAAAATCACAATCTTAGTGAATGGAAATTTAAAATATCTTCATTATATACCCCTTAATACATTTTCAACCACTAAAATAAAATATTAATTTAAAATTTTGATAAATAAAACACCCTATAAATTTATTGCTATAAATAACACTATTTGTTTACAATAAAAATCTTGATAATGTTATATCAATTAAGAAATTAAATCTTTATCATATCTAAATAACTAAATAACATAAATGTTTTGAACTAACTTTAAATAATAAAAATTTATATGAGAATATAATTTTAAATTTCCCACTTTCAAACCAGTATGCCTCTATAGAACCAACACCATATGTATAACCAACCCACATAGTACCTTCTCACGATAGTCTTTGGTATTCATTAGACATTAATTAGCCTTACCAATAGAAATATTACTCAATTAAATTACAATAGAATCCTGATAATGGAAGATATAACTTATGAAAAACATCATGAAATCACTCCGACATGGGTGGAAGTGATAACTGTAGAGATTCAAAGATTAGCGTACAGTGAAATTACATTAATTTTGTGGAATACTTAATACATAACAAAAACAGACACTCAAGGACCGTAATAGTTTAGTGTCTTTGTAAACATAGAATATAATCATCTAAGATCTTCAACATCTCCCATAAATATCTTTCCCCCTTTTTTTCTTACATAATTTTTTTTTATATCCTAGGAAAAGAAAACATAAAAAGGGTGAGATCAAATGCTCAGTAAGGGTATTCATGGAGAAAATAAAATAAACCATATAAATTTGAACCTAGAAACATGAACATAATGTTTAAACATAAAAAAATTGAGTGGTGAATTAAATCTTGGCATTACGTAAGACAAAGATCATAAAGGAACATTAATCATGATAAAATAACATGGGAATAAAACATGTAATTTTTGAAAACCATTAAGCACAAGATATTATTTCCATAGTAGCCAAGAAATTGCTGCCAAGACCATCATAGTGGACAAAGTCCGTTACTGAATTGGGTTTACTTGTCGTTCCATCCCTGTATTACTGAACTGGATTTTACTTATTGTTCCATCCATGTCTATCTCATGAGATATAAATCTTTACCCAATTAATTGGAGGGTGATATAGGCCCCACTCATATCATATTTAAATAATTTTTATGTGTGCCACAAAGAAATCATAAATCATTCATCATAACCCAAAGAATAAAATGGGTTTCACAAACATCATCCCATCGTGATATAATCCATATAAAATAAATGGATATCATTTCATCATAATAAAAATAAAACCTTGTAAATAAAAGAGACATTATACTTGAAATATAAATATTCTAAATAATGTCATCTAAGATGGAAAATATTTTTCATAAAACAGTTGAAATGAATTCTTGAGGAAAATATCCTTTCTTCTTCAAAATCATTTTCTTTTCACTAAATGCCATGAAATTTTAAAAGAACAGGATTTTTGTTGAAAATAATCATGAAATAGTGTAGAGGAAGCTTCATGGAAAAAAGGAATTATGAAACCGTAAAAATCAATTCAGGCCGTATAAGTTAAAAAAACATTCTTCTCGTACTTTTTCCGGAAAAGTCAAAAAGTACCTTGTATGGTAAAAAAAAGATTCCTTCCATACCATCTGGTAAAAGTCAAAAAATGGTAAAAATGAATTTAAACATACATGGAATAATAGTAAACATTTTATGAAAACATTTTGAGAAAACGTGGAATGGATGATAAACATAACCCCAGTAAATACTTACGAATAAACAATCTCGGATAAGAACGAGATTGGAATAATTATCCCTTACCTTAGGTCCAATTTCTTCCGTACATGTCTAAAATTACTATTTACTGGGTTTAAACATATTATTAACTTGTAACAGAACCATAATAATATTTATTATATCGTAGATTATTCACTTATGACTTTATATTACCCATTCTTTTGTCAATTCCATGTTAAAGCAGAGTTTTGGGTAAAATCGTTTCATTTATCGTACGTGTTTGGACTTATTGTTCTTGATATTATTACTTATATCCTGATTTACTTAATTTAAGAATGTAAAACATGTTTTACATATAATATATATTCAGAATATATATATATATATATTATAGATCAATAAATCGAATGAAATACACTGTTCATGGAGACGATAGGCCGTACGTACGCATGAACACTGTTTTCGTTTCCTTATTGAATTGAATGAATTAAGTAAATGAAACATATATGTAAATAAATCCAGTATCATTATTATTTAATATCTTCCATGATTATTTATTATATATACTTTATTATCATTCTTGAATGGTTATCATGGAGAATGAATCTCATCGCATCGTGGAGACGGTAATCCGTACGTTCGCACGAGCGATAATATCGTTACCAAAATTATTGAATGGAATTGGAGTGAATGATATAATATCTCATAATAATTATGATGTTATAATAACCATATATATTTATTCTTTACACCATTATTCAAATCCAAGTAAGGTGGTGGTGGAAAAACAGATTACACCACGGCGTGGAGACGGTATTCTGTACGTACGCACGCGCAGTGATTTCGTTTTCCGTAGGATGGATAGAAGGTGAAATGGGGTTGTTTCATATTTATAATATAATATCAGTATATTATTGATACTTATTGTATTACTTTATAATTAAACAACTAAATAATAGGAAGTTGAAGAAGAATGAAACTTGAAAGAATCGGTAAAAGAGATCACCTCTTCTTCGACGCACCTCCTTTAAGCTTCCTCTTAAGGGACTAGAGTTGGTATTTTGAGAAGACCATAACCTCAATAATGTGACTAGGTAAGTTGAGAAGAGTAATGGGTAGGGTTTGGATGATATTGAAGGCTCAAATTTGTGTGAAGAAGAGAGGAAAGGGGTTCCCTTTTATAAGAGAGGAGAGGGGCACTTTTAGAAACCTCCAAAATATTAATTTATAATAAACTAAAACCCCACATAAAAACTTCCAAAGTGACTCAAATTAGGATATGATGTAATATTGTGTTTTAATAGCATCAAAAAATAAAATTTAGACATGTTTTGATTTTATTTTAAACCTTATCATTTTAATTTATCCTTATTTAATCTATTTATCTTTACTTGTGGTAATAATATTCTAATTTTTAAATTCTTATAAATACTTACTTATGTGTTTTGAATTTTCCATAATTAGATAAATTATTAAATTTATACCATATAATTTTAAATTTGTAATTTTTAAATATTTTTGTGATTTTTAAACAATTTAATAATATGTTATTTTTATAAAATATCAATAGTGTCAATTTTGACACTATTCAATTATTTGAATTTAAATAAAATACACATAGAAGATATATTTGAACAAAAATATTTAATAGATCCATAACATGTCATATTAATCTAAAAAATTCATGGACCACATTAATTTGTTCAGATAATATTTATTTTAATATTTTTAAAACCATTTATTTGGTATTTCTCTTAATGAAATAATTACTACAACATTTTTGTATAATTATTTAATATACTTATTTGTTTAATAAAAATTAAAAATAAAATACTATGATGAAGATAAATCTAGTAGATTTCATAATAATACTTTTATATGAATTTATCATCTTAAAATCAAAACATTTAAATTGTTATATTTATTAAATTATGAAGGTGACAACTTGGCATCATTTAGATTAAAATATTATAAATGTCATGATCTCTTTTATAAGGCTCAAAATGGTCCACAAGTCGACACTTGGATGTTTATGGTTTATATGTACACGACCAAGAAGTTTTTGTGAGGGTTTTGGGCATTTTATGGGTATTATTAGGTTAATAAAAACTATATTATTGATTTTTCACTAAATAAATAATTTTTGCATCATTAATGTATAATATATTAAGGTAATTATATATTAATTAAAAAATTCAAATAAATTACCATGATAAAGAAACACATTTTATCTTTCAAATGAGTATTTATAACTGAATTTATATTCTGTATAACCATGTATTAAAAATAATTTAATTATTAAAGTTTGAGTGCAGCATATTTCACATTCATTTAAATAAAATAAATTAAAGGTCTTAATCACATACAAGTGGGTTATTATAGATACAATTTCGACCCAAGTATATTTGAGGACGAAATATAATCATCCAATTATATTAAGACAAGGTTTAGGGTAATTTTACAATATTATTTTTACCCTTAATTACCTAATTTACCTTTAACTGTGGTAAATAAAATTTACTGTAGTAACTATTCATAATGCACAAAAATAAAAAGTATCATTTTTACATAATTTGTACCTAATGATTCTAATTATGGAATCCATTTTTCCAAATTCAAAACACATAATTTGTAGTATTTAATTAAAAATTAATCCTGCTGTTGAGAAAACGGGTTTTAAAAGTTAAAACGTTGCAAAAGATTGAAATGTTTTTACTTATGAATTCAGGGTAAAATTAATTCTAATTAATTAAATTATATTAGATGGTAAAAATATATTCTATTTATACTATAAATCAATTAAATATTATAATTTAACCATATAAATTATCTCGATGAAAAAAGTTGATTTTAATTAAAATTTAGCGTATTTTTACTATTCATCAAAATAAGAAACTTATCAGAAAAATATCAAAAAAATTTCCGAATTAAATTTTTATATCCTGATTCGAAAGAAGAATTTTATTTTGTCAAATAAAACTTATAAAAATTTCAAAAGCTATATTTAAAATGGGTGCGCCATCAAAAGGCGGCAAAACTACATATTTTTGAAAAATACTTATCTTACCAAAAAAATTTTTTTGTTCACATACCATGATCTAGAAAATGTGTAAGATGAATGATAATGTTATAAAATTTAAAATCTAGTTAATACTATTCATAAAAGCTAGTATATAATAATATGATAACAATATATCATTGTTTAGTAAAACTAAGTATTGCGTACAACACACATTATTGAGGATGGTTGCTCTTGCGTGCAACACAAGCCAAGAATAGTGTTGGCATATAATACAAGATAATACGATGTTTTATATAGAACAAGCTAATTTTGGTGTGTCATAAAACACAAGACCTCAATGAAATTAAACGATTATTTTTCATAAAATCTCGGGGTGTTACATTCTACCCCCCTAAAAATGAATTTCTCCCTAGAAATTCATTGGGGTTATAAATGGTTTACTAATTGATAGTTTCTTTCATCAAAACCCACATCATAATAAGGAATACTAAAATTTCATTTTAAAAAGGGGAGTTAGAATCATAACGGTCACCCAAAGTAACTCAACACTAGGTTTCCACATAGGACAACATTGGTGAAAACATGGACATGGAAGAGAAATCTAACCATAAACTTCTAATGAAGAGTGGTAGAGTACATGGCTATGAAAAATCCAACAATCACAAAGCCATAAATTTTTTATGATCTAAGGTTCCATCTGATTCATCAGATATGAGGTCACTAGGACTACTTTTTTGGTTTTCAAGATCATTTCCCTAATGTTGAATAATTTTGGAATTAAAATAAATACTTATATGATTTTGGTACAATCTCACTATTGTTTGTGCCTTGAACCATTTTCACTTCATCTATTAAAGAAATGAAGTTGAATTTGTCTTCCGTGAAGTGTTAGCAGATCATGAGATATAATGATAGGTCATTCCATCTGTCTCAAACATAAGGTTAGCAAAAGTTATATACATAAGTCCATCTTATGGTGAGATTAATCGTATATGGTTCCAAAAATGGACTTATACTTCATCTATCATACCGCTTAATAAAATAAAACTAATTTATACTAACCAGGGACTTCCTGTAGGCTAGTGGTAGGCGATAAAGGCATGTCGCACTTCGGTTGTGGGTTCGATTCCCACAACCCTGTCCGACGTGACAGGTTGTCTCCCATCCTACAGGTTATCTTTTTTCTAAAACTACACTATTATAACATTCCATAAATAATATCAAAAAAGGTTAAATCCTTAAACAATATTATCTTATTTCCAACATAATCAATTTCAAATCTTTAGTCTTATCCAAAATACTTCTATCTGAGCTCATAGTATAAAGAGAATGATTACTAGAAATGTCATCAACCAAACATGTGAATACCATCATTTATCCCCCACACATCATAAGATATATCTTGTTGGTCACATTCCAAACATGTGAATACATTAATCATGTATTCTCTTGAAACATGAATTACCATAGAATCTTTGTGAAAACATGAATACTATCAAAAGTCAATGCTTTCCACATACCAAAATCCCAAAATTTTTATATTCTCAAACCATGATATCACTTTTTCATTATATCAGTCATGAGCTCATTAATACTATCAAACATTGCATTTTCTCCTTACCCCTTCATTATGCTCATATCATCTTCTTTGCAAAAATATCTGAATAACCTTTCATGGTTACCATTACCATTCAACATATACTTTCAAAAAACATAAGTAAAAACAATAGTGTAGGAATCCTTAGCTGTTTCTTTATTCCATAGTACCATGAAATTACTTATACAACATTACTCTTGATAAACATGCAATCATTCCACTACCTTCTTAAACCATTGACTGGGCTTCATCATTTTATTCCTCAACACTTATTTCATCTCATATATCATTTGTAGTCTCTTCATCATCATCCATATAAATACTACCCATACGACCATGTTGATTCTCTTTATGAGATTTTCCCTTAGAGCATTGGTTTGCATAATTCCCATACATTCCACATTTAAAACATTTTACCATTATTGATGTGTTAACAATACCATTATCCTTGTACATTGTGTTAACTAAACCTTTTCCTTTGCAATTACTGGATTTGTGTCCTTCTTTTCCACACCCAATGCATATTCCAGTTCCTTTGAAACATTTTCCTTGATTCCTCTTCACACATTATTTACATGAGAGAAATTGTACTTTATTTCCTCTATGATTGTCAAGAAACTCCATCTTTCTCTTATTAGACGAGTCCGGAAACTTACCAAAGTTTAGATTATTGATCATGTTATGAGATTTATGATTAGGCATAATAACGATGATTCGCCTTCAAAATCTTGTTTCATTTGGTTTCTCATGAAGAATATCATTCCATTGTCCATCATATTCTTCATTAACATGAATCTTCCTGTTTCCAGCCATTTTCTAAAACCCAAAAAAAGAATAGTGTGAGAGGCAAAAATCATATAAGGAAAACAACATAATAAAGGGGGAGTACCTTCAATATCTAACATCTTAGGTTTTATCCTAGGTTATTCATGATATTTATCCTAATTCTAGGATTGTAACTTACACTTATACTTGACCTTAGGGACATCCCAAGAAATACTTTAGAAATATCTCTAGGGATATCACTAAAGTTTTCGCATCATAGTTACCAAAGGTTAACTAAACCTTTGCTCTATTGGAGACTATAGAGACCCAAATCTTGACATGCATGGACATTACATTACTTTTGCAGAATACTTAATACATAACAAAAACAGACACTCAAGGACCATAATAGTTTAGTGTCTTTGGAAACTTGGAACACAATCTTTTAAGATCTTCAACATCTCCCATAAAGATCTTTCCCCCTTTTTTTCATACCTAAAACCTTTCTTTATATCCTAGGAAAAGAAAACATAAAAAGGGTGAGCTCAAATGCTCAGTAAGGGTAAACATGGATAAAATAAAATAAACCATATACATTTGAACTTAAAAACACGAACATAATGTTCAAACATCAAAATCATGAGTGGTGAAATAAATCATGGCAGTACGTAAGACATAGATCATAAAGGAACATTAATCATGATAAAATAACATGGTAATAAAACATGTAATTGTGGAAAGCCATTAATCACATGATATTATTTCCATAGTAGCCAAGGCATTACTGTTAAGACCATCATAGTGGACAAAGTCCATTACTGAACCGGGTTTACTTGCTGTTCCAATCCTATATTACTGAACCAGATTTTACTTGTTGTTCCAGCCATGTCTTTATCATGAGATATAAATCTTTACCCAATTAATTAAAGTGAGATATAGGTACCACCCATCTCATATTGAAATCATTCTTATGTGTTCCACAAAAGAATCATAAATCATTCATCATAACCCAAAAATAAAATGGGTTTCATAAACATCATCCCATCATGACATAATCCATATAAAAGAAATGGATATAATTTCATCATAATAAAAATAAAACCATGTAAATAATAGAGACATTATACTTGAATCATAAAAATTATAAATAAAGTCATCTAAGATGGAAAATAGTTTTGATAAAACACTTAAAATGAATTCTTGAGGAAAATATCCGTTCTTCTTCAAAATCATTTTCTTTTCACAAAATTCCATGAAATTTTAAAAGAACAGGATTTTTGTTTAAAATAATCATGAAATCTTGTAGAGGATGCTTAATTGAAATAAGGCATTATGAAACCTTAAAAATCTGTTTGTGCTGTATAAGTTAAAAAAAATTCTTCTCATACTTCTGCTGGAAAAGTCAAAAAGTACCTCGTATTGTAAAAAAAAGAAAAATTCCTTCCATACCATGTTGTAAAAGTAAAAAAGGGTAAAAATGACTTTAAAAATACATGGAATAATACTAAACATTTTATGAAAACATTTTGAGAAAACATGGACATGGATGATAAACATAACCCCAGTAAATACTTATGAATAAACAATCCCGGATAATAACGAGATTGGAATAATTATCCATTACCTTAGGTACAATTTCTTCCGTACATGTACGAAACTCCTGTATAGTAGGTTTAAACATATTATTTACCTGTAAAACAACCATAATAATATTTATGATATCATATATGATTCACTTATGACTTTATATTTCCCGTTATTTTATCAATTCAATGTTAAAACAATGTTTTGGGTAAAATCGTTTAATTTATCGTACCTGTTTGGAATTTTTATTCTTCATATTATTACTTATATAATGATTTACATAATTCTAGAATGTAAAAAATGGTTTACATATAATATATATTCAGCATATAAATATATATGATATGCCGATAAATGGAATGAAATACACCGTTCCTGGAGACGGTAGGTCGTACGTACACATGAACGCTGTTTTCATTTCCTTGTTAAATTGAATGGAATTAAGTAAATGAAACATATATGTAAATAAATAAAGTATAATTATTATGTCATATATTTCATGATTATTTATTATATATACTTTATAATCATTCTTGAATGGTTATCATGGATAGTGAATCTCATCGCGTCGTGGAGACGGTAATATGTACATATGCACAAGCGATGATATCATTCCCATAATTATTGAATGGAATTAGAGTGGATGATATAATATCTCAGAATCCTTATGATGTTATAATAACCATATATAGTTATTCTTTATACCATTATACCCATCCAAGTAAGGTGGTGGTGGAAAAATAGATTACACCACGGTGTGGAGGCGGTATTCCATACGTACGCACGCTCGGTGATTTCATTTTCCGTTGGATGGATAGAAGGTGAAATGGGGTTGTTTTATATTTATAATATCATATAAATATATTAGTGATACTGATTTTATTAAATTATAATTAAACAACAAAATAACAGGAAGTTGGAGAAGAAAGAAACTTGAAAGAATCAGTAGATGATATTACCTCTTCTTCAACGCACCTCTTTTAGGATTCCTCTTAAGGGATTAGAGTTGCTCTTTCGAGAAGACCAGAACCTCAAGAATGTGACTAGGGAAGTTTAAAAGATTAATTGGTAGGGTTTTTATGATATTTAAGGCTCAAATTTGTGTGAAGAGGAGAGGGAAGGGGTTCTCTTTTATAAGAGAGGAGAGGGGCACTTTTGGAAACCTCCAAATATTAATTTATAATAAACTCAAACCCCACTTAAAAACATCCAAAGTGACTAAAATTCAGATATAAGGTAATATAAAGTTTTAATATCATCAAGAATTCAAATTTATACATTTTTTGATTTTATTTTATACCTTATCATTTTAATTTATCCTTATTTAATCTATTTAATTTTATTTGTGGTAATAATATTCTAATTTTTAAATTGTTATAAATACTTACTTATGTGTTTTGAATTTTCCATAATTAGATAAATTATTAAATTCTCGAAAATATTATTTTAAATTTGTAAATTTTAAATATTTTTGTGGTTTTTAAACAATTTAATAATATGTTATTTTTATAAAATATCAATAGTGTCAATTTTGACACTATTCAATTATTGGAATTTAATATAATTATTTGTTGCATAAAAATTAAAACTAAAATACTATGATGAATAAAAATATAATATAATTCATAAGAATACTTTTATTCAAATTTATCATCTTAAAATAACATCATTTAAATTGTTATATTTATTAAATTATGAAGGTGACAACTTTCACATCATTTAGATTAAAATATTATAAATTTCATAATCAGTTTTATAAGGCTCCAAATGGTCCCCAAGTCGACCCTTGGATGTTTATGGTTGATATTTACAATACCAATAAGTTTTGGTCAGGTTTCTGAGAATTTTATGGGTATTATTAGGTTAATAAAAAAACTATATTATTGATTTTTCACTAAATAAATAATTTTTGCATCATTAATGTATAAGCTATTAAGGAAATTATATATTACTTAAAAATTTTACAAATAAATTACCATGATAAAGAAAAACATTTTAGCTTTAAAGTTAGTATTTATAACTGCATTTATATTTTGTATAACCTTATATTAAAAATAATTTAATTATTAAAGTTTGAGTGTGACATGGTTCTCTTTCATTTAAATAAAATAAATTAAAGGTCTTAATCACATACAAGTGGGTTCTAATAGATGACATTTCGACCCTAGTATATTTTTGGACGAAATATAATCATCCAATTATATTAATACAAGTGTTAGGATAATTTTATAATATTATTTTTACCCTTAATTGTTTAATTTACCTTTAACTGTGGTAAATAAAATTTACCATAGTTACTATTCATAATGCACAAAAATAAAATGTATCCTATTGACATAATTTGGAAAAAATGATTCCAAATATGGAATCCATTTTTCCAAATTCAAAACACAGAAGTTGCAGTAATTAATTTAAAATCAATCCCGCTGTTGAGAAAATGGGTTTTAAAAGTTAAAACGTTGCAAAAGATTGAAATGTTTTTACTTAGGAATTCAGTGTAAAATTAATGCTAATGACTTAAATTATATTAAATCGTAAAAATATATTCTATTTATACTTTAAAACCATTCAATATTATAATCTAACCATATAAATTATCACGATGAAAAAATTTGTTTTTTGTTTAAATTCAGCGTATTTTTACTATTCATCAAAATAAGAAACTTATCAGAAAAATATCAAAAAAAATTCCAAAGAAAATTTTTATATCCTTATTCCAAATAATAATTTTATTTTTTCTTATTGAACTTATAAACATTTCAAAAACTATATTTAAAATGGGTGCGCCATCAAAAGGCGGCAAAACTTCATTTTTTGAAAAATACTTATCTTACCCGAAAAATTTATTTTCTTCACATACCATGATCTAGAAGATATATAAGAAGAATGGTAATGTTATAAAATTCAAAATTTAGTTAATACTATTCATAACGTCTATTTAATAATAATATTATAACAATATATCTTTGTTTAGTGAAACTAAGTATTGCGGATAACACACGCTATTGAGGAAGGTTTCTCTTGCGTGCAACACAAGCCAAGAATGGTGTTGGCATATAATACAAGAAAATACGGTGTTGTGTATAGCACAAGATAATTTTGGTGTGGCGTACAACACAAGACATCAATTAAATTAAAATAATATTTCTCATAAAATCTCGGGGTGTTACAATAACTAATATGCCACTTCCCTAATACATTCCATCACCTCAAAGCATCCAATAAACTATAGAGATAACTTACTAACTTTACAAAAATTGTAATGTTTATGACTGGGTAAATTCATTATGAACACATGGTCACCAATATCAATCTCCATTGTCATACCCATATAATCAACATATGATTTAATTAGGCTATGTATTATCAATATTCTCTCTCAAATAAACTAAAAATTTATATATCATATCCTACACTAACTTTTGTCCAATGATCATTGATTTACCAAGATCTGTATAATATACATTTTTTCAACATGGTTGTCCACAAAATTCCTTGAATGGTTTCATTATAATTTATGATTAATAACTATTATTACAAGAAAACTAAACATGTGGTAAAAAATAGACAAAGATATATTAAAATATAATTTATAGGATTTAAAAATATCCTCCAAAATATGAAACATCCACTCAATTTGATCATCAATTTTTTTAAGGAATGTGTTTCTAGATCATGACTAGGTGCTAAAATAATTTTTTAATACACTCTATATATTGGATGTAAATAGAGGGACATAATATAAAATGATCATCCTTGAAACCCTATGAATCTTCACTACATTTTCTACATAATATCTCATCAAAGCATTCAATAATCTTGATTTATTAATAAAAAATAAATGACATGACTTCATGAATGATAAATAATAACCTAGATACCATCATAACCTATCAATGTATACGTTAACCCTATCAAAAAATCAATGGAGTTCTCCTTCCACTTACATTGTTAATTATTTAAGGGCTGAAACAAACCTATCAGATCCGGATTATCACCTTTCTCTTACTATTATAAAATATATCAAGATACAAAATTTACGACTTATTTAATTATCCCAAAACAATAAAATCACTTCTTTAAAAATAATATATCTTCATAATTTATAGATACACCACTAAATAGAGGTTATGAAACTCAGAAAAAAAAAATTATTTATACATTTTATGAGGGATATATATTTTGAAAAAAACAAGATGTTCCTTATTCACCATACATCCAATAGAAGTGTCTTTGTTCACTATCAGGTCTCTTCACACCACAATTTTAAGGTCTTCTAGTTAAAATCATCCACCTATTGAAGCAAAGGATCATTTACTATCATATGATACAAGAAACCTTCACCACCAATTTCATCCATGATAAAATGAAAATGCATAAAATAATTAATCATCTTAAATTAATCACTAGTTTCTCAAGAACCATCACTATAGTTATTCTTACTTGAATAATTAGCCATCAAATTTCATTTCTTGGGATTATATGTCTTCTGAAAATAATAATATTTAAGGAACTCTACCCAAATCCAATAATGTAGATTCAAATATAATTATGAAAAGATAAAATGAAAACTTATATGGTCTATGAATTCTACAGATAATTCTTTTGGAAGGTAATGTATTTTTAGTTTCAAAGTAGACACTATAGCCACAATATTAAGGTCACACGGAGCATAGTTAAGCTCATGAGGTCATAATTTTATGGATGTATATGATCTGATCTCCCTATTTTGAATTAAAATACAAATTCAAATATCAAGAGAATAACTAAAATGAACTTAAAAAATAATTAATTATTTAGGTAAAAAAATATTAGAAGAATTATTTAGTTTCTCCTTCAAAAGATCAAAAAGATATTTTGAACTTCTCTAACAATAAAAAAGAAAGATCTTTATTTTTTAGAGCTGTAAAAGTAATTGAAATAATATAAAATATAAACATAAATATCCTATAAAAACATATTAAACCAATAAAATATATATTTATAACTTTAACAAATATTATTGTTATTATATGGTCTGAGGTGTTACAAAGAAACAATAAACATGAACGCACCGAAGAACTAGCTAGGTCAAACCTCACACCTCCACAAAAGTGATATTCCACAAACAATATATCCCATTATTATAATTTTTTATTGGTTTATAAGACCAATTTAGATGGAGGGGCCCAAATATCCAACTTATGAGGATACTTGAGCATCTTATGGCCTTTATGGCCTTGAAATATATCATAAAGACCCATATTGGTGTATAGTACTACTACTATAATACCTTTCATACTAATTTGATAAGGTGATACAGTACCAAGCTAGTACAATACCATAAAAATTATCTAATGTATTCGGAGGTACTCTCTTAGAAAAAACTTGCTCAATCTTTGATGGATCTATAGATATACCTCATTGAGAAAAAATATGGCCAATAAAATGTCTCTCAGATCCAAAAAAAATCACTCTAATGTATTATTATACAATTAATGATGACGAAGAAGCTCTAATACAATCCTAAAATACTTTACATGGTCCTACATTAATTTTTAATAAACCAAAATTCCATCAATAAATTCCATACAAAAAATTTAGATATGGATGAAACATCTAGTAGATCAACCCCATAAACACGTCTGGTGAATTTGTAACTCTAAATTGATTAACTATAAACTTTAAATAATCATATTGATATTGGAATGTTATCTTAAGAATGTCATTTTCCTTTATTATCATCTGATGATACCATGATTGAAAATATATCTTGGAAAAGTAGCTAAATCCCTTAAACTAGTCAAATATTTCATAAATACTTGGTAAATAAAATTATTTCTATACCAATATCGATTTAGTTGAAAATAAAAAATGTACAACTTCAATATATAATCATAAAACATATAAAATCAAACTATATCTTCCCATGGTGACCTTCTAGACTAAATGAAAATTTTCTATAAAAAATCTTGAATTTGAACTCCTAACTCTCAAAGATCTATAATCATTATATATTAGGCTATCATGAGGATTGTATAAAAATTAGAATTTAATTACATACCAAATTAAATATCATGATTATTTAAAATAATAATAACCTTCTCAAGAAGAATGTCAATAAATTATTCCACAAACGTTATAAATACCTCCATTTGGGCCTCTTTTATAAATATAATGAAATTAGAAATCTAAACTATGATAGTATCCACATAATTATGATCCATATGATAATACCATTCACCAAAAAATATCGCACGGTGTTTTTACTTGTCAATACAAATAACTCAACAATCATAGAAATTGATGCTGGATTGTATAGATTAAAACTAATATACACCATGAATAACATTATATAGTTATATATATAAAAGACCAATTATTTATTTTATTAGTATTTCTTTATTACCATTTCATAATATGGTCATGATTCTCTAAACCTAGACCTACCTTTAATGGGAATATATAAAACCAGTGGTCAATGAATTATCTCAACTTTGAGTCCTAACCCCTAAATTAATAAAGGATTGATATTTGATTGGAAATAACCAATATCTATTAGTACATAAGCCAATGTATAATAAATTCATATAGTACATTGAATGACCTTTGGTCCCTATATGGTAGGTAACTCCATCACATGAAGCTTCCCAAATCTATCTCTTATACCTCATTACTTCTGATGAATACTACAACCTCTATCTCTCTCTACTTGACCTCCCTATTAGTGATTAATATACCATGACTATTATCTAATGGAAAAACCATACAATGATAATCATAATTATATTTAATATTATTGTAGTTGTTATTATCAACAAGGTAAATCTTGACGATTTGTAAACTAAAATTATCATGGTTTATCTACTATCATACCACCTGACCCTCATTAACCACTCTGATAGGGAGGGAATGGAAACATTAAATGTATTTGGAAACTAAAAAGATAAAATATGATATATAAATTCCTCATAAAGTTATGTAACTACCAGTTCTAGAGAAACTACACATTTTCTGTTGTTCAGATTCGTACATACATCACAAACTCAGCTACCCAAAATAGAAAGATATCTTATCCACATTTCCACTTTATGTATAACTTTAATGATATCCATTATAAACCAATTATGTTCTTGTGAAGTTATTCTCCTTTACTTAATCATTTTTTCTTTCCTTTTAATTTTTCATTAGGGTAAAGGGGATACCTTTTCTTTGTATCTCCAAGTGAAAGGATCTCTCAAAAATGATTCTCCCTAACTCCATGTCTATAGAAGTTTAGTTTATAATGAAGAAAATTCATAAACATGCCTCAAAATTATTTTATTAAAAATATTCTCCAAAATAACTAAAAAATTATTTCATGAAAATTAATCATTTTTAAATCACTGAGAAAAATAATTCATCATCGTATACCTGCTCACAATAATAAAATAACAAATAATAGTATCTAATGATCATTATTTGTTCAAATAAATTGAAAAATGATCACACAACTCACCTAAACAATGATCAATATGATGGATAAAAATAGACACATCATACTTTGGAATATTCTTCTACAAGAATTTATGTATCATTATCTTCCAAATTTCACCATCTTCTAGATCAATTCTTCAATTAATTTTCATAAGATCTTGTTTTTAATCCTCTTTCAAAACAATATTGGGACATTATGAAAATGATAAATTTATTAACAATAAAATAAGTTCCAATACTATTTATATAGAAATGTTTAAACTTCAATAAAAAAATTAGGACTTTTACATCAATAAAAATCAATTCGACATTTACAATCATTATAGAATAGCATTACATGATGCATGAACCCCATAATGGAAAAGAAAACATATTGTTAATACACTTTATCTAAGTATCACAAGGGATATTTTTATCTAGGTAATGTTTCCGTGGAATACTAAACTTCCTAAGTTCAAATAGTATAGTTTTATTATAAAAACGATGCAATTATTATCTATTATTACTATAATATACATCTTAAACCTTGCTTTGATATCATTATTCCATGGTTTGGGTCTCCAAAGACTCCTCTTGAGCAAGCACAATGATCATGAATATCCTCAAAAACACACATATAGAAAGCTAAGGGGTGAAAACTAGAAAAAATGATATAAATATCACTTTATGGGAGACATTCTGCATTTTACTTAATAACCCACACTAAAACATCCCATAATAATTCCCAAAACCATAAAAAGCTATATAAAAACAAAACTAATCAAATTCATAACTTCTCACATAACTAATAAAATAAAACAATATATGAAATAAACAAATACCATGAAAAATAAGCCTATACATGCCCAATATGAAATGAAAGAAAAAAAAATATGTACTCCTTCAAATCAAACCAATGTCACATGATCCAAACTAGTAAGGCCCAACACTACCTACAACACATTACTTGAAATCATAATATGAAATATATAATTAGAGTGAATATATAATATACTTAGTAGGTTCCTCATCCTAAACTCTTATATGCTGATGTGGATTAATCCTAAGAGAGTTTTTCTGAATGAAATAGAAAAACAATAAAATCCATACATCAGAATGATAAGTACACAATTTCCCAAGTCTCTACATAATCACACTTCCATAAAACACAACATATAAAATAATACAACTTCTATAAAATTAGATATCATAAATTCCCCCTAACCAACTTCCAACTGAATCTTTCTATATTAGGAGAAAATCATCCCTAATGTAATATAACATTTTCAAAGGGAATAAAATATACTATATGGGTGATATGATAGTTCAATAGATGATTATCCAGAAAAAAATAGGTGTCGTGTTTAACCTAGAATCCAATACAACATGAATGTTGAATATTTTGTTGTCCAAGTGGTGTCCATGTAGTGAATATAGAATATGAAATCAACCACCACTAAAATAAAAAATTATATAATGATATACCCACAATAAAAACATCTTATCATATTAACTCTCTTCTTCCATCAAAACCCTAACAATTTTGATCAATAATATTTCATTTATCTCTAGATTTTTATCAAAAAAATTCATACATTTTTTATAAATCCCACCATAAGGTTTCACAAATCAAGTTACTGCATCAAGATTATAAATCCAAGGATTTAAAATACTATAATAAAATTATAATTATCTATCACAACATCCAATCACCGATCTATTTTCTGTCAAGTTCCACAACCAAATTATTCCATCTCAAAAAACGTTCCATATTTTCATCAAAACTTCTATTTTCATCACCTTCAGAGTACAACATTTAGATAATTTCAAAACATTATAAATTTATTAAAGAATACCACATCTACGTCACCTATTCAGAATATCATATACGATTAAATCCATCAGAAAAAACATACAATTAACCACTTCCTCTAATATTAAATTGTCTACAAAATAATAATTTAAAATATCAATTAAAAATAAACAACATAAATTGTGATATCACACCACTTGAATAATTTTTATTCCATCATTTTAACTATATAATAATTTATCCATCCACCCATAAGAACTAAATTATGATAAATTGAAAAAAAATATTTTTAAAAATAATAAGATTCATGAATCACTTAACTCAATTCATTATTCAGGATTAGTTTTTTCAAAATAAAGATCCACTAACATGGATTTTCATATCTCCATAATCAAAATAAAATAAAAAATAATATTAAACACATAATCACATCCTATAGATAAATTTTTCATATCCCATCATTGTAAATATAATCCACTAGAACATGAATTTTTAATAGATATAGGAAGTATCATAATTAAGAAAGTATATATATATATATATTACCTTCAATACAGCCACAATCGGATCATATAACATCAAGAATCCATTAATACTTCCAAGATATATTCAAATAATATTCCATGGAATCCCAAAATATCATAGTAGGAATTTAGGGTAGGTTAAGGGTGTTAAATAATCATTTTAGGTGGTCAAAATCCAAAATGTTTAACATAATCCCACATGCATGGTTAATTTTCTAGTCTCCCAAACCACACATCTAACCATGTGGATAATTGTACCACCTACTCTCACTTGAAATACATAATTCATGGTCTTGAATAACCATTTAGCTAACTATAGTCTATTTTTTCCTCTGAAATCACAGTGCATGATTAGTTATTATAGTATTACTAAATATACAACTAACCATGAAAACTTTATAAAAACATCTCCCTAATTATATTACTAATTTATATTTTCACCAAACATGAGCCCCATGGTAAAACCCTCATTTTGAATCAAATTATTTAGTAAAAATAACTTTTGAATCATTTATTTTTTTAATTCATGCTTTCAAATACCACAAACTATGAATTAAAACTTAAAACCTCAATGAAAATTAATAGAATTTTTAGATCTCTATACAATATAAATTCCTTATGATAGATGTATTAAAATTATAATGGCCTAGATATTTTGATTATATTATTGATTTAATTTATTATGTTCTTAAATTTATTTTGAGTATATTATTGATATGGTTATGGTGGGTTCAAGTGAATGGAGATAAATTTACAGGGTTTTGTGATGGACCTTGTTTGATTTATCTAAGAAGGCTTCACTAGGTACCAAGTTTAGGTTATCACGTATCTAGTATGGGTGGAAGTATTGGTTATTAAATGGTATTCCATTAGGTGCCATATGGTTATGTAAAAAGTTATCAGTCACATGTTGAGTTCTTTTTTAAAGATAATAATTTTCTTCATTATGTTTTCATTATATTTAGCCTTAAATTCAGGTTATTCTCATTTTAGAAGTTATTTTGATGGATTTTATTGGAACTAATTTCTTTTATTATTCTTATAACATAAAATAGTAGTTTCTACTTCATTTTAATTTTGATTCATGGTCCATTACTATTGATTCCTTTTTCTTAGTTAGGTCTTGAAGAACCATATCTTTTTTTATGAAGGTTGTGATATTTTCTCACTTTCATATTCTAATTCACTCACTTTAGCTTTATTTTGGGGATTTCAATGGCTCCTAAAGTTATTATATGAGATGCGGCCTTATTACTTGTGTGTATTTCTTCTTATTTGTGAGGTTAGTGACCTCTTTCTTATTTTAGTGTTTAATTTTGTGATTATATATTATTTTGGTGATGTATTAGTGATTTAGTGAATAAATTGGTTTAATTAATATGTAAATGTAGTTAAAATATTATTTAATAATATCTCGATAATTTTTCAAGTGATTTTTATGACATAATAAAGAGATTAAGTGTTGTAATTGTAGAAAAACATATTTATAGATATGATTAAATGATTAGAATGGTTAAATGAATAAAGTAATTGATAGAATCATTAATGGAATAATTAATGATGATAGACTAAGAAGATATTACACCACCATTGAGATGGGGTGTATTAGTGGTTACCAAAACACCAACTCTTGATTAAAATTTTCCCCATAACTAGTTAGTGTGATTTTAAATCGATGGTGATGATGTGAAAATGAGATATAAAAAAGAAATAATTTAAAAAACATAAGGGTTTTTACAAAGTTCCCTCACCCTTATAATGAGGTTTCTAATCCTTGGTGTGTATAAGTTGTAATCATACTACCCATGTTATTATTTAATTATGAATAATAAAAAGTAATAGATATAGTTACCCAAGTCTTTTACACATATTTTTACATAATTTAATATATAAATATCAAATAAACATAACCAAAGGATTGAGAGTCCGGGTGGATTTAGGATTCTAGTTTCTTAAAACATTGAAATGAGACGAAAATAAAAAATCATAAATTATAATTACTTAAATGTGATCATATGTCTATTTGAGATCCTAAAATACTATAAGATACCATAGGTAAGACATAAAAAAAATTAGTGAGCTAAAAAGCCTTGAAAAGGATTAAATATGGTAAAGAAGAAAAACATATCAATCAAATGAAATATCATGATATCATAAGAGGCAAGGTAAAAGAATAATCACATGTATTCATGGAATAAGTATATAGAAAACATAATATCAAGGAATCATAGGAATTTGGAAGCAATATATAAAATGAAATAAGCATAATTCATGTCTAAGAACCAAGAAAACATCACATAGTGGACAGATCCCCAACATCGGTTAGGTTTACTCCCAAATCCCACTAATATTTTATCATGAGACCAAAAAATTAACAAATGCATTAGAAAACTATTTTGGTGAACACGTCTTGACATATACATGCATATGTGTGCCACACAAAGTAATCAAATATATTGCATAATAATAAGAAATACCCATGGAAAGAAATGGTCTATATAATCTTTCCTCATATCATAATTAAAGGATAGTTCAAAAAATCCGAATAGAAAAAGAAATTAATTATTTTGTATGATCTTATATAAACAAATCAGTGTAGGTATCAAATATGGTGTTCATTTGAAAAATAAAATTTCATGACAAAGGATAGAGAATTGGGTATAGAAATGAACTTTTACGATAATGTCTTAAGTAATCAGTTAAAGATGTTTAAAGAAATAAATAATATCGAATTTTCTTAGAAAAATAGAAGTAAATGAGAATAGTTATACATAAAATATTCTATTATTTAATGAAATAATTAATGGGAATAAATACTTTAATGTATTTTTTCATAAAAGGATTAATGCATAAAAAAGTTCCCCCTAACCGAGTTTGATTTTTAAAAAGGAATTGAAAAATGAACTTAAGGCATGAATAATCCAATAAAAAGAATAAATAATAAGATAGGTATATATGTAAGTGTCATAAATAAATGATTTATAATAATTTTATAATTTCAAATAGAGATATAATTTGATTTAGAGAGACAAGGGTCATTACCCAAAGAAAAGAAGGTGTTTTTAAGAGTTCCCTTAGCTTAGGTCGTGAATCATTTTGTACTTGCACTTAACATAATGAAAAATAAAATAATATTTATTAATTACTTGATTAAAAAAATTTCCCATTTTTAGTTTATTTACTAAAATTATATTATGTTTATTTACAACCATATAAATGAGATATAAAAGTTATTTTTATTATTTTGAAGAAATATGCTTCATGGTTCCAAGGACGAATCACTTGTGGATAATTATTGAAGTTATTATAAAATAGGAAAATAAATACATAAATAAAATGAAATTATATTCAGGTAATTATAAAAATTCAAATAGTCCCAAATATCTACATGTGTTCTGATATAGGTATGATTCTTTTCTTTTAAATATATCGTTATATGATTAGTTTGTTTTTTACAGTTTTACCAACCTTCAGAACCTAGATTAATTTTAATAAATTAAAAATTTAAGAACATGAAATAAGTTATTATATACTTATTATCACTATATTTCACCATAATTATATTTTTACAGCCATCCTTAAAGGCGGTGGATTAAAAATAAGGGCATTGTTCATCGAGGCAGTGAAGCCACCATAATATGTATAACATTTTTATTTTTACCATGAGAGGAGAAAAGAAAAGGATGAATGACATAAAATCCATTAAAATAATAAAATTATAGTATATTTATGATGCTAGATTAATTTTGTTCCATTGGATGGAATTTTTTTGATGATGGGGAGGAAGAAATTTTAAAAGGCTTGGCTGACAGGATTACCTTCTCCATTAGATGTATCCTCTTAGGCTTCCCCTTAGGGAACCATTGATTGGTATTTTCATTAGACCAAGGATTATTGAAACATGGATATATACAGGGAGAAAGTTTTTATGATATTTATTAAAGTACCTAAGTATTAATGTGTGAGGAGATGGGGTGGTTAAGAGTGGTATTTAAAAGTGTTGGAGAGGGTTATTTTTTAATATAATATTGAATAGTTGACTATTTTGGATAAATACTACCAACAGTGATGAATCATGTCACTATATAAAGTAATTAGTGATTTTTGTGGCTGATCCAAATTCCATTTACATTATCCACATCTCATTTCTACATTAATTTTTCTTATTTTTCAAATTACCATATTTTTCTATACTTCACAATTCACCAAAATTCAAATATTTTAGAAAAATACCAAAAATTTACCCTAACCATTTTTTGATGTGTAGATTCAAAAAATAAAATATATTTTGTGAAAATTGTTTTCCATATATTATTATTTAAATTTTTTAATAAAATCTTTATTTATTTGATAAAATTCTCATTTTAATGTTTTGATCAATTTTCTAACACTTTGAAAAATTACTTATGATATCATAATATTAAATTATCATTTAATGAAAATTACTATTATTTTATAAAAAAATTAAAAAAAATTTATTTCAAATCTATATTTTTTTAAATGAAAATATAACATTTATGTTTCAAGAAAATAAAAATATTTATTTTATCATTTTTAAAACATTTATTTACTTGTATCATGATATAAATATGTAAACTTTAAATTTAAAAATATACCTAAATATTATTTTATGCTTACATAAGTGAGGATAGTATATTATTGGTTAGGTTACTATTCTTAATAGTCATATTACTATTACAATGGTCGTATTACTATTCCAATGATCAAATTACCGGTCTAACATTCATCTTTTGTAACGGAAAAATGGGTTCCCTACTTTGTATAAATATAACTTATTTTATTCATTCTCAATTCAATTTTATTGTCTATCATGGTTATATATATTTTTTAGTTTCAAAATAAATATTTCATTACTAATATCCTATTTCAATTATATAATGTTTCCATTGATTGTGACTATTTTGGGGGATCAGGAAAATTAAAATTTTTATATTAGAGTAATTTTATTTTCTATTTTCTCATTTTAATAAATTTAATTATTATGTCCATATTAATTATATAAACGTAATGTTTAAATTAATATAATAATTTTTTTGGGTTTTATCATGTGGTGAATGTGCCTTATATAATAATAAAATACTAATAATTATGTATAATCAGAAGTGAAATTTAATTGACAAAATTGTAGGTGGATTCATTCTGCACCCTAAGAGATTTTTTTCTCAAAGTTCTGTTTACATACTAAGGTGAAAAATGGTTAGGTTACATATATAAACCCATATATTTCATACTATATATTACATATTAATATATCAATAGTCATTACAAAAAATATTACAATCCATTTTAGAACTATTGTGGTTTTGTATATTTTGATAATAAATACACAATATTCTTGTTGCATGAAATATCTTCAACATATCCAAGAATGATCTTACTATATAGTACTATTCTTGTACAAACTCTACATAAAAACATTATTTATATCTTAGGGAAAGGAAATATTTTAATTAGTGAGTTGAGATGCTCAATAAGGGTAAAAAATGGGAGATATTAATGATAAATTAATCATATCATGAGAATAATGGAATGAGATCTTGATATTAACATTTTAAAACCATACCTAACATATCATAGATCACAATAATAAATCATGGGATAAATCGTGGATATTCATAATACATGAATCATAAAATAATTAAATAATACGAACCATAATAGCATAAAATTTACTTAAAATGTGATTTTGTGGAATACATATAATCAAATAATATATTTAATTTATAAAATTCTAACATTAAAGAATATATTAGTGGATTGGGTTCACTCCTGATTCCATCATATCCTTATTCAAGGTTCAATTAAAAGAATATAACACTAAATAATGTCGATTACTAAACTTGGTTCTCTCCCTATTATAGTCTATATTATCTCAGAAGATACCCATATTTACCCAATGCATTGGAGGGATTTATAATTCTAGGACCACACATCACATAATTATATTCATACATATTTTTCCCATAGAATCATAACATATTCATCATTTTATAACATATGGAAATAAAATTAGTTTCATAAATATTAAATAATAGCATCATAGAATAAACCATGGAAAAGAAACAGGTCTCATAAAGGTTTCATCATAACTAAATTAACTTATGAAAAATAAGTGGGATTCCTATAATCCTTCTTAATTCATCTTCATAATCCATAAAAAGAATGAAATTAGACAGTATCATTGGATCATATCTCTAGTAAAGAAAATGTAACATCAAAGTATGTTATCATAAATAAAAAATACCTTTAAAATATCATTGGAAAATTTCTTGAGGAAAATAAATTTTCCAATTTGAAACTACCTATATAAAATCTAAAAATTTATGAAATATTAAGGAAAAACATTCTTTTAAAATAAACTTGGAAACTTATAGATGAATCTTGAAATAATTAAGTGGTTATTATGGTGTGAATTTTTTTCATGTCATGTAATTTAAAATAAATATTTAGGTCACATTTTTTGTAAAAAATCAAAAGTAACACTTTTAGATAATGATGATAATATTATTTTTTAAAAAAATTATAAAAAATATGTAATGGTTAAAAATGAATTTAAAAATAATAGGATAATAAAAAAACACCCTTGAAGATATTTTTTTAAAACAATGATATAGAAGAAAAATTATTTTCTACTAAAGAGAGAAATAAATTTTGTTTTTCATAAAACAATATTTTGGTATCATTAGTTATTTAATGGAATAAAATGAGTTGAAAACATGTAATTTATATAAATAAACAAAGGATAATAAAATTATTTATTCTTTGATTGGTATGTCATAAAATTTTATCATCATATAATTGATTACAAAAAATCTCGATAAACAATAAGAATGTAAAATAAATCTCTTTCCTCGAGTTTTACTTTCATTGAAATCACTTTAACCTCCTGTATAATAAATTTAAAATTATTATAATTATATAAAAAATAATTTTAAAACTTATAATATTATATCTGGTAGACTTATAATTTTTCAAAATCCATTTTTAATAATTCATTAATAAAATCATCATTTATGGGTGTTAACTGTTTCATTTATTTATGAGAATTTAACTTTGGTGGTTCCGGTCCCTATAATTTGATTATTATTATATCATATAAATAATGCTAATAATTATATACAAATCATATATATTTATTATATATATATATATATTTATTTTCGTCCATAAAGGAATGAGATAAAAAATAAATTACACCATTCACAGAGATCATATGTTATATATACGCATGAACGTTGCTTTCACTTTTTGATGGATGGAATGAAAAGAAAGGTAAATAATAAATCACTTTTAAATAACAATTATTATATTATATATATCATATATATTCACTAAATCTATCCTTATTAACATCCATGGAAAGAGGGAAAAATGAACCAAATCTCTTTGTGGAAGTGGTAGTCCACACATACGCATGATCGATGTAATTATTTTCCAAAAGATTGGAAGGTAAGAAGGGAGATATAATATTATAGTTCTAGAAGAATAATTATTCAATAATAAAGATATATAAACTTTAAACCTATCAAAATAATCATCAATGAGGGATGATTATAGAAAATTAATTGTATCACTATGTGGAGGAAACACATACTCACGAGTGATACTTCCACTTCTCATTTGATGAAATAGAGGGTGGAAATTGGTGGTTCCATAATCCTAATAACATATTAATATATTTAGGATAATACATTTATTATTTTATGAAAAAAAACATTTTTAGGAGTTATAAGAATAAAAAACTGGAAAGAAGACGGGTAAGATGATTAATTCTCCTTTGATTGGGCTCATTTAGATCCTTTCTTAAGGACCCATAGAATAGTATTTTAATAAGATAAAAGTATAATCAAAGTATGGGTAATTTTTTAAGAGATTTTGGTAGGGTTTTATGAATATATAAGGCTAAAAATTGTGTAAATAAGATAAAGAGTGGGTGTCCTTTAATAATTGGGGGAGAGGACACACTTGGATTTTATAAAATATCAGAATATAATAGTCTTTATCAATAAAAATTCTACCATATGGATATATACTAGAATGTGGGATGGTATTAAGTAAAAATATGGCTAAAATTATGACTTATAAAACTTTGATTGGAAAATTTACCCATATCTATTGCATTACCCCCTGGTAATCCCATTTTATCTTTAACTGCGGGGGAATTTTGTTACTATTTTTATTATTCATTATGAATCTTCTCAACTGAGTTAATACATTGCTCTATGATGATGGGATTATAATATCCAATAAAGTTAGGAGGACTTTTCACCTAAATGAATCTACCACAATATTCTCTTTCTTAAAAGAAGGATGGTATTTCACATGATTCTGGTTATTATTCATGACATGACGTTATTGATCTTATACTACCATGAAGTTTTCAGCTTTAGTTCCCATCAAGTTAGGCATATCATTTGGGAAATCATCCCATTGGATGTAACATTGGTTGAAAGAATTATTCCACCTATTTCTCTATATTAACTAAAATAAAAGAAAATTATGGATGATATTACTTAAATTAATAATCATATAAATAGAGAAACTATAAACCTAGAATTAATAAATTCTAAATTAAATGTATATCCTAAATTATGAGTCTCTATGTTTCTATATAGGTTATATATGGTAATTGTTCTATTATGTTTTATAACTTATCAATAAACTCAAGTCCTTCATAATGTTTCATAAATATTTTGTGAATTTTCCCAGGAATATCCCTCAAGACTGTCTAACTAGGTTTGAAACAAGGACTATTTATCATACTCTAGGTATAAGACAAGTTAATAACTAACAAGTTATTTTGGGATAATTATCCATTGATAAATTAGTTCCAAATCTATATCCACTTATAGTATCTAGATAGGGATTTAATTTCTTTGACACCACTCATTCTAAAATTCATCGAAATTTTAGGATATTTTTCTATACATACATATATCCCTTGGGTTATCACTAAATTATTATAGTCCTAATCCCCACAAATAATTAGGCCTGCATTTTATAACAACTATAATGAACCAAGTATTTTACATGTATTATTACATAATTTTTAACATAAATATCAAATTAACATAACCAAAGGATCGAGTGGCCTTATGTATTTTAGAGAATAGGTGCATAAATAAATTAATTGGAACTAAAATATAATATCTTTTTTATAATATATATAATGATCTCATAAATCGAATTTATCTTCTAAATATTTATATAATAACCTATGTAATACATAAACAAAAGGGGTGAGTTAAAAATCCCAATAAGGGAATAAACATGATAAAGATGCATAACATGTGAATCAAATGACATATCATGATATCATCAAAGGGAAGGTAAATAAATTAACACATAGAGGAATGGAATAATTATGAAAAAAACATAATATCAAGTCATCATGGTAATTTGGAGAGAACATAATATATGACATAAACAAAAGTAAAGGATAACTACTAAGACAACATCACATTGTAGAAAGAGTCCCATAATAGATTATTTTTACTCACTAATCCCACACACATCATATCCTAAGATAAAAATTATTAAACAATAAATTAGAGCACAATATGAGAACACCAATCACAACATGTACATTTAAATGTGTACCACATAAGAGAATCAAATCTTTCCTCATATCTTAAAAAAATAGATTTCATAAATATTCAAAATAGAAGAAGGAATTATAAAAATTGAACTTTATTATTTAAATAAATAATCATATGCCTCAAATTTAGTGCTTTTTGAAAAATATTATGAGAAAGGGTTGGTAATTAGTTATAGAAATGAACTTTTAATACTGTGTTTTACGGAATTAGTTAAAGACTTTTGAAGAAACAAAGAATTTGGTATTTTCTATGAAAACTAAAGGTAAAAGGGAATGTTTATCACTAAAATATTCCTTTATTTAATGAAATAATTAATAGTAATAAGGACTTTAAATATTTTCACATTAAAGGATTATGGGATAGAAAAGTTTCTCAGAATCAGGTGTGATAATAAAGAAGGAACTTAGAAATAAACTTATTACATGTATAACCACATAAAAAGAAGGTATAATCAACTATGTATATATTTGAGAGACATATATAAATGATTTATATGTATTCCATAATTTCAAATGGATAGATAATGTGATTTGGGGAGATATATGTCATAACTAAAACAAAATAGGGTGTTTCGTAGAGTTTTCGTACCTTAAGTCCAAAATGATTCTAAAGTTGAAAATAAAACACAAAATAATCAAATAGAAAATATAAATTAATTAATTATATAATTTTATCATCTAAATTGTATTTTTTTATAATTATATTGTTCTCATTTACAACCATTTTAATGATATTTTAATATTAATTTTGTTATTCTGAGGGATTTCCATTCATTATTCCAAGGTCAGATAACGTATGGATTATTATTATAGTTCCAAAAAAATGGTAATAAAACTCAAAATTTTAAATTAAATTATATTAATTTTCTTATAGGAATTTAGATTGCCTTAAATATCAATATGTGTTCTGAAATAGGAATTATTAATTTAGTAGAAAAGTTATCCCTATACGATTAGTTCGTTTAGATGGTTTTATCGACCATCACGAACTAGAATCATTTTATTTAATTAATAAATTCCATAATATGAAATAAGTTATAATATACTTATTATCATCATATTTAAAAAAATGATATTTTTATAACCATCCTTTAAGGTAGTGGAGAGAAAAATGTATGTTGTTCATGGAGGCAGTGAAACCACAATAATATGAAGAACGTTTCCATTTTTATAATGTGAAGAGAATAGAAGTATATTTATCATATATATTCCATTAAAACAATAAAATTATAGTATATTTATGAAATTTTATTAATTATATCATGATTTATGGAATTTGTTTTGAGGATGAGGAGGAAGAAAAATTAAATGCCTCAGTTGAGGGTATTGCTTTCTCTTTTGGATGTATGCTCCTAGGATTCCCCTTAAGTAACCATGGATTTGTATTTTTATGATAACAAGGATTCTATGTATGTGAGGGAGATATGGAGATATAATTTTATGAATATTTGGTAAGTTAGAGAAGTTATAATGTGTAAGGAGAAGGAGTGTTGAGGGGTGATATTTATAAGGGGAGGATAGGGTTTTTGAATATAATGTTGATTAGTTTATTATTTTTTATAAAGACTATAAATAATGAAAAATATTATGAATATATAAATTAATTATTTATTTTAGTCTGATAAAATGGTCACTTACATCAATAAGGACTCATTTATGCATGTATTTTTCTTATTTTTCAAATTGTTGTATTTTGTCATATTTAACTATTCACCAAAAATTCAATCATATTAAAAGAATACAAAAAAATATATCTTCAAACATTTTTTTAATGTGTATATTTAAAATTTAAATCTTTTCTATAAAAATTATTTTCTAAATAAGAGAAATTTAATGTTTAAATAATATCCTTATTTATTTAAAATAATAATAAATTTAATATTATGAACAATTTTTTAACCCATTGAAAGATTAATTATAGAATCATAAAATTATGTTATCATTATAATTAAAATTCATATTATATTATAAAAAAAAATTATGAAAATAAATTATAATTTAAATACTTATATTTTTTATAAAAATAAAAAATAAAACATATGTGTTTTACAAAAATACAAACACTTATTTAATCATTTTAAAATATTTTTTTACTTGTATTGTGATATATATATTTAATATAATCCTTTTATAGGATAATTATATATTATTTTACACTTCCATAGATGAGTATACTATTCATATTTTTAGGTTACCATTCGTAATGATGATATTACTATTTTAATGGTCAGATTACAATTCCAATGGTCAGATTACTATTCAAATTGTCTAATTTTTAATTTTCATTTGGTTACACTAATTTCTATAAATGCATCATATTTTATTCATTCTTAATTCACTTCTATTTTCTCATAAGGTTATATATTTTTTTATTTTATCAATGAATTTTAAATTTTTAACATTTTGTTTTGTTTCTACATTGTTGTTCATGAGTGTGATTACTCTAGGGGATAGAGAATATCCAAATTTTCATATTATTGTTATCTTATTTTCTATTTTTTCCCATTGTAATACTTTTAATAATTATTACCATATTTATTCTATAAATGTAATTTTTGAATTAATATAATAAAATGTTGTCAGTTTTGTCATGTGGTGCATGTTCTTTATATAATAATACAATACAAACTATGAAACAAAAAAAATAATCATAATGGAAATTATATTGATAAAATGTTTGGGTTTTTATAATTAATAAATGATATGGTTATGAAATTTGATTATAATACTAAAAGAAAAGTTCCAATACGTTGATCAATACTCACTTTCCAGCCTCAAGTGCCTCTGGAATTTGGATCATGCCTACACCCATGTTATTCTCCTAAGTCCCATCCAAAAAACTACCAGGAAAGAATGTTTTGTTATCTAAAATTTTATTCTCCTTTTTAGAATTATTTTCTGTTGGATTCAATTTATTTTTTAGTAAATAATTTTATATTTTAAGTGTTTTTTATTTATATTTTTTATTCACATTGTGTTTATATTAATTTTAGTGAATTTTTAAGATGTCATTTATTAATTTTATATGTGTTTTTTTTAGAATAATTATTATAAACATGGTAAAATTGGGTGAAAATTCTTTTTTAGAGGAGGTTAAACACATCAAATAAACTTGGGGAGTTATTTTTTGTTTGGTAAAAAACATTTGAAGACCATGTGGCAAAACGAGATGTATATTTTCTATAAATTAATTTTAAAGTGATGAAAAATGACATGAAAAGGGGGAAATTGTTACAAAATATTGTTCAATTATGTAATTGGTTTAAGTGTAATGAAATGGTAATTTATTATGTAAAAATTTTTGGGAAAATATATCTTTATGTTTAAAATCGTTTTTGGGAAGCTAATAATTTTAATTTGTTTTTATAATGTGAATATACAAATTTTTTTGGATAAAATGGGATTGAGATGTATTGTGTAGAGTTAAAAATGAAGTGAGTTTTATGTTGTTTTACCTTAATTTTTTTTTTGTGAAAATTTTCATGAATTTGGTCACCTTCGGGAATCCTTTTGTTAATTTGAGATATAAGATATTGATATGGGAGACGTTTTTTTCCTTTTTCTTGACTTAGGGAAAAAAATTATGTGATTTCATGTGTTTAGAATGTGAGATGATGTGATTCCATGTGTTTGGAATATAAGAATATGATGATCCATGTGTTTAGATTCATGTTCCACACTTTATATCAGAGGTTTTATCATCCATATCCAAATCAGGTATGGGATTATTTGTGTGTCATAGTTTTCACATACTACTTTATTTATATTTTAAAATGATGTTGTTAAATAATTTTACTCTTTACATTGTTTCTATATAATCACAATTAAACTCTATGGGTATCCTAAAGTTTTAGTGGAATCTAATGGGGATTTATCCACACTCATTATAATTACACACCTCATGTGCATATAAGCGATATTTATAATATGGTAGGTAAAGATTAAAGGCCGAAGTAATATAGGAATCGATGTCAAGAGACATATGTAAATAGTTTTTGGTCACATGTGGAGTCTTGTGGAGGGTTATCCACATTGTTACATTTGACTTTCCTATTGGACTATTTGTACTCTTGAACTTTAATTTTAATTTTGTTTCATGCTTTGATGTATGATACATATGGGAAATTATGGGATTCTATTGTGATATATTGATATTTTTATATTATTTTAATCTACATATTTTTTATTATACCATTTATATTGTATTTTTTATGTAATGGGAAATTAAAGGGTGAATCAATCCCCAATTGATATCCTTGGACCCTCAATGCGAGTCTCTATACTCTGGTGTCAATGGATCCCACTTGAGGATATGTGGATTTTTGTATTAGTGGAATAGTCATTCTAGGATAGAATTTTATTGAAATAATCCTGAGTAAGAATATCATTAAACACTCAAGGATAAAATATGATTTCAGTAAGATTGAATTTAAATAATACCTAGAAAAACATTCTTATATACTAACAAAATTTTAGGCTTTTGAGATAATGAAAAATGAACTATCCAGATCGAATTTTAAGAAATACACGTTGAACCTTGATGTTCAAACCCCTATATTACTTGTAGAGTGTGTGGTACAATATCTTTCCTATTGAATTTATTTAATATTTGTTAATTGTGTGTTTTTAATGTGTTTATGAAGAAACATGGGGAACTTTATTAATAATGGGATATATTCAAATCAAATTATAAAATGTAGGTATGTGAAATTTCTAAAAAAAACATTGAGTATTTGTTTAACCTCTCTTATTTCCTACACAGAGCATAGCTCATGTGGGATTAATTTTTATTTAATTGAATATTTTCCCCGTGATTATTAATAAATATCATAAGTAGTTGTTTAGAGTTTAATTATTTTCATTTTCATTCAAATGGGGATATATGTGTAATTGTTTCAATGAATGGGAAGCATTCAACACACTATAACAATTCAATTATTTAAAGGAATTTTTTAGTAGTGGTTTGGGATATTTAAACTCAAATATTTTTAGTTTATTTAGTAATGGTTTTTAAGAACTGATTTTGAATATCCAAAAAAAGAAAAAAAAAATATTCCACGGGTCATTCCTTCCCACCCCGAGCCTGAGCCACACTTGTTGTGTACATGGTTGAATTGCAATAAAAAATCAGAATCAACTACATAAAAAATTCATGCATGTAAGAAAAAGTTAATAAACGAACCCCACGTATGATTCCAATAACATGGAAGGAAAACTCACCCATTTTACCATATTATAATTTAAAACTACTAGATGAAGCATAAAATAACTATTAGAAACCATGATCAAAATAAAACTATAAAAATTCAAATAATAATACAATGGGTTACATGGTTTAGGTTTCCACCATAATCCATGAGGGAATGTTTCTTCACATTTATTATAATAATTTAGATAAATGACTAAAATTATCTGAATCTCTCAATCACAAAGTGTGTGCACATCACAAGTGACTTACCCTTCCTTTATAGGAAAGCACTTTTTGTGCTTCCAATCACCACCACCACCCTATATTTATTGAATAAAATCCACCTCCTTTGAGATATATAAAGGAACCCTTAACCTAGTCAAAGCACTTCACCACCTCAACATGCCCATCTAGTTGACTATTCACCCTTCTAATGAATTCACAATATATACCTTCTTCTTCTAGTGGAATATATTCTAATGGACCAAATTATATTTCACCAACCTATATATTTCATTGAATTAAAATTTAGTAATTATAAACCCATCTCCAATAAGTAATCTAAAATAAGGCCACTAGGTTTTCTCCTTACCTTGGTTTTATATTTACTTCTTAGGGAAAAATAAATCTCACACCTCAAAAATGTCCAATTTGAGATTCATTTAAGTTCTTTGACTAAGACCTTCACAATCCCCTATACACACTTCCTCCTTTAAATTTTAGTAAAGAGATAATATAGTCCCCGCCATGCCTTTCTTCCGGTCAACCCTAGCTTACTAAGAAACAAAACTTCCTGAACACATACTAATCCATGAACTTTATTAATATGTTATATATATTTTATGATAATTTTATCTTCCATTTTCTTAATAATTCTTATTCCAACCACTACAGATGAAGTGGTACTTCAATTGAATTTTTTTCATCCTATAATGAAACATGAAATTTCTGGCCAAGTGAATAATGATATGTGAGTCATAAAATAGTTTCCCAGATTCTGATAAATTTAAAATATCCTCCAATAGTCCCTTCAGCTATAAAAAATCCTTTATTACTTCAACCAAGTTGATATAATCTGATTACCTTGTAAAACATGAAACCATCAGTTGATGTTTGGATATTCAACTCATCATCGCTCTACCAAAAGTAAACACATATCTATTAGTTCTCTTATATGAAACTAAATCTCTACCAAATTTAGACTATGTTAAACCTTATAGAGACTCATCTATTATGAAGAAAAGTGTAATTTTTTCGAAACCCTTAATTTACTAGATAATACACTTCATATCCTCTTAGTGATCTCTTTCTGAGTTTGATATAAATCTTCTTAAAAATCACATTACTTGTTCAAATTCTTTACAAGTACAAACCATGTTGTACATAAAAATTCCAATAACTGATGCATATGTAACCCTTTCCATGTACTCAATCTCATATTCTATTTAAGGTTACTTCTCCTTGATTAAATTGAAATTACCAAATAGGGGTGTGTTCATAGGTTTTTCTTTAGATAAACCGAAGTGTTCCACCACCATCCAGATGTAGTTAGCCTAGGTCTAGTACAGTGTACCATAACTCGGTCTCATAAAATCATCATCCTGAAAATTATCTTTGTGAGACCACGATCCTTCATCTTTAATATTTCAAATAACTCTTCATTTATCTCATCGATACTTTCTTTCCCAAAACCTCTTAACTTCATGTCATCCATTTAAATTAGAAGTATGATTAAACTTCTATCATAAAATAACTTATGGTAACAACAATGGTCAATATTTATCTAGATGAATTTCCATTCCAAAATAAAATAATTGGAATTATGATTATAATTCATTGGGTCATGATTCAAACCATAAGGATATTTTTTAGTCAACAGAAAAGTTCCTAGGTATCTTGATCCCTGAAATTAGTCGGTTAATCTATTAAATATCTTGATTTAAATACCTATAAAAGAATGTTGTCTATACTATCAATTTCTCAAGGTGAATATATTATAATGAAACTATACTTAACAACATTTGTATATTTGTTTTCTTAAAAACCAAAGAAAATATTTCAGATAAATCCACGCCCGCCTTATGTTGAGAACACTTTATAATTATCATAGCCTTGTACCTCAACTTACCATATGTCTCTTTTTTAAGCCAATAAACCCACTTCATATGAACAATCTTCTTTCTATCAGGTCTCTATATCATCTCCCATGTTCTGAATACATGGAGGGAAATAAGTTAATCAAAAATTTCTAAAAACCACTATTCTAAAAACATTAAAATTCTTACCTCCTACAAACATTAGGCACACCATTATCCATTATAAATAGATAATTAAAAGTGAACTCATAATTATTTTCTTCGCACATATACCTAGAATATATATATATATATTTATCCCAATATATATGATCTTTATAGTACCTCAATTTTTAGAGTTTGAACTTCTAGTTCTAAAGATTCTATAATCCTTAAACTCTTTGGTGATTCGGGATTGGTAAACACCATAAGAACTTGACCCATTTCTTCTAGTAACTCCCTCTGATGTATCGATGCTTCACAAACTATCATACTTTATGAAATGTTCAAATATGTGTATCTTATGTTTATCCATATAGGTGATCCTAGAATTTTTATTCCACTTTTATTCCATCATAATTTACTACTAGGTTATGATCCTTTAACTAGATCTCTTAGTTAAAGATCAGACTTCAACTTCTAATGACTCTTTGAGAGCCATTATCTCAAAGATGAAACCCAAATTCATTATCACCATTGAAAATAAATTAATATGATAAAGACTTAGCCTCTATATTATCTCATTATTTGGAATCAATATGGGTATATATTTGTTCTCAAAATGAAATTATTGAACACCTCATACTAGTACTTGATGAAGTTCACCCACACCTTTTAGGTGGAGTCATTGATAAAAATCATGTAGTAAATTGAAACTCTATGATAATTCACTAGTGATGTACCCAAAACATCCATGTGAACTAACTATAACTTTCAATGATTTTAAATTTTAAATTATATTCAGAAGGAATCCTTATTCTTGAAATGAAATCTTCCACTATTTTCTAAAGATTAAATCCTCACACGTTCCATACTCCATATTCTTTGTCTTCAGTAATCCCATAAAAGTTAGAATATTCATTCCCTTATCACTGAGGTGTAATATATAGAAATTAAAGTGATTATCAGTAGTAAATTATCTAATTGATATCACTCTATCTGATAAACCTGTAAGATTTAAGATCTTAACCTTCACTATATTTTCTATAATAATGGATCTGTGTCAAATTTTCCATTGTCCATATATAAAATTTTTACACTAACTTAATTCATGAAGTTATCATATAGAAATTAATTTCTTACTTAATTATAGGATGTTCAACACACCTTTCCAGTTCAACAATCTTTTATTCCTTGTCTATATAGATACATATCCCGTTCCAACAATATTAATATATTTCCCTCCCTTTAAATGAACTTTTCCATATCTTCCATAGATGAAAATTTGCATACCGCTACTCTAGAATATGGAATTGAATAAAGCTCTAATGTATACCAACCAAGAAATATTTAATGTTGTAGCACTTATGAGTAATCCACTCCTCTCTTCTAACACAAGGTTTGCAGACCAACTACCAAAATTATATCTTCCTAAGTTATACCTCCAATAAATGTAATCATTTTTAGTTGGGATTTATTCCTAAAATTCCAATATTGTGGATCACCTTCCATATAGTTACTATTGATCTCACACCTTATAAATTTTCCCTTCTTGTGATCATTTTTTACATAGTACATCATTTTCCTTCCACAATATAATAGTTTTTTCAGATATGTGGATCTCCTTCCAGTTAATTTCTCCATTTAAGACAAGGTCATGAACATCTATATACCACAATTATATCTTTCCAATGGAATTAATCAGATTCTTCACCATCATGTCTCATGACTTTGGAAGTTAATAAAGTAACAACATCACCCAAATTGAGTCCCAGAAGTTTACCTTTACTGATTTTATCTGACATTAAATTACATTGAATCCATTCATCTTATAGACTATAGAGTTTCCTTCAAACATCGAATATTAAATAGTATCCTTAGCAAGAACACCTTGATAATCACCGTAGAATTATTATACATGTCATATAAGGTTTTAATGAGCTCCTTTTAAGTATTCACTTCTTATATGTTGTACGCTACATTTTGGGAATGTTCCATTCGCATCATCCCAAGTTATTTCTTATCCATCCTCTCTCGTTATTCTTTTTAATCACTCCTAGCTTGGAACCAGTAAACATAAGATTTAGGTATTTCTATAGAAGATAATCCCCAATCTATATTTTCCAAAACCCAAAATAATTTATCTAAAACTTCTCTAACTATATCTTTCTCTCATCTAAAATCATCCCGCCACAAATTTTGAACTCTTACTACTTTTGGTAATTTTAAAAGAAGAGGTGAGGAGTATTTTATTGGTATTCTACTATAAGAAAAATATAGGAATATTTTCACTGAAATATGATCTAAAACACTATATCTATGGACTGGTATTTATAAAATCACTTCATCCTTCAGCTTTGGTACCACTTGTTAGGTCCATGACCAACTTTTGATAAAACAACCAGAAGAAAACCCACTATAACTTCACATGATACTATAAAAGATCTAAAATTAACCTTGTTTATGATGTTGGAAACTTAGAAAAAAAACCCAAGCCACCACACCATAATTTAAAACCACTAGAAGAAGTAGAAAACAACTATTAAAACATTGATTATAAGAAAAAATGAATATAAAATTATAACATAAAAGGTTATGTGGTTCATCATTACATCATAATACATGGGGGAATATTGATTCACTTTTAGTCAAGGAATAAATTGAAATGATAAAAATTATCTCAATATCTCAATAATAAAGAATTTTTAAATCACAATTGATCCACCCTACCTTTTATAGTAATTCCCTTTTAGTACTTCTAGTCACCACATCCATCATATATTTATGAGTTGAATTCCAGCTCCCATTTGATACGAGGAGTAACCCTCCATCTATTTAAAGTACTGAATCACCTCAATGTGACCATACAGTTGACTATTCCCCCACTTGATGAACTCATATGATATCCCTCCTGATTATGGTTAATGATCTTCTGATGGACTAAATCATGTTTCATAAGAATACATCATTTAGTGGTACAACAATAATCTATTTTCCCCAAATCTCATTAATATTTTTAGAAATAATGCCACTAGGTTTTCTCACTATAATGGCCTAATATTTCCTCATAGAAACATGAATCTTACACCTCAATAGTAACTTCCCTCCCTGATCCCCACTTTCCCTCTCAAGAATCCCCGCCTCCTCCCTTACTTGAAGTGCGTCTATCATTGTGTATTTCTTGTCATAAAGCAATGTATGGTCATGGAATTCCCCCAATCTCCCTTATTCTTCCCTTACTCTTTGGTAGAGAATGTAATATATTCCTCCCATATTCTAGGAAATCTAGAACATATAATTTTCTTATGATTTTATTTGGTTTGGTTATGGTGGAAGGTTTAATTGGGATATATCAAGGTAATTCCTTCATTTATTTCTCAAATTTCAACTCCCATATCAATAGAGTCTTAATCACTAATTCCTCCATGGATTTTGGTTAGTATTTTTCTTCTTTTAGTGGTTGAATATTCTTCCCTGGATCCCAAAGTGATATTTTTTAGTCAGTTAGGTCTATATTCCCCGACTTTCCTCTTATACACTTTAAGATATATTGGGGTATTGTTATAGGTCTTAGAGAAATTAACTTAAGTAAATGTCTTTTTATTATAAATAAACTCTTAAATTAACTTTATCAAAGTATAAGAGTTTTTTGGGTGTTTTTTTTGAATTGGTACACATTTGTTTATGTATTCCTTAAATAATCCTCGTATTTACTATACTAATGGTAGTGACTTTATATTGTTATATAGGATGTTATTTCTAAATAATTCCTCTATTCACTATAATACGTACCTCTATTTGTGTGTGTTATTATTCTTAAGACATCCAAGGAGCTATTAAATAAAAATATTATTAGAACAACCTTCACTAATTATATTAACAACTCCTTATTAGACTATTAATGATTTAATATCTTTTTTTCAAACATATATGGAGTTAATAGTTTAATTTTAGTATTTAATTATTATATAAATATATATTTTTGAGAATATTGGATGTCGGTGTTATATGGATAAAAGTTGGATCAGATTACCTATGAACATACATTTATATACTAAGGGTTTGGGAAAAAATTTATATTTCTCAATTTTCAATCAATCCATTGATGATATAATAAAATATTCATGCCCCAAAATTTAATTCAAACACACAATTGAATAGACATAAATTTTATGAACACTTGATTTTGAATCAACTCCTTACTCAATATGTGTGTAGGATTCATCATGGAGAATAAAACATTATAGAGAGTTTGAACACTGATTTAAATAGTAAAATTAAACACACAGCTTCCCCACTAGTGAATAATGAAATATAGAACCTGATAAATTATTTTTTTATCATTATAGGTAAATATCATCAAAATAAAAACATATTAGTACAACCAATTGAGTCTGTTGTAGATATTAACCTAAAAATGATGTTTCTGGAACTTAGGGACAACTAGATCAAGATTTAATCATATTTACTGATCCACTTCCCAGTGATATAACAACCAATATAGGATAAATATTTACTGAGAGGAAAATAAATTTTATAAATTAGATGATTATAAAAATTAAAAGTTATATGGAGGATATATTAATTATTTAAAAAAATTCCTACTAAAGTCATATCAAATCAAGTTTTTATATTCTATTAAAAATAATTAATTATATATAATATTGTAACTATACCATGATGTATTGTTTAATGAAAATATCTCTAAATATTATTATTATATGGAGAAATTTGTTAAAATTCTGGGCTCAATTAAATAAAATGCATGCTTGTACCAATGATTGTATATCATATTTGGGAGAGGAATTGAGTAGATAAGAGTGAAAAGATAATAAAATTATAGATGGAAGTAAATGAGTAATTTTAAAAGTCTAAATCAACTTAATATTTTTAATAAGAAGAAAAAATATCCTATAAAGGTTTTTCAGTACATCCTTTTAAAACAAAAATTGTAAAAATTATTCATGTCATCTAAAAACATTGAGAAAATAAACTTTATATTACCAAAAAAACAATAATGGTTCATGAAACATCCATGATATTTAAAATCATTGAAAAAATTTGACTCATTACATTTATATTTCTCATCCAAATCTAGTAATGTGTTATTTTGATTGGCAGCTGATAGATTCAACCCATTCAGGATTTTGAGTACCATTTATAACATTTGGATAGTTCTTTTGATCCCTTACAATATACATATATGTAAGTGTATGATGAAAAAAATGCCTCATTATTTAAATGATTATTCTAGGAACAAAAAATGCATGGAAATGACATTAATGTATAATTTCAGCATCCAATTGAAGAATTAAAAGAGTTATGTAACAAAAGTGGTGAAGAATATGATGCATCTACTATGATAGGGTTTATAATTTATGATTCTCTAATGTGGTGCATAAATGACTTCCCTATACACAGAAACTTATCTAGTTGGAAGAATTACATTGGTTTAGTTTATATAGTTTAAAAAATTTATAGTGAGACTGTGTAAACAACCCAACCCCAGTATAGTAGAGTCATTGATTTATGAAATTACAATGGTACTCTAAACAGGAGATCAAATACCAAAGGAATGAATAGTTTAGTATCTTTATAAAATCTAGATACAAACATAATTTTTACATTATAACTTGAAAGGAAAAAAACATAGTAACTCTATTGGAAACATCCTTAAACTACTAGATTATCACTAAAATTCATTCATAATATACATCCATGAATCCTGGGGAAAAATAAAACATAATAAAGGGGTGAAATAAAATTCTCATTAAGGGTAATAAATATATAATAATATAACATAAACAAACATAAATATAAAGGCATGGTGAATAACTAAAAAACATTCCATTAAAACATAATCTTGAGCAAAATATGGCAGGGATAATAGTGGGATAAATGATTCCATAAATGATCACATGATAAAAAAACTTAACCATGGATATTTTACATGTAAAATAATCCCATGTATTATAAATTAATAATATCATAATGATGTAATTAATAATTATAAATATCATAACCTACCATTAAGGCTTTAGCCAAGACACCATAAACGGGTAAGAAACCATCCAATACCCAAACTTGTTTTTCTCAGGATACCTACTGACGCGTCGAGGGACAATAGAAATTCCCACTGGTCACTTAAAAAGTACAATGAATTCCTCATGTAAAAAAATTTGAAACATAATATAAACATTCATATTGAAAAACAAGCATACAAAATGTGAATACTTCAACCATAAAACATGAATACAAAATCCATAGTCAGACAGATCATATACCCTTTAATAAAAATGGTATATAGTATCATAATATATCAACCTCTATCAATAATAAAATCCAATAAAGGGTGTTTAAATACATGTAAATACTCTAATAAAACCATTAATAAATTATTGAGAGAAACACCCTTTTTTACTTTCGAAGGAAGAGTTATTTTAGACAAATAATTTGTACAAAATTAGATTTTAATCATGTTTATCCCATAAAAGAAAAGGTAAGTGAAAATAAATTATATTTAATTCATAAATTATGTCCAACTAAAATGAAAACACGGAAAAACACTATAGAAATGATCCAATTTAGTGCACTTAAAAAGGAAGTATAAAAGTAACCTTAAAGCAGGCATGGATTAATTGTTTTCATAAAACAAGAACAAAACTAAAATATTTTTTCGTGATCAAAATATTTATTTTACAAAAATATTGGTTCCTTATAATAGATGGAGTGTGTTTGAAAATGGGTGAGAAATTTGGAAATACCCTTTAATCGGGATTTCTTGTCGAGAGGAATTGAAAAGGAAAACTTATAAAAGATGTATTTCCCATAAAAGAAAGATGAAATAATCTAGATACATGAGTCTAAAACATAGAAACAGAAAATATAAGAGGATTATAAAAATAAAGAATAATTTCATTGGTTTAAGGAGAGATAAATCGTGACCCTAATGAAAAATTGAGGTTCAGGTAGAAACTCTTACCTTATATACAAAAGTGTTTTTCACTTGTACTTAATGTCCTGGGTAATGAAATTAGATTTATTAATAACTTATTTCAGAAACTATTAAACTTATATTAAATTTATTATAATTTTATTAATCTCATTTATGGACTTTTGATGAGTTATAATATTCAATTTTTTCATTTAGGAGTGCCCCTTTCCTAGGTTTTCAGGATTGATTCACTTGTATATATGTATGAAAGATCATTTGAAAATGGAAATAATTATCTAAAAACGAAATTATATGTTATTAATGAAATTAAAAGAGATTTAATTGTATTTTATATATTTTTTTTCTAGATATTAGGATGATTATTTAGATAAAGCGTTAATGATAAACATTTAGATTATTTTGGCATTTTTATTATCATCATGAAATAGTTTTGCTTTATAATTTTATAGTATATGTATATACTGGTTATAGAACATTAAATAATTTTTATTATATATATTAAATTGTTATTTAACCATGAAAATTTTATGACCAGCCTTGAAGGAAGAATTGAATAATGAGAACTTGTCGTCCATGATGGCGGTAAATCGGCACCTCACGGATGATGTTTTCATTTTTAGAACAAAAAGGGGAAGAGAAGATAATTGATGGTGGATATCCAATAATAATAATAAAATTACATTATATATAATATATTAGAGTTATCAGGCATTTTTGGATATAGTAGGTAAGTAAATTATAAGAAAATAAAATAAATAGAATGAAAATTAAAAGAATGATAGGCGATTTGACCTCTTGAATCCCTCTTCTTGAGAACCTCCTTAAAGAACTTTTAAATTGTGTTTTGAGTGAGACCTACTAGACCAGAACGTGAGGGAGAGGTTTGGGAGTTGGATTGGGTATAAATTGGACCAGATTTAAGGCTTTATATGTGTGATGATAATGGGTGATAAGTGGTGGTATTTATAGTGGAGGAGAGGAGTATTTTTTGATTATTTAATTCATTTGTTTATTATTTTGGCTCAAGACTATGAATAGTTTTGATTCCATGAATAAATACAGTAAATAAGGAAGGATATTTTTATATTATGTTACACACATACTAAATTACAAAAAAAAGTTTATTTACTTAAAATTTTTATATACTCTAAATAACTGTATTTCACTATTCACCAAAAATTCAAAAATTTCAGAAAAATCCCAAAAATTCACCCTAATAATTTTTTGATGTGTATAATAAAAAAAGTTTTAATTTTTATTAAAAAAAATATAAATATGAGATACCTAATTTTTAATTAAAACCATCATTTATTCCAAAAAATACTGATTTTAAAATTATAATTGATTTCATAACACATTGAAAAATTAATTAAGGTATCATACAATTATATTATAAGAATAAGACAAAAAAATATTAATTTATGAATATATTTTATGAAAATAAATTTTCTTTTAAAACATTATTATAATTATAAAATTTTAAATAAACATTTACACTTTACAAAGACACCAACACTTAATTTATCATTTTTTAAAAAATTTATTACTTATACCAAGATATAAATATATCATATTTTCATTTATATGATATAAAAAATTACTTATACTTTAATAGGTTAATTTTATATTTTATTCCTCATTTTACTATTCCTAATAGTCACATTACTATTCCAATAGTCATAATTAATACTATATTACATATTTAAACTCAGTGTTTTTTGAAAAATAAACTATTGAATATATTAAATTTTAAGTGGCATGCCGTAAAATATTGGGGTGTTACATTCTCCCCTCCTTCAAAAAATTTCATCCTTGAAATTTTCAGAATGTCACCTCATGAAAATATTTGGGTATTTCTTCATCATAAATTACTCTATTCGCCACGTCACCTCTTCAATTTTAGGATTTTTTCCAAAGTACCTTTACCAGCCGAGTCATCTATTTCCTCAAAACATGTTATCTTGTATCCATAATATAGATAGTCCCTTCACATTAAGATAAATTAATTTCCAATTCTATTATTTCATACGTGAGGGAATGTGTTGGGTATAGAATTTACATCCTTAATAAAGAGATATGGAACACATTTTGTACTTCTTAAATGATAGGAGTTATCTCTAAACGATAGGCCACATCTCCAATTCTCTCTCGCATTTCAAATGGTCCAATGTAACAAGGTCCTAGTTTCCATTTCTTTCCAAATCTTATAACACCCTTCCATGGAGATAATTTCAAGAAAACATGATTTCCCACTTGAAATTACAAATCCTTCCTTCAATTATCGACATATATCTTTGGACTACTTTTAGCTTCTTTGAAATGGTTTTGAAATGTATTTACCTTTGTTGTTTTTTCCTCCACAGTTTTTGAGACTACTATATTTCTGTCAACAATTTATTCCCAACAAGTTGGTGTATTAAATATCCTTCCAAAAAATTATTCATATGCTTCCATTTGAATACTTGAATGGAAACTATTATTGTAGGAAAACTCTACCAAATGTAAATACTAATCCCACATACCTTAAAAGTCAAGTGATCATGATTTCAACATGTATTCTAATGTTTGAATGTTCCTTTTAGACTACTCATCAGTTTGAAGGAAATAAGATCAACTAAAATGAAGCTCGGTGTCTAAATATTTCTAAATACTTTTACAAAATTTCGATGTAAATCATGGATCATGATCATAAACAATTGAAAAAGGTTCTACATAAAGTCTTAAAACTTCATTAATATAGATTCATGTAAGGAGATCCAGTGGAAAATACTCCCTTATAGCGAGGAAATATTCTGATTTGGTAAGTTGATCAACAATTACCCAATTACATCATTCTTTCTTGGATTATTTGGTAATCCAATGAAAAAATACATTGTAATTTCATCCCATTTACATATTGGAATAGGCAGAGTTTGTATGACTCTTCTAGGATATTTTCTTTCATCCTTCACCTATTGATAGACTAAATATCTTGATACATAATCAGTAATTTCCCACTTCATATTATCCCACCAGAAATGTATCATAAAATATATATAAATCATAGTGATACCATGATGTGTAGAGAAATTTGATCTATGAGAATCATCCAATATCTCCCTTTTAATCTCAGGTATATAAGGAATAAAAACCCACTTAACAAATTTCATAATTCTATCCTCATACATGAATTCTACCAAATTCCCATCATTCAAAGATTTAATTTTTCTTTGAATATTATCATCACCAGACTGAGAACTTCTAATCCTTTCATATAAAGATTCTTGGGTAACCAATTGAAAAAGTAATGATGTTTCAAATTCCTTGATAATTCTCATATCCATATTTGAAATGTCTATGTACAAAAGATCCTTATCAGTCCTCATTTTGTTTATAACTCTAGGATTCTTCCATCTCAATGCATCTTCTACCATATTATCCTTCTATGAGTGGTAGTGTATTGAACAATAATAATCATTGAGTATATCAAGCCATTTCCTTTTCCTTATGTTGAGTTTATATGAGAAGTTATATATCAAACTCTTATGATCAGTATATATCTCAAATATTTCAACATAGAGATAGCGTCTCCATATCTTTAGAGAAAGTATTATGTCTACTAACTTGAGGCCATGAGTTGAATAATTTTGTTCATGATTTTTTAACTTCCCTCATGCATAGGTAATAAATCTATGATTATGCAAAAGAACACAACCAATTCCATTCTTTGATGCATCACTATAAATCAAAAATCCACCATATCCTAGTGGTAGATTCAATATTATATAATTCACTAATATCCTCTTCAATTATTCAAAGCATTCTTTACATTCTTCTATCTATAGGAACGTAACCCCTTTAGGAATAATCTTGGTTAATAGGTCAGCTAATCAAGAAAAATTATGAATGAAACACAGATAGTAACCTTCTATAACAATGAAAATATGTTCGTTGATGTAGTACTTTCTTGAAATACCTTTCTCTTCACATGATCAATTGATAGTCCATGCTTAGAGATAATATTTCCAAGAAACGAATCTATTTAAATCCAGAATTCTCACTTTTTAAACTTCCCGTATAAATCATTTCTTCTAAGAGTCTCGAGAAAAAATATATAAATTATTCTAATATTCCTCATATATTTTCGAATATATCATGATATCATAAATAAATACCACAAAAATCATCAATATATTCCTTCATCACTCTTTTAATCAGAACAATAAAAATAGAGGGTTTATTAGTTTGTCCAAATGGAATTACTATAAACTCATAATTTCCATTCCTAGTTTGAAATTTTGTCTTTGGAATATCTTCCTTCACACAAAATTGATGATATCTAGATCGATGATCAACATATGAAAAATATTTTTCTCTATAAGGTTGATAAAATAATTCATCAATGTGACAAATTGTATACTAGTTATTTATCATAATATCATTGATCTCTCTGTAGTTAATGCATAGCCTCATGGATCTATCTTTATTTTTAGAAAACAGAATAGGGTCTCCCAATGGAGAATCAGTAGGGAGAATAAATACCTTATTGCTAAAATTTTATAGTTGTTTCTTCAACTCCACTAATTCCACAATGTCAATTCTATAAGGATTATTTCATATTGGAATTATTTTAGGGATTAGATCAATATAAACTCCACTTCCAACTTTGTGGGATGTACAAGTATAGCTTATGGAAATACATAAATGTATTCTTGTAAAATATATACATACTCGATTTTAATATTTCTTTCCTAACCCATATATGATGTTTTATCTTCCTCCCTAAGATTTTAATTTTGAAGATCTACTATAGATGGATCCAGATATGACTTAGATGATGAAGTCTCCCCTATAAAGATGGGAAAATTCATACCTTCATTACGAATAAACATTTCACTCTATTTTTAATAAATTTTTTCATTATATTTATAAATCCAGTCCATACTAAGGATTATATCAAAATAAACCATAGGTATGATGGTAAAATCAGTAATTAGAGAATTTTTAGGTTTCATAATAGGAACTGCTCGATGCATCTTTTTTGTAATAAGGCTTCCACTGGGAGTCTTTATTGACAACTCCCTTGTTAAGCTGAATTGGAAATATCTATTTTTTAAATAAAAATGGGGAGATATAAAGGAATATGATGATACATAATCAAATAAAGTTTTATCTAAATTTGAGTAGAACATTAAATTATCTGACACTACATAATTAGGAACTTTAACCTCAACTATTGTGACTACAAAAGCATAGCCTTGTTCCATTGGGATTCTCGGGGTAAATTATCCTTGAAGCTTAGGAAAATAATTTTCATAATGTCCCATATATTTACAATAGTATCATAAAACATTGGTGGATTATTTATTTCACTTGAAAATATATTCATTGTGGCATTTTCTATACAATTGTAACAAACTCCCATCCCCAATAGTCATGTTCCATGATGTTACTTTTCTCATTTATTATAGAATGTAAATTCAACTCATCCCTTATTCCCCTTTTCCTTATTTCCTTTTCTAGATTATCCAGCATCCCTCTTCTTCTCTTGCTTTCCTTTAAATTCATAAAACCTAGAGAATTCATTCTCTATCTTGATAGCACATGAGTCTATATCTTCATAAGATGAGAAAGTATGGGTGACAAGTTCCCTATGGCGGAATGGTTTTAACCCATAAAAAATAGATCAATCTTTCTCTTTGGATTATATATGTAATCCTCACCATTCCTTTTTAACCTTATAAATTTGGCTACATAATTAGCAACATTTTCATCCTTATTTTTCCTCGGATTCAAAAATTGTCTCTTCATATCCACTCATTGTCCGTAAGTGAAATATTTTTCATAGAAGATTTCCTTAAAAATAAACCATTCCATATTTTAAATTTATTCCTCCCCGTATTTGTTTTTAATTAATGACCGCCATTTATCTTCATCTCTCGATAGATGATAAACTACCATGATAACCTTTTCCCTTTCATTACATCCAAAAGTGATAAATGTATTCTCTAAGGAATTTATCTACTAGTAAAATACAAATTTTTTTATACTACCATTGAAAGATAGAGGTCATTTTCACATAAAGAGTTCTAAAATTATAACACCACATTTTGGATCAGGCATCTCTATTCTAGTAAGGTTATTTCTCATAAACTGAGTTAGATGTCCCAATATAGTTATAAGTTGTTCAGATCCAGTTGTAGCCCTAAATACAACATCATTATCTAACATGGAAAATAAATCCCAACATGGGATATGTTTATTGATACGGTTTCCATTCCTTACACTATGCATCATTTCTAAAGAATGACATAAACTAAATTAGCTTATGAATCTTAATGTATAATTTTGAACAAGTAAATCTTAACATAAATTAAAAAAATTATGTATAGATAATCTCATAATCATAAACATGGTTTCATTAGGGACATATTAACTTTTAAACCCTTCAAAATGGTTTGTAAATTAAATTTGAATTATCATAAGAATCTCCCCAAGGACTATCAAACCATGTGCGCAGTAAGGCTCGTTTTATGTACCAAGTTATGATGAGTCATGCCCGATGCACCTTATTAGAGTTGTTACCCCTAGGTACATTTGTTCCAAAAGCATGTCCACTAGTAGTATCCAAATAGGTATGTATTATTATGAAGACTCATATAATTTATACCTTTCCAAAATTCTTGGATTTTCTTTTATACTTATCCTCAAAGTCAATCTTAGGGTTATGTTCCCAAATATATTTTTTCTAAATATAGTTTCTAATGTTTCTACTAAACTTTCTATGATACCAACTATAAAGACCCCAACCCCAGTATCCCAGATTCAGTACATTACTTAATTACATTGGTATTGTGAAAAATATATCACATCCCAAAGGACCAAATTGTTTGTCATCTTTGTAAAAACTAGATACAAACATAAATTTCCCATTACAACATGAAAGGAAAAAACAACATATCAACTTCATTGGAAAAATACTTAAATTCTTAGATTATCCCTACAAATAATTCATAATATACAACTTTGTATCATGGGGAAAAGTAAAATATAATAATGGTGTGAGATCAGATGCTCAGCAAGGGTAATCAATATAGCAAAAGCTATCCTAAATAAACATAAAAAATAATGCATACTAAATAACTAAAAACACATTCCATTAAAACATAATATTAAGCATAATACGACATGGACAAAAGAGGATTCAATAATTCCATAAATAATCACATGATAAATAAAATTAACCATGTATATTCTAATATTCAAATAATCACATGGATTATCAATTACTAATATTATAATGAGGGAATGTATAATGTTGGACGTCATAACATACTATCAAGGCTTCGGCCAAGAAGCCATAAATTGATAAGACATCATCCAATACCCAAACTAGTTTATCTAATGAGACCTACCAATGAGTCAAGGGGATATAGATAGCCTCACCCTTCACTTACTAATTCCAATTCATTCCTTATATGAAAATGGTGAAACGTAATATAAACACTCTTTTTGAAAAACAAGCATAAGAAATGTGAATACTTCAGCCATAAACCAGGAATAGCATAAACATAGTCAAACTGGGCATAAAATATTTAATAAAATATGTTATATGGTATCATAATATATCATCCTATATCAAGAATAGAATCCAGAAAAGTTTGGTGAATTAGAATTCAATACTCTAATTAAACCATTAATAAATTCTTGAGAAAAATACCCTTTTCTACTTTGGAAAGAAAAGTTATTTTTGAAAAACAATTTCTATGAAATCATATTATAATCATTTTTATCCCATAAAATATAATTGAAGGAAAATAAATTATATTTAAGGCATAATTGATGTACCACTAAAGTGAAAACATGTAAAAAGAGTCTTTGGAAATGCTCCACATTAGTGTGGTTTAAGAAAAAATATATGAGTCTTCAAACCAGACAAGTATTAATTGTTTTCATAAAACCCGAAAATAAATAAAATATTTCTTCATGGTAAAAAGATTTATTTTAAAAAATATATTTTTTCCTTGTAATATATTATGGATTTTAATTAAAAATAGGCAAGAAATTGGGAAGTACCATTTAATCGGTATTGCTTATCAGGAGGAATTGAAAAGGGAAACACCTAAAACATATATTTCCCAACAAAGAAAGATTAAATGATATAGATACATGATTTTAGAAGCTGAAATAGAATTTATTATAAGTATATAAAAAGAAATAATAATTAAACTGGTGTAAAGAGAGAGAAAGCGTGACCCAAATAAAAAATGGTGGTTCAGGATGAAACCCTTACCTTATGTCCGAAAGTGTTCTACACTGGTATTTAATGTCATGGATAATGAAATTAAATTAATTAATAATTTAAATAAGAACCTATTAAATATTTATTAAATTTTATTAAGTTTATTAAAGTAATTTTGATGAGTTATATGATTCAATTTTTTCATTAGGGAGTGTCCATTTCCTTGCTTTTTTAGATTGATTCACCTGTATACATGTATGATAGATCATGTAAAAATAGAAATATTTATCCAGAATTGAAATTATAAATTATTAATAAAATTTCAACATATTTAATGGTATTATATATAATTTTTTTTATAGATATGAGGATGGCTAATTAGATAAAGTGTTAATGATATCCATTTATATTATTTTGTTGTTTTTTCAATCATCGTGAACTAGTTTTGTATTTATGAATTAATATTATTTGTATATATTGGTTCCAAAACATTAATAAGTTTTATTACATATATTAACATATTTTTTACCATAAAATTTGTTTTATGACCATACTTGAAGGAATAATTAAAAAACCAAAACTCATTGTCCAGGAATGTGGTAAAACGACACCTCAAGCCTGATGTTTTCAATTTTTAGAATAAAAAGTGTAAGAAAAAATAATTGATGGTGGATATAAGATAATCATAATAAAATTATATTATATATAATATATTGGAGTTATCATTCATGTTTGGAAATTGGATGTTGGTAAGGGATAATAAAATAAAATAAATTAAAATAAAATTAAAAAGAACCAGAGGGGATTTTACCTCTTGAATTCTTCTCCTTGAGAACCACCTTGAGGAAACATAAAATGGACTTCTGGGTTGGACCAGAAATACAAAAAATTATGGAATATTTTTTTGAGAGATATTAGGAAAGCCTTAATGCTATGTAAGTCTAAGGATAAGGGGTGATGGGGTGTGGAATTTATAGTAGATGAGAGGAGTGTTTTTTGATTATTTAATTCAATTCTTTATTATTTTGGCTCGTGACTATGAAATAGTTATGATTATAGGACTAAATATAGTAAAAAGTGAATTATAGTTCAATATTATGGTGCATACAACAATAATAACTCAATAAATGGTGAATTTAACTTATAATGTATATATACCGTGAATTATCATATTTCACAAAAAAATCAGCTATTTTAGAAAAATCTCAAAAAATTTACCCTAATCATTTTTCAATGTGTAGAATTCAAATATTCATTCCATTTTATGAAAATAATTTTCTAAATATGATGAATTTAATTTTTAATTAAAATAATCATTTATTTGAAAAATACTGATTTTAAAATTATAAATTTTTTTATAACACTTTGAAAAATTAATTAAGGACTCATAAAATTATCTTATAATCATAATAAAACAATATTAATTTATTAATCTATTTTATAAAAATAAATTTTCTTTTAAAACATTATATTAATTAAAATATTGAAAATAAACATCTATGCTTTACAAGAATACAAACACTTAATTTATCATTTTTAAAACATTTAATTACTTATACAAAAATGTTTTTCCTTGAAATTTTCAAAATAAAAACTCATGAAAAATATTTGGCTCGTTCTTCATCGTAAATTCCTTTGGTTCCCACATCACCTCTTCAATTTTATGATTTTTAAAAAGTACCTTTACCAGCTGAGCTATCTAATTTCTCAAAACCTACTCTCTAGTGTCCAAAATCTAGATAGTCTCTTCATAGTAAGATAAACCAGGTTTCAATTATATTACTTCATAAGTGAATACATTTTTTGGGTTTGGCATGCAATCCCTTAACAAATAGATGTGTAATATATTTTGTACTTTAGAAAGGCTAGGTGGAATCTCCAAAAAATAATACACAGATCCAATTCTCTCTTGGATTTCAAAAGGTCCAATATACCAAGGTCTTAGTTTCCATTTATTTCCAATTCTAATAACACACTTCCATGGATATACATTCAAGAAAACATGACCTCCCTCTGAAATTCCAAATCCTTCCTTCGATTATTGGTGTATATATTTTTCCTACTTTGATATTCTTTGATATGGGTTTGAATATTCTTTACCTTTTTTGTTATTTCCTCTAAAAGTTATGGGCCTAAAATATTCCTTTCACCAACTTATTCCCAATAAGTTGGTGTAAAAAATCTCTTTCCATATAATGTTTTATATGTTGCCATTTGGATATTTGAATGGAAACTATTATTGTAGGAAAACTCTACCAATGATAAATACTTATCCCATATACCATGAAAGTTAATTTATCATGATCTCCACATGTCTTCTAATGTTTGAATGGTCCTTTCATACTACCCGTCATTTTGAGGGTGATAAGTTGTACTCAAATAAATCTCAGTTTCTAAATCTTTCTAAAGACTTTTTTATAATTTTGATGTAAATTATGGATCACTATCAGACAAAATTACAATATTTAATTCATAAAGTCTTAAAATTTCAATAATATAGAGTCATTCAGGAACTGTGGTTGAAAATACTCCCTTATAGCAAGGAAATGATAATATTTGGAAACTTGGTCAACAATTACCCATATTGCATCATTATTTCTTGGTTCCTATGGTATTATAGTAAAAAAATCCCCAATAATTTCATCCCATTTCCATGTTGGAATAGGAATAGATATCATGAATCCTCTATGATGTTGTCTTTCATCCTTCACCTATTGAAAAACTACACATCTTGATATATATTCTGTAAGAACCCGGGTTTTTAGAAACGAGTCAATTCCCAACCCTGTTAAAAAATTTTGACTGGTTTTTTTGAAGTCTGGAAAATCTGGGCAGTTTCTAGAAATTTCCGGACTACACGCCGTGTACTTTAAGTACACACCGTGTATGTGTTAACTGAGTGACCGGTCGTGTGCTCACCGGGTACATGTTTTGTGGTGATCGTGTAGAAGTTCCCTACTACACGGCATGTATTTATAGACATGTCATGTAACCATTACCCGTGCAAGGCCAAGTACATGCCATGTGGTTCCCAAGTATAAATTTCAATCTACATGGTGTGTAGCCTTCCTTGACACACCGTGTACCTTTGTCTCATGTAGCGGCTGAGACCCTGGTCGTGTGTTGACCGTGTACATAGTCCAGGTCATGTACTGGAATCCGCTTAAGTCAGAGTACAGAAACCCATCTACATGACGCGTACTTTGAAAATACACGTCGTGTACTTTTATTTTTATTTGATCGATTGAGACATCATCGCGTCTCATTCACATAAATCTCTTCTTCTTCCCCGTTAGATGGATGGTTCATCTGAGGACCTTTGAAAAACACAAACCCTTCTAGAATCCTCATATGACCTCTTTTCTTCAATCCGTCAGTGGTAGCGGGACCGCAACGGAAAGGCTAACCTCATGCACCCTTCATTGTCTTTGATCCCCCACCTATTCCTCCAAAGATTCCATCCGAACAGAATTTCCAAATTTGACGGAAACGAAGATCCACCACGATTCAGACCAATTCAGAGGCTGATATTAAAGGAGTGTCATCATACGAGTACAAGGTGGGTGGTGCATACCTTCTTTCGTGTTTTCGTAGACTTTTGGGGGGTGCGACCTTCGAGCGCAACATGGGGTACTGAGCGAAACCCTTGTTTAATTATCCTTAATAGTTTATCTGCTTTGTGGGATGCCTATGGGTATTCCCTGACCCTTATTGTGCTTGAGCGAGGCCGGGTTAGAGTTCATAGCTCATTTGGGGAAATTCGGACAAGGGTGCCGAAATGGGTATGAATTAGACCATTATTTAAACTGTCATGTTTAGACTTATTATTAAATATTTTGAGTTAAACTGATAAGTTTAATTGTTAAATTAAGAATGAGTTTGGTGCTGGTATGAGACAGCACAGGTTAGTGCAATTTAATTGTTTAATAATTGCATGTTTCAAGTGATGCTTTGAGTATAGTTATGTAATGGGTGATATTGCATGTGTTGAACTGATTGTTTTGTTGGGCATGACCGGAACATATATTGGTGAGTGATGGGAATCACAGGTTGGGGCTTTTTCTCGGGTTACTTTGGGTGGTTACTATTACGGGATTGGGCGTCATGGACGTCAGCTTGAGGTAGTCGGACTGTCAGGTTGGGCTTGACCCGGGTTACTTGGATGGAGAGGCTATCAGACTTGATCGAAAGGTTCGTAAGGACACGAGGTGTAGTAGATGTTGTGTCTTGGGAACTTATTGAGGTGATTACCGCTCAACAGGTACTTTTGAGTAGTGTGCACACAAATAGACTCTAAGATGAGGTGGTACGACCATTCAGTGGGTAGAGGCCCCCAATAGTTGCGGTTAGGTATTTTGGTTTGGGGTGCTTTCCATAAGAAGCCACGTGGAAGGTGAGGAGCCTTCGGGAGACAGCTTTGAGGCGGTTAGGTTGGGGACAGAGGCTCGTCGCGATTTGAGGGCATACATCATTGTCCCTCCGGTTACTATTTGAGGACAGGTATCGTTGTTCCTCCAAATGTTGTGTAATGGGAAGTTTGAGCTTTCGAGCTTGGTTACAATGGTTAGGCGTGCCTTCAGGACATCAGTACTTGAGATACATGGTGTCAGGTGGCACGAGGTGTCGGGCTACTGATCAGACATTCTGGCATTGGCCAGAGCAGGTGACACTTCCTGCTGGCTTCTGAGCACCAGTGAAGTTTGTGTTTATTTTGGGCATTATTTTGTTTACTATTTTCTTATAAGCATGTCTACCTAAACACTTATATTAGGTATTCACCCTTGGGTGGTATCCTACTGAGACTTATCTCACACCCTACACGGTCCCTTCGGGACGTTTGTAGACTTTATGAAATTGAGTGAAGTTAGAGGGTCAGCCTCAAGAGCTGGACCTCAGTGCTGTTGGGCATGGAGGCTGGCATGGACCTTGAGGTCGTTCCTTGTTGTTGTTACTTTGTTTAGTTTCCCTTTTGTATCAGCATGCTTACATTATTATGTAGCAACTGTTGGTTGGCCATTGGCACCATTATATTTTGATCTGTATGACTTGCTTTGGATGAATGCCTTGTTTGGTTATAGTAGTAGTTTCTTCTATTCTCAGCATATTATTCTATTTAGTTTCTTCAGCTGTTTTTTCTATATTTCTTCCACTGGTTTATTGATATTTGATATACTTCCACTCTGTGGGTCCGGTTCGAGTCTACTGAGTCATTTATTTCTGCTGCATATTTTAGTTTATTACTCGGACAAGTACCATTTTTTATTCCTCCGAGAGGGTATATCCTCCCCACTATACCTAATCAGACTCTCGCTGCTAGTCGGCAGCCCTTGGCATTCAGGGGAGGTGCACCTAAGGTCGTAACACCTGACCCATTCGGCATTGTTCGGGTGGCTGGCCGGGTCCGAGTCGTTACAAAGTGGTATCATAGGAGTTCTTGACAAGGATTTAGTAGCATTTCTTTATTGGATACTAATGAGTTTGAGACTTCTTGTTTTATTTTTTCTACTGGTTTTACTATTTGAGATATGGTAGACTGGAGATAGGTGGTTGTTGGAACTGGATTTTGAACTCGTTCTTGGGTGCCTGTAGCCCCATGTACGAGGGATGGATTGAGTTGTCATGGGTGGGAATTTCTATTTTCTCTTTCTCAGATTATGGATTATATGATTTCCACCTCGGTGGCTCACTTGTTGTGTGGTGTTATTGATTATGATATGAAAACCCTGTCCAGTATGGAAAAGGCTTATTTGTTTGGCTTTTGATAGGCAAATTTTAGGGTATTTCAATTTCATAACTGCATGTATGCTTTGTGAAGTGATAATACCATGTGAATATAATCAATTTCTAGGATATGTATGCTCTGAAATGTGAATAGGTGAAACTCCTGATAGAATTGATTGTTGATTTCAATGTATATTCCATGATTTGTGTTTTGTAGAATTGCATGTGGTAGGACATATGGGTCTGGTTCTTATGAGAGCAGGAAGGTACTATGGTTGAGGCAGTGTAACTGTCAGGATTGGGCGACTTGGTCATCGGGATTGAGGCAACGTTGGTTTTCAGGACGGGCATGGCCCAAGGTACTATTAATACTTGGCTCTATTGAGGGCGGGTAAGGAGGCCGTGAGGTCGGGATGCCGAGGGCATGGGTTGTGGTAAGGGGGAGTAAGGGTAGTTGTTATGCACTTCCTTTTACTGCTTTCCTTATCTGCGTAGAATATATTTCTCTATATATATGTATGGGTTGTCTGACCATTTATGGTATTCAGCGGGTTACTCCTTCACGACTAGATGGAGCGTCAGTCAGGAGACCATGCAGTGCCACGGGATCAGGTTCAGAATCCGGTGCAGGTAGAGCATGAGCCGCAGGTACAGGCTCAGGGACAGGATCAGGTTCAGGATCCAGTGCAGGCAGGGTAGCAGCTAGGTTTGGCAGTGTTCAGACTATGGCTTGACGAGCAGCTCCAAGCTAGCCTGGTATGTGTCTTGCAGGGGATTGAAAAAGGCGCGCAGGGTGCAGATCCTTCCATGGCATATCTGATGCGGGAGTTCCAGTCACAGTACCAGCCACTTTTTCAGGGTGAGGGTGGTCCGCAGGTGGCTGATAAATGGATAGAGAGTATATAGATGATCTTTGAGTAGCTTGAGATGCCTCCAGGGCGGAGGTTCAAGCTGGAAAAGTACATGCTGAGAGGCCCGGAGAAGCGTTGGTGGGACGTATAGGTTCTGGATCGTAGGCATGAGGGACTGGCATGGAAGGACTTCGAGGACAGGTTCTTCGAGCACTTTTATCTGGAGACGCTACGGGCAGAGAGAGCACGGGAGTTCTTGAGTCTTCAACAGGGAGATATGTCTGTCATGAACAACGCAGCTACCTTCACAGATTTGTCCCATTTTTCACCTGTTATGGTGACTGATGATGCAGCTAGGGTTAGGCACTTCAAGGATGGCTTATGACACACGATTCGGGTTCAGGTAAACATATTTAGGCTGGGTTCCTTCTCCGAGGCAGTGAACCAGGAACTTATAGCAAAGGGAAATGAGAGAGAGAAGTCTCTCTTTGGTAGGGTGACAACCCCATGGGATAGTTCGGACAGCAAGAAGCGAGGTAGAGATGAGTTGCAGTGGGGCGGGCAGGCCAAGGACTCAGTTAGACCACCCTGTGGAAATTCATCAGTGGTTTGCTTTTAGTGTGGATAGTCGGGACATGTTCGGGATCAGTGCGATAGGCCCTCGAAGGAGTGTCGGGCATGTGGACAGGTCGGGCATCTGGAGAGGTTTTGTAGGAAACCTTCTCAGACAACTGACAGGCAGGGATCGGGATAGACTGTGGCGTCAGGGGTTGGATCAGGTTCGGTACCAGGAGAGGGTATTTGAGGTTCAGCTGCATGCGGAAGACATGATAGGGATAGCAGGATCTAGCTAAGGGGTCTGTGGTCGGTGACTGGTGCAGCATCGCAGGGAGTTCAGGCATTGGACAGCCGTGCTTCAAGCCAAGTGCACACTGTGGAGATTCTAGGGATTAAGTAGGCTGGTGAGCCAACGATGGTGGCAGGTACACCACAGGTGTGGCCATGATTTTTCCATACTTTATTCTAGCATGGCCTCTTGGGGAATGTCTGGTTGAGTGCACGGTCTTCACAGGATACTTGTGGACTGACTAGATGCTAGTTAGTGGGATTAGCATCATATCAGATGTGTTATATATTTTATTTATATATTTGAGATGCATGGCATCAGGAGCATCAAGGATGCAGGTTACTTGAGGTGTCCTGGGCATTGGGGCATCGTGGATGCGGGTTACTTGAGGTGTATGGCACCAGGTTTGATTTGAGAATCTATTAGATGCAGGACCTCAGAGAGGCGGACACCGATGCAGTGAGGGTTACGTTGGGTGTCAGAAGCGACACGTGAGCACTGAGGAGGTGCAGGGGTGACGATGCATCACGAGAGGACCATGGGTCCAGGAAATAGGTTGTTGGGCCTTTCTTGTTTATTTGATTTTCTTTGAGCTTTGTTCGGGTTGAGACCGAGTAGGAAATTCCTAAGGTGGGGAGCCCCTTTTTGGATTTCAGCCAGAACCATGAGACCGGGGTAGTCCGGGTTGTTTAACCAGGACGGGTGCATTCGGTGCCATCTCTTGGTTTCGTTCGGTAGCTCGGGGATGAGCTACGTTAAGGTGGGGAGTCTCTAAGAAGCTGGGTTTTTTGAAACGGGTCAAATCCTGACCCTGTTTAAACTTTTTGACTAGTTTTTGAGAAGTTTGGAAAATCTTGGCAGTGACTGGAAATTTCTAGACTACATGTCGTGTACTTTAAGTACATGTCGTGTATGTGTTAACCGAGTAACCGGCCATGTTCTCACCAAGTACATGTCATGTGGTGACCGTGTAAAAGTTCCCTACTACACAGCGTATATTTATAGACATGCCGTGTAATCCTTACCCGTGCAAGGCCAAGTACATGTCGTGTGGTTCCCATGTATAAATTTCAATCTACACGGCATGTAGCCTTCCTTCACATGCCTTGTACCTTTTTCCGGTGTAGCAGCCGAGACCTTGGCTGTGTGTTGACCATGTACACAGTCCAGGCCATGTGCAGGACTCCTCTTAAGTCGGAGTACGGAAACCCATCTACACGGCGTGTACTTTGGAAATACACGCCGTGTAATTTTATTTTTGTTTGAGAGATCGAGACGTTGTCGCGTCTCATTCCCAAAAATCTTTTCTTCTTCCCCGTTGGATGGGTGGTTCGTCCGAGAACCTCCGAAAAACACAAACCCTTCTAGAATCCTCATACGACCTCCGTTCTTCGATCCGTCGGTGGCAACAGGACCGCATCGGAAAGGCTAACCCCACGCACCCTTCTTAGACTTTGATCCCTCACCTATTCCTCCACAGATTCCATCCGAACGGAATTTTTGAATTTGAAGAAAATAAAGATCCACCGTGATTCAGACTGATTCAGAGGCTGATATCAAAGGAGTGTCATCGTACGAGTACAAGGTGGGTGGTGCATACCTTCTTTTCTGTTTTCATTGACTTTTGGGGGCTACGACCTTTGGGCTCAACGTGGGGTATTGAGAGAAACCCTTGTTTAATTGTCCTTAATAGTTTATCTTCATTGTGGGATGCCTCTCGGTATTATCTGACCCTTATTGTGCTTGAGCGAGGCTGGGTTAGAGGTCATAGCTCGTTTGGGGAAATTCGGTCGGGGGTGTCGAAATGCGTATGAATTAGACCATTATCTAAACTACCATGATTAGACTACATATTGAATATTTTGAGTTAAACTGATAAGTTTAATTGTTAAATTAAGAATGAGTTAGGTGCTGGTATGAGACAACACAGGTTAGTGCAGTTTAATTGTTTAGTAATTGCCTGTTTCAAGTGATGCTTTGAGTATAGTTATTCAATGTGTGATATTTACTATTTTGAACTACTTTTTGTGTTGGGCGTGGCCCAGAAATATATTGTTGAGTGATGGGAATCACAATTTGGGGATTTTTCTCGGGTTACTTTGGGTGGTTTCTACCAGGGGATTGGGCATCATGGACGTCGGCTTGAGGCAGTCGGACTGTTAGGTTAGGCTTGGCCCGGGTTACTTGGATAGAGAGGCCATCAGACTTGAGCGACAGGTTCGCAGGGACATTAGTTGTCGGATATGTTGTGGCTTGGGAACTTATTGAGGTGATTACCGCTCACCGGGTACTTTTGAGTAGTGTGCACACAGATAGACTCTGAGATGAGGTGGTACGGCCACTCACTGGGTAGAGGCCCCCGATAGTTGTGGTTCAGTATTTTGGTTTGGGTTGCTTGCCATAGGAAGCCACATGGATGGTGAGGAGCCTTTGGGAGACTGCTTTGAGGTGGTCAGGTTGGGGGCAGAGGCACGCCACGATTTGAGGGCAGACATCACTGTCTCTCCGGTAACTATTTTAGGATTGGTATCGTTGTTACTCTAGATGTTTTGTAATGGGTAGGTTAAGCTTTCAAGCTGGGTTACGACGGTTGGGTGTGCCTTCGGGATTTCGGTACTTGAGACACATTGTGTCAGGTGGCACGAGGTGTCGGGACACTGATCAGAAATTCTGGCATTGGCCAAAGCAGGTGACACTTCTTGGTGACTACTGAGCACCAGTGAAGTTTGTGTTTATTTTGGGCATTATTCTGTTTACTGTTTTATTATAAGCATGTCTGCCTAAACACTTATATTAGGTATGCACCTTTGGGTGGTATCCTACTGAGACTTGTCTCACACCCTACACGGGCCCGTCGGGACGTGTGTAGACTTTATGAAATTGCTTGCAGGTAGAGGGTCAGCCTCAAGAGATGGACCTTAGTGCTCTTGGGCATGGAGATTGACCTGGACCTTGAGGTCGTGCCTTGCTAGAGTTACTTTGTTTAGTTTCCCTTTTGTATCAGCATGCTTACCTTATTATGGAGCAACTGTTGGTTAGCCATTGGCGCCGTTATATTTTGATATGTATGACTTTCTTTGGATGCATGCCTTGTTTGGTTATAGTAGTAGTGGCTTGTATTCTAAGCATATTGTTATGTTTACTTTCTGCTGCTATTGTTTCTATATTGCTTCTGCTGGTTTATTGATATTTGATATACTTCTGCTCTGCGGGTCTGGTTCGAGTCTACTGAGTCATTTATTTCTGCTGCATATTTTAGTTTATTACTCAGACCAGTACCATTTTTTATTCCTCCAAGAGGGTATAGCCTCCCCACTATACCTAATCAGGCCCTCGCTGCTAGTCAGCAGCCTTTTCTGTTTAGGGGAGGTGTGCCTAAGGTCGTAACACCCGACCCGTTCGGCACAGTTTGGGTGGCTGGCCGGGTCCGGGTCGTTACATATTCAGCAATTTCCCGATTCATATTATCCCACTAGAAATGTTCCTTAAAACCTAAATACATATTAGTGATTCCAAGGTATTTAGATAAAATAGAGCTATGGGAATCATCCAATGACTCCCTTTTTATCTTAGGTCTAGAGGGAACACAAATCCTCTTCCAAAATTTCATAATTCCATTCTCATACATGAATTCATCCGAATTTCCATCATTCAAACCTTCAATTTTCCTTTGAAAATTCTCATAACCAGACTGGGAATTTTTAATACTTTCAAATAAAGATAGTTGGGAAAACAATTGAAATAGTAATGATGTTTCACCTTCCTTGATAATTACCATATCCATATTTTCAAGATCCATGTACACAAGATCCTTATAAATCCTCATTTTCTTCGTAACTCCATGATCCTTCAGGTTTAATACATCTGCTACCTCATTTTCCTTCTCTAAGTTGTAGTATATTGAAAAATAATAACCTTTAGTAGCTCAATCCATCACCTTTATCTCATGTTGAGTTCTTTGTATGAGAAGATATATTCCAAACTCTTGTGATATGTATATATCTCTTATCTTTCACCATAGATATAATGTTTCCATATCTTCATAGAAAAGATTACAGATGATAAATCAAGATAATGAGATATATAGTTCTATTCATGCGTTTTGAACTTCCTTGATGTATAGAAAATAACTCTCTCATTCTGCATGAGAAAATAGCCAGGTCCTTTATTTGATGCATCACTATAAATTAAAAATCTTTCATTTCTTGATGGTAGAGTTAAGATCAGAGCATTCACTAATATCTTCTTCAATTATTCAAAACATTATTCACATTATTTTTTCTATATGAACATAACACTTTTACGAGTAAGCTTAGTTAACAGGTTAGCTATTTGGGAATTTTTTTGAACAAAATTCGGATAGTAACCTTCTAAACTAATAAAACTGTGTACTTCATTTATTTTTATTGGTGTAGGTCATTCCTAAACTAACATTATCTTTACAGGAACAGATGAGATTCCATCCTTAGAGACAATATAGCCAAAAAAACTATTTGGATCCAGAATTCACATTTTATAAACATCCCATATAGCCCTTTTATTCTAAGAGTCTTCCGAAAAATCCATAAATGGTTCTCAATATCCTCACATATTTTGGAATATATCAAGATATCATCAATAAATACCACAACCAAAACCTCAATATTTCCTTAAACACTCTATTTATTTGATCCATAAAAATATAGGATGAATTAGTTATTCCCAATGGAATTACTATAAACTCGTAATGTCCATACCATGTTCAATATGTTGTCTTTGGAATATATTTCTTTTCACATGCAATTGATGATAACCATATCGAAGATCAATCTTTGGAAAATATTGACCTCTGTGAAGTTGATCAAATAAATCATCAATGTGAGGAAGTGGATACTTGTTCTTTAATATAATATAATTGATCTCCCTGTATTTAATGCACATCCACATGAATTCATATATTTTTTAACAAATAGAATAGGGTCTCCCCACATAGAAACACTAGGAAAAATAAATCCCTTATTACTAAACTCCTATAGTTGTTTCTTTAGATCCACTAATTCAACAGTGTCCATTCTATAAGGATTATTTGATGATTGTCTTGTGTCAGATATTAAAACAATATAAATCTCAACTTCCCATTCTAAAGGATATCTAGGTAAATCTTCTAAAAATACATCAATGTATTCTTTTACAATAGGTACATCCCCAATTTGAATATTTCTTTTCTCACCCATAGATGGTGTTTTCTCTTCCTCTCCAATAATTTCATTTAGAGGAGCTATTGGAGGTGGATCCAGATATGAATCGGATAATGAAGTATCCCCACTAAAGATGATAAATCCCATAACTTCATCACGAATCAAAATTTCCTTCTCTTTGTAAGGAATTTTTGCATTATATTTTGAAATACATTCCACACCAAAGATTATATCAAAAATAACCATATGTATGATGATAAAATCAGCAATTAGATCACAATTAGTCATCATAATAGGAACTTATTGACACATATTTTTTGTAATAAGGCTTTCACTATGATTCTTTACTAACAAATCCCTTATTAAGGTGAACTGAGAATGTATAATTTTTAAAGAAAACTGGTAAGATATAAAGGAATGAAATGATCCAAAATCAACTATATATTTAGCTAAATTTTCTGAGAAGATTAAACTACCTAACACCACATCATTTGGAAATTCATCCTCAGCTGTTATGACTGCATAATCATAGCCTTGTTCCCTTAGCATTTTTGGGGATAGTTTCTTTGATACTTAGTATAATAATTTTCATAATTCTCCCTCTATTTATAATTATAGTATTTGAACATTGGTATCTCCTTTATTTCCCTTTCAATTATGTGCCTAGTAGAATTTTTCTCCACAATTATAACAAACTCCCATCCCCAATAGGTATGTTCCATGATGTTTTATTCCACATTTATTTTAGTATAGAAAGTAAACTCTTCTCTTATTATCATTTTCCTTGTTTCTTTTTCTAGAGTGTTTATCATAACTCTTCTTATCTTTATTTACTTTAAAGTCATAACACCTATATAATTATTTCTCTTTGTTGATAGCACGTGAGACTAGATATTTGTATAATATAAAAGATTGTGAGACCAGTTCCCTGTAGATTAATGTTTTGAACCCATAAAATAATTTATAAATATTTCTCTTTAGATTGCATACGTAATTTGTATCATGCCTTAATAACCTTGTAAACTTAGATTCATACTTAGCAACATTCCCATCCTCTTTTTTACTAAAATTAAAGAATTATCTCTCTATGTCTGCTTGTTATTTGTGAGGGAAGTATTTTTATAATAAAATTTCCTTAATGTCCTTTTATTCCATATTTTCACTTTCTTCCTCCACCTTTATGTTTAGAATTAATTACCCCCATTGATCTGCATATCCTGATATACAATACACTTCCATGATAACCTTTTCCATTTTGTTACTTCCCAAAGAAAGAAACATCTTCTCTAAAGAACTTATCCACCACTCTGTTACAAATGGGTTTGTAGTCCCATTGAATTATGGATGTTGTTGTCGCATAACGAAATATAACATTTTTATACAACATTGTGGATTGGGTTGCTCTATGTGAGTAAGGTTATTTTTCATAACCAGAGTTAGTTTTCCCAATATGTTTATAAGTTGTTCAACTCTACTTATATATCCATATCCAACATAAATATCTTACATGGGAGATTAATCCCTATATGGGATATGAACATTGATATGGTTTCTATTCCTTCCACTAGGTTTCATTTCTAAACAATGTCACATATTAAATTAGGTTATAAATCATAATGCATAATTTTTAACTAGTAACTCTTAACATAATATGAAAATTTTATGCATAGATAATCTCAAAATCATAAACACTGATTTTTTGGGGACATATTTGATTTTAAACCCTTTATAATATTCTTTAATGAAAATTATAATTATCCTAAGAAAATTCCCTAAGAGTGCCTAACTAGGTGCATAGTAAGTCCAGTTGTCGTGTATGAGGTTTCGTCGAGTCAGGCCCAACTCATATTATCAAAGTTGTTAATCCTTGGTACATCTGTTCCAGAACCAATTCCACTTGAAGTATCCAGATAGGGATGTATTTCCATTAAAACCACATAATCTATACCTTACCAAAATTCTAGTATGTTATTCTATGCTTATACTCAAAGTCAATCTTAGGGTTATGTTCCCTAATATAAGTTTTCTAAATCTAGTTTCAAAAGTTTCTACTAAAGTTTATATGATATCAAATATAAATACCCTGACCTTAGTATCACATATATAGTTCTATACTTAATTATATTGGTACTATGAAAAATATATCACATCCCAATGGACTTAATAGTTTATTAGCTTTGGAAAAACCGGATATAAGAATAAGTTTTACATTATAACTTGAAAGAAAAAACAACATAGAAAATCCATTGGAAACATCCTTAAACTCCTATATTATCCCTGTAAGTCATTCATAATATTCATCTTTTCATAATGTATAAAAATAAAAAATAAGAAATGGGTGAGCTATTATTTTTATTAAGGGAAAGTAATACAATATAAACTTTCATAAATAAACATAAACAAAAAGTTGTGGTGAATAACTAAAAACACATGTCATTAAAACCTAATCTTGAGCATAATATAGAAAGGATACTAGATGATTAAATAATTATATAAATAATAACATGATAAAGAAACCTAATCATGTATATTCTTCTAGTCTAATAATCTTAAGTATTTTCAATTACTAATATCATAATGAGGGAATTCATAATTCCATAAATCATAATATTTCGTCAAGGCTTCAGCCAATACCCTATAAATGTGTATGAAGTCATCCAAAACCAAAACTAGTTTGTCTCATGATACCTAATAATGCATATAGGGGATATAGTAATCCCCTCACAACACTTACAAAGTCTAATTCATTCCACATATGAAAAGGGTGAAGCACAACATAAACATTCATATTAAAAAACTAGCGTACAAAATGTGAACAATTCAACCATAAACCTGGAATAAAAAATCCATAGTCAAACTAATAATAAACCCTTTAATAAAATATGGAATATGGTATCATAAGAAATCAACAACTATTAAGAATAAAATACAAAAAAATTGTGTTTAATTATATGTAAATACTCTAATAACACTATTAAGAAGTTCTTGAGAGAAATACCCTTTTTATTTGGAAAGAAGAGTTATTTAGGAAATCGTTTTTGTATAAACTCATATTGTAATCATTTTTATCCCATAATATAAAAGGAATAGGAAATAATAAATTATATTTAATGCATAAATTATGTTCAACTGAAGTTAAATCATGTAAAAAGAGTCATTAGAAATGAGAAACTCTAGTGCGGTTGAAGAGAAAATATAAAATAGTCTTTAAAGCCGACAAGGATTAATTGTTTGAAAGAAACCATAAAAGAACTAAAATATTTTATAATGATAAATAGATTTTTTTTATAAAAATATAAATTCTGTATGGAATATTATGGAGTGTATTTGAAAATAGGTATGAAAATTGGGAAGTACCCTTTAATCGGGATTGCTTATCAAGAGGAATTGAAAAGGAAAACTTGTAAAACATGTATTTTCCATCAAAGAAAGTTAAACTAATATGAATACATGATTCTAGAACATATGAAAAGAATTTATAAGAAGTATATAAAAATAAATAACAATTATATTGGTGTAAAGAGAGAGAAACCGTGACACGAATGAAATGTTGAGGTTCGGGAAGAAACCCTTACCTTATGTCTGAAAGTGTTATGCACTCGTACTTAATATCCTATATAATGAAATAATATTCCTTAATAATTTAATTAATTACCTATTAAAAATGTATTAAATTTATTATAATTTTATTAAGTTCATTTATTTTCTTTTTATGATTTGTAAGATTCAATTTTGTCATTTAGGAGTGTCTATTTTCTTTTTCTTTCATGATAGATTCACTTAAATACATGTAAAAATATCACGTAAAAATGGAAATAGATATCTAGAATTGAAATTATATATTATTAATTAACTTCCATGATATTTAATGGTTTTATATAATATTTTGTTTCCATATATGAGGATTATTCATTATATGAAGTGTTAATGATAACCATTCAGAGTATTTTGGCATTTTTTCAATCACCGTGGACAAGTTTTGTATTTATAAATTAATACTATGTTTATATACTTATTATATAAAATTAAATAAGTTATATTAAATATATTAAATTATATTTTATGTATAAAAAAAATTATGACTAGACTTGAAGGTGAAATTGAAAAATGAAAACTCATCATCCACAAAGGTGGTAAATCAACACCTTATGGATGATGTTTTCATTTTTAAAATAAAAAATGGAGGAGAAAAGAATTTATGTTGGGTAAACCATAATCATAATAAAATTATAGTATATATAATACACTTTATTTATCATGCATGTTTTTATAGAGGAGGTTAGTAAAGGATAAGAAAAGAAAATAAATTGAAAGAAAATTAAAAGAATGAAAGGGGATTTTACCTCTTCAATTCATCTACTTGAGAACCTCCTTAAGGAACTTTTAAATGGTCAATTGGGTGAGTACATGAAGAAATAAATGTAGGTGAGAGGTTTCATAGAGGTATTAGTCAGAAATTTTACAAGCTTCAAGGTCTTGGAGGTGTGAGTAGAAGGGGTGATGAGGGGTTGGATTTATAGTAGAGAAGATGAGTGTTTTTTGATTATTTAATTCATTTGTTAATTATTTTATCTCAAGAATATGAATAGTTTTAATTACATGAATACATAAAATAAAGCTATAATTATAGTTATATATTATTTTTCTTACATTAGAAATAACTCAAGAAATAATGTATTTAACTTATAATTTATAAAAACAATAAATTACTGTATTTCACTATTCACTAAAAAATCAACTATTTTAGAAAAAACCCAAAAAATAACCCTATACATTTTTCAATAGGTAGAATTAAAAAAATGGACTCTATTTTATATAAATAATTATAAATATGAGAAAATTATTTTTTAATTAAATTTATCATTTATTCGAAAAATACTGATTTTATAACACTTTGAAAAATTAATTAAGGTGTCATGAAATTATATTATAATAATAAGAAAACAAAATATTAGTTTATGAATATATTTTATGAAAATAAATTTTCTTTTAAAACATTATATTAATTAAAAATTGTAAATATATATTTACACTTTACAAAATACTAACACTTAATTTATCATTTTTAAAACACTTAATTATTTATACCAAGATATAAATATATCATATTTTCATTTATAAGATACTAAAATTTTATTTAGACTTTCAGAGGTGAAATTATTATTCTATTGTTCAAACTACTATTCTTTATGGTCACATTAACATTCCAATAGTCATAAATAATAGTATATTAGAGTTTTAAACTCATTGTTACATGAAGCAAAAACTATCGAAGATATTAAATTTTACAAGAGGCATACCATAAAATACTAGGGTTTTATAGCCTGAATGACTACCATATAAAAATTGGTTCTTTTTATTCCATCATATATTTCAAGATTCATCTCATAGATTTTGGTATGTTAATTCAAAAATTCAATGGATTTGTTGGTCATAGACTACTACCAATGTTACTCACAAGTTTAGAAGTATTATCACAACAAGTAAATGTTAAAAGATAATTTGGGAAGGTATGTCATTCGAATGAAAATGGGAAATGATTTTTAAGTAAAAAATCTATTGTATTTGGAACAATAAAATGGAAAAAAAATTATATTTTTCAAACATCCATATTAATAATTAAATTTACTTCATAATAATATTAATTTTAATCATATTGAGATGAATTTTTTAGACAAATTTATTTCACATTACTTAATGAGAATGTGAAATTCATGGATTGTCTTAATTCTCAAAAAGATATTGAAACCACCAATATAAAATGTGATCTATGGATACGTGATAATTTATTGTATGTTTAAGTGGTTTTTTAAATGGAAAATATGGAGAAGGGTATATTCATTCAAATATTAAAACATGTGAAAGTACTTTATGGGTATTCAAGTAACATTTAAATATATTTTAAACTAAATTTCCATAGGATACATTGATTTAAAATTCATGATTTACATATTTTATAGAGTAGTTACTACCTTTATCATTGTGTATAATGTTACTTGAAAAATTAAATGTGGTTGTAATAGAGTTTTATGCATTATTTGAACACCTTTGTGAGATAACTCCACAACCAAATGAACTTGAAAATCTTTAGGAAATAGTTTTACTAGCACTTTTTTATATGAAGATGATATTTCCTCCATCATTATTTATTATCAAGATGCATTTGATAGTTCATTAGGTAAATCAAAAAAAATTAAGTGGTCATGTACATTATAAATAGATGTATCCAATTGAAATATACTTTATTTATATGTTTTTCATCTTAAGTAAACCATTATTTCAAATTCATTACATACATGGCCAATTATATTTCATTAATTTTTTTACATATACCATGATCCTTTTAATTCATATGTGAAAAATAAATCCCAACTATAAGTCTCTATTTTTAACGTTTACCTTGTGGGAGAGTTTGTCGAAAAATATTCTAGGTAATTGGATGATATTGAGAAAATATTCAATTTAGTAGGTCATGTTAACGATATATTGACCCAATATCATCCTAATAAGAAAAAAAATATTTCTTACTATTTTCCATCCAAATTGGGGGACCTAAAATATTTCAATAACTAAACTAGAATTATTATCGGTACATAGATATGTGACACTATACAGTGAAATTATAAATCTATTCATTGAATAATTGAGGATAAAAATGAAGAGATGGCTTAGAAGTCAAACATGGAATGAGAAAACTATAACAAAAAATTTTAATAAATAAATTTTAAAATGGTTTTATCATTATGTTTGTTCATATATAATATAAATTATATATAATAGGTTTATATATATATTATATAAATTTAGTAATTTATATTAAGTCTTATAGATCATGACTATTGATATTTGAGATGAATTTTTAGAAGATTTGAAGTTTTTACCTTGGGTTTCTCTAAAGAAGACTAATAAATTCGAATTTTATAATGTTAATAGCTTAAAATTTAATAAAAATGTTTATGAAGAAGGTTTTAAAGCATATAATAGTGGTATATTTATCATCATTGAACTTAAATATTATATAAATTTGATTATTTTTATTGAATTAAACAACGACTAACATTTTTTAGTAGTTTTATTCAAATACAAGTTGTTTAATATTTTCATAAGGGTTAAAAGAGATTCATTAAAATTTAATTCTATAAAATTATCTTACTTGATGACATTGATGACTATGATGAGCTTCTTCTGCATATCTTCACATCAAATTCAAAAATGGTATATTATATGGATAATGTAGTCGATGAATGTTGGAGTGTAGTTGTGCACATGAAATAAAGAGATTTTTATAATATGAGTGATGAAGTTAAAGAATTAACTTCTAACACTAAATCTCATTTTCTCTAATATATTAACATATTTTTTCATACCAATATTGAGAATATTGATATTGAAAGGGATGTTGAAGTAGAAGAAGTAATGATAGTGGATGATAATTATATGATCGTTAAATTAGAAAATTATTTTATGTGTAGTAATATATTAAATAATAAATTAACTATGTATAAAATTAATTATTCTCATTATTATGCATCTATTATAACATTTAAATTTCTTTGTATACATTAAGTACATAATTTCGAAAAAATATATGTTATAATTTATTTAAAATGTTATTTCTGAAATTATTTTTTACTTATTTTAATGATACAAATTATGATGAAAAAATGTTTTACTAGTGGTATTTAATCAATGAAATATAGTTTGAACATTATCAATAAATTATGTAGTTTTGTAGATGATGCCTTATATACTATTTTTTGAATTCCCTTTGGCTCCCTCTCATTGGCATCACGAAGGCCTCTATCTCCCTATCAATAGTTTTTTTCACACTTCATATAGATACATATACCTTATAAAAGTTTTATTGTAGGCTACCAAGTAATTAATAAAATCTTAATGTATAAATAGGGAAAGTGGTCACTCTAGTTTCCTTAAGAGGATTTGTAGGCTCATGATTAAAGGTATGAATTTTAACGTAAAAAATAATTTTTATTTTTTATTTTAATATAATTTTTTCCAAAAGGTGGTAAAAATAATGTTATTGAAAAAACATTAATAGTTACAAAGAGTTGAATCTAAATTGTATAAATATATTGGAGGAATTTAATAGTTTTTGGGTTTGGATAGATATTTTTATAGGAATAATCAGTTAAATCATGGGTTAGTTGTCTTGTGATCCAATAACTCTTCCCATTAAATATTCAATTTGCATACATTTGTCTATGTATTGGAAGAATAAGGTATTTAATTCATTTATTATGTAAATTTTAATACATTAATCATTAGTGATTAAATTGAATATAATTATTTAATAAAATTATAATAATTTGGATAAATTGTTTTTTTAGATGTTCTTCCATTTTAGTGTGCATAATGCTATCGCATATCCATGTATTTTAAATATATGGGAATGAAATAAAAGTATATTAAATGTATATTTTAGAATGAGTTCAAAAATATTTCATTGACTATTCTGCAGATGCATGATAGGGTACTTGGGGGTGTACCTTAGAAGAAATTGAAATACGTTTTTGACAACCATCTCCATAAGAAGCATATTGTATTGAATAATATATTATTATATAAATATATTTTCATAAATAAGTATAAAAATATTATTAAATTATATGATATTAATTCTAAGAATTTTGTAGGAAACATAAATCAAGCAGATATAAGAAGATCATCCCTCACACATTTAGTTTAAATAATTTTTCAAGAAAAATATTTATCTTGGTTATGTTTTCAGGAATTTCATTATTTATATGTTAAATAATATATTTTTTTATATTAAAATATTAGATTTTATCTTTTTCATATATATAAAAGAGCTCAAGTGAAAGTTTTCAAGATGGGTGTTTGATTAAATGTCCATACCAAATTTCATGGAAGTTGTGTGATTGATCCTTCTAAAGACAATAGTGTAGACAATTTATCTTTTTTTTGTTAATTTTTAGTTTACCTTAAATTTAAATGATATTTGATTAGTAGGTAAAAATAAATAAATTGTAGGATTATTAACCCCACACACTCAAACTCTATCTCCCGTGATGATCGTATTAGTTCGATTCTAGGGAGACGAATCCAGATAATATGTGTGTGGTGGGTTTTAGATCATTCCTATCTTAGGAACTTGGATGGTTATCAAATTCATTTTACACACACACATATTTTATTATTTATAGTTAACCTCTCCATCCAGAATAATATGGGGAATTCTTTGTTATGAAAATTGAAATTCAAAAGGAGAGGAATATAATTTAGGAGTAGGGGGACTTATTCTTAAAATAGGGGTTGATATAAAAATTTAGGATATGAACGTTATTTATTTATAAAACACATTGGTAAAATTATAAAAAAAGATAATTGTAAATGTACCCAATGATATTTCCTTGATAGTTGGATAGATTCAATAGGTAACATTAATAATTTTATAATAATTTGGAATACTAATTTTTATTATATTAAGTTAATATATACATAATTGTGTATAATTTTCAAATAAATTATAATACAGGCACCATAATAATGGATATTAGAGATGGATTCGATCATCTCTCATAAAAACGTAGTTATTATAAGGATTGATTTTGAACTCTATGTTGGTGATGTTGTATTATAACTAAATTGAGTACTTGAGAATTATTAATGGTATTGGATACATATAATTTTTATTATTTTATTTATTTTTAAATATCATTTTTGTTGATTAAACCTATGGATGTGTTTTAATTTTGATATAATTCTATACAATTTTGTTTTCTTAGAAATAATTTTTCTTAGTTAAATTTCTTAATATATAACAGTGAGTTTAAAATTTCCTTTGAGGAAAAAATATATTATATTTATTTTATTTTAAAATTAACCAGATGTTTTAAAGATTACTGATGTTTCAAAAGTGAACTTATATATTAGTTTTATAAAACTATTTTAATTATTTTGAAATGAATATAGATTTTATATTTGGGATAATTTTAAAATTAGTTTCTTGAAAACTTTTCATGTGAATTCCTATTTATATTCATTTTTTCTATGATTGGTGTATTCTAAATTTTACATTTTATGATAGATTTTTGGGAATATCTATTTAAATGTGAGAATTAAAATTGATTGTAACATGAATTATTGATTAATTATTAACTTTATTATTTTAATTTAATTATTATAGTGTATTTCATGGGTGTTTATATATGGTTTCCATTTGGTACACCTCATAATTATTCTTTAAATATTAATTCTTCCATTCAATGTTTTTTCGCACTACTACATTGAAATAAAATTGACCCTTAATTTAATTTCATTAATGTTTCCTTCCATATAAAGTAATGTATTAATGAAATTTTTGGATTTTCTATTCGATTGAGTGGTTTTAATATGATAATTTTTATGATAAAGCAATAAGTTTTTATAATTTAAAGCCTCTTTTGAAAATTTTTTGTTGGTTTACTAACAAACAATTGTAAAGATTTTTTTTATGATCCTTGAAATGAAACATGAAATTTTATATATATACATTAGTATTTTAACATCATTATGGGTTTTATTTTAGTATAACTATTTGAGGATAAAAATATTTAAATGTCTGGTTTTGTCAAACTATAATGTGTGGTTTCTAATTAAGGCCTTAAAATAGATATTAATTTAAATTACTTATGTGAAATGTGTTTGAAATGGGATTTATTTAAAGGCATAAGGCCTTATTTTGTTGAAGTTTATTATTTTGATAATTCTATTTTCATTTGATTTCATATTATTTGGTTTAAAAAATGTTGATTAAGGTTAAACCTGTTTGTTAGGACATATTTGAGTTGATTTGAATTTTATGAATTGACACTTTAAAATGGTATTATGAAATGTGGTTGAGTGTAATTTGAAACTATTTATTATATATATATTTAATCTTTCTAATTATGGTTTATATAAACCTATTGATGTCTTCATTGCTCTGGATGATATGTGTAGTGAATATCTGATTTATACTTGAGAATAACAGTTTGAAATACATTTTTACTTACCTATGTTTTAAACTTGTTTTCTTGAATTTTTTATTCTTGGATTATTACACACTTTCATTGAAATTTTGTCTTATTTTGAATTATATTTGAAAAAACCTATATATAATGTGAGTTTTGAAAAGTTTTTGGGTTTCTCATAACATATTTATTTAATTTTTTTGAATTATTTTAGCATTATTGATTTCAAAATCTATCTTTTATGTGTTTCAAATTCATCAAATATAAATTTTTTATCTTTTCTGATTAGGGTTACATTTATATTTATATCTTAACGCTTGTTGTATCTTTGATATATAATTTTTTCCACTCTATATGTTCATAGTACTTTATATCACCACATGATGGTAGGAAAAACACAATATAAAATTGTCATTATATATGTAGAAACCATGGGTAAATATTTTGTAAGACACTTTCATAAGACCATCTTGCAATTCAATACACCTCTATGAAAACATTCAATTATAGTTTAATCCACAACCAAACCCAAGAAAACACCAATAGTGAAACTTTTTCCTATAGTGATAGAATATTGTTTTTAAAGCTCAAAATAAGTATAAGGGATTCCAAAAAATCCGAAGGGGAGATTGTTGAGAATTCTTGATTTAATGTTTTATTCATTTTCAATATTGGTTACATAGTAGTATATAACAAGTTCCAAAATCATTAGATATGATCTAGAAGAGTTCAAAGTGTTATAAAATGAAGTTATTAGTAGTGATTTTGAACCATATGACTTGTATATGTGGTATTTTAGGTTTCGTAATAATGTTAAATAATTATGAGGATAGCGTTGTGATTTGGGTGGTGTGTAATTGTCACACCCCGATGTCAACTTTCCTTATTATTTTATTGAACTGTTTATTTTTTTTGAAATTAGATAATTCATTATTTAATGTTTTCAAAACATTAAAAAATATATGTGTTGTATGGTTATCACATGTTTATCACACAATTAGTAAAAACCATCCACTTTAATATTACATGTGAGATGACTAATTCAGTGATAGTCTATGGTTTTCACACAGTTAGGAGTAACCATGGGGATTAATCTTACCCAGTGTTCTATTCTAATGTATAAAACAAAATTTTTTCTTGGTTAAAATTAAATAAGAATCATAATCATCTAGGGTTCATAGATTCAATCGAGTAATAATTATACAGTCGGTGCACAATTTCCAAAACTCTACGAGTTGTCCAATGTTAAAAAAGAGTTAATTTTCGGAATTCCTCTTACTCAATTTAAGTTATTTTGTTGGTATATTTTCCCCATTCAACTTCTAAGGCTCCATGTACCACCTCCCTCAATCCTCTCTTCTCCTTTGGTTTCCCCTATGGATTCATACCTCCTTTAGTGATGATTCTTCAAGATAAACACTTATAAACCTCCTCATCTCCTCTTAATTTTTCATTTTTTTCTTTTTTTATTACCCCAAGTTGGTCATAGAAGCCTATGGATTTATATTTATCAAATTTATTTAGTGTTTTTTTTATTTTGGGTTTATTATCAGTATCCTTATAATGGTTTGTCTTGAAAATATGTGGTGGAATAACACTATTGTCAGCAAAATCAGTTATTTGAGGAAGTTTTACTTGTGAATATTCCTTTAAATTCTAATACATTATTTCTTTATTATTTTTAATCCGTGTTTTTAATGTTTTAAATGGTACAGTACATATACCTAATGATTCTTTATCAAAATATATTTGTTCTCATCAGTTCTCATTTAGAATAAATTGTACTTTTCATATTTTAATTCATTAAACTAGTTTTTATGAAAATAATTCACACTGAGTGTTCACTAAACTATAAACCTTTGATTTTATAATTAAATAAGGTTGTATTTTTATAAAGTGATTTTTTATGATTTCTAAAGAGTTAATATCATGTTTTATTATGATTTAATAAAATATAATTTCATGTTTGTCTACTTTATAATGTAGTTTCCACTAGTATCTGATACATGACTTATTTTGTTTTCTAATTGAGAAAGGGATTTTATATGGGTTTTAAAATTTTGTATTTTATTTATTTAATTATACTTAAAAATATTATATTTCATGTATATACTTTTTCATGATTTGATTACTGTATACCCTTGGAATGGTCCCCTTTATGTTATCTATATAAAAGTTAAAGTGATATTTTTGTTATATTATATTGATGGATTCATCCTAGTTGGAGGATATGGTCTTGATATGCTAATTATTAGTAAGGTTATACTTATAAGGAGGGTGATCAGAGGTAAGGGTTTATTATGATTGATGTTTATTTTGTTATAGTATTAAATTTAATACTTATTGATTACTTACCTCTATTTATATCTCATGGGAATAATTGAGTAGCTATGTTGGAAATATTTCACTAGTTTATGATTATACTCTAGATAGTGTCCCTGTGTTATGACTATACTTTTTTTATGTGATTTTTTCATCGCATAAAATCCAGGTAAAGTAAAACAGAATGTTTTTTTAGTTGACTAGCATCAAGAACCAACTAAATTAATTCAATTTTAGTGTTGTACTAAATTTTATCTAGAGATCCTATGTGTTACCATGATGAATATAATTTTTTATTCCAAATATAGATTAATTATTTTCATTATTGTTGTGTTTATTATGTTTATTATGTTTATTATGTTTATTATGTTTATTATGTTTATTATATTTATTATATTTGTTATGTTTATTATGTTAGTGTTTATTTTCTTTGGTGATTCTCAACACATTATTTTTTAATTTTGATATGTTTTTCATAAAATACTAAGAAGGTTTATTATTTATTAATAAAAATTGAGTTACATTTGTAATTTGAATGGTTGTTTCATTATTAATTTTTGTTTCCTTTCATAAATTTTACAAATGAAAAGTTATTTTTTAAGGCATAATCACATCTCATTCATGTTTTCTTTATTAATTTTTAATTTTTTATTAAAGCAGTATTTTTTTCCTCATTCCTTAGAAAGGAAATTTAAAAATTAAAATTTTAAGCTATTTTCATTTAATCAGATTCCATAATTTTTTTTATAAAAAATACTTTAAGCATTACTTTTTTTCAAATAGGAAACCTTTGGGACCGGGAAAAATTGTTTCAAAGGAGGGTTTCATGTTACATTCTTTAAACATAAGTTTGGAACTTACCTTAATATTTTTAGTTCAAATAATCATGAAATAGATTAACTTTTAAAGGTTATTCATAGTGAATAGGTAGGATACCTAATATGAATTATCTAGAGATTGTAAGTGAAGATGATTCACTTGGAACATGGATAAGGGTGTAGTGGGGTTCTTCTTGGAACTTCTCTCGATTATACTTTATGAGGTCTTCTCATAAATCAATCCTCCTAGGATTCCTCTCTTTGTATCCCTTAAATTTTATATTGAATATTATATTAATGTTTTACTGTTTTGAAATTTCAATGTTTGGATATGCTTGTTTTTTTATGGTTTGATAATGTTATGTTTACATTCTTATGACTTGTTTGTTTTTGTTTTATTATTGAGAATGGTTATTTTATTGGTGTGGTCATTTGACTTATTGAGTGGTCATAATGAACTTCTTGGTGGTAGTTCTTTGTTTATTAATAAATTATTAGGAAAAATAATTCCCATCAATGTATTCTTTGAGGCCTAGACATAAGTTGGCAGCCTGTGGTGATCAGGAATTCAACTCAGACCTTGTGGAATGATGACCTATGTGACATGTCTTGTTGACTTCGGTTGTTTCATGTAAAAATTGTATGAGTTCCTAGTTTTAATTTTGTAAATCATGGTAAAAAGTATATGGGATCATCAAAACTTCACACACAAATACAAGTAAGTGTTTGGCCAATACTTTTCATACAAAACCGTGACTTTCTGGGGGTATTTGAGAAGTGTGTGTCACAAATTTTATTTGTGTTCTAAATTAATTTCTATATGTTTAGTCTTTATTTGATTATTTGTGATTTATATTTAAGTTTAATGAGTTATATTGTTAAATTACTTGATTTATAGTGAAATTAGGATGAAACCCATAGTATCACGGTTATTATAAACAATTAATAAATCCATGTAAAGACCAAAAATCCTATTTTATGTAACTTTTAGTAATATTATCATTATTATAATATGGATTTTTAGGTTAGAGATTATATAAAAATGGAAATAGGTGGTGTATATCATTATGAAAACATTAAAGTGAATAAAAAAATCGATGCAATAAAATATACAACGATGTAAAATAAGAAATTGATATTATAACATAAATATCATAGTAGAAATTAAATTAAAGAAATCAAGTGAAATCATTGTAGAAATAAAAATTTTAAAAGTAAATATATATAAGAAATTTGTTAAGGGGGGTCATAAATAGTACTCAAAGGTACCCCTACATCTTCTCCCCAAGATAACGATCAGGAGGTTCAATATAATAAACTCCTTGGTTTGAATGGGAAGAAATAAATCAAAACCCTAGGTTTTAATAGAAACTAAGAAACTCAAAAAAAAATTAATGGAATAAAATTATCCTTAATCTATTGGTTTCAATTGATAACCAAGAACCAAAAAACCTTTGTTTGAAAGGATAACCAAGAATCAAAAAATAGAGGAAGAAGAGAATAAATGAATTTTTTAATTACAATACCTTTACAATGAATTAAATTCTATCCTTATTAAAGAAATAGATCAAGATATAAATGAATATAGATAAGGATAATAAATTAGATCTAAGGGGATTTACAAAAAAGGATCAATAAGAGGAGAGATAAACAATTCCTAAGAAGGTATAATAAGAATTTTTATGGATATTAGGAAGAATTCATTGAAGAACATTCCCTTATTGATTTGGTTCCTTGATATCCTCATATGACTAATTCTTGATCTCCCTTTAAATAATGAAATAAAATAAGTTTAACTTTTAGGGATATTTTAGAGATTTGGAAACACTTAGCTTCTGGAGTGTTTTGGAATTATCACTTCGATTCTATGGAAGTAGGATGATAATTGAGGCTGACATGATATCTTTTTATATATAACATAGGTTGTCGAGGTCAAAGAGTTTGTTACATATCATTAAAGATCCAACCATAATTCTTTTTTACCGTATTAAATTCCTCCTCAAACTAGTAGGCCCAATACCACCAGTAACCTGGTTTCTTCCACTGGGTATCTGGTGGGCTTCCTAGAAATATATTCTCTCTAAATTATATCGTTGAAATTTCAGTCCACCTCTGTCTACAAACTAGTGGGTGTTCTGTAAATCTATGTGTTATTTCATATGATATCAAATAGACGATCGCATTACACCATTCATCTAGTGATTTATTTATTCACACACATTTAAAGTGGCATGTTGAACCTATTTTGATGCCAAATTTAGGCCATATTCCTTTATTAAATTATTACTAAACAAAACCACTAGATATAACATTAAATATGTTATAAATAAATAATGATTTGTGATAATTAAATCAATTACACTTCAGGGTCCCACAATCTCCCCCTTTTCCATGATCACAAGCACTTGATATAAAAATCAAGAAAATGAAGAGAGAAAATATAAATGGAATGATTTTAACAAATAAACATGAAACCATGTATCCCCATTTGGAAATTTGAATCAATGTTATCCCACTTCATGAAACAGCATTTTAAACAAAACAATTTATCATTTACCTGCAACAAAAACTTCTCCCCCCAAAAAAAACGTATCCTTCTTTGATATTATCAAAAATGATCTTTAAAATAATGTGTGTTGGTGATATGTGATAAGATAATATAAAATAATTTTAAAATAACCTCTATATTAGATTTAACATCCCTTATGAAAAGTAAGACGTATTAAATCATGGGTATATACAAAAAAACTTGCTTCATAATATAAATAGATTCATATAATTATACAAAAAATCAAAGAATTAAGAGAATATTCTAAGAGAAAAATAATTAAAAAACATTTAACAAAACATTAAACATGATTATAAAAAGTTAAATAATTGATAATATGTTTAGATAAGATAAGGGATAAAATTAGAGGATCGCCAAAAACTACCATTATATATAATATGTAGAGCATGTCAATATTTAAATAAGATAATAATTTTTTATTAAATAGATATAAAATATTGAATATCACATATTCTTAAATAAACAGGTACATATAAAAGGGAATATGAATATTTTTAAGATTATTTTGAAAAACAAAATTTAATGAGATAAGGATCCCCCCAAATGATAATTGAATCTAGATAAAGGGATCATAGCAAAAAAATAGAATAATATAAAAAGAAAAGAAAAAAATAGAAAAAAAATTAAAATAAAAGAAAATATAAAAATATATCCTATCCTATTTTGATAAATAAAGTAATGTAGACAGAAGAGATATTGAAAACAATCAAAAGATTACTTAAAATAAAAAGAATGAAGAACCTATTTTTACCATGATGATCAATATTTATGTCAAAGGTTCTCTAAAAAAATATCTAGTCACCACCTCACATAAAGAATTAAACATTAAGATCAAAGTGGAAAGAGATGATAAATTAGTTCTGGGGGAAAATACCATCTTTTAAAAAAATCTATTATTCGATTCGATATCTAATATTCATCGGCGTTGTAGGTCAAGTCCCTTCGTCTCGAGGGTTCGTGGTTTCTTACGGCGTTCAAGAAGTCTTCTGTGGTGTCGATGGTCATGTTCTTCAGTGGGATCAGCTTCAATGGAGGCGTAATGTTGGTTCGAGATTGAGTTCTGGTCTGCTGTGGGCTGAGGTTGTTGTTGTGTTCTCTGCTTGTGATGCTTCGGGTGGCTCTATGGCCTTCTTGTTTGAGCGCGATGGTGGTGATTGGCCTCATTGTGTTTCAGTCTGCTTGCGATGAATCTCCCTCCTGCATCGCCTCTGATTTCCAGAATCTTGGTGATGGGATTTTTTATTTGATTTCATGTTTTTGTTGGTTGATTTTTGTTGTTGCTGCGTATTCGGTTTTGGTGTGATTCTATTTTGATGCGGTTTGCTGGTCCTCGTAGTGTTGATTTGTTCCTGATTGCGCTGCGGTGGATGCAGATTGGGGTGCAGTGTCCGGACGGCCTGAGCTCGCGTGACCCGTGCTGTCTCTCTTGAAGGATTTGAATTTGGAAAAACTTTGATGTGGCAGTTGATTCTCAATTTGAAACAGACTTTTGTATGGTGTTTGATGGAAGTTCTGGAATCAATGGACCGTGGCTCAAATGATTCTACATTCGTTCATTGACAAGAAGATGCTCCAGATGAGGTACAGGCAAAGAAGTTTCATTGTTTCCTGGCATTTCGGAATCGGGTGTTTGAGAGGGTATGGCTTTGTCCATCGGTACTGGGCCTGTGCTCTTTGGCACGAGACAACTAGTCGTACTGCGATGAGACAATGCAACCAAGTCTTAATGGTTCTTTTTGCTAGGAGGAACTTTTATATTGTAGTGAGCATTGCTTTTGATCTTGGGTTCGGTCGGTTGTAGACTCGTTTATTTTGTTTAAGTCTTGATGTCTTGATGGTTTTCCCCTCAGCCCTAAAAAGGGGGTTTATTTTAATAAAAATAATAATAATTGTTAGTCAGATTGTTTATATTAAGATTTAAGGACCGTATTAAGGGATTATTCACCTTGTACAAAATTTGAAATATATATTCTAAAATCCATGATTTAAGATTTCAAAACATTAATATCATATAGAATTTTAATTTTAAAATAAAATTATTATTTTCCTTTAAAAGAATATTTTTTTCTTTAAGAACGCATTTATATTTCTTTGAAAGATTTTCATATTTTGAAAAACAATTCTTGAAAAAATTTCTAATATCATTTTATAAATAAGAAGATAAAGGACAATAGAATGGATGAGAGTATAAAGAGTAATGATATGGAGAATGGGAACTAACCTCTACATCTACCTCGAGGTGAGCCTTGAGGCATTTAGGAGTTGTGTTTTTAGTTTCACATGCTGAAATTATATCTTCAATATCACTTTATGTAGAAATATTTAGAGCCTTATTAAAATTTTTATTGACTTAATTTCTATTTTTTTAGATTGGGAATTCCAATATTTTATTCCCTTTTTTGTTGAATTCGTAGCATGTAATCTCTAGACCATCAAATTGAAATTGGTTTTTTGTTCGTTGGAGGGATTTCATCTTTTTCTTCAATTTTTTCAATTTTTTCAATTTTCTAATCAACCATTCAATCTCACTTTAATTATCTAAGTATCTTTTGGAAGATCATCATCATTTATTTCTTTAAAGGATAGGTTCTTCTTGGTTTTCTGGGATTATATATCTTCTTTTATAGATTTTACTCTCATAGTTATCTCATATTTCATGATAAAACCAATGAGTTCCTCAATTGGAATATTCTTTATGCCCTTGGCTTATTGGATAGTGGTGGATTTTAGATCCCACAAACTCGGTAATACCAAAATTATTTTCTTAACTAAGGATTATATAGAAATATAATTACCAATATCCTTTCACCCATTTTAAATATAATAAAATTGGGTAAACATTTCAGTGATTGGTTTATTATAATGCATAGAGAAACTTTTGATGTAATGTATAAAAATATATAAATGGGTATCTTTGAATTTCTTAGACCCTTCATCAGTAACTTATAAATGTTTTAATATTTTATGAGATGTTTTTTCATATAGAAATACGATTAAATTCATTTTGATCCAATCCATAATGAAAGGTATTCAAATATTTACCATATGATTCAAAATTAGAAATATCATTTGGGGTACAATGCTACTGAACAGGTTCTATCACTCAATTTTACTAAATATGTATCTTCCAAAATGATGGGTAGGTCATTGAGGGTGAATCTCAATGAGGATAAATATAATTGGATCAACAAATAAGACTTGATTCTTGTTGGGAGATTAAATAATGAGAAGATCATACTTGAGGAGTACATCTACTCCTAGGAAAATTTGTACTTTCAGTTAAAAGATCTTCTAATGGATGAACCAAACACTCAGGTAACCAATATCTCCTCGAAATTGTTTTGGGAGATTAAATCGGGTATGCTTAAATTATCTTCCAATGGATCTGCTATCTATTTTGTGGTTGAACCCATAGTTTCTCACTTTTTCCTTAAAAGTGTTTAAATAATCAAAATGTAACTTTTAGTCATGTATTACAATCCTATAAATAGGTTGTCCAATAGATTTAATAAAAGAAGACATACGAGTTTTTCAATAACTATGATTATTAAAATCAAAAAATGGAGCACAATCTAAGAAATTTCTTTCAGGATTACCATGATTGTTTTGAAAATTGATTTTATAAAATTAATATTTATTGAAAAAAATAATTATTATTTTGAAAAAAAATATAATTTTAAATAATTTTAAAAAATAATTTTTGAAAATCAAAACTCCATTTATTGAAAATATAGGTCAAACATTATGGGAAAATGGTAATAGGGGTGAATTTAGTTTTTAAAAAATTAAGGTGAATAAATAAATCAATGATATAAAATATTTGAAAATTTAAAACAATCAGTAAATATTATCAAATAAATAGTATATAAGAAACTAAAACAAGACAATTAAGGGAAAGCGCTATAAGAATTAAAATTTGACAAGTATAAAGACATTAGAAATTTGTAAAAGAAGTTTGGAAATAGTCCCAAAAGTTACCCCTACTTCTCTTCCCCATTAGAATGATCATTAGGTTTAATATAATAAACCCCTTGGTATGAATGGGATCTAAGAAACCAAAAACCATTAAATTTAATAGAAAAACAGAACCTCAAAAAATATTAAATTTAATAGAATAGAAATAACCTTAATCCCTTTGTTTGAAATAAGATCCAAGAACCCAAAAAACTTGGTTTGAATGGATAACCAAGAAATAAGATATTATAGTAGGAATATAATTGAAGACTATATTAATTGATGTCCCTTTAAAATTATAAAACTTTACTCTCTCTTGATGAAATAAATAAATATAGGAATGGAGAGAGATAAATATAAGAAGTGAGATTCAAGGGTTTTTACAAGAAAAAAAACTCAATATGATTATAGATAAATAATGAATGATAAGATAGAATAATAATTCCAACAGTACTTAAGATAAATTTATTGAAGAATATTCCATTCTTGCTTTGGTGTCTTGATCTCCTCAGGAGATGAAATCTTGTTTATGAAAGGACCTATCCGGATATGAGTGATAACTGAGAGGGGGATAGGTGAATCAATCATATTTTTTAAAATTTTATTTCTAATGAAATAACATTTGGATCCTATTAAAGAGATATGAAATTTATGAAGAAAAAAATTACACAAGTATAATCATAAGAACACAAGTATTTACAGGTTCCACTACTCAGTAAGAGTAGTTAGTCCTTGGCATGGTTTCGAAAAATCCAAGACCAAAAAATTCACTAGAAAATAATCCTTTTTATATAGTTACATCAAGTAGTGAATATCCTTACATTTATGTTTCACTATAATTAATTATCAGTGCATATTCTCCATGAAAAAATTAAAATATGTAAAAAAAATTGTAACAACTATAATAATTCTTCACCAATCGGTTTCTATAGGTTGTCATTTTATAGCTGCATGTTCTTAAAACTTTCATTTCATGCAAGTAATTCTTCTTATTTACTTTTTATCATAGTAATAGACAATAAATTTCTCCTGGACTTCTATATAAAAACATATGTCTAATCACATGATTGTTTTACATACTCTATCTAGACATCCATCTAGTAATCTTTTGTTGGTGCCTTCTAAAAATTTAGAACTGTTTTTACAATCTATTTGTACTATCACCTTAGTATAATGTTTATCTAGTCACCTTGATATGAAAACTATGTCTAGTGTCTTTTTTTCTGATGTCTCTGATTAAATCTCCTCTATTAGATAGTAACTTTTTTTTCAACCAAGATATTCCTTAGTAAGAAGGCTTCCCTACTCAAACTTTGGATATTGTCTCTTCATTTGGTATCTATGTCTGATAACCTTTCTATATCACTTCTTCTTTTTACATGTGTAAATATTAAAAAATGTCAATATAGTACTTTTACCCTCTATTTATATGTTCACTATCACGAGTATATGTGGGAATGTTGTTTTACTTTACCACTCAATGAAAATTTAAATAGAAAAACTCCCTATCAACTCAATTTGTTGGACACTTATCAGTCCTTCTATAATTACCTTAAAGATTCATGTATATTATATCATCTGAAACATTATTTTTGAATTGGATAGAATTAGGGATCTTTCCTATAGTATATTTGAAAGATTGAATGATCAATGTAGAATCATAATTTTTGATAACTTTATGAAAGTTTTGTACATATTTTTGAACCATTAAAAATTTATAAAACTTATTCATCTATTATAACTTTGTGTCATCACTTTATTCTAATGATACTCTATCTGATGTTCCTACACACAATTGTAGGAACATTTAAGAAATATTCCTCCATAAACATCCATTTTCTGATGACTTACATCATAACTATTTATCTATTTCATTCACACACCAAAATATGATTGGATAACTTCATACTAAAATATTAATCTGATGAATTCAACCAAAACCATTTGTCTAATGATTCAGAGTCATCTATCTGATCATCAGTTCATCCAAAGTACTCCAACATATGAAATTATGGGAGATCATCCGTATAGAAACCAATATCTTTAATACACCTTAATTTGTGATTTAATATATATGTATACAATTAATAAAAGACCAAAATATTATGATACCAAGTGTATTTGGGTAATTAGAAACATATCACAGTAACATGAAACAAGGGTATAACAAAATTACTTAAAAACTCTAAATCATGCCCTTATATTCCATTGATTCTTTTAATATTTCATGGTTAACCTAGGGATGTATATAATAATGGAGTGAACTATAAAGCCTAGTATGAGAATAATCAAATTTTTTCACGATGAAAGTAATACATGTTAGTAAAGATGAATATAAATGTGATATAAAAGGGATGAGAATCATAAAAATGAACATTGAAGCATGATATAAGATAATAACATCACAGAAATATAAGAATGTGGAAACAACATAAAACATGAAATCATAAGCATAAGTCAAAGATAACCATTGAGATATCATAACAATTTGGGCATTGGATAACCTCTCATTTATCAAACATGGTGTCTCATGAGATAAAAACATTACCAAATGCATTAGAGTACTTTATAATTATGGTGACACGTGTCTTGTTCATTGTAATGCCTCGGCCCTAGTTAACTAGAGTCAGTGCCTTATTACATAACATTGTCATGATCACAAGGAAATAATGTCTTGAAAGACCGATCAGTCTAGTATTATTGGAAACAAGATTCATTCATAAGTTCAACTTTACAACTTGAAAAGAAATACAACACGAATTTATTCCATTAGAAACATCCAAGCCTCCTAGAATATGCCTGCAAGTCAATCATAACTAACTTCTTCATATCTTGGAACAGAAGAAAGGGGTGATCTCAAACGCTCAGTAAGGGTAAGCAATACAACCGAAGATAACATAAATATTAAGCATGGTAAATAATTAAAACCACATGCCTTTACCAATAATAAACACGAATACTTTTATGGAAGGAATATGAGATGAGTAAATAATGCCATAATAAAACATAATCATGGGTATTCTACTAGTCGAATGACCGCATGAACTATCAATATTATTTTCATAATGAGGGAATGTATAATGCCAGACATTCTGAAACATTTTGTCAAGGCCTCGGCCAAGACGTCTAAAAAACTTTAAGGCCTCAACCAAAACCATATATCAAATTGGGAAAGACCTTGTCCAATTCCACGTCTATTTGTCTCATGAGACCTACCGATTCATCGAGGAGCTATAGCGGGTTCCACCTGTCACTTACTAAGTCCAATACATTCCTCATGTGAAAATATTGAAATATAGCATAAAGATTCATATTAAAACTAGCATATGAAATGTCAATACTTTAACCATATACCATGAATGGTACAAAAATAGCATATCTACAGTCAAACATATCACAAAACCTTCAATAAAATTTGGAAGTTCTGTATCATAATAAATCAAATTCAAATAAACTTAAAATCCATCAAAGGATGTGGACATAGATGAAATCAAAACCTTTTTTAGAGAAATATCTCTCTCCATTTTGAAATCATTTAAGAGTCACATAATTATAAAGAAAACATTTATTTTTGAAATATTATTATAAGCTTGTAATAGAAACTTAGACGTATTTATAAAGGTGGAAAATAGCTGCACCCTCCGTATAAGTTAAAAAAACATTCTTACCTTAATTTTTTCGAAAAGGTCATAAATTACCTTGTTTAGAAAATGACGGAAAGATTCCTTTCAAACCATTTTATAAAAAGTAAAACAAGGGTATAAATGACTTTAACCCATAGTCTAGTAAATATTGAAAATGTTTTGGAATACATTTTTAAGAAACATGGATGTGGATGATAAAGAGGTCTTAGTAGATACTTACATAAAAACAACCTCGGATAATCAAGAGATTGTGAAATTAACCCTCACCTTGTACTTTTCCTTGGTCGAGGGTAGGTTAACCTCATTTATAATGGTGAAATAATTTTTATTAAATTATACAATAATCATATACATTAATATTATATCATATATGATCTTTTAACATTGCGTTGTTAATAATATCATAGTATTATCATCGTTTCGGTTGTTAACTGATTCGTTTTCTTTTATATGCTTTGTTACATAAGTAATGTATTTTATGGATAGGATGTATATTATTCATATTCAGAATGATATTAAGTCTTTAAACATCATTTTTAATCATCTAATGAAAATTATTCTTGAATGGATACGATGGAAAATGAATCTCAATGCGTTCATGGAGACGGTAATCTGTACGTACGCATGAGCGACAATATCATCCTTTTGATGTTAAAATAATATATAATTGGATGGTATATCATATATAAAGAATAATTATTATTTAATATTTATTATTTACATCAATTACATATAATTATTATACCCATACAAATAATAATGTATTGAATACCAATTACACCACGACGTGGAGATGGTAAGTCGTACGTATTCACGTATAGTGAAATGTCATTCAAAGAAGGGATAGAATAATGAATGTGGTTGTAACATATTTATAATAAAATCACTGTATATGTAAGATATTGGAATTATTATTTTATAATGTAAATAACAAAGAAATAGGAAGTTGAAGAAGAAAGGAACTTGAAATAGGTGATGAAATATTTACCTCTTCTTCGGGTTCTTCCTTTTGATTTGATAAAAAGGGCTCCTTAGGTAGGATTTCTGACAAAAGGAAGGACTCTATGAAGAATGGAGGATAGTTGAGAGGGTGTTTTGGTAGGTTTTGGATGAGATAAATGACTTTGAAGGTGTGAATTATAGATAAAGAGGAGTGCCATTTTATAAGTGGGGTGAGAGGCACCTTAGGAAAAGCTAGAAATATTATTTTATAATAAAATCATTTTCAGTTTATAATGGATCCAAAATAGATTATTTAAAGTATAAGGTCGGTATGGGTCAAAAAACACTCAACCAATAGGTTTTAGACAGGTTTGGGTCACTATATTAACTTCATATTTTAGATTTAACTCTTAGTTAAATAGTTTGACATTTACCATGTCTCCTTGTATTTTTATATGGTTAATAAACTTTATATATACTTCAAAGAGAACTCCAAGTGGTTCATTAATTATACACCTATAATTATATAATTCTTTTGTATGAACCTTGGATTTTTAGGAATATCATATCAATTAATAATATAATATATTTTTTTAAAACTCTTTTATGTTAATTTTGACACTATTTGGTGTTTTGTTTTTTCTAAATTCATAACAACATTATTACATCGAAAAAAATTCATCTAACCAACCTTAATATGTCATATTAACCTATAAAATTAGTTTAATTCATAAAAAATATCAACTTTCATTTATTTTGGATATTTATAAAATCAATTATTTTAATATTTTACTAATTAAGTAATTACTGCATCATCATTGTGTCATAAATAAATTAACTTATTTAATGTCTAAAAAGTATAAATAAAATAAAATAATGTAGGAAATATTTTTATCTTTCTAATGAATATTTATAGTCGAATTTATCTTATGTGTAATCCTATATTAAAAATGTTTTATTTGTTAAACTTTGATTTTAACTCTTTTAACTCTTCTTTGAATTAAATAATAATAAATGTTCTAATCTAATCCAAGTGGAACAAAGAGGTTAATATTTCATTCCTAAGGTTTTTTCTGGTATAATTATACTTATCCAATAGAATTATTACATTTTTTAGGGTAATAATAATATCTATTTTACCCTTAATTACCCTATTTACTTTTAACCGCGGTAAATAAAATTAAAAAGTTACTATTCCCCAAAAATTATTTTAATCTTATTGAACCATATTTTACTTACTGATATCAACCGTGTCTCTCGGATTTTTGAAATTCAACTCACAGAAGTAGTAAAATTAATTTTTATGTAAATTTGCAAATGCTCCTAGGAGGTGGGTAAAAGACGGTAAAAAGTTTAATAAAATTTTTTATATATCTAAAATTATTATAAACTGACTCCAATGAATTACATTGAACTTATATAGGTATTATGTATCTATTTTTACCTAAAATAAATTTAAGTAAAATAATTAATTATTTAAATAAAAATTTGGTTTTAAACTATAACTTAGTGTTTTTCACTATTTATCAAAAATTGAAAGTTTTCATAAAAATACCAAAAATTCACCCTAATATAATTTCGACATTCCAAATACAAATAAAAATTTCTTGATTATTACTGCATAAAAACACTCGGTTGGTTCTTCATCATAAGTTCCTCAGGTTCCCACGTTGCCTCTTCTATTTTATAGTTTCTCAATAGAACTTTTACCAGACGAGTCATCCAGTTTCTCAGCACTTGTTCTCTTATATCAATAACCATGAAAGGCTCTTCTCAATAAGACAGATCGGGTTCCATATCTAATTTCTCATAGGTGGGTACATGCGTTGGGTCAAGCATGTATTTTCTCAACAGTGATATGTGGATCACATTGTGAACTTGGGAGAGACTTGGCGGCTTTGCCATCCGGTAAGCTACAGCCCCAATTCGTTCTCGAATTTCAAAAGGTCCGATGTACCTGGGACTTAATATTCCCTTTTTACCGAAATGTTTAACACCCTTACATGGAGATACCTTCAAGAAAACATGATCTCCTACCTTAAATTCCAAATCCTTCCTTCGATTATCATCATAGCTCTTATACCTACTTTGAGATGCTTTTATGTGGATTTGGATTACATTCAACTTTTCCATAATTTCCTCCACAAGTTCTGGGCCTAAGAGTTTTCTTTCACAAACATCATCCCAACAGGTTAGTGTGTGACATCTCTCTCCTTATAACGTTTCATATGGTTCCATCTGAATACTTGAATGGAAGCTGTTGTTATAGACAAATTCTACCATAGGTAAATATTTATCCAACAGACCTTGAAATTCAAGTGAGCATGATCTCAACATGTCTTCTAACATTTGAATAGTCTGTTCTGATTTTCCATTAGTTTGGGGGTGGTTGGCAGTGCTCAAATGAAGTATAGTATCCAGGTATTTTTGGAGACTTTTCTAGAATCCTGATGTAAAACATGGATCACAATCAGAAACAATCGATAGTGGTACTCCATGAAGTCTTACAACTTCATTAATATATAGTCTTGCTAATCATTCAAGTGGTAAATCTTCTCTTATAGCAAGAAAATGTGATGACTTGGTTAGACGATCAACAATGACTCATATTGCATCTTTCCTTCTAGGAGTATTTGGTAGTCCCATGACAAATTCCATTGTAATATTATCCCATTTCCACTTAGGTATGAAAAGAGGTTGAAAGACTCCTCCAGGTTGTTGCCTTCCAGCTTTCACTTGTTGAAAAACCATACATCATGACACAAAATCAGCAATCTCCCTCTTCATGTTGTCCCACTAAAAATGTTCCTTCAAATCTCTATACATTTTGGTGCTCCCATGGTGTATAGAGAAATTGGAGCTATGAGCATCATCCAACAATTCCCTTTTTAGATCAGGTATATCGGGAACACAAAGTCTCTTCCAAAATTTCAAAATTCCATATTCTTACACGAAGTCTCTCAATCTCCCATCATTCACAACTTTAATCTTCTTTTGAAACTCCTCATATCCAGCTTGAGAACTTTTTATCCTTTCTAATACAGAAGTTTTGGAAACCATTTGAAAATGTATTGATGTTCCACCTTCCATGGTTATTCCCATATCCATATTTACTAAATCCATGTATATAGGATCCTTTTAAACTCTCATATTGTTCAAAACTCCATGATCCTTTCTGATAAAAGCATTTTCCACATTATTTTCCTTCCCCAGGTGGTAGTGTATCGTGCAATCATAATCCTTGAGTAGTTTAAGCCATCATCTTTTCCTCATGTTGAGTTCTTTCTGTGAGAAAAAATATACTTCAAACTCTTGTGATCGGTATATATCTCACATTTTTTACCATAGATATAATGTCTCCATATCTTCAAATCAAATATTACATATTCTAAGTCAAGATCATGAGTAGGATAGTTTTTATCATTAATTTTTAGCTGTCATGATGCATAGGCAATAACTCTATCATTATGCATAAAGACACAACCAAGTCCTTTCTTCGATGCATCACTATAAATAACAAACCTATCATTCCTCGAGGGTAGAGTCAAGATAGGAGCATTGACTAATATTCTCTTCAAATATTCAAAACATTCTTCACACTCTTTTGTCCAAAAAAAATTTAACCCATTTTCGTGTGAGCTTTGTTAATGGGTTAGCCAAATGAGCAAAATTCTTTACAAAATGTCGATAATAACGAGCTAAGCCAATAAAACTGCGTACCTCAGTTAGACTTGTCGGTGCTGGACATTCTTGGACTGCATTAGTCTTAGAAGGATCAACAGAGATTCGATCCTTAAAGACAATATGGCCATGAAAAGAAATCTCTTGAAGCCAGAATTCACACTTTCTAAACTTCCCATATAATTCATGTCTTCTCAGAGTCTTCAGGATAATGCACAAGTGATTTTCATGATCATCGTAGCTTTTGGAGTATAGAAAGATATCATCAATAAATACCACTGCAAAGTCATCAAGATATTCCTTGAAAAATCTATTCATTAGATCCATTAAGACAGAGGGTGATTTCGTCAATCCAAAAGGCATTACTATAAACTCATAATGCCCATACCTGGTTCGAAATGATGTTTTCAGAATGTCTTCCTTCTTCACACACAACTAATGATATCCATATCAAAGTTCAATCTTTGAAAATTATTGATCTCTATGAATTTGGTCAAATAAATTATCAATGTGAGGTAGGGGATACTTTTTCTTTATTGTTATAGCATTGATCTCTATGTAGTCAATGCACAACCTCATAGATCCATCTTTCTTCTTATCAAAATGGACAGGGGCTCCCCATGGAGAAACACTAGGGAGAAAAAATCCATTATTACTCAATTCCTATAGTTTTTTCTTTAGTTCTACTAATTCCATAGTGGAAATTCTATAAGCGGTCTTCGATACGGGCCTTGAACCATGAATTAAATCAAGGGAAAACTCAATTTCTCATTCTGGAGAATGTCTAAGTAAATCCTCTGGAAATGCATCAACATACTCTTGGACAATAGGTACAACCTCTATTTGAACATTATTTTCCTCACCCATAGTTATTTCATTCTCTTCCTCCTAAATAATTTAATTTAGTTGAGCTACTGGGGGTGCATCTAAATAAGAATTAGGTGGTGATGATTCTTCTCTAAAGATAAAGTGTTCTTTATCATCACCATCAAAAATAGTAACTTCCTTCTTCTTACAATAAATTTTTTCATCATGGTCCAAAATTCAATCCATACCGAGGACTATATTAAATTCAATCATGGGTATGACGATGAGATCAAAAGATAATGACCATTTACATACCCTAATGGGAACTGGTTCAGAAAAATTTGTAGCAATGATACTTCCCTTAAGAGTTTTGAATGACAACTCCCTTGTTAAATTAAATTGGAAATATTTAATTTTCATAGAAAACTAGAAAGAGATGAAACAATTTGATGATCCAGAACCAAATAAAGCAATGGATAAACTTTAGGAAACCATTAAATTACCTTCCACCACGTATTTCGGGGCTTCAACCTCAACAGTAGTGATCACATAAGCTTGGCCTTGATCCCTTGGCCTTTTTTGATGTAAGTTTTCTTGATGCTTAAGACATTCATTTGCATAATGTCCCATCTCCCTCAAATTGTAGCATTGAACATTGGTAGCGTCTTTCTTTCCCTTACAATCACCAGTAAGATGGAATTTCTGTCTACATTTGTAGCATACTCCTTTTCCTTTTAGACAAGCACCAGGGTGCTTCCTTCCATAATTATCACAGGGTGGAAATTCAATTCCTCCCTTCTTACTTGTTTCCTTATTTCCTTTCCCATAGTGTTCAACATATCTCTTCTTCTCTTGATTTTCTTTAATTTCATAAGACGTAGAGAATTACTTTTCTATCTAGATAGGACACGAGACAATATATTCGTATGATGAGAAGGATTGTGATACTAATGCTTGAAGAAGAAATTGGTTTAACCCATCAAAGAAATGGTCAATATTACTTCTTGGGTTATGTATATAATTTTCAGTGTGCCTTGCTAACCTTGTAAAGTAAGCTTCATACTTAGCGACATTTTCTTCCTCCTTTTTCCTCAAACTCATAAATTTTCATTCCATATTTTCTCATTGGCCATGAGGAAAGTTTTTCTCTAAGAAAATTTCTTTAAACTCCCTATATTACATATTTGATACTTCATCATCTTCCTTTGTGTTTTGAGTCAATTACCACCATTGATCAGCATCTCCAGTGAGGCGGTAAACTACCATGACAAATTTTTCCCTTTCACTAATCCATAAGGCATGGGATATTTTCTCTAAGGAATTTATCCATTTCTCAGCTACTAATGGATTTGTACCCCCATTTAATATTGATGGTTGTTGCCTCATGAAGCGGTCTAACATTGGTTCTCCGCATTGTGGATCAGGGTGCTCCATATGGGTAAGGTTATTATTCATAACATGTGTGAGTTGTCCCAGTATGGTGATAAGCTGATCAGAACTAGTTGTATCACCATCTCTACTATAATTATCTTGAGCAGGAGGGAAATCCCTACATGGAGTGCGTGCATTGATATGGTTTTCATTCCTTCCACTAGGCACCATTTTAAAACAATGGACTACACTAGATTAGTTTATGAATCGAAATACATAAATCCAAACTTGTAAAACACTTAACATACCTTAATGGCCCTAAGGCCTTATTTTTTATTTTTTTATGGATAATCCCCATTTTAAGGGTTGAAGTGGAACCCGTACATGGCCCGTAGGCCCAAGTCACAAGGCCCGACAAACCCGCAATACATGACCCGAAGGCCCAGAGGCATACCATGCCCAATACATAACCTGTAGGCCCAGCCCACTTGAACTGACCCTCCCTATCTTTCTGCGTCATTGATCACCTTAGCTCCCCACCTTGCATTACTTATCATCTAGAATTTCCCCGTGCAAATCTGCACGGTGCCTGGTCCCAATGGTGCATGCCATACCCTCTCATTCTTCCAATCCGATTAGCTCTGCATCTGGTGGCTGCTACTCCTGTTGCTCTGATCCTCTTTTGGGGCCTATTCTATGTGAACTGGGCTACTCCATGGTCTATGTGCCCTGAAGTCCCTGTGGCCTGAAGGTCTTTGATGACCCAAATGCCCTGGAGACCTGTAGGCCCAAAACCGGTGGCCCAAAGGCCCAAATCGGGTGAATAGTTCCGGCTGATACACTAACGAACAGTGACTGCTACAGTTCCTACTATAGTGCCTGCTACAGAGCTACTACATTGGCTACTATAGTACTACTACAATACCTCGTAAATTAGCCTCCACCCAGTTTTGAACCTGGGTCTCTTGAATGCCAAGCAGGAGCCCTTACCACTCGGGTACGGGCTCGTTGTCATAAAACACTTAACATAAATTGAAAAGTTTATGGATATAATCCATAATCATAAAAATGTTTTCTTTGATGAATTATATACTCATAAACCCTACATAATTTTTTTTAAATAAAATGAGAATTATCCTAACCATATCCCCAAGGAGTGTCGTAACCAAGAGTGCAGCAAGGCCCATTGTTGTGCACCAGTTCCCGTTCGAGTCTAGCTCAAAGAGGTGTTTTTGGGTTTTACCCCTAGGTACATCTGTGCCCGAGTCGCCTCTACCTGCTCATATCTAGACAGGGATGTATTTCTTAGAAAACTCACAAAATATCTACATTACCAAAATTCTAGGAAGTTCTTCTATACTAATCCTCAAAGTCTATCTATGGGTAATGTGATCTAATCAGAGTTTATCTAAATCTAGTTTCCATGGTCTGTACTAAACTTCCTCTGATACCAACTGTAATGCCCTAACCCTAGTTACCCAGAGTCAGTGCATTATTATATAACATTGGCATGATCACAAGGAAATCATGTCTCTAAAGACCGATCAGTTTAGTATTATTAGAAACAAGATTCATACATAAGTTAACTTTACAACTTGAAAAGAAATACAACACGAATTTATTCCATTAAAAACATACAAGCCTCATAGATTATTCTGGCAAGTCACTTATAACTAAATTCTTCATATCCTGTGAAAATGAAACATAATAAAGGGGTTATCTCAAACCCTCAGTAAGGGTAAGCAATACAGCGGAGGATAACATAAATATTAAGCATGGTGAATAATTGAAACCACATGCCTTTACCAATAAAAAACATGAATACTTTTATGGTAAGAATATGATCTAAGTAAATAATGCCATAATAAAACATAATAATGGGTATTATACCAGTCTAATGACCACATGAACCATCAATATTATTTTCAAAATGATGGAATGTATAATGTCAGACATTTTGAAACATTTTGTCAAGGCATCAGCCAGGACATCTAAAAATGATTAAGGCCTCGGCCAAAACCATATATCAAATTGGTAAAGGCCTTGGCCAATTCCATATCTAGTGGTCTCATGAGACCTACCAATGCATCGAGGAGCTATAAAGGGCTCCACCCATCACTTACTAAGTCTAATATATTCCTCGTATGAAAAGGTTGAAATATAACATAATCATTCGTATTAAAACTAGAATACGAAATGTCAATACTTTTACCATAAACCATGAATGGTATAAAAATAGAACATCCACAGTCAAACATATCACAAAACCATCAATACAATATGGAAGTTTTTTATCATAATAAATCAACTTCAAATAAACTTAAAATCCATAAAAGGATGTTGACATAGATGAAATAAAAACCTTTTTTAGAGAAATATCTCTTTCTATTTCGAAATCATTTAAGAGTCACATAATTATGAAAAAACATTTATTTTGAAAATATTCTTATAAGCTTGTAAGGTAAACATTGACATAGTTATAATGGCGGAAAATAGCCGCACCCGCCGTATAAGTTAAAAAAATATTCTTACCTTAATTTTGTCGAAAAGCTCATAAATTACCTTGTTTTGAAAATGATGGAAAGATTCATTTCAAACCATTTTTAAAAAAGTCAAAAAAGGCATAAATGAATTTAACCCATAGTCTAGTAAATAGTAAAAATGTTTTGGAATACATTTTTAAGAAATATGGATGTGGATGATAAAGAGGTCCTAGTAGATACTTATGTAAAAACAACCTCGGATAATAAAGAGATTGTGAAATTATCCCTTACCTTGTACTTTTACTTGTTCGGGGGTTGAATAACCTCTTTTATAATGGTGAAATAATTGTTATTAAATTATAAAAGAATCATATACGTTAATATGATATCATATATGATCTTTTAACATTGGTTTGTTAATAATATCTTAGTATTATCATTGTTTCGGGTGTTAACTGATTCATTTTACTTTATATGCTTTGTTATGTAAGTACTATTTTTAGTGGATAGGATGTATCTTATTCATATTCATAATGATATTAAGTCCCTAAATATTATTTTTAATCATATAATGAAAATTAGTCTTGAATTGATACGATGGTAAATGAATCTCATTGCGTTCGTGGAGACTGTAATCCGTACGTACGCATGAGCAACAATATCATTCTTTTGATATTAAAATACTATTTATTTGGATGGTATATCATATATACAAAATAATTATCATGTTATATTTATTATTTACATCAATTACACATCTTTATTATACCCATCCAAATAATAATGTATTGAATAACAATTACACCATGACGTGGAGACGGTAAGTCGTACGTACGCACGTATGGTGACATGTCATTCAAAGGATGGATAGAATAATGAATATGGTTTTACCACATTTATAATAACATAAAAGTATATAGAAGATACTGGAGTTATTATTTTATAATGGAAATAACAAAGAAAGAGGAAGTGGAAGAAGAAACGAACTTGAAAGAGATGATGATATATTTACCTCTTCTTCGAGTTGTTCCTTTTGATTTGATCAAAATGGCTCCTTAGGTAGGATTTATGACTAAAGAAAGGACTCTAGGATTACGGTAGGACATTTTTGAGGCTATTTTGGCAGGGTTTGGCCTATAAAAATGGCTTGGAAGGTGTGAATTAGAGAGAAGGGGGAGTTCCCTTTTATAAGAGGGGTGAGGGGCACCTTAGGAAAAGCTAGAAATAATATTTTATAATAAATTACTTTTCGGTTTCTAATGGCTACAAAATAGATTATTTAAAGGATAAGGTAGGGATGGGTCGCAAACCTCTCAACCAATAGGTTTTTGACAGGTCTGGGTCACTATATTAACTTTATCTTTTAGATTTAACTCTTACTTAAATAGTTTGACATTTACACTGTCTCTTTGTATTTTTATATTATATGGTTAATAAACTTACTATATAATTTTCAACGAACCCAAATTGGTTCATTAAATATAAATATATAATTATATAAGTCTTTTGTCTGAACCTTATATTTTTAGGAATATAATATCAATTAATAATATAATATTTTTTTAAAAAAACTCTTTTATGTCAATTTGGACACTATTTGGTATTTTGTTTTTTCTAAATTTATAACAACATTATTACTTCAAAAAAAATTCATCTAACCAACCCTAATATTTTATATTAACCTATAAAAATATTGCAATTAATAAGAAGTCTCAAATTACATTTATTTGAATACTTATAATATCAATTATTTTAATATTTCACTAATTAGGTAATTGTTGCATCATCATTGTGTCATAAATAAATTAAATTATTTAATTTCTAAAAAATATAAATAAAATAACATTATATAGGAAGTATTTTTAGCTTTATAATTAATATTTATAGTCTAATTTATCTTATTTTTAACTCTATATTATAAAAATAGTTATTAAACATTGATTTTAACTCTTTTAACTCTTCTTTGAATTAAATAATAATAAATGTCCTAATCTAATCCAAGTGGACCAAAGAGGTTCATATTTTATTCCTAATTTTTTTTGGGTCTAATTATACTTATCCAATAGAATTAGTACATGTTTAAAGGTAATAATAATATTATTTTTACCCTTAATTACCCTATTTACTGTTAACCGCGGTAAATATAAGTAAAAAGTTATTCTTCACCAAAAATTATTTGCATCTTATTGAACCATATTTTACTTACTCATATCAACTGTGTCTCTCATATTTTTGAAATTCCACTCATAAAAGCATTAAAATTAAGTTTTATGTAAATTTGCAAATACTCCTAAGAGGTGGGTAAAAGACAGTAAAAAGTTCAATAAAAATTTTTATATTTCTAAAATTATTATAAACTGAATCCGATGAATTACATTGAAATTATATAGGTATTATGTATCTATTTTGACCTAAAATAAATTTCAATGAAATAATTAATTATTTAAATAAAAATTTGTTTTTAAACTATAACTTAGTGTTTTTCACAATTCATCAAAAATTGAATGTTTTCAGAAAAATACCAAAAAATCATCCTAAGCTAATTTCAACATTCCGAATCCAAAAATGAAGTCCATTTTGAAAGATAAAATTTATAAAATTTCAAATATTTGGTATTAATATCCATAACATATAGTTTGATTGGTTGTGGTGTGTTAGAACTCAAAGTTGCGTACAACACACACTACTGTATTATTCAAAGAAAAGCGTATCGTGGAAGCTTGGGGTGTTACATTCATATCTTTTATATGAATTTATTTTCCACAGATATCATATAATATAAGTAATACTTTCATCACTTTTAATACCATGATTAATTATTCTGGGTTATATACATGGGACTAATGAATTGACGAAGGATAGTTACATATAGATGAATACCCTATAGTGGAAAAGGGGATGGGTATACACAATACAAATGTTTGGCACAGAGAATCATGAGATAATTTCGATAACATAATAGTTGTACATAAAGGTTTTATGGAAGCTTTTAATGAGAGTAAAATTGTAACATTATAATATTTTAAAAGTAAATACTATGTTCGATAATATACAGGATCCCAACATCAAGCTTAAACGAACAAAGGAATCTTATTATCTAAATGTGACTCTTATAACATACATATTAATATAGAGGGTATAAATAGGAATAAATTATTTATGAAATAAATATTTTATTCCTAGTAAATATGAATTTATTGGTCATTTATTATAAAATAATCACATAATTTCTTGTAATTTTTTTTATTCGTCAAAAAATATGTTTTCTTCAAAAATAATTTTTATTATTTTTAATGAATGAATATTACAATAAATTTTTTGAATTTATAAAAAATTTATTTGATAAAATTAACTTTATTTTTTAAATCATAGTATAAAAAATCATCTATAGTGAAATTTTGATAATTTTTCTAAAAAGTTTAAATTTTTGGTGAAGAGTAAAAAAGTTCTGTTTTTTTTAAATATGGTATATTTTGTGACATCATAAATACATGATTATGATATAAAAATTTATTAAAATTATTTAATTACTCAAGTATTATATTATAATATAAATATCCTACAAAAATAATTCATAACATATAAATTATAATTTATTTCATGATAAGTGATAAAATCATTTTCAATGTTGACATAGTGCTTGTGCAACATTAGAAAAGAAAAATTTGGTATATTATAGCTTATAATTGAGAGGTAGAAAGTATTTTCTTGATATATATGTTAAATATCATCTTTAAATGAATATTTATACTGATAATTTTAAAAAAATTGTTATATAACAAGAATCTGGTCCAAAATATTGTGCAATGCATGTGTGAGGCAAGAAAAGTCAAATTAAAAAGTTAAATAAGTTATCTTTATTTGGATGTGAGTAAATATACATAATGAATTAATGTGAAGAATTATATCTATTACAATTAATTACATTTAAAATATTAATTTATTTTTAATTTTTATATGTGAAATAATTTCCTTTAATGCTTATGCAACACTGATGTAATTCGTGTGCAAGTAGAAGAAAAAATCAATAAAATGATTTAAATTAAAATGATAAGAATAATTAGATAACCCAAACACTTGACTAAATATTATTAGTTTATTATATCTGAAAAAAATCATCCAAGGTTCTAATTTTTGACCTTTTGGTAACACTTGGATGATATTATAACATTTATAATATTTTATTTAATGAAAATGAAAACATGTCACACTCAAGTTTTTAATAAGTAATATTTTCAATATAGTGCTATCTAGAAGATATGTTCAAATATAAATAGTCATTTCAAATATAAAAGATTTATTATCATAATATTTATTTATTTTTATTTTTTAGTGAATAAATAATTACCTTAAATGCTTACACAATGATGATGTTGCAATTATTTAATTAATGGAAAAATCAAGTAAATAATATTAAAAATATTAAAATAAATATAATTTTATATAATTTGTAACACCCTAAAAATATAAAAGAATAAAGTTTTATTAAATAGTTAATGTGGCGTGCAACATTGAGTTTAGGTTTCATTACACGTAATAATGAGTTTCTTCAAAATCTTACATTGCACGCAAGACCGTGTTTTTTCGAACAACAATATACATTTAATATTATTATTTAATATAATTGTTATAACCTAGATTTTTGAATGAAAGGAATGAATATGATAAAATAAATTATGAAAATATACAGTTTTCATAGGATTATTAATTATCTTTTGTTTAATAATAAAATATGTATCATTTAAAAGAAAACGAAATGTTTTACGAAAACTGTATTTTTCTAAAAGATAGTTTAATGATTCTAGGTGAACAAAATTTAAAATTACATTTTAAAAATTTTTTAATATTTAGTTGAAAAAATAAAAATACTTTTTTAAATAAGAAGAAAAAAAATTCTATTGGCATGAATTCTTGGGATTTTTTTGAAAAGTTTCATTTTTTGATGAATAGTGAAAAATACAGGGATTTAATTGAAAACTATCTTTTCATATAAATAATTTATAATGTTGAATTATATTTTTAATTGATTTTAAAGTCACAATTGTTAAATTTTACATATATTAATACAAATTAGGTCATTTTAATCTTTTTCATATTAAAATTATATAAAAAACATTGTAAACTTCTAAATATTTTCTCTTTTAAAAACTCACTTTCTCGTTACGTCTGTGGGATTATTTTCAAATTAAATTATACCACTTATGTGAGTTGAATTTGGAAGATTTGATTCCATTTTCGTAATCATAATAATTTATATTACATAAAAATGTAAAATTATGTTTTGACTATAATGATTAGTGAAAATAGTTAAAATTAATTATAGTGATTATGGTAAAAATGAGTTTACTTAGTGGTTAAACTTAGAATATAAGGTGTTAGAATGACCCAAACCTTGTCCAAAACCCATTTAATTTCCATATTATGAACCTTATGGATTTTTATTTGTTTTAGAGACACCATTTTAGGAAATTTACCAATATAATAAGTTAAGTAAATAAAAAAGACAAAAAATACTTTTCTCCCCTTTAATATATTTAAAACTTTAGGATATGGAAAAATCATATGTTAAGTTATATATATCCTTATGAAATATAAATGATATTTTTTATAATTAAAATTTATATTTAATTTTTAGATATGAATTAGTTGCTTAAAATTCTTAAGAAACGCTGAGGTGGTAATTATTTAGTTAATAATTAACTAAAATAAATGATACAAAAAATATTAAAAGTGAATTAAAATGAATGAATTATTATATTAAATTAATTTTTTTGATTAATATATCATGTTACATATATTTTAACATAATATATTTAAACTCTATCATTGTCTTGATATTTTTTCATTCAATATAAATGAATAGTGTCAAAATTGATAGTAATATTATTTTATGATAAATTAAATTTTATTAAATGAATTAAATTACTAAAAAACTTATCCTCATATAAATTATTTTTTAATGTTAATAAATATAAAATATTTTCCATTAATGGAACAATTGTGCTTTTATAGTGATTATATTGGTTGTTAAATAGTAAAGACTAGGTTAGTGCGGTTACAGTTAAATTAGTGTTTTTTCACGTTGCATGCGCTTGTGTTCGAATTGGTTTTCAAAACTCATAGGATTTTTATCTTATAAATTAGATATAATATTTAGTATAAGTGGGTATAATTTTTTTAATAAATATCAATCTAATTTAGACAGAAATATTTGAAAACTTTGCTTAGAAAACTAGTTAACCTAATGAAAAAACCAAAACGGAAAAATAAGGAAACTTAGGAGTTAAGGAACCAAAATTTTAAGACATATGTTCTATTGTGTGGTGGCGGTGTGTATAAAACATATCATCATTACACCCCATTAATTATCAATATTTTATCCACATGATGTAAGGTAGACCTCCCAAAAGTGAATACTTTTGAGTATTTACAATAATGTCACTCCCCCTCAACTATAAAAGGTCACTCACTCTCCCCCATTATTTACACCTTCAAACCATATGGGTTCAGAACATAACTACCCAAATAACTCCCAAAAATCTGTATTTTCATACTAGAATTATTATCTTTGGTATAAATCCAACCTATGAACTATTTTGTTCAAAGCTAAGGAGGATAACCGAATAAGAGGTGATATTCTTCTAAAAGAATTTTTAGTTTATTTCCTCCTCCACCACCTTCAATTACTACCTTGATTATATAATAATATAAAGATCATTGATATACTGATATTTCTTTATTTCAAGGCTATGACCTAAAACAACGCACACTCTCATCAAATGGATTTCAAAATCATCATTCGTGTGTATGGTGAATTACCGCCTCGCGAACTGATGTCATCTATTTTTTCATTACCACCTTTCAAGGTTGGGAATAATAATGGATTTATATTTTATAAATGAAATATATTATATTTATTATTTTTTTTTGTTTTTGGAGTTAGCATATCACACATACCTTCATGATTTTCATTTTATGGGAATATGATAATGTCGCTCGTGTGAACGGCGGACTACCGCCTTGTGGAGCGATGTGATCCGTTCATACTTTACATGGAATGTATTAAGGATGGGTTTAATAAAAATATGTGATATATATGATATAAAAGTTATTATTTAATGATAATATATATATATATATATTAATTTTATTTCTTTCAATACGATAAGAAAATGGAAACAACATTCATGCATACGTACGGCCTATAATCACCATGAACAGTTTATTTCATTTCCTATAACCTAATTTTATGGGTTAATTTAAATAAATATATACTTAATATATATAATATTTACATCATGTTTTAAATTATATGTATTATTAACTCATTATAAATGTAATAGGAATATAAAATAACTAGTACAATCATACTTGAAAAACCAGGAAATTAACACCAAAAACAATGAAAATAATGATAGACTATTAACAAACAAGTGATAATATGTTATAAAACAATAATATGTGATATTATAAATATTTATATGGTTTTTTTATAAGTTAATAAAATTATTAAAACCATAATAAAGGAGTTTAAATATCATTTAATGAAAATGAATCATAAGTTAATCAGTTTCATCTCAATTTCATTTCATTGGGGAATATTGTAATGTTCTGGCCCTAATTTATTTTATATGGTGAATATACTTACCCTTTGACATGTAATATCATGAATAATTAATTATTCATGGTATTTTAAGTTTCAATTTGAATTATTTTATCCTATGTTATTTTATTTCAAAATTACCAAGTGTTATAATTTATTGTGAAGTCTCACTTTCTTTTATGATTGTTAAATTTATCATGAAAAATCACTTTATTGTAATAATTTTTGTTGGACCCTCTATGATTTAGTGGTTTTCATAAACAAAAATAATGTCAATCTATAGATTCTATTATTTCATTCAATCTAATATCTCTATGTAATTCAATTATATCATACTGTACAATACATTTCAATAACTCAATAAATTATATTTATGCTTCAATATGTTTACCAGTGTATATTTACATTTTGTATGGATACCACTTAATCTAGTAGTTCTCTATGTAATACAGACACTTCATAAGTCTCTTAGAGTGTCTGGCACTATTAGTTCAAATCGACACACCGATTATTGACTCACTGATGGATGACACAACAATAATCGACTCACTGATGGAGGACACACCGATGATCGACTCAACGATGGATGACACACTAATGATCGACTCACTGATGGACAACAAACTGATGATCCACTCACCGATAGAAAACACACTGATGATCGACTCACCTATAGAGGACACACCAATGTTTGACTCCCCGATTGTACAACATGAGTCACTGATGACAACTCACCGATGTTGACAGACTGATAGCACAAATGACTCACTAATACACTGAGTCACCAATACTGATGGAAATAACTCACTGATACTCAGAGTCGCTAATGTTGACAAACTGATGCTTACAAATCGATGTTGACAGACCGATGATGAAATACTGATGAAAACGAGTTGTCGATACTTATGACCCACCAATAGAAATTAAAATTATTTCAAATTTATTAATTCAAATTTATTTCTAACGTTCATATTTAAACAAATTAATGTTTATAACATTATTTAATGTTGTCTGTAGAAATATCTATAGAAAGTACAAGGTACATGCACGTGGGGAGATCTTCATGCCTGATGGACCTTGAAGTATAAAATGATTACAAGATAAACCTTACAGATATTGAGACAGACTGGGAGAATATAAAAAATAGTGAAAACATAAGAACTCAAAAATTTGTGATCACAATTCCAAGAACTTGAAGCTAGAGTGCACAAGGAGTTCAATAAGACAAGAAAGAACCGGCTGAATTTCTCTGAACATCATAACATTAAGAGATGAACTTTTCACACTTGGAAACTAGATTATAGAGGCTACGATACTCTATTCTAAAGTCATCTTCTAGAAGACAACATGAATATCATTTCCTCCACTTCAATCTAGTCCAGATATTCACTCCATAACACACAGAGATTTCTAAACTCTATTCTTCCTTTATAACTCTATTGTTGTATTGTGTTTATATTTCCAGCAGAGTGTGCATCTTTTTATTTCACACACACTGTCTCATGTTCATAGTTTGAGGATACTAAATATCCTCACACTCACTCTCTTTTTAATTTGGTATCCTACATAGAATAGTGGAAGAGATCATGTGTGATATGTTTGTTTCTTATCCCACGAATAACTATGGTAGAGGTCTAGTGTGACCTGGATAGCCTTGTGTACTATTGTGAACCTCGATCTAGGGTGTGTATTAAAAATTTTATTAATATAAACTTCTTGGTTTCAGGTGATCACTAAGTAGAGAGGACTAAGTCTCAGCTTGAGACCGAAACCTATTGTGTTTATCTGCTGTGTATCTCCCATTTAGCTGAATTTTATCTGTTCTTATTTCATTTCAAATAAAATAAAATTGAACTTTTATAGTTATTTTAGAATTTTTTTTTATTTATTTTGAATTATTATATTAGTTTCAAAAGTTTTACTATTCTTTAGATTGGTAAATTTGAGAACTAATCAATCTTTTGAGAAATTAATTGAACATTCAGGACATTTATAAATTCACTGCAAACTGACTTTGATTATATTTTAATTGGAGTATATATTTTTAACAACCAATTTGAAAAGAAATTTTTATTGATACTCAATTCACCCCCCCCCCCTCTTGAGTAATATTCTCTGACCAACATTTGGTATCATATGAATTAAAAATTATTGTCAGTTTTCAAATCTTCTCAACTGTGATTATAGGTTTTTTTCAAATATCTTAAAATTTATGTTATTTATAAATTTTTATCTCTTTGAAATTATTTTTCAATTTATATCATGGATAATATCTTATAATTTGATGCTACCAATAGACCACATTTCTTTAATTAAGACAACTATGATCAGTAGAAGATTAAAATTAAAATACATCTAGAAATTATGGGATTTGAAATCTGGACTGCTATTTAATGTAAATATGAAATTCCTAAAACTATTCGAAACACTTGGGATGAACCTACCAAGACTACCTATAACATTAATTGTAAATAAATGAATGATTTTTACTATGAACTAGGAGATGAAGAGTTTAATCATATTTCTACTTGTAAAACTGCACATGAGATTTGGGGAACTCTGTCTATTTCTCATGAGGGAACATCTAATGTTATATAAATGATATTAAATACTTATACTATTAAATATGAAAACTTTATAATAAAGCTTGGTGAATTTATTTCTAATATTTATCTCACGTTCAATGAAATTGTGAATACTATGATTTCAATATGAAGATAAGTTACATCCAAAGAGAAGATTATGAGGATTTTGTGATGCTTACCAAAAATATGGTGAGGGACATATATATATTTTAGGTAATCTTGAAACATTTCTAAGATGCCCATGAAGGAATAAATTGGAAAATTAATGATGTATGAATATGAATTAAAGGTAAATCAAGAAGAGGATAAACCAAAACGAAAGTATGTACCCTTCAAGACTACTGCCTCTAAAACTAATGAAAAATAAAAAGTTCAAGTTGTTGTTTAAATATTCATTAGTGAATAATCAGCTTTAGATAGTGATGAAGAAATGACCCAGATTTCTAGAAGATTCGTGAAATTTTATAGGAAAAATATTTTTTTTCATAAATCCCAATTACAAAGGGAAGTATGATAACAAAGGAAACGTGAAAAAGGATTGGAACAGAAATGATAAATTAGAATAGATGATTTTCTACGAATGTAAAGGGAAAGGACATATCAAGGCTGACTGTCAAAAGATGATATACAAGAAGAAGTATGAAAATAAGGATAGAAAGTATTATAAAGCAATGAAGGCCACTTGGAGTGCCTCTACGAATAGCTCTAGTGAATCTTATTCTTCTCACAATGATAAGGATGATATGGATAATATGTGTTTTATGAAAAACAGAACTGAGGTAACCTCAGAATCTCTTGCACATAATTCTTATTATTCTGAAAATGAAAGTGAGTATGAGAATATGACAAATGATGAATTATTTGAATATTGAAACATGATAGAAGAAACATGAAAGGAGTTAAAAGATAAGTATAAATATTTGAAGAAACAACATACTCTTACTGTGATTGTTAAATATGAAATTAAAACTGAAATAGTGAAAAATGATCAACTTCTCAACGAAAACAATGAGTTAAAAATGTCTAATGATCAATTGATGAAGGACTTAGAAAAGTTTACCAATGGGGAAAATACCATTAATAAAATTCTTGGTAAACAAATAGCTCCTAGTTATACTTTAAGGATAGGATATCAACCAGGTCAATAGAATTTATCCAAACCACATTTTGTAACCAAATCTAGAAAATCTGCTTCTTTCATCAAAAACCATAATTTTATTGCAAGTTCCAGTTCCAAGAATTCTATTATTGCATCCAATTCTTCCAGACCAAATAGAGTTTATTCTTCAAAAACTCTATATTCTTTATATAGGAATCCTATAAGATAATTGTGGGTTATTAAATCATATATTACTAATGTATGTGGACCCAGACAAATATGGAAACCAAAATCTTTTCTTAGATGAACTGTTTTGTATGTAAACTACCTAAATACCTCCTATAAAAATCTATGGTACTTGGAAAGTGAGTGTTCAAGACATATGACCAGGGATTATTCATGTTTTAAAAGTTATATAAATATTGATGGAGGACAGGTCACATTTGGTGACAATAGTAATGGAAAAATCATCAGCCTAGGCTAGATTGGTAACCCTAACTCTATTTCAATTTCCAATGTACTTTATGTTGATGGATTAAATTATAACCTACTCATCATAACTCAATTGTGTGATGATGTATTTAATGTAAAATTCAAAAATGATTCATTCCATGTTTCTTTTTCCAAGAATAACTTATTATTTAGTGATCTTAGGAATGACAATGTATATGCTATAAATCTAGAGACACTAGCCTCACAAAATGTTTCTTCTCTAAATTCCTTTCAAAAAGAGTTTTGGCTCTAGCACAGAAGTCTTGGAAATTGCAACATACACTCTCTTAAGAATTTAACTAGAAAAGTTTTATTTAAAGACCTACCCAAATTAGAGTTTTGAGACAATAGAGTGTGCAATCCTTGTCAAAAAGGAAAGAAACATAAAAGCTCCATCAGACCAAAGAAAGAAGTGACTACTTCTCAACCTTTTGAGTTGGTTCACATGGATTTTTTGGAACATCTAGAGTTTTGAGTCTCAATGGGAAGTACTATTTTTAGGTTCTTGTAGATGATTTCTCTAGGTATACCTAGACCTTTTTCTTAGCTTACAAGAGTGAATCTTGTTCTCACTTTACTGAGTATGATGGGACTATAGAATATCTTAGTGGACTTAAGATTAAATCCTTAAAAAGTGATCATGGTCATGAGTTTGTGGATCAAGATTTTGAATCTTTTTTATCAAAAAATAGCTATAATTATAACTTCTCTTCCCCACGGACACCTCAACAAAATGGTGTAGTAGAAAGAAGAAATAGAACTCTAAAGGAAATTTCCCGAACAATTATTAACAAATATGACCTACTGATTTATTTCTGGGATGAATCTATAAATACAGCTTGTAACATAATAAATAGAGTCTAAATTAGACTAATCCTTAAGAAAACTCATTATGAGTTTTGGAATAATAGGAAACCCCAAGTAAGTTATTTTAAAGTGTTTGGATTTAAAGTTTATATTCTTAACACAAAATACAATTTAGATAGATTTGCCTCCAAAAGTGATGAGGGAATATTTCATAGATATTCTACATCAAGAAAAGCCTATAAAGTCTTAAATAAGAAAACCAAATGTGTAGAGGAATCTACACATGTCATGTTTGATGAAACAGATCCACATGAGCCTAAGACCTCACTAAAAAATATTGAAGAGGATTTTTCCAATCTGGACATTAATGATAAAACCTCAAATCATCATGTGAAGGAATCTGTGAAAACTCTTAGTTTCAGAAATCCCCTAGATCCTATACATAATGATCTAGATAAAAATGAGGAACCTGAAATAACTAGTCCAACCTTTACTAGATCAACTAAGACCCTTAAAAATCACCCCTTAGATGATGTTGTTGGAGATTTAGATAGAAGAACACAAACTAGAGCTTCCTTGAGAAACCAAGTTGAACATCAAGCATTCTTGTCATAACTTGAACGTAAAATATTAATGATGAAATCAATGATGAATTTTGGGTAATGGACTTTTAAGACGAATTTAAGCAGTTTGAAAGAAATAATATTTAGAAACTTGTCGATAAACCAAAGGATACTTTTACCATAGGAACTAAATGGGTGTTTAGAAATAAAGTGGATGAAGATGGAAATATAGTTAAAAACAAATCTAGGTTGGTTACACAAGTATATAATCCAGAAGAATGAATTGATTACAAAGAAACCTTTGCACTAGTAGCTAGGCTTGAATCCATTAGAATCTTACTTTCATATGAAACACACTTGGATTTTAAACTTTACCAAATAGATGTAAAAATTCCATTCCTAAATGGTCATATAACTGATGATGTTTTTGTTGAACAACCCCCACGTTTTACAAATCCACATTTTCCAAATCAATTGTTCAAATTATCTTAAGGTTTATACGGTTTGAAACAAGCTCCAAGAGCTTGGTATGAAAGATTAAGTAATTTTCTTATTTCTAAAGGATTTAAAAAAAGGACTTATAGATCCTAATGTGTTTATAAAAATAATTTCAAAAGAAGTTTTAATAGATCAAATATATGTAGATGATATTATCATTGGATCTTCTAAAAATATTTATGTAATGATTTTTCAAAAATAATTCAAAGAGAGTTTGAAATGAGTTTTATAGGTGAACTTAAATATTTTCTTGGATTTAAAATATTTCAAAATAAAGAAGGTATTATTTTTAAAAAAAATAAGTACACTAAAGATATTTTGAAAATATATGGACTTTATAAAATTAAGAGTAGTGAAACCCCTATAAGTTCTTCATGTAAGTCAGATCTTGATGAAAATAGAAAATATTATGATCAAAATGCATATAGTGGAATGATTTGGAGTTTGTTGTACATAACTACTAGTAGGATGGATATTATGTTTAGTGTGTGTATGAGTGCAAGATTTCAAGAAAACCCAAAAGATTCACATTTCATTTTTGTTAAAAGAGATTTCAAATGCCTCAATTATACAAGTAATTTAGGATCGTTTTATCCTATAATACAACCATTTGGTTTAGTTAGTTATTCAGATGCTAACATTGAAGGATTTAAGTTAGAATGAAAGAGTACCTCTAGAACATGTCACCTTTTTAGGAAAGTCTCTAATATCATGGTGTAGTAAAAAAAATCAGTTGCATTATCAACTGCTGAAGAAGAGTACATTGTTGCTGGTAGTTGTTGGGCACAAATTTTTTGGATGAAACACACCTTATTAGACTATTAATTTCAGTTCAGAAATATCCCCATAAACTATGACAACACAAGTGCTATTAACATTTGTAAGAATCCAATTTCTCATTTTTGAAAAAAACATATTGATGTAATACATCACTTTTTGAGAGATCATTATCAAAAAGGTGATATAACTCTTGAGTTTATCAGGAATGAGCATCAACATGATGACATATTCATTAAACCATTAAACTCTAAGAGAATGAACTACATCAGACATGAACTAGGAATGATAAATATATGAAGTCTTGTCAAACCTCTATTGACTTTGAAAATATATCTTTATCTATGAAACCAATCTTTGAAACCAATCTATGAAACTGATCTGTGAAACCAATCTGTGAAACCGATATGTGAAACCGATCTGTGAAACTGATCTATGAAATCGATATGTGAAACCGATCTGTGAAACAGATCTGTGAAACCGATCTCTGAAACTGATCTATGAAACCGATCTCTTGAAACTAATCATGTAAAACTGATCCTATGAAACTAATTCATTTAAATACCCGTTTGTAATTATTTCTATTTTAAGTAAAATGACATATTTTTGTGCTCTTTTTACCTCTTTTCATTTTTTTTGTGCTTTATGATTTATAATCCCTAAATGATATAATAAATTCAATCTATCTCGACCTTTCACCTTCCTCTCTTCCTTTGAACCTTATTCTCTTTGACACTGTACCTCTCTACCCTCGACTTTTTGACTCCTTTCGAATCCGAACACTCTAAATGGAAAGGAAGAATCATTTGATTGGTGAGCCGAGTGAATCTATATCATATAAGAATCATAAGGCTGATTCTAGTGGTACTGCAAAGCTAGGTTGAGGAAGCCAAGTTTTTATAGATAAGAAATAAGTTTTTTGCAGAATGGATTTTGTCAAGCAGGTCACTCTTGGTGAGGGTTCTAGAATATCAAGATGGCTAAACAAGTTCTCAAACAATGAAATAATGTTTTACCCCATATTTTGCATGATTTTTATATTAACATGAAGATGTTTCAGGATGGAGTTGAAGAAGCGTAGATGAAGTCTCTAGTAAAGGGAAAAGAGTTAATTTTTTCATCTAAGGAATGGTCTGAATGCTTGGGAATGCCTCATGAAGGTGTCAATGTTGATTATGAGGGTAACATTCCACCTTCCTCTAAATTTTTTTCATTTGATAATTCTCTGAAGGAGCTGAATGGAAGTGAAGAATCAAGGAGATCTACTGCCAGTGAATTTGAAGGAGAGGCAAGGTGACTCTTTAAGTTTATTCAACATCAAATATATCCAAGGAAGGGAGATTTCACTTCTGTGAAGTATTAGGATGTATTCTTGATTTACCTATTAAAAAATGGGATAAGGGTGAATCTTTTTAGTTATCTAATGGTGAACATTTATGATATGATAAAACCATTCAAGAAATCAACTTTTTTGTACTATCCTAGCATGATCTTTTCCATGCTAAGGAAATTGGGTTGTGTGGAAGATGGAAATGAATTGATTAGTGTCTGTAGTGGTTTTTTCCTTCAGAAAGAGATTTGAAAGAGAATGAAGATATTCTGGAAACCTTGGAAGAAATTTTGGGTAGGATATGATGAAAGGATATATGAATATTACAATCCAATTGACCATCCTACCAGACCAAAGGATTAAGTTGATCCAGGCCTAAAATCAGGAGAGGAAGCTATCTATTCAAATGAGGACACTAAGGGTGAGTTTCCAAGGGAAGAAGGATATCCTATTGATGATAGGAGTGATCCTGATATTGATGAAATCCCAAAATACATGTCTTATGTACCTTCTAGTCCACCATTGGATTTACCCTCAAGGGAACATTTGTTAGGTGATGAGGATGAGGAAGAGACAAAGGTCACTAGTGTGGAAGGATATGTAATAAAATCATATGAGGAGTCTAAAGATGATGATGATGATGAAGAGGGAAATGATGTTCATGTCAGTGATTCTTTGAAAGTGGATCAACAAGTAGTTGACAGATCCAATGAGGAATCTGTACATGGAATTTCTGATAGAGATGATGGAGAGAGTGGTGATGATCCTGTTGAACAAGAAACTGTTGATCATGGAGATTCTTGTAATGAGGAAATACCTCACAATCCTGATGTTTAAAATCAAAAAATCATTCAGAAGTTAAATGAAATTATGGTTGGTGTCCATGAGTAAGAGGCTGAGGATCAAGTGCCTCAGATGGAGGAAGTGCCTGGAGAAGTTGAAGTGGTTGGAGTACATGCAGAACCTCAAGTTCAACTGGTACCGGTGGGTAGAAATATTGTTTTAGCTAGAGGTCGGGATGAAGAATAAGATAAATTTGAGATTGTATGAGAGCCTCGAGCAATAAGAATAAGGATTGACATTATAGATCCCATATACTGGACATGTACTAGTTAGTGGAATATAAATCTAGGCCACATTCTTTTTGGGATATATTATGATTCAGAAGGGGAAAGGGTGCCGCCTCCTCCTCCTCCTGCTCCACAAGCCCGAGCTGAAGCAGAACCTATTGCACCTGCTTCACTGATTTCACCTCCAACTGTTGAGCCAGTAGCATATCTAGTGCCTAGTGACTATGTCACTAAGGCTGATTTAGATAAATTCAAAAGTGATATATGTGTGTTAGTGATAGCCTCAGTTGGATCCAAGAGTAAAGCCTCTACTTCCATAAGTATTTAGGATTTTGATGCTATAAAAAATGCAAGGATATTGATCCAATAGATTCAACCTAATATCATTACCACATCTGAAACCATCATTAGACAAAATAATTTGCTGAGATAATAGGTAAGGAAGATGAGCAATGAGCTAAACTCTCTAACCACTGATTTCAAGACCTCTTTTAGTGGTATGATGGAAGTTATTAGGAACTTAGTGACACATATACTGAGTGTAGATTTAATGAAATTGAAATATGAGCTTTGGTAAGATAATCCCCAGTCCATATAGTTATAGAGGTGGGAGAGGAGTTGTTGCTGAGTTAGAGTCTCTCAAGGATGTGATAAGTGTAATTCCCTGACCCCAGTTACCCAGATTCAGTGCATTATTACATAACATTGGCATGATCACAAAATATCGAGTCTCATAAGACCGATTAATTTAGTAGACTTGGAAACACTAGATACATTCATAAGTCTTAGATTACATGATAAAATGTAAAACTACAACAACATATTCTCCATCGCCCACACTTATATCCCCTCAGACTATCCCTGCAGTTCAGTTATAAAATACATCTTCACATCCTGGGAAAAATAAAACATAGAAAGGGGTGAGCTCAGATGCTCAGTAAGGATAACAATATATAGGAAACTTTCATAAATAAGCATAAACATTTAAGGCAATGTATAACTAAAACAAAACCCTTTTAAACATTAACTTCAGCATAAAATGGAAAAAAATGAAATAATTCCATTTACTTATTCACATGGATATTCTAATACTCGAATAATCACATTCAATATCAATAACCACTTCCATAATGATGGAATGCATAATGCCAGACTATCATAACCACATAGTCAAGGCCTTGTGCCAAGAATAAAAATAAGATTTTGTCAAGTCCTTGTGCCAAGACACTAATTTGTCTCATGAGACCTACCGATGCATCGAGGAGTTATAGTGGGCTCCATCTATCACTTACTAAGTCCAATGCATTCCTCATATGAACAGGTTTAAACATAACATAAATATTCATATTAAAACTAGCATATGAAGTGTCAATACGTTATCCATAAACCATTAATGGTATAAAAATAACACATTCATAGTCAAACATATCACAAAACCTTCAATAAAATATGGAAGTTTTGTATCATAATAAATCAACTTCAAATAAGCTTAAAATCCATCAAAGGATGTTGACATAGATGAAATCAAAACTATTTGAGAAAAATATCTCTTTTTTGAAATAATTTAAAAGTCACATAACTATAAAATAAAACATTTACTTTGAAAATATTTTTATAAGCTTGTAAGGGAATCTTTGAAGATTTTATATCGGCGGAAAATGGCCTCACCTGCTGTATAAGTTGAAAAAAGACATTCTTACCTTAATTTTGTCGAAAAGGTTAAAAAGGACCTTGTTTGGAAAACGATGGAAATATTCCTTTATAAACATCTTATAAAATGTCAAACAGGGGTATAAATGACTTTAACCTATAATCTAGTAACTTTTAAAAATGTTTTGAAATACATTTTTAAGAAACATGGATGTGGATGATAAAGAGGTCCCAGTAGATAATTTCGTATAAACAACCTCGGATAATGAAAGATTATGAAATAAACCTTTACCTCGTTGTAATCAATCAATTCATATGAACAATAGTCAATAATCACAAAATTAATCACAGAATATCTTGAATATAAAGAGAATCATGATAATATATATCAAATGGCAGTACACAATACACCACATGCAATAAGTGGTGAACAATGGAAATCTCACGGAGTTAAAAGTGAGATAAGATACCCCTTACCCTGTAATTTTCCTTGGTTGAGGGAACATTAACCTCCTTTATAATAGTTAAATCATAGTTATTAAATTATACAAGAATCATATACATAAATATGATATCATATATGATCTTCTAATATTGTCTTTTAGTATTATCGTCGTTTCAGTGTTAACTGATTCGTTTCCCTTTATATGTTTTGTTACATAAGCCGTGTTTGTTATGGATAGGATGTATTTGATTAATATACAGAATGATATTAATTTTTTAATTATTATTTTTAATAATCAAATGAAAAATATTCTTGAATGGTTATGATGGGGAATGAATCTCATCTCGTTCATGGAGAAGGTAATCTGTGCATACGCACAAATGCTACTTCCATTTCATTTTTAATTTTAAAAGGAATAAAAACCAAATGATACATAGGTATATTATAATTCCATTATAATATAACATCTTATATATGTTATTTAATTACATTAACACCATCCTTTATATGTTCCATGTATGGTATGAACGAGTCATATCAAATTGAGGGGGCGGTAGTCTGCACTTCCTCAAATGAAATTATCGTGTATATATATATAACATGAAACGAATAATGGTATTCTATAAAATGGAATTAAAGAAGCTTATATATAAAATAAATATCATAAATATCATATTTAATTACAGTTCCATCATAATGGCCGCCATAATAGGTGGTAGTAGAATATTGAACAATCATCGTTTCGTGAGGCAGTAGTTCGCCGTCCACAGAAACATTATGTTCTATACCCATTAGATGGAGGTGTGTGTAAGTGTAGTTCGAATAAATAACATAAAAAACCTAGTATATTTAGGATACTGATGTTGTTATAAAAGTAATGAGAAAAGATATTTTAGGGGGTTGGAAAAACAAAATAAAAGAAAAGAACTTAAGAGAAGATGTTACCTTTAAATCGGGTAACTCCCTTTGGTTTGAACCAAAAGGACCTTTTAAAGTGCCTTATGCATATCTTAAGGATTATATGAGGAGGAGAGGGATGTAGGGATCTTCATTGGGAAGATTTTGGACGACTCAAGGGGATTTAGAGGTGTGTGTAATTTGTTAGAGGTGAGGGCTTTTTATAAGGGGGAGGAGGGGCTCTTTAGGAAAGATTGAAAATATTATTTTATTATATAATGATATTCGGTTTCTAAAGGTCAAAAACTCATTAAAGTAGAAGATAAGATGACTCATGATCGAAATTAAATCATCAAATAATAATTGTTCAGGTTTTGGATATTATTTTAGTTTTTATAATCTTATTTATTTAAATCATTTATTAATGAGGTAAACACTACATCATTATTGTGTCATAAATAATTTAGTTTATTAGATGTCTAAAAATTATAAAAAAAAATACCATGATTTAGGAAATATTTTTACCTTTATAATTAATATTTATAGTCGAAAAGATAACATATATAATTCTATGTAAGTTTTTTTTTACTAAAAGATATATGCTTATGTCATTATTGTCTTTACTTTAACTTAATTAATATAAAGTGCCATTATCACTTACAAGTGGCTCCATGGGGTCCCCAAAATCGACCCAAAGATGCACATGGTCGGAAATGTATCAGCTAATACGGTTAAAACATGTGTTAGGGTAATTTAATATTATTATAATATTATTTTTTACCCTTATTTATCGGATATACCCTTTAACCATGGTAAATAAAATATTTACCAAAGTAATTATTCAAAATGTCTAAAAATAAAAGTTACCTATTTAAAAAAATTTGACCTCCTAATTCCAAATATGGAATCCATTTTTCTAAATTCAATAAACATAAGTGGCAGAAATTAATTTAAAATTAGTTCCCTTTGTCAAAACAAAAAAGCTTGTTTTTATGAAATAATAACTATCAAAAGATTGACACTTGTTTATGTCAAATTTAAATGTAAAATTAATTATAATGACCTACACTTTATTAAATAATAAAAATATAATCTAATTATACTTAAAAACCATTAAAATTCATAATTTTTCACTATTAATTATTTCGATTAAAAAAGTTGTTTTTAATTAAAATTTAGTAATTTTCACTATTCATCAAAAACTGAATGTTTTCAGAAAAATACCAAAAATTCACCCTAAGCTAATTTTGATACTCCGAATCCAAAAATTATGTCCACTTTGAAAGATAAAATTCACAAAATTTTAAAAAGTGGGTATTACTATTCATAACGGCTACTTTGATTGATCATAGTGTGTTAGAATCTCGAAGTTGCATACAATGAAAGCTATTGCATTACTCAAAGGGAAATGTACCATGAAAGCTTGGTGTGTTACATTATCCCTTCCATCACATAATTGCGTCCTCACAATTTGAAATTGTTCTTCGAAAATAAAAGGTTGAAAATAGAAAATGCCTTTGTGGAAAACCCACATCGAAAATAGGGTTAATAAAATATTGTTTTAATAAGAGGGAAAGGGAAATGAGAATGTCACCCCCAAATTAGGGTTTAGAATAGGAGAACATTGGTGGAAATTATAGACACGTAATTAGAGGAAAAACGTAAATATTTATAGGGAGTGATTGAGGTCATCAATCACAAATAAGTGTAAAATTGAGGGCCTCAAATCCATCAATCTATGTTGATTTAAAATATCATCAGTTCAACAAAACATAAGGTATTAGGATAACACATTTTTGGATTTAATATCCCTTCCCTAAAGTTTAAGAATTAATTTCTTCATATAATAAGAGAAATATATATATATATATATACTTGACAAGTAGAGTTTCATCCTTCAACTAATTTCTACCATAAACTCATCTTTCACTCCAAAAGATAATAGAACTCAAGAATATTATATTTATCCTAATCTTATATGGTTCCAAACATTAACACATACCATTAAAATGAATAAAAATATTTTGTAATAACCAGGGACTTCCTATAGGCTAGTGGTAGGTAATAAAGGCCTGTCACACTATGGTTTTAGGTTCGATTCCTGCAGCTTTGTCTGACGCATCGGGTTATCGCCCGACCTACAGGTTATCCTTTTCCTAAAACTATAGTACCGTAATATTCCGAAAATAATCATAAAAAATGTTTTAACCTTAAATAATACTATCCAAAGTTCAACTTAATCCATTCAAAACATTATAGTTATCCAAAGTACCTATTTCCAGGCTCTCTGTAAAAGGTATCTAAATTCCAAAATCAATTGTAACATCAGATTCCCCAAAAAAAGTAAAGTTTCTATTATTGTCACATACTGAAAATATGAATACCTTAGTCATATTAAAACCATAATGAAAAAAACAAGTACTTTAGTACAATCCTTTTATATATCACATTATTCTTATAACCAAAATATAATCCTTGAGTCCAAAAACACAAATACATTAATTATTCCACTTCAACTGTATTAACAGCATAAGCTTGTCCTAGATCCCTTGGCCTTTTCTAAGGTAAGTTTCCCTGACTCTTAGGACATTCATTTTCATAATGCCCCATTTCTCTACAATTGTAGCATTCAACATTGACAACCACTTTCTTTCCCATGCAATCTCGAGCCTGGTGACCTTTTTCTCCACATTTGTAACAAACTCCCATTCCTTTTAGGCAAGTAGCGGGGTGTTTCTTTCCACAATTATCACATAATAGAAAATCCATCTTTCCCTTTTTCCCTTTATCTGTCTCTTGCTCCACCATTCTCTTCTTATCTTGCTTTACTTTATTGTCAGAAGATTTAGAGAATTAATTCTCTGTCTTGATAGCACATTAGGCTATATCTTCGTACATTGAGATAGATTGTGAGACTAATGCTCGATGTAGAAATGGTTTTAACCAATAAAAGAAACGATCAATATTACTTCTTGGGTTACGTATATAATCTGTTGCATGCCTCGCTAACCTTGTAAAGTTAGCCTCATACTTTGTGGCATTCTCATCCTCATTTTTCCTCATACTTGGAAATTGAGTTTCCATATCTGCTCGATGGTCACGAGGAAAGTATTTTTCTAAGAAAATCTCTTTAAACTACCTCTATTCCATATTTGATACTTCATCATCTTCCTTTGTGTTTTGAATCAATGACAACCATTGATCATCATCTCCAGTGAGGCGGTAAACTGCCATGAAAACTTTTTCCCTTTCGTTAATCCCCAAGGCAAGGAATATTTTCCCTAAATAACTTATCCATTGCTCATATATGAATGGATTTGTACTCCCGTTTAATTTTTGTGGTTGTTTCCTCATGAAGAGATCTAACATTGATCCTCCGTGTTGTGGATCATGGTGCTCTATACGGGTAAGGTTATTATTCATAACCTGGGTGAGTTGTCCCAGTATAGTGATAAGATGATCAGCACCAGTTGTATCACCAGCTCCACTATAATTATCTTGATCAGGAAGAAAATCCCTAAAAGGAGTGTGTGCATTGATACGGTTTCCATTCCTTCCACTAGGCGCCATTTATAAATAATGGCATAAACTAGATTAGTTTATGAATCACAATACATAAATCCAAACTTGTAAAAAACTTAACATAAATTTAACAGTTTATGGATATAATCCGTAATCATAAAAAATGTTTTCTTTGAGGAAGTATATACTCATAAACCCTTCATAATGGTTTGTAAATAAAATGAGAATTATCTTAAGCATATCCATCAGGAGTGTCGTATCCAAGAGTGCAGCAAGGCCCGTTGTCATGCACCAATTCTCATTCGAGTCTATCTCAAAGCGGTGTTTTCGGGTTTTACCCCTAGGTACATCTATGCCAGAGCCGTCTCTACCTATTCATATCCAGATAGGTATGTATTTCTTGTAAAACTCACTAAATATCTACAATACCAAAATCCTAGGAAGTTCTTCTATACTAATCCTCAAAGTCCATCTTAGGTATATGCGCTCTAATCAGAGTTTAGCTAAATATAGCTTCCAAGGTTTGTACTAAACTTCCACTGATACCAACTCTAACACACCGACCCCAGTTACCCAGAGTCGGTGCATTATTACATACCATTGGCATGATCACAAAAGATCAAGTCTCGAAAGACTAATTAGTTTAGTAGCCTTGGAAACACTAGATCCATTCATAAGTCTTACATTACATAATAAAATGGAGAATTAAAACCACATAGTATTTATAGCCCACACTCATATCCCCTCAAACTATCCCTACAGGTCAGTCATAAAATACTTCTTCACATCCTGGGAAAAATAATACATATAAAGGGGTGAGCTCAGATTCTCAGTAAGGATAATAATATAGCGGAAACTTTCATAAATAAGCATAAAAATTTAAGGCAATGTATAACTAAAACAAAATCCATTTAAACTTGAACTTCATCCTAACATGGAAAAAATAAAATGAAATAATTCCATTTACTTAGTCACATTGATATTCTTATAGTCAAATAATCACATGAAATATCAATAACCACTTTCATAATGATGGAATGTGTAATGCCAGACTATCATAACCACATAGTCAAGGCCTTGTTCCAAGACTACAAATAATATTTTGTCAAGGCCTTGTGCCAAGACACTAGTTTGTCTCATGAGACCTACTGATGCATAGAGGAGCTATAGCGGGCTCTACCCATCACTTACTAAGTCCAATGCATTCCTCATATAAATAGGTTTAAACATAACATAAACATTTGTATTAAAACTAGCATACGAAATGTCAATACTTTATCTATAAACCATGAATGGTATAAGAATAACACATACATAGTCAAACATATCACAAAACCTTCAATATAATATGTAAGTATTGTATCATAATAAATAAACTTCAAATAGGCTTAAAATCCATCAAAGCATGTTGACATAGATGAAATCAAAACTATTTGAGGAAAATATCTCTTTTTTGAAATCATTTAAAAGTCACATAATTATAAAATAAACCATTTACTTTGAAAATATTCTTATAATATTTTAAGGGAAGCTTCTATGATTTTATAACGGTGTAAAATAGCCTCACCCACCGTATATGTTAAAAAAAGGACATTCTAACCTTAATTTTTTCGAAAAGGTTAAAAAGGACCTTTTTTGGAAAACGAGAGAAAGATTCCTTTATATACATATTATAAAAAGTCAAACAAGGGTATAAATGAATTTAACCTATAGTATAGTAACTAGTAAAAATGTTTTGAAATACATTTTTAAGAATCGTGGATGTGGATGATAAAGAGGTCCTAGTAGATAATTACATATAAACAACCTTGGATAATGAAGAGATTGTGAAATAAACCCTTACCTCGTTGCAATCAATCGAGTCGTATGAACAATAGTCAATCATCACAAAATGAATCACATAATATCGTGAATATAAAGAGAATCATGATAATATATATCAAATGGTAGTACACAATACACCACATACAATAAGTGGTGAACAATTTAAATCTCACGGAATTAAAAGTGGGATAAGATACCCCTTACCTTGTACTTTTCCTTGGTTGAGGGTAAGTTAATATAGAGACCCAAAGCCTGACTTATATGTACATTACATTACTTTTTTGGAATACTTAGTACATAACAAAAACACACACACAAGGACCGTAATAGTTTAGTGTCTTTGGAAACTCGGAACATAATCTTCTAATCATGGTGAAAGATCTTCAACATCTCCCATAAAGATTTTCCCCCTTTTTTTCTTACCTAAAACCTTTCTTTATATCCTGGGGAAAAGAAAACATAAAAGTGTGAGCTCAAATGCTCAGTAAGGGTAAACAAACGAAATATCAATCACATCATATTCATAAGAACATAACATTTTGTAAATCTTAACCTGCAAAAGAGATCATAATATCATGACATGGGATAAATTATAGCTGTGAAATGTAATCCCAATAATCATAACTTAAAACATGAAACTTTGTGGCGTACACACACAATCATAGAGAATCATTTCTTATTAGTCAAGACTCATTGCCAAGACTATCTTAGTGGAAAAAGTCCATTTCTGAACTGAGTTCATTCCTCGTTTCAGTCCTGTTTCACTGAACCGGTTTAACCTGCCGTTCCAGCCATGTCTATCTCATGAGATATAAAATCTTTACCCAATTAATTGGAGGGAGATATAGGTCCCACCCATCTTATAATGATACCATTCTTATGTGTGCCACAAAATCATAAATCATACATCATAGCATAACCCATGTAGTAAAAATGGGATTCTTAAACAACATGACATCATAAAACAATTCATATAAGATAAAGGAATTCATAAAAATAATTCCATCACAACATAATCAAATCAATGTACTAATAGGGATAGAAACATAACCCTATATTATCTTAGATGGAAAATAATTTTGATAAAACACTTGAACTCCATTCTTGAGGAAAATATCCTTTCTAAAACATTTTTTTCCATTCTTAACATGTCATACAATTTTAAAATAAAAGAAGTTGATTAAAAATAAACTTGAAACAAGTAAAGGAATATTCTTGGAAATTATTTTTTAAAAATCCATTCATGTTGTATAAGTTAAAAAAACATTCTTCTCGTACTTTTGTCGGAAAAGTCAAAAAGCACCTCATACGAAAAACGACAAAAGATTCCTTTCATATCTTTTACTAAAAACTCACTGAAGGGTAAAATTGGATATAAACTATTGTATAATGATGTAAATATTACATATTGAGGAAACATGGATATGTATGATAAAATGCACCCTAGTAAATTCCAAAGTATAAACAATCTCGGATAAAAATGAGATTGTGATATTTCCCTTACCTTAGGTCCGATTTTCTTCGTAAGTGTATGAACCTCCTGTATAATGATTTAAATAATGTCATTGACTTATTACAGAATCATAATCATTGTTATGATATCATATATGGTTCACTTATGACTTTATATTACCTGTTATTTTATAAATTCCATGTTAAAGAGCGTTTTTGGTAAATTTGTTTCATTTGTCATCCGTGTTTTGACTTGTAATTATTCATATGATTACTTAGATCATGATTAATTAATTCCAGAATATAAAACATGATTTATATATAATATATATTCAGAATATACATATATATAATAAATCAGTAAATGGAAATAAATACACCGTTCATAGAGACGGTAGGTTGTACGTACGCATGAACGCTGTTTTCGTTTCCTTATTGAGTTGAATGGAATTAAGTAGATGACATACATATATATACACATAAATCCAGTATCATTATTATGTCATATAATTCGTGATTACTTATTGTATATAATTTATAATCATTCATGAATGGTTAATGTGGAGAATGAATATCATCGCGTCGTGGAGACGGTAGTCCGTACGTACGCACGAGCGATGATATCGTTCTCATGATCGTGAGACTATATTGGATTGTATGTATACTATTTCAAAATCAATATCACTTTAAAATAATCATATATAGTTATTATTTACACCATTATACCCATCAAATTAAGGTGGTGGTGGAAAATAGATAACACCACGACGTGGAGACGGTATTCCAAACGTACGCACATGCGGTGATTTCATTTTCCGTAGGATGGATAGCTGGTGAAATAGGGTTGTTTAATACTTATAATAACATATAAGTATATTATTGATACTGATGTTATTACTTCATAATGAAACAACCTAAGAAGAATAAGTGGAAGAAGAAATAAAGTTGAAAGAATCGGTAACGGACATTACCTCTTCTTTGAAGCGCCTCTTTGAGTCCTCTTCTTAGGGCACTAAAATTGGTCTTTGAAGAAGACCAGGACCTCTAGGATGTTTCTAGGGAAGTGGAGAAGAGAATTTGGCAGGGGTTGGCCGATATTGAAGGCTCAAAGTGGTGTGAGGAAGAGGGGGGGGGAGGTGCCCATTTTTAAGGGAGGAGAGGGGCTCCTTTGGAAAACTAAAAATATTATTTTATTATAAAGTCATATTCTGTTTTAAATATCTCCAAATTGATTTATTTCGAAGATATGGTGGGGATGGGTCGCATTCCTCTCATCCAATAGAAGTTATACAAGTTTAGGTTTCTATTTTAACCTTATCATTTTTATTTAACTTTAAGTTAGATAATTTTACTTTTACCGTGTCTTTTTGTGTTCTTACACTATAAGGTTAATAAACTTACTATATCAAGACAAACGAACCCCAAGTTGTTTATTATTAATATATATAACCTTATCTAAGTCATTTGTCTGAACCATAGATTTTTAGAAATAAAATAACAATTAATAATATAATATATTTTTTAAAAACTATTTTATGTCAATTTTGACACTATTTAGTAATTGATTTTTTTGAAAATCATAACAGAATTATTAGTTCTAAAAAAGTTAATTAAATCAATAATAACATGTCATATTAACATAGAAAATTATTTTAATTCATAAAAAGTCTCAAATTACATTTATTTGGGTATTTATAACATCAATTATGTCAATATTTCATTAATAGGATAATTACTGCATCATCATTGTATCATAAATAAATTGAAGTATTTTAAGTCTAAAAATTACAAATAAAATACCATTATGTTGGAAATATTTTTATATTTATAATAAATATTTATAGTCGAATTTATCTTATGTATAACCCTATATTAAAAATGATTTAGTTATTAAACTTTGATTTTAACTATTTTAACCCTTCTTTAAATAAATTGATAATAAATGTCCTAATCTAATCCAAGTTAGCATAAATGGTCATATTTTATTCCTAAGGTTGTTTTTGGTCGAATTACACTTATCCAATAGAATTAGGACATGTGTTAGGGTAATAATAATATCATTTTTACCCTTAATTACCCTATTTACTTTTAACCGTGGTAAAAAAAAAGTAAAAAGTTACTATTCACCAAAATTTATTTTCATCTCATTGAACCACATTTTACTTACTGACATCAACCGTGTCTCTTGGATTTTTGAAATTCCACTCACAGAAGCGGTAAAATTAAGTTTTATGAAAAATTCATTTTTTTAAACTACCACTTAGTGGTTTCACTATTCATCAAAAAATGAAAGTTTCCAGAAAAATACCAAAAATTAGGCCTAAGATATATTTGATATTATGAACTAAAAAATGATGACTATTTTACCAAATTCAAAACATATCAGTTGCATTAATTAATTTAAAAATTATTTCTCGTCGTCAAAAAAATAGCGTGTTCTTAAGAGATAATAACTATCAAAAGATTGACACTTGTTTATGTCTAGTTTAAATGTGAAATAACATCCAATGACCAAAATTATATTAAATTGTAAAAATATATTCTAAATATACTTTAAAACCACTTAAATTAATAATTTACCACTATTAATTATTTCGATTAAAAAAGTTGTTTTTAATTAAAATTTAGTAATTTTCACTATTCATCAGAATATGAAAGTTATCCGAAAAGTACCAAAATTTCACCTTAGGCTAAATTTGATACTCAGAATCCAAAAATGAAGTCCATTTTGAGAGATAAAATTTCTAAAATTTTAAAAGGTGGTTATTACTATTCCTAACGGCTAGTTTTAATAATATTTTAATAGCATATCATTCTTTAGTGAAACTCGATATTGCGTACTACACACGCTATCAAGGAAGGTCGTGATTGCGTGTAATTCAAGGCAAGTCAAGGATGCGTGTTGTGCAAGCTCCTTTTGGTGTAGCATACAACACAAGACATTAATGAAATTAAAAAGAATATTTTTCATAAAATCTCGGGGTGTTCCATTCTACCCCCCTTAAAATGAATTTCGCCCTCGAAATTCATCGGGGTTATAAATGGTTTACTATTAGAAAGTTTCTTTAATAGAAACCCACATCGTAAAAAGGAATAGCAAATCCAATCTTTAAAAACAAAAGTATGAAATGTAACGGTTACCCAAATAAACTAATCATTGGGTTTCCACATAGGTGAAAATATGGATACGGAAGAGAAATCTAACCATCATGTTCTGATGGAGAGTGGTAGAGAACATGGCTATGGAAAAGCCAGCAATCACAAAGCCATAAATTTGTGATGATCTAAGGTACCATCTAATTCATCAGATATAAGAGCACTAGGACAACATTTTTGGTTTTCAAGATCATTTCCCTAAAGTTGATGAAATTTGAATTAGAAGAAATACTTTCGTGATTTTGGTATAGTCTCACCATTGGTCATTCTTTGGACAATTTCCCCTTTATCTCTTAAATAAATGAAGTTGAATTTGTCATTTGTGATGTGTTAGCAGATCATGTGATAGAATGATGGGTCATTCCATCTGTCTCAAACAAAAGTTTAAAAAAGTTATCAAAAAATACATAAGTCCATCTATAGTGAGATTAATCATATATGGTTCCAAAAATGGACTTATACTTCATATATCATACTTGCTTAATATAATAAAACTAGTTTCTACTAAACAGGGACTTCTTATAGGCCAGTGGTAGGCGATAAAAGCCAGTCGCACTTCGGTTGTGGGTTCGATTCCCACAGCCTTGTCCGACGTGATGGGATGTCTCCCATCCTTCAGGTTGTCATTTTTCTAAAACTACATTACTATAACTTCCCATAAATAATATCGAAAAAACTTCTATCCTTAAACAATACTAACTTATGTCCAACATAATCCATTCCAATCTTTAGGCTTATCCAAAATAATGTTGTCTAATATCATATTATAGTGAAAATGATTACCAAAGAGTTCATACAACTAGCATGTTAATACCATTGTTAATCCCCATATATCATGAGATATGTCTTTTTGGTCACATTCCAAACATTCAAAGGCCTTAATCATGTATTCTCTTGAAAAAAAATGAATACCCATTGAACCTTATTTAAAACATGAATGTTGTTAAAAGTTAACTCTTTCCACATACCAAAATCCTCAAAATTCTATATACTCAAACCATGATATCACTTAATCCTTATATCAATCATGAGCTCATGAATACTGTCAAACATTTCATTTTTTTCCTTATCCCTTCATTATGCGCATATCATCTTTTTTCCAAAAATATCTCAATCACTTTCCATGGTTACCGGTACCATAAAATTATTGAAAACCACAATAGACCAATACATAAATATTACAATATTCCATGATACTATATACAACATTATTTTGGAATCCCATTACATAAACACTTAGTCATTCCACCACATTGTTGTCATATTCAACATCACCAATAGTGATCGCATGTGACTTCCCATTGTCATTTGCCTTAAGTGATTGCTCATGTCGATCATCATTAACCCTTGGATTAAGGCATTGATTAGCATAATGCCCCATTTCATTGCACTTGAAGCATTGAAGTGTTGTTGGTGCGTTCTCTACAGTCTTTTCTTTATTCACACCATTATCAACCCTTTTTCCATTACTTCGACACTCAGCTGCTCGATGACCTTCTTTTCCACACTTAAAACATTTTCTAGTCCCTTTAAGACAATCTCCACCATGCTTCTTTCCACACTTTGAGCATAAGGAAACATTCATCTTCTTTTCACCATTATTCTGAGATTTATCCTTGAACTCCGTCTTTCGTTTCTTGTCAAAACCATGAGATGGATATGTAACACCAACTTCCATTTCTACCTAAAGAGCACAGTGCACAATTTCTTCATAGCTACTGAAGTCTCTTATATCTAATGCCCTTCGAAGATTTGGTTTTAAGCCACTGAAGAATCGATCAACTTTACTTTCAGGTTGGATGATAAATCCAGATGCATACCTTGTAAGCCTTGTAAATTTCGCTTCGTATATACCAACAGATTCATCATCCTTTTTCTTTAGTTCGAGAAACTCCTTCTCCATCTTTGTTCGAAGAATACGAGGGAAGTACTTATTGAAAAATAAGTTCTTGAACTCGTCCCATTCCATGGACTCAATTTCATCTCTTGGCCTCGTATTCTTGATAAGATTCCACCATTGATCAGCATCACCTTCCAAATGATACACTAATAAGATGACTTTATCATGTTCAGAACATTGAAGAACTGAAAATATCTTTTTAGTAGTACTGATCCATTGTTCAGCAACAAGTGGATTAGAAGACCCAATGAAAGAAGGTGGACGTTGCCTCATAAAGGACTCAATAGAATATTGTTCCCTTCTCTGCTCATTTGGAAGTCCAGAATGATTCATAGCTTGTGTAAGTATAGCAATAAGATTTTGCACTCCATCTCCCATAACATTGGTTTGTTCAGGAGGACAATCATTGCATCGTCCATTACATTGATCAATATGGTTCCTTCAGGTTCCAGCCATCGTCTAAAACCCAAAAAGAATAGTGTGAGAGGCAAAAATCATGCTAGGGAAAACAACATAATAAAGGGGGAGTACCGTCAATATCTAACATCTTAGGATTAATTCTAAGATGGTTAGCGCAATTCTAGGACTATAACGTATACTTAACCTTAGGGACATCCCTAGATATACCTTAGAAATATCTCTAGGGATCTCACTAAAGTTCTCGTATCCTAGTTTCCAAAGGTTGACTAAACCTCCCTCTGATACCAAATATAGATACCCGAAGCCTGACGTACATTGACATTACATTACTTTTGCGGAATACTTAGTACATAACAAAAACACACACACAAGGACCGTAATAGTTTAGTGTCTTTGGAAACTTGGAACGTAATCTTCTGATCATGGTGAAAGATCTTCAACATCTCCCATAAAGATCTTCCCCCTTTTTTTCTTACCTAAAACCTTTCTTTATATCCTGGGGAAAAGAAAACATAAAAGGGTGAGCTCAAATGTTCAGTAAGGTTAAACAAAAGAAAAATCAATCACATCATATTCATAAGAACATAACATTTTGGAAATCTTAACCAGCAAAAGAGATCATAATATCATAACATGGGATAAATCATAGTAGTGAAATGTAATCCCAATAAACATAACTTAAAACATGAAACTTTGTGGCGTACACACACAATCATATAGAATCATTTCTTATTAGTCAAGACTCATTGCCAAGACTATCTTAGTGGACAAAGTCCATTTCTGAACTGAGTTCATTCCTCGTTTCAGTCCTGTTTCACTGAACCAGTTTAACCTGCCGTTCCAGCCATGTCTATCTCATGAGATATAAAATCTTTACCCAATGCATTGGAGAGAGATATAGGTCCCACCCATCTCATAATGATACCATTCTTATGTGTGCCACAAAATCATAAATCATACATCATTGCATAACCCATGTAGTAAAAATGGGATTCTTAAACAACATGACATCATAAAAAAATTCATATAAGTTAAAGGAATTCATAAAAATAATTCCATCACAACATAATCAAATCAATGTACTAATAGGGATAGAAACAGAACCCTATATTATCTTATATGGAAAATAATTTTGATAAAACACTTGAACTCCATTCTTGAGTAAAATATCCTTTCTAAAACATTTTTTCCTTTCTTAACATGTCATACAATTTTAAACTAAAATAAGTTGATTAAAAATAAACTTGAAACATGTAAAGGAAGCTTCTTGGAAATAATGTTTTAAAAATCCATTCATGCCGTATAAGTTAAAAAAACATTCTTCTCGTACTTTTGTCAGAAAAGTCAAAAAGTACCTCGTACGAAAAACCACAAAAGATTCCTTTAATATCTTTTACTAAAAACTCACCGAAGGGTAAAATTGTATATAAACTATCGTAGAATTACATAAATATTACATATTGAGGAAAAAAGGATGTGGATGATAAAATTCACCCCAGTAAATTCCAAAGTATAAACAATCTCGGATAAAAATGAGATTGTGATATTTCTCTTACCTTAGGTCTGATTTGCTTCATAAGTGTCCGAACCTCCGGTATAATGATTTAAATAATTTCATTGACTTATTCCAGAATCATACTCATTGTTATTATATCATATATGGTTCACTTATGACTTTATATTACCCGTTCTTTTGTAAATTCCATGTTAAAGAGCCTTTTGGGTAAATTTGTTTCATTTGTTGTCCGTGTTTTGACTTGTAATTATTCATATGATTACTTAGATCATGATTAATTAATTCCAGAATATAAAACATGATTTATATATAATATATATTCAGAATATAAATATATGTAATAAATCAGTAAATGGAAAGAAATACACCATTCATGGAGATGGTAGCCCGTACGTACGCATGAACGCTGTTTTCGTTTCCTTATTGAGTTGAATGGAATTAAGTAGATGACATACATATATATACACATAAATCCAGTATCATTATTATGTCATATAATTCGTGATTACTTATTATGTATACTTTATAATCATTCATGAATTGTTAATGTGGAGAATGAATCTCATCTCGTCGTGGAGACGGTAGTCTGTACTATGCACGAGCGATGATAACGTTCTCATGATCGTGGGACTGTATTGGAGGGTATTTATACTATTTAAAAATCAATATCACTTTAAAATAATCATATATAGTTATTATTTACACCATTATACCCATCCAACTAAGGTGGTGGTGGAAAATAGATTACACCATGGCGTGGAGACAGTATTCCGTACGTATGCACGCACGGTGATTTCATTTTCCGTAGGATGGATAGATGGTGAAATAGGGTTGTTTCATACTTATAATAACATATAAGTATATGAGTGATACGGATGTTATTACTTCATAATGAAACAACCTAAGAATAAGAAGTGGAAGAAAAAATAAAGTTGAAAGAATCGGTAACGGACATTATCTCTTCTTTGAAGAGCCTCTTTGACTCCGCTTTTTAGGGCACCAAAATTGGTCTTTGAAGAATACCAAGACCTCTAGGATGTTTTAGGGAATTTTAGAAGATAATTTAGCAGGTTTTGGCCGATCTTGAAGGCTCCAAGTGGTGTGAGGAAGAGGGGGAGGAGGTGCCCTTTTATAAGGTAGGAGAGGGGCTCCTTTGGAAAACTCAAAATACTATTTTATTATAAAGTCATATTCGGTTTTAAAAAGCTCCAAATTGATTTATTTCGAAGCTAAGGTGGGGATGGTTCGAACTCCTTTCATCCAATAGAATTTAGACAAGTTTAGGTTCCTATTTTAACCTGATCATTTATATTTAACTTTAAGTTAGATAATTTTACTTTTACCGTGTCTTTTTGTGTTCTTACACTATAAGGTTAATAAACATACTATATCAAGCCAAACGAACCCCAAGTTGTTTATTATTAATATATATAACCTTATATAAGTCATGTGGCCAAACCTTAGATTTTTAGGAATAAAATAACAATTAATAATATAATATTTGTTTTAAAAACTATTTTATGTCAATTTTGACACTATTTAGTAATTGATTTTTGTGAAAATCATAACAGAATTATTAGTTCGAAAAAAGTTAATTAAATCAATAATAACATTTCATATTAACATATAAAATTATTGTAATTCATAAAAAGTCTCAAATTACATTTATTTGGGTATTTATAACATCAATTATGTCAATATTTCATTAATAAGATAATTACTGCATCATCATTGTATCATAAATAAATTATATTATTTTAAGTCTAAAAATTAAAAATAAAATATCATTATGTTGGAAATATTTTTAGCTTTCTAATTAATATTTATAGTCGAATTTATCTTATGTATAACCCTATATTAAAAATTATTTAGTTATTAAACTTTGATTTTAACTATTTTAACCCTTCTTTAAATAAATTGATAATAAATGTCTTAATCTAATCCAAGTGGGCCTAAATGGTCATAGTTTATTCCTAAGGTTGTTTTTGGACGAATTACACATATCCAATAGAATTAGGACATGTGTTAGGGTAATAATAATATCATTTTTACCCTTAATTACCCTATTTACTTTTAACCGTGGTAAAAAAAAGTAAAAAGTTACTATTCACCAAAAATTATTTTCATCTCATTGAACCACATTTTACATACTGACATCAACCGTGTCTCTCGGATTTTTGAAATTCCACTCACAGAAACGGTAAAATTAAGTTTTATGAAAAATTCATTTTTTTAAACTACCACTTAGTGGTTTCACTATTCATCAAAAAATGAAAGTTTCCAAAAAAATACCAAAAATTAGGCCTAAGCTATATTTGATATTATGAACTCAAAAATGATGTCTATTTTACCAAATTCAAAACATATTAGTTTCATTAATTAATTTAAAAATTAATTCATGTCGTCAAAAAAATATCGTGTTCTTAAGAGAAAATAACTATCAAAAGATTGACGCTTGTTTATGTCTGGTTTAAATGTGAAATTACATCCAATGACCAACGTTGTATTAAATTGTAAAAATATATTCTAAATATACTTTAAAACCACTCAAATTAATAATTTACCACTATTAATTATTTCGATTAAAAAAGTTGTTTTTAATTAAAATTTAGTAATTTTCACTATTCATCAGAATATGAAAGTTATCCAAAAAGTACCAAAATTTCACCTTAGGCTAAATTCGATAATCCGAATCCAAAAATGAAGTCCATTTTGAGAGATAAAATTTATAAAATTTTAAAAGGTTGTTATTACTATTGCTAACGGCTAGTTTTAATAATATTTTAATAGCATATCGTTGTTTAGTGAAACTCGGTATTGCGTACTACACACGCTATCGAGGAAGTTCGTGATTGCGTGTAATTCAAGGCAAGTCAAGGATGCGTGTTGTACAAGCTCCTTTTGGTGTAGCGTACAACATAAGACATTAATGAAATTAAAAAGAATATTTTTCATAAAATCTTGGAGTGTTACAGTTAACCTCTTGTATAATAGTTAAATCATAGTTATTAAATTATACAAAAACCATATACATAAATATGATATCATATATGATCTTCTAATATTTCGTTTTAGTATTATCATCATTTCGGTGTTAACTGATTCGTTTCCGTTTATATGTTTTATTAAATAAGTTGTGTTTGTTATGGATAGGATGCATTTGATTAATATCCAGAATTATATTAAGTTTTTAATCATTATTTTTAATAATAAAATTAAAAATATTCTTGAATGGTTATTATGGGTAATGAATCTCATCGCGTTCGTGGAGATGGTAATCTGTTCGTATGCACAAACGCTACTTCCATTTTATTTTTAATTTTAAAAAGGAATCAAAACCAAATGATACATAGGTATATTTTTATTCCAGTATAATATAATATCTTATATATGTTACTTAAGTTCATTAACATCATCCTTTATACGTTCTATGTATGGTATGAACGATTCATATCACTTTGAGGGGGCGGTAGTCCACACTTTCTCAAATGAAATTATCGTGTATATATATATAACATGAAACGAATAATGGTATGCTATAAAATGGAATTAAAGAAGATTATATATAAAATAAATATCATAAATATCATATTTAATTATATTTCCATCATAATGTCCACCATAAGAAGTGGGAGTAGAAGATTGAACAATCGTCATTTCGTGAGGCAGTAGTTCGTCGTCCACTGAAACATTATGTTCTATAACCATTGGATGGAGGTGTGTGTATGTGTAGTTAGAATCCATAACATAAAAACAACCTATTATATTTAGGATACTGGTGTTGTTATAAAAGAAATGAAAAAAGTGATTTTAGGGGGTTGGAGAAACAAAATAAAAGAAAAGAACTTAAGAGAAGATGTTACCTTTAAACTGGGTAACTCCATTTGGTTTGAACCAAAAGGACATCTTGAAGTACCTTCTGTCTAAGTTAAGGCTTCTAGGAGGAGGATAAGGATGTAGGGAGCTTAATTAGGAATATTTTGTACAATACAAGGGGATTTAGATGGGTGTGTAATTTGTTAGAGGTGAGGTCTTTTTATAAGGGGGAGGAGGGGCTCTTTAGGAAATATTGAAAATATTATTTTATTGTATAATGATATTTGGTTTCTAAAGATCCAAAACATATTAAAGTTGAAGATAAGATGACTCATGATCTAAATTAAATAATAAAATAAAAATTGGGAAGGTTTTGGATATTATTTTAGTCTTTATAATCTTATTTATTTAAATCATTTATTAATAAGGTAAACACTACATCATTATTCTATCATAAATAATTTAGTTTATTAGATGTCTAAAAATTATAAAAAAAATACCACGATGTTGTTAATATTTTTATCTTTTTAATGAATATTTATATTCAAAGAGATAAAATATATAACCCTATGTAAAAATTGTTTTACTAAAAGATATATGCTTATGTCATTTTTGTCTTCACTTTAACTTAATTAATATAAAGTGTCATTATCATTTACAAGTGGCTCCATAGGGTCCCCAAAATTGACCCAAAGATGCCCATGGTCGGACATGTATTAGAAAATTGGGTTAAGACACATGTTAGGGTAATTTAATATTATTATAATATAATTTTTACCCTTATTTACCGGATTTACCCTTTAACCATGGTAAATAAAATATTTACCGAAGTAATTATTCAAAATTTCTAAAAATAAAAGTTACCTATTTAAAAAATTTGGACATACTTATCCCAAATTTGGAATCTATTTTTCTAAATTCAAAACACATAAGTGGTACAAATTAATTTGAAATTAATTCCCTTTTTTAAAACAAAAAGTGTGTTTTTATGAAATAATAACTATCAAAAGATTGACACTTGTTTATGTCAAATTTAAATGTGAAGTTTTTTATAATGACCTAGATTGTATTAAATGATAAAAATATAATCTAATTATACTTCCAAACCATTAAAATGAATAATTTATCATTATTAATTATTTCGATTAAAAAAGTTGTTTTTAATTAATATTTAGAAATATTCACTATTCATCAAAAACTGAATGTTTTCAGAAAAATACCAAAAATTCATCCTAAGATAATTTCAATACTCTGAATCCAAAAATGAAGTACATTTTGAAATATAAAATTCATAAAACCTTAAAAAGTGGGTATTACTATTCATAACGGCTACTTTGATTGGTCGCGGTGTTTTAGAATCTCGAAGTTGCGTACAATGCAAGCTATTGCATTACTTAAAGGGAAACATACCATGGATGTTTTGGTTGTTACAATAAGAGAAGAAATCAAGAATATTCAGAGTGATTAAGACAATTAAACTCTTGAAAAGGTATATATAAATATAGACCTTGTTTACAATATGGTAAGGCAGTGCACAAATGAAGCCTCTGCTACTCAAAAAGAGATTAGAGAGAAAGTGGATAAGTATTTTACCAAGATCTATACCAAGTATGATCTCATCAATAGCTTTGTTTTTTTAGCCGAAAATCTCATAATTCCTCTAGTAACAGAATCCTTCAAGAAAACAGTGGCACAATTGAAGGAGTTTACCCCTCTTTGGAATAAATTCTTGGAGAATAAGGATGACTTCGAGAAGGCCATGCAATATGGTGGTGAAATAATTATTGATTTCATCAAGATCCTTATGCCATATCTGCATGTTCAAGATGAAGCAATTGTAGTTCCTCTTACTACTTCCATTGGCACTACCTATTGACCTCATGCTCAGATTAGTGTCTCTTAGGGCCTTTCCCAGATTTGACCAGTAATTACTAAGAAACCTCAGAGTCATGTGTCGTCAGAGAGGAGACCTAGCAATATAGAAAATGTCCCTATAAGTGTTGTGTTTTCTGGTGTTTTCATCAGACCACCTCTTCCCACAACTAAACTAAAACCTTATGATCCTACTCCCAGTCCTTCGGAAAAGTCAAAGCACCTTGGAAGCCAAACCCTTAGTGGTTTATTTTTTATTTGATAGATATTTGTATCTTTATTATTCTGATTGGACTCTTTTGAACCTTAATGAAAATCCTTTTTGTATTCACTATGTTTCCCTTTTTTCTTTCTGTTATTTTTCTTTCTTCTTTATCCTTCTCTTCACCTTTTTCCTTTTTTATAATCACAAAAGGGGGAGAATGGTATAGGCATAACTTATTAATTTTAATGGGAGAAACTCTGGAATAGGCCACATGGCATGTACTCAACATAATATAAATACATATATTTACTCTGATCCAAAAATTGAGGGGGATCATTGTTTTAAAAACACAAACAAGGGAAATCATTAGTTATATTAAACAATCACATTCAGTGAGGTATGCTAAGTTAAGTAATTATTATTCCTTAACATCACATGTATTCCACAATTTGTGATTATCAAAAAGGGAGAGATTATTGGAACCTCTATGATTTAGTGTTTTCATAATCATAAATAATGTCAATCTATAAATTCTATTATTTCATATCGTTTAATATCTCTAAGTAAATCAATTATGTCATACTGTACAATACATTTCAATAACTCAATAAACTATATTTATGATTTAATATGTTTACAAGTGTATATTTACAAATTTTTATGGATGTCACTTAATCTAGTAGTGCTCTATGTAAGACAGACACTTCATCAGTTTCTCAGAGTCCTTGGAACCGTTAGTTCAAATTGACACATTGATTATCAACTCACTGATGGAAGACACATTGATGATTGACTCACAGATAGAAGAAACATTGATGATCAACTCACTGATGGATGACACACCAATGATTGACTTGTCAATGGATGACATACCGATGATCGACTCACCAATAGTACAATATGATTCACCAATGACAACTCACTGATGCTGACAGACCGATAGCACAAATGACTCATTGATACACTGAGTCACTGATACCGATGGAAATAACTCACTAATACTTGGAGTCACTAATGCTGATAGACTGATGCTTACAGACTGATTCTGATAGACTGATGATGACAGACCGATTCAAAAAAGTCACAGATACTTATGAGTCACCGATAGTCATAAAAAATATTTCAAATTTATTAATTAAAATTTATTTCTAACATTTATATTTAGAAAAATTAATGTTTCTGGCATTATTTAATGTTGTGTATAGGACTATCCACAGACATTATGAGGTACATTCATGTGGGGAGATCTTAATGCCTACTAGACCTTGAAGTATAAAAGCATTACAAGATAAAACTTACAAATATAGAGACAGACCAGGAGAATGCAAAAATAGTGAAAACAGAAGAACTCATAAAGTTGTGTTCACAATTCGAAGAATCTGAAGCTAGAGTGCACAAGGAGTTCAATAAGAAAAGCAAGAACCTTCTGAATTTCTCTAAAAATTTTAACATCTAAGATCTGAACTTTTCACACCTGGAAACTAGAGTAAAGAGGCTATGATACTCTGTTCTGAATCCATCTTCCGGAATAGTACCCGAATATCATTTTCTCTACTTCAATCTAGTCCAGAGCTTCACTACATAACAATCAGATATTTCTAAACTCTATTCTTCATTTACAAATCTATTGTGGTTTTTTTTGTTTACTTTTCAAGCAGTGTGTTCATCTGTTTGTTTCACACATATTGTCTCCTATGCATAATTGGAGGATACATAATATCCTCACACTCACTCTCTTTTTACTTTAGTATCCCATGTAGAACATTGGAAGAGATGAAGTGTGATTTATTTGTTACTTTTCCAATGAATAACTGTGGTAGAGGACAAGTGTGACCTGGAAAGCCTTGTGTGATGTTTTGGACCTCGATCCAGGGTGTGGATAAAATAGTTTATTAATATAAACTTCATGGGGTAAGGTGATCACCAAGTAGAGAGGACTAATTATCATCTGGAGACTGAACCTCTTGTTTTTATCTGCTGTGTATTTGCCTTTTATTTTAATTTGATCTGTGTTTATTTCATTTCAAATAAAACTAAATTGAACTTTGATAATTAGTTTAGAAAGTGTTTATATCTATTTTGAATCAGTCGATTAGTTTCAAAAGTTTGACTAATATTTAGATTGGTAAAGCTGAGAACTAATCAATCTTCTAAGAAATTAATTGAACATTCAGGACGTTTATAAATTCTCTACAAACTTACTTTGAATATTTTAATTGGGAGATATTTTTTTAAGAACTAATTCGAACAGAAATTTTTATAAATACTCAATTCACCTCCCTCTTGAGTAATATTATTTGACCAACAATTTTTCATTGGAAAATACATTTATCTTAAATATAAATATTATTTTTTATGGATATGGTTATTTATTAAAACTTATATCATTTTTACATATGGTTTTACTTTCAAAATTATTTGATTAACTGGGAAAATACTAATAAATTTTTATATTTTACGTAATACGTATATTTGATGATAAGGAATATTGTTCATTAATTAAATCAATTATTTGACATATGAGGAATTATTTGTAAATTAATTTATGGGTGGGTCTTGGATTTTATATATCCCCTCAATGCATAGATAGGTCTCATGAGACAAACCAGTTGGCCAGAGAAAATGGGTTTCTACCTGTAGTTTTAAATTGTCTACAAGATAGATCTTGAGAGTACATGTTTTCATGTGCCTGAGACTTGATTTCTAATAATTAAGAATTTATTTCACTGAGAATCAAATCATTATTATCCATGATATTTTTTCTATGATATTATATATTGATGCATTTAATTCTCAATTTATTAATTAAATGGAATGTGTGTTAAGTTATTTCCCATACTATATTGACTATGCTTACTGATTCATGATAGATTATGTTGTACTTAACCCTTACTAAACATTTGATCTCACTATTATTATTTTTCTATCCCCGTGATATAAAGTTGAATTCTTGGAATGATTTTTAAGGATTATGAACTTTTACTTTTTTATTCTTTATTTTCCTTTTGCTATATAAAATGGGTATCATGTATGTATCTAGTTTTCTAAAATTGTTAAATTGGTCAATAATTTGGGATTAAAATCTTGTATTAATTTCAATATACTAATGGAATTAGCTCTGAGATACTAGGGTGTGGGTCATTATAGTTGGTATGAAGGGGAATTTAGTAGAAACCTAGGGAACTACACTTAATAGAATGTTTATTAGGCAACATAACCCTACGATAGAATTTGAGGATAATTATATAAGAACATTATGATGTTTTGATATGGTAGAGATTATGTGGGTCTTCCTAGAAATACATCCCTATCTAGATACTATAGGTGTACATGGTTCTATTACCTGAGTAACTATGGGTAATAAATTTGAAAAGGGTGTTTCAGGCATGACTAAAGCATAACCCGGTACATGATAATGGGCCTTACTAAGCACCTGGTTTGACACTCCCGGGGGATATCCCTATGATAATTCACATTTTCTTTACAACCCATTATGATGGATTTAAAAGTAAAGATATCCCTAAGGTAAAAAATTTAGGATTTTAAGATTAACAATGTATAAATTTAAATTTTTTCCAAGTGTTAAACCATATTTTTAATTACACAGTATTCAAAATCTTTTTAGCTATTCTAGTAAGTTCCATTGTTTAGAGATGTCACCTAGAAGGAAGAAAGGTATCAATACACGGGGCCAATGTAGAGGTTTCCATGACGAGGAATCCAATAAAGCTTGTATTAAAATTGATCAAGTTATCAATATATTATAGAAGGTTAGTTAGGTTATGACACAAAACCTTGATCTGATGGAGCAACCTATTCTACAACAATATTCTCCAATGCTGGATTGCTTTATGTGATAGAGGCCCCCATCATTTAGTGAGACTATTGATCTAATGGTATCTGAGAAATGGATTAAGTCTTTAGAGAATATATTTATGGCATTGTGATGTGATGAAAAGAAAAAAGTTACACTTGGAATGTATTGTCTCAGTGGCGATTCTGGTCAATGGTGGTCGTTGATCTATTATACTAGGGAGGAAGAAGAAATGCATCTCATGGAATGGAAATATTTTAAGAAGAAATTATTTGGCAAATATTTCCCCTATGAGAAACAAATTGAGATTAATATTAATTTACATAACTTAATGAAAAAGTAAGAAAAAGTGTCTAGAATTATGAATATTCCTTTGCAAGGTCATCCAAGTATGTTATAGACTACATACGTAGCATAGAATGCAATATTGACCATTTATTTAAAGGTATTAATCAAATTATCCATATGGAACCAGTCTCTAAAAAATTTATTTATATTATGAAATATTTTAAGGTTCTATCAAGATAGAGAAATAATTCTCCAAATCTTATGGATTGGATGGTAAGTTATAGAAGAAGAGAATGGAAGATAAAATAATTGATAACGGGAATAATAGAAAGAAGGATTTTCCCACATGTAATAATTGTGAGAAGAATCTCCCTAGGAAGTTCATGAATGTATTGGTAGTTTTTTATATGTGTGGAGAAAATGGTAACTAGAAAAAAGAATGAAAATTGGAGAAATAAAACATTATTTTAACTGTAAGGATATAGGGCATTATACAAGAGAATCCCCAAGTGTCAAGGTAATATATCTTAGAAGAAGTTAAGGGACTAAGTCCAAGCTTATGATATTGACACATATGAAGTGGAATGATTAATGTGATTATGTATTTGGATCCATGGAAAATTTTTAAAATCATTTTATTGATGATATTCTCATCATATTAATTTTGAAATATATGAGGATTGAATTGCAATACTAATTAATTAATTATTTGAGAGAATATGTTGAATAGTACCAAGAAAAATGATTAAGTGGGATTCATATTCTTGGAAAACATGTGATTGAGGTAAAGATAACCCTTAATATGTTCCGGATGTTGATAAAATAGTTTTTATATAAAGAGATGATTGATATGGAAAGAGTAAATTGGGTACTACTAACTACCTAGGAACAAATTCTAAAGTTTTGGGTCATAATATTTTGGAAGGGTTATATGTTTGACCATTTAAGAAATGGTTTAATTTGAAATTTGTATGAGTTTTTAGATATTCACATGTTACTTCCCCATATAAGGATTCATGCATATAGGATTACATTTTTGGACCATATTGGTTTTGTAAAATATTTTGAGAAATACAAAAAGACTTTTCACTCTTTTATGGGAATTTCAATCCGTTAAAAGTGAATTTTAGGGCTTTAGGGAAAAAACCAATTTTTTTAATTGGAGAAAGGGATGGATTGAAAATTGATCTAGGCATAACCAAATCATGAAATTTTTCTTATAAATAAGAAATATATCATGTATGTATATTTTCTTATATTCTTAGACTGTAAAAGAATCCCTCAACTTTATAAAAAGGATCGTGAAAAGAAATTATCTTATTACATTCATACCCAATGAATCGTATTTTATTTTAAATCATCATAGATTTATGGTTTTGATCCCCTTAACTTTCCATTTATTATTCAATTCCTTGTGAAAAATAATATCAATCACTCTTCATCAGTATTTGGGTGTTAGATTTCTCTTCCATGTCTATGTTTTCATTTACCACCTATATTCTCCAACTCTTAAACCTATTTGTGTGATTATTATAGATGATGTTTTCAATCCCTTTCCTATATTATTAACATTACATTTTATTAACCCATTTATGATTTTTGTTTTTAATAAATGTTATTTCTAAATGTTAAACCCTCGATTACCAATATCAAGTTTAAATTTGTTTGGAGGCAATTTATTTAAGGTGGGGAGAATGTAACACCAATAAATTATAAAATAATAACATTTTATTCAATACTGTATGCAGCACATAACATAGATTTTTTTGGTCAGAGTAGAGTACTAAAGAGGGGTGAATTAAGTATCTAAAAAAATTTCTATTTAAAATGTATTCTTAAAAGGTTCCTCAATAAATTTAAATATTTCCTAGTTAATCAAAGTAATATGGTTATGAATGTTTGACTATTTAAATAGCTTCTCAGAAGATTGATTAATTATTTTTAATCTTAATATTAGTTATTAATATTACTTTTGAATCTATTCTAACAAGGAAAAAACAATTATAACTTCATTCCAAGATTAACTGTCAAAGTAAATTTAGTGATTTCTGAATTATATAGTAAAACAATGAAAAATAAATTAAACAGCACAGCAGATATAAAACAAGTGGACCAGTCTCAAGAAAGGACCTAATCCACTCCACTTGGGGATCAACTTCCACTAAGCAGTTATATAAATAAACTTGATCCACACCCTGGATCAGGGTTAACAACAGTACACATGATTGTCCAAGTCACACGACCTATTCCACAGTTCTTCGTGGGTATGAACTAACAGGTCACACAGGGACCTCTTCCACACTTATCTATGGGAATACACAAGTTTAAAAATATGTGAGAGGTAGTATATCTTGAATCCTCCAGTTTAATTTAGGAGAAAATGCGCGTTTTTATACAAACACACACACAAACTGCTCGAAAGATAAAAATAATACACAATAGATCAAAAAATGATGATATAAGGTTATAAGTGCTATGAGTGTTAGTCTATTCAACTCTGGACTTCTAGGATGAAGCAGTTGTAGAAATTGAGTCCTCTTGCAGAAAATAGAGTATCGCAAGTTAGCTCGATCTGGCTCGTGTTATTCATGGAGTTGATAGTACAAAAATGTTCTCGACTCTGGGGTTTGATTATGCTTCATGTGTTCTTCAGCAGTGTTGGGTTTCATGTGTCGTTTCTTCTTTCAAGAATGCTCGTGCTTATTTGTTATTGCACACACTTGTTTCTCTATTGTCACTATTATCGTACTTTTCTTAAGTCCACGCTTTTCCTTTTATTCTTATAATGTATGTGTTGGGGCTGATGGGATGCATGTATTCTGCACCTCGTACCTCGTATTGTCAGGTGACATGTCTACAAAGAAACATTGATTATGTCAGTGTAATTAAAAGCTTCAAATATGACGATCAGAAATTAAATTGAAAAATGACAAAATAGATTAAGAAATGGTGTCATAGTTTTTCTGGAAATGGTGTGTTCATAAAACGGCTTCTCCTCGAAACGGTGTCTCCTTGAAATGGTGTCTCCTCAAAATGGTGTCTCCTTCTTTTTCTTTTAGCGTTGAGACATATATAATGGCATAGTTGTATACAAATTAAGAACTGGTAGCACAGATATGGTGTCTGATCACAATGTCTAGTCACGGTGTCTAGATGGTCACGGTGTTTGGGTCATAGTGTCTGGGTCACGGTGTCTGGGTCACCGTGTCTGGGTCATGGAGTCTGGGATACAATGTCTGGGTCCTTTTCCAGAAAAACATAACTAGTGGAAGACTCACGGTTTCTCAGACATAGCCAAATATCTGTACATAGAATTAGACAGTGATATTCATATAATGAATTAAACTTAATCATTCATAAGAGAATTTCATTATAAACAAAATAGTTTACAATCATTAAACATATCACTTAAGATCTTGTATAGCTTTATTTAAAGCATAAATAAATTGATCTTATGTACACATGATTTTGGATAGATTAAATAGGATTAACAAGATTTACAGAATGTATAGTATTTATGATCATTAAAACATGATTAACACATGAGGAGTCCAACAATATCCCCCTTTTTGATGATCACAAATCATGTGAGTGATAGTTCTATTATTATATAATGTGTATCTTCCTTAGTTTCCATATAGAATACATATTTCTCCCCCTTTTTGGATTATCAAAAAGAGTACAAAATTAAATAAAATAATAGATAAGAATAGTTCATAATTCATTTGATAAAAAAGTGTCATTACAAACAATAAGTAACAAGAATACAGAAATAATACCTATCAAAATATAGATGTCACTTTTTTCATCACTGTATTGTCTTCTCTTTTCCCTTGGCAGTGGCATCAGAAGAGGAAGCCAAGCGAGCAGATGTAGAAGTGGAAGAAGGGAGTAAACCAGTTAACAGAGAAGGTAAAGGGAGTCCTTCAAAAACAGAAGGGGCCAAGATAGGTGTAGTGGAAGACCGGGGAAATTGTTGGTCAAGGATAACATGTCGGATCTAACTCAAAGCCTAAGAGACAAAAAAAGAAGTTGAGGCAAGGTCATAAGATGAGAAGGTAGGAAAACCAGATCTCATGGGTGTAGCTATAGGAGAGACAATGGCAGTACTCTGTACATGAAGATAAGGCCTCAAAATTATGATGAATTCAGAAATTACCTCACCACCATACTTTATGGATTTATCAAAGTCATCCTTGTTCTCTATAAACTTATCCAACAAAGGAGTGAAATATTTGAGCTTTTGTACTTGAGTTTTGAAATCTTGAGTGACAGGAAGGATTCACATATTCTCCACTAGGTACATGAAATGGAAGGTCATGTCATGATTTGAGACAATCCTATTGAATTAAAATTCCACCTTATTAGTAATCTCTTCTTGAGCATCATTTACAATTTTGGAATGAATTCTCCCAAAATCAAGAACTTTGTCACTGTTCTTGACAACTTTGGATAGAGATTATTTGTCAAAACAACTGAGCACAACCTGAATTTCTTCTTTGACAACTGTTCTGAGAAGATCACTATCTAAAAAGGGTTGATATGATTGTCCAGAAGTACAAGAAGTAGTAACAACCAAATTAAGGGACTACAGTTGATTTATAACTTTCTAGAGACAGCCCTTAAACTCATCAGTCAACTTGTTAAGACTAATAATAAGCTCATGCATCTCTTGAACAATCTTCTTGTTTCTTTCAGCTACCTTTTCAACTAAGGAAGTGTTATTAGTTTGAATTAGGGAGGATACTTCCTGTGTAATCTAACTAACAACATATTCAATAGGATAAGAAACAGGTTCTGGTCTTGAGTTCATCACTCTCTGCATATCTTCAACCATACCTTTGAGAGTCTTTACTTCATCACTGAGCTGTTTGTTCTCAACTCTGACCTCTTGAATCTCATGAAGCATCTTGGGATGAATCTACTATATTATCTTTTCCAACAACAAGGAATACTCTTTCACTCAAATTGGTTATAGGAAAAAATTGGTTATTCATGAGTTTTTCAACTCCAGCTAATAGGGTTGCTTCAAATTCTTTCAGATCATCCTTATTCACCATGTTTGGAGGTTCTTGTGAAGGTTTAAGGATAAGGGCTGAGATAGGCTTGGGATCTCTGGTAGAGATGGCTATAGGAGAAGACTCTAGTTTCAATTGAAAATTTTTAGAAAGATTAATAACTTTTACTGATACTTCCTAGGAATCATTTACGTCAAAATAACTAGGGAATTTATACCATGTATCCGTTGATCTTGGATTAATCAGATTAGGGACTTCAACAGGTTCCAGATTCTGGTGTTTCTCCCCCTCAATAGGTGCATCTTTCTCATGACTACGTAAATTAGATCCTTGATCTATTTCCAAGATTTCATTTCGGATATCCACACATATTTCCTTTCTAGCCAACTGAAAGGCTTGCTCTATTCTCTCTTCAGTAGATAGAATAATTTCAGGAACAACTTGTTCCTCTGGGTGTTCCTCAAGAGCATCTTCTTGCATGATATAAAGATATTATTCTATATTCTCTTATACAAAATCATTTTATTTTACATTAGCAACAGATTCTTCTTTAGCAGCAGGTTGTTCTTCCAAATAAGAAACTTCTTCACAAACAGGTATTTTCTTCTTAGTTAAGACATGAGGAGAAGATTCACTGTCTTCCTCAACCAGAAAAGTTTCTCTTGTAGGTACAACAACCACTTCCTCTTCTTCCTCATCATAATACTCAACAATTTCATCTGGTTCCAAACCAAGATCAGAAATATCCTTAGGTCTTGAAGATTGTTCCACCGTATTGAACTTTTCATAAACCCTGTCATTATCTTCCACCCATGATTTTCTCCATGGATTCCAACTGATTTTCATTCTCTTTAATGTAACTTTTTAAAGACAAAACTCATAATCATTAATATATTCTTCATTTGGTATAACCAACCCTTTTTCATGAAGCATAGTTGAGATAAACCTTTAATATAATAGGGAGGTTGACTTGGAGGTTGTTTTGATAAACTCACACATATGGAGTATAACATATTTTAATAGTTTGGTCTTATGTCCATTTTTCATGATATGTATTATAAATACATTCTGATACTTGAGTATAGCAAAATCACCTTTTCTGGGGCTAATCAGATTCTGAAAAAATTTAAACAGAAGTCTGGTTTCACCATCTAACTTAGTAGTTATGGATCTTTGCTTTGTTTCATTCCCAGTTAATCTTCCCAACTCTTCTTCTAAAACAATGATCTCACATGGAGGTGGAGGACCTCTCTGGTAGACCTCAAAAATACCCTCATGAGGTATCCTAAGGCATGAAACCCATAATCTCAAGGAAAAGGTACATCTATGGAAATTTATCCAGCTTCTCACAACATAGATGTCTTCTGTATCAAAAGAGAATTGAACATACTGGTAAAATTTTGCAACTAGTTTCAATTAAATAGGTTTATCCTCTTTTTTGAACCAATCCATCCATACTTTCTCTCTAAGTACTTTCAATACCAAATACTTACTTGACCGAAGCCACTTAGGGCATATCTCCTTTTCGGGTACCACTATTCTTTCTACTATATTCAGATTCAAAGGACATTTGGGTGCTAACTTCGGTTCTATTTTCAACTTCTTCTTTGAACTACACTTCTCAAGATTTGATAACGATGGGAGTTTCATCTTAGGAATTCAACAAAGGTTTTAGAGAGAGAGAAAAAAAACCAAAGGGTTGAGAGATGGGTTACATTTTGAGGGAAGAGATCTCGAGTGAAGAAAGAAGTGAAACATCTTTTATTTTATCATTTAGGGATATCAAGCATCGTGGGATCAAAAGGGCGGGAAATTAAAAGGGTAAAATAATTTATTACCAAGATACGGGTTATAATGTATAAATAAAATAATAAATTGTCTTTACGGTGAGATCGTAATCAAATTTCATGATGAGACCATAACTGGCTTTCACGGTGAGACCATAATTGTGTGATTTATAAACTGTGTGACCATATTGTTTGAGACCGTAAGTTCCAGATAGTAACAGTGAGACTGTAAACATGAAACAGCATTTCTTAAGACCGTAAAATTATAGAACTGTTAGATAGTGACTTATGAAACTATAAACAATGAACAATATACTTACTACATAATATTTATCATTCCCAATTCATGTATGATGTAATCTATTCTTTCATAATTTAACGCTTTGGTGAATATATCAGCAGGATGATATTCAGTTCCAATGAATTCCAAAGTGATATTACCTTTTTGATAATTATCTCTCAAAACGTGATATCTTACACCAATATGTGTTTTCCTAGAGTGGGAAACAGTATTTTTTGAGATGTTAATAGCACTTGTATTGTCACAATTTATAGGTACATTCCTGAATTGATATCCATAATCTAGTAATGTGTGTTTCATCCACAAAATTTGATCACAACAACTAACAGTAGCTATGTATTCATCTTATACAGTAGATAATGCAACAGTGTTTTGTTTCTTACTACACCATGATACTAGTGACTTTCCTGAAAAGCGACATGTTCTAGAGGTACTTTTTCTATCTAACTTAAAACCACTGAAGTCAGCATCAGAATAACTCACTAACTCAAATGATTGTCCTCTAAGATAGAATAGTCCTAGATTGGGAGTATGCTTGAGGTATTTGAAGATTCTTTTAACATCATTTAAATGAGATTCCTTGGGGTTTTCTTGAAAATGAGAACACATACACACACTAAACATAATTTCAGGTCGGCTAGTAGTTAAGTAGAGTAAACTTCCAATCATTCCTCTGTAAGTGGTTTGACCAACAGATTTTCCATTTTCATCAAGATCCAACTTACAAGTCGTACTCATTGGAGTGTCACTACTTTTAGTGCTATCCAAACCAAAACATTTTATAAGATCTCTAGTACATTTTCTTTCATTTAAATTAATACCATCATTATTTTGACAGATTTAAAATCCAAGAAATAATTTTAGTTCACCCATTAAACTCATTTCAAATTCTTTTTGTATCATTTTAGAAAATTCAATACATAGAAAATTTTTTGATGATCCAAAGATAATGTCATCTACATAGATTTGAACTACTAAAACATCAATGGAAATTCATTTTATAAAAATGGTAGGATCAGCTATTCCATTTTTAAAACCTTTGGAAATAAGAAAAGTACTTAATCTATCATACGAGGCTCTTGGAGCTTGTTTTAAACCATATAAATCATTTCATAATTTAAAAATATGATTTGGAAAATGATGGTTTGTAAAACTAGGGGGTTTCTCAATAAAGACATCCTCATATATATACCCATTTATAAATTCACTTTTATCATCCATTTGATATAGTTTGAAGTTCATATGTGCAACATAAGAAAGAAGAATTCTGATGGCTTCAAGTCTAGCTACTGGTGCAAAGGTATCTTCATAGTCAATTAATTCTTCTTGACTATAGTCTTTTGCAACCAATCTAGCCTTATTTATAACTATATTACCAGGTTCATCTACCTTATTTATAAACACTCATCTAGTTCTTATGGTGAATGTGTCTTTGGGTCTATCAACAAGATCCCAAAATTTGTTCCTTTCAAACAGATTATGTTCTTCTTGCATAGAAATCACCCAAAATTCATCATTGATAGAATCATTAATGTTTTTAGGTTTAAGTTGTGACAAGAATACTTAATGTTCAACCTGATTTCTAATAGAATCTCTAGTTTTAGTTCCTTTATCAATGTCTCCTACAAAAAAAATCTAAAGGATAGTTCTTAAGAGTTCTAACAGCTCTAGAAAAATAAGGACTAGTGATTTCAGGTTCTTCAACAGGTTTGGGTTCATTGTGACCTGAATCTAAAGAATTTCTAGAACTGGACGTTTTCATAGATTCCTTTATAGGATGGTTAGAGGATTTTGAATTAATTCCCATATTTGATACATCATCCTCCAGGTTATTTAGAGTGGTTTTAGGCTCATGTGGATCTATTTCATAAAATTTGACATGGACGGATTCATATACACATTTAGTTATTTTATTAAATACTCTATAGGCTTTACTAGAGACCGAATATCCTCAAAATATTCCTTCATCACTCTTGGATGCAATTTTTTCAAGATTATAGTTAGTATTAATGATATAGACTTTTCCACCAAAAACTTTGAAGTAGCTTACTCTGGGTTTTCTATTATTCCACAACTTATATGGAGTTCTTTTAAGAATAGGTATAATAAAAATCTATTGATAATGTAGCACTATGTATTTACAACTTCAGCCCAAAAAAAATATGTAAGTCATATTCACTGATCATGGTTCTAGCAATCTATTGCAGGGTTCTATTTCTTCTTTCTACAACTTCATTCTATTGAGCTGTTCTAGGGGCAGAGAAATTATGACTATAGCCATTTTTGAGAAAAAATATTCAAACTCTTGATTTTCAAACTCATGACTATAATCAATTCTTAAAGATTTAATTCTAGGTCCACTATGATTTTCTACAGTTTTGGCATATTTGATAAAATGAGAGAAAGCTTCACTTTTGTGAGCCAGAAAAAAGTCCATGTATATCTAGAAAATTCATCTATAAGAACATAGACATAGTGCTTCCCATTTAATCTAAAAAATGTAGATGGTCCAAACAAATCCATGTGAACCAATTTGAGAGGTTGATAATTTGACACTTCTTTCTTTGGTTTGAAGTAAATTTTGTGTTTCTTTCCCTTTTGACAAGGATAACACACTTTATCATTTGGAAACTCTAGTTTGGGTAGGTCTTTGACTAATATTTTTCTAGTTAACTTTTTGAGGGAGTGATTATTATAGTGTCCTAGTCTCATATTCCAAAGCCAAGATTCTTTGTGAAATACACTTATAAATGAAGCATTTTGAGAAACTAAAGAATCTAAGTTAACAGAATATACATTTTATTTTCTTAAAGTAGAAAATACTAATTCATTTTTAGAATTGAAAACATTTCAAGCATCATTTTCAAATTTAACATGAAATCCATCATCACTTAGACATGAAATAATAAGAATGTTATATTTCAATCCATCAACAAAAATTACTTTGTAAATTAATACTGAGTTAGAGTTACTAATTTCTCCAAGGACAATAATCTTTCTTCTGGAATTTTCTCCAAAGGTGACATGTCCATCATCAATTTTTTTTAAATTCTTGAAGCATGAATAGTCTCCTGTCATGTGTCTTGAACACCCACTATTCATTAACCATAGGCTTTTATAGGATATCTTTAAGAATCTTTCCTATAAAATAGTCAAATAAAAATAGATTTTTGTACCCATATTTGTTTTTGTCTAGTAATATTAGTGACTATTGATTTAGGAACCCATATTTGATTCATAGGTTTCATATGATCATTATGTAAAGTAATTGAAAAATAAACTCTATTTGGTCTAGAAAAGATTGAAACAGTAGAGAGTGTATCATAACTTAAACTAGATGAATGTTTTCTAGAACTAGGAGTAAAGATTTATGTCCTAGACTTAGAAACAAAATTAGTTCTTCCAAAATTTATTTTACCAGGTTGATAGCCAATTCCAGTAGTATATTTATGAGAAATTTTTTTACCTAGTATTTGTACCATGGTATCTTTACCCTTAGTAAGCCTTTCAATATCATTTTTCAATTTATCATTAGACAGTTTTAGTTCATTGTTTTCTTTTAGTAATTGAGCATTTGTCTCCCTTTCAATATTAAGTTCGGTTTTAACAGTTGAGTTAAGAGCATGTTGTTTCTTTAAAGATGTGTATTTATGTTTTAGTTTATTGCATGTATCTTCAATCATATTACTGTACTCAAACATTTCTTCATTATAAATATTATCAGAGTCACTCTCATATCCAGAATAATAGGAATTTTGTACAGGAGATTCCATTGTTACCTCATATGTGTTTTTCATAAAAACACATATTGGCTTTGTTAGCCTATTCATCAAGTGAAGATTCTAAGTCACTTGAACTATCCTCAGAAGCACTTCATGTTGCTCTCATTTCCTTTTTATACTTTCTATCTTTGTCCTCATATTTTTTCTTGTACTTTAGCTTGGGATAGTCAGCAATGATATTTCCCTTTTTCTTAAATTAATAGAAGACAATCTCATCATACTTTTCACTTCGTTTCCAATCTTTCTTCCAAATTCCTTTTCAATCATATTTTCCCTTGAAGTTAGGATTTCTGAAAATTTTCTTCTTGTTGTAAAATCTCTTAAACCTTCTAGATAATTGATACATCTCCTCATCACTATCAGGTGATGATTTTTCACTCCTGGAACTTTCTATAGAGGCTTCCAACTTCGATTTCTCTTTGTGTTTATAGGTGGTGGTCTCGAACACAAATAATTTTCTTTTGGGATCATCCACCTATTCCTTATTGACTTTCAGATCCTCTTTATACATCATCTATTTTACAATGAGTTCTTTTACAGGTAATTTTTTTATATCACGTGATTCTCTAATAGAGAGAGGTTTCTCTCCATCTGTCATGTAGGAATCTGAGAATCCTCATGATCTATTCTTTAGTAGTGACTTCTCTTCCAAGAGAAATCATTGTGTTTACAATTTTGTTGAACCTAAGATACATGTCAGAAATAGGCTCATCATATTTCATTTTAAATTTATCACGTTTAATATTATAAGTATTAAGTCTCATTTATTTCACACTAGAAGTTCCTTCAAGTGAAACAGACAAGGTATCCCAAATTTAATGTGCAGTTTTACATGCAGAGATTCTATTAAATTCATCATCTCCTCAAGATCAATATAAATAATTCATGGATTTATAATTATTATTATAGGAAGTCTTGGCAGGGTCATCCCAAGTGATTCTATCAATAGAAAAAATATTATATTCATCTGTAATTGAAGAGAAGATTTCAAAACTCATACATTTGAAATGCATTTTCATTTTCATTTTTCATTGAGAATAATTGATTTTATTAAATAATGGCGGTCTTTTTGTTGAAAAACCTTATAATATTTTATCCATAATAAATAAATACTTTCAAAGATCTATAAATTTAGAATTAATATAAATTTCCATATCTTTAAATTATAACTAAAATCACAGTTGAATAGGGTCAAAAACAGAGTCATAATAGAAATAACAAACACCCTTTGATAACAAATATTGGTCGGAGTAGAGTACTTAAGAGTGGGGTGAATTGAGTATCTATAAAAATTTATGTTTAAAAAGTACTCTTAAAAAGGTTGCCCAATAAATTTAAACACATCCCAGTTAATCAAAAGTAATACGGTTATGAAATTTTGACTGTTTAAATAACTTCTCAGAAGATTGATTAATTCTCAGTAATAATAATACCAATTATTAACATTACTTTTGAAGTTATTCTAATAATGAAAAACAGTTATAACTTATTTCCAAGATTAATGATCAAAGTAAATTTAGTAATTTCTAAATTATATAGTAAAACAGAGAAAAACAAATTAAACAGCACAGCATATATAAAACAAGTGGTTCAGTATCAAGACGAGACCTAATCCACTCCCCTTGGTGATCACCTACTAATAAGTAGTTTATATAAATAAACTTGATCCACACCCTGGATTGGTGTTAACAACAGTACATAGGACTGTCCAGGTCACATGACATCTTCTAAAGTTATTCCTTGGTATGAACTAAGAGGTCACACAAGGACCTCTTCCACACTTATCCATGGGAATACACAAGTGTAAAAATATACGAGAGAAATGATATCTTGTATCCTTCTGTTTAATGGAGGAGACAATGAATGTTTTTATACAGACACACACACACTACTCGAAAGATAAAAATAATACACAATATATAAAAAATGATGAGATGAGGTTAGAAGTTCTCTGAGTGTTAGTCTATAAAGATCTGGATTTCTAGGATGAAGCAAATGCATAAATTGAGTCCTCTTGCGGAAAACAGAGTATCGCAAGTCTGCTAGATCTGGCTCGTGTTCTTCATGGAGTTGATAGTTCAAAAATGTTCTCGACTCTGGGATTTGAGTATGCTTCTTGTGTTCTTCAGTAGTGTCAGGTTTCATGTGTCAGTTCTTCTTTCAAGAATGATCATGATTCTTCGTTATCGTGCACACACTTGTTTCTCTGTTGTCACTATTGTCGTACTTTTCTTATGGCCATGCTGATCTTTTAATTCGTGGAATGAAGGTGTTGGGCCTGACAGGATTCATGTATTCTGCACCTCATACCTCATACTATCATGTGACATATCTAAAAAAACATTAATTATGTCAGTGAATTTAAAATCTTCAAATATGACCATTAGAAATTAAAATGAAAAACAAAAAACATATTAAGAAACTATGTCACAGTCTGTCTGGAAACAGTGTCTTCATGAAATGGTGTCTCCTCGAAATGGTATCTCCTTGAAACAGTGTCTCCTCAAAACGGTGTCTTTATGTTTGTCTTTGAGCGGTGAGATAGCTATGATGGCATAGTTGTATAGAGAGTAGGAACCAGTAGCACAGATAAGGTGTTTGATCATAGTGTCTAGTCACGGTGTCTGGATGGTCACGGTGTGTAGTCACGGTGTCCGGTCACGGTGTTTGGGTCACGATGTCTGGGTCACGGTGTCTGGGTCATGGTCTCTAGGTCACGGTGTCTGGGTCATGATTCTGGGTCACGGTGTTTGGGTCACGGTTTATAGGTCACGTTGTCTGGGTCATGGTGTTTGGGTCACGATGTCTGGGTCACGGTGTCTGGGTCCTTTGCCAAAAAAACATAATAGGTGGTAGACTCACAGTTTCTCATACTTATCCAAATATCTGTACACAGACTTAAATTGTGATATTCATATAATGAATTAAACTTAATCATCCATAAGATAATTTCATTATAAACAAAATAGTTTACAATCATTAAACATAACACTTAAGATCTTGGATAGGTTTATTTAAATCATAAAGAATATAATCATATGTACACATGATTTTAGATAGATTAAATAGGATTAACAAGATTTACAGAATTTATAGGATTTGTGATCATTTAAACATGATTAACACATGAGGAGTCCAACATATTTTATCTTTTGTTGCATGAAATAATGACTTTCTTTGAAAGTTTGTGTCACATGCAAGATCAAGTTTTATCGAACAATAAATTAATATTATTATTATTATTTTATATAATAGTTATTAACTAGTTGTTGGAAATTCATGAATGGGTAGGATTAAATAAATTATGAAAATGAATAATTTTAAAATTATTATAAATTATATATTTATTAATAATAAAAATATATATCTGTTAAAATAAAAAAATATGAAAATATTTATTTTTTCTAAAATTTGGTTTAATCATGCTTGGAATACAAAATTCAAAATTAAATTTTACCACTTTTATAAACATTATTTGAAAAAATAAACTTCATTTTTGAAAAAATAATATCAAAATCATCTTAGAGTGAATTTTTTGGATTTTAATAAAACTTTTCTTCTCTTTATGAATAGTGATTGGATTTTATTTAACAATAGTCTTTTAATATTAATAATTTATATTGTTAAATTATATTTTTAATTGGTTTTAAAGTAAAATAGTTCAACTATATATCAATTAATCCAAAATATGTCAATGAAATCATTTTTATATTGAATTTTGATATAAAAATATTGTAAACTTTTAAAAATTATCTCTTTAAAAACCCGCTTTCTAGTCGTGTCTATATTATTAATTTTAAATTAAATTCTACCACTTATATGAGTTGAATTTGTAAAAATGTATTCTATATTTGGAGTTAGTATAATTTATAATACATGATAAGTTAAAATTAATTTTTTACCATAATTATTAGGGATAATGGTTAAAATTAATTATAGTAAGGTGAAAATGAGTTTACTTAGTAGTTAAACTTAGAATATAAGGTGTATGAAAGATCCAAAACTTATCCAAAACCCCTTATCTAGCCATATTTAGACCCTTATGACTTTTGGATTGATTTTTATGAGTTTTATGAACACTTTTACATAAAAGTGACCTATATATTAAGTTAAGTAAAGAAAAAGGGAAAAAAATACTTTTCTTTTATTTTAATATATACATAGATTTGGGATATAGAAAAAAACATATTTTTGGTTATATATATAATTTGGAAATATAAATGATCTTTTCTTATCATGATAATTTATCATCAATTTTGAGAGATGAATTAGTTTCTTAAAATGCTTAATAAATTTCATCATAGTAATTATTTAGTTAAAAATTAACTAAAATAAATGATGCTAAAAATATTAAAAGTGGAGTAAATTGAATGAATTACTATATTAAATTAATTTTTTATATTAATATAGAATGATAAATATCTTTTCAAATAATATATTTTAACTCCATAATTTTCTTGATATTTTTTAATTCAATCTAAATGAATAATGTCAAAATTGACTTTAATAGTATTTTATAATAAATTATATTCCGTTAAATAGTTTAAAATTACTAAAAAATATCCTCTAACAAGTGAATTTAAAATGTTAATAAATAAAAATATTTTCCATTAATGTACTGATTGATCTTTTATAATGATTATATTGACCATTAAATAGTAAAAACTCAGTTAGTGTGGTCTTGGTTAAAGTGGTGTTTTTCATGTTACATGTGCTTGTGTTAAAATTAATTTTCAACAAACATAAAGTTTTTATCTTATAAATTATATATATTATTTATGATCTGTTTTTAAAAAAATTCTAATAATTCTCACTCTAATTTAGTCTTAAATTATAAATTTCTTTAGATAGAAAACTAGTTAACATAATGAAAAAAACTAAAATGGTAAAATAAGGAAACTTAAGAGTTAAGGGATAAAATGTTTAAAACACCTGTTATATTGTGTGTTGGATGTTTATTTAGAAAATTTAATCCTTAAAACAAATTAATTATAAATCCTGGATCTATATTATTTAATGGATACCTCCCAGTATTTAATACTTTCAAGTATATTCAAGAATGTCACTCCTCCTCAACTATAATGGGAATTCAATCTCCCCCATTATTCACACATTAAAACCACTTGGGTTCTTTTGATACCTACCCAAATCAATCCAAAAATTATCTATCCTCATCTAAGAATACATATATTGGGATTAAATCTAACCTAGGTAGCATTTAGTGCAAACCTAAGGAGTATAGCTGAATAAGAGGTAGTGTTCTTCAAAAAGCATTTTTATTTTATTTCTTTCCCCACCTCATTCATTTACAATTATACTATGATTATATAATAACATAATTATTTTAAATATACTGATATGTTTTTATGTTAAGGTTGAAACCTACAACTACACACACTACCATCAAATGGTTTATGAAAACATCTTTCATGTGTAAGGTGGACTACTACATCGCGAACTGATGTTGTTCTTTTCTCCCCTACCACCATTAGAGGTAGGTAATGATGATAAATATATAGTTTATGTAGGATATATATGATATCTATTATTTTATTAAGTTTCTAAAATTATTATATCACACATACCATCTTGATTGCTATTTTTTGGGAATACGATAACATCGCTCATGTGTACGGTGGACTCCCACCTCATGAAGTGATGTTATTCGTTCACACTTTGCATAGAATTAATTAAGGAAGGGTTTAATAAAAATTGGTGACATATATGACATAAAAATAATAATTTAATTATAATATATGTATTATTTAATTTTCTTTCTTTTAATATGATAGGAAAATGGAAACGGTGTTTATACGTACATATGGCCAACTGTCTCCATGAATGATGAATTTCATTTCCTATCACCAAAATTTATGGATTACTATAAATACATATATCATGAATATAAATTATATTTAAATCATGTTTTACATTATATATATTATTAAATTATGATTACAGTAAGAGAAACAAAAATTAACACGTCAAAATATACTCAAAAAACAAGGAAATTAACACTATAAATAATGAAAATAATAATAGATTATTAACTAATGGGTGATAAGATGTTATAAAATAATAATATATGATAGTATAAATTTTAATATGGTTATTTTATAAGTTAATAACATGTTTAAAACCATTATTCATAAGTTTAAATATCATTCATCTAAAAAGAATTATAAGTTAAGGGATTTCATCTCAATTTCATTTTATTGAGGCATATTGTAATGTTATGCACTTAATTTCTTTTATATGGATTATATACTTCAACTTTGACATGTAATATCCTGAATACATAATTATTAATGGTGTTTTAAGTTTAAATTTTAATTACTTCATCCATGTTGTTTTTTATTTTAAAATTACCAGGTGATAAAAGTTGTTGTGAAATCTCACTTTATTTTGTGATTGTTAACTTTCTCTTAAAACAGTATCTTTATTATAATAAATTTTCATTTGAAAATAAATTTATATTAAATATTTATATTCTTGTGTCACAAACATATGTTAATTTTCATCCTTTTTTTAAAACTATCATTCAGTTCTTGGTTTTTCTCTCATGTTTTGGGTGTTCTGGATTTAAATATAGTGTTTCAGGTATTCTTTATTTAAATTTTGTGTTCGGGTTGTTTTGGGTAGTATTTGGACTTATTCATGGAAATTATGAAATTTTTGGGGATAAATATCAAGTTGTTGAGTTTTTTGAACCCCTGGTGTCACTTATCTAGGGGATGTGTTTGATGGATGGTTTATCCCCTTGAGTTAGAAGTGTTTTGTGGTGAAAAGGGTTATGTTTGGGGGATTTTCTTTAGGTCACATGGTTAAGGTGCATGGTTTGGTTAACCATGAAACCTAAGTGTGTAGGGGTTTCAGGGTTTGGTCAGATAGTTAAACTAACCATGAAACCAAAGTTTACAACCTGTGCAACACTAGACAGTGGTGAATTTCACAGTTTGTGCAGGGTTTGTCAAACTATGCAATATAAAAATGCAACCCACTTAGGAAATGGTATTTTGGGATTTTATCCATCTTTTTATGTGGGGTTTCTTCCATTTACCTCCAAAATTCAAACCCTAAGACCAAGATACCTCCCATGGGGTTTTTTGGCTCCTCTAAGCCCCTCCAAGTGGGATTCAACTTGGTTTCTTGGTGATTATTCGCCCTGATTGAAAGGTTAGGACTCCTCCCGCCTTCTCCTTTTGTTTTCTTCCATTTTCAATTTCTCTTATAAACCTAGTGGCTATGTTTGGATTATTTTAATACCTATTTTAGTGTGTATTTGGGGTTTTTTACTTCTTATTGTTCCTTTTGGATGTTCTTACATCTCCAAACCTTTGTTGAGTTGTTTCAGGTTGGAATTATTGAAGCGTGAGTGATTTGAGGTAAGGTTTCCTTGCATTTGTCCTTTAAATTTATGATTCATTGATTTCTTTATTTTCTCAACTTCCTTGGATGTTAAATAGTGATGTATGATTTTTAGAATAATTTTTTGATCTGAGATGAGGTGGTTATCTTAATTATTTTGAATATATGGTGTCTCTTTGTTGATTTGTGCACACAATGTGTTTGATAACTTGGTCAGTTGGATTTTTCTAGTGGGTTGTTATTTTTAAAACTATGGTTGAGTTTTTTAAATGTATTTTCAAAATCTAAAATTTTGTTTAGTGTTTTTTCAATGGATTTCTAAATGGTTTTGTACATGGAATTGGTGTACATTTGGTTCTTTGGAAATAGTTTTGCATTTGACAGAAATGTTTTGGTTTCTTTTTAGAAAATAGTGATTTTTTGAAGGGTTTTTGAGGCCTGGTTTCCACTTTTGTGAAAATGGTTGTGGTGAAAACCCTCCTTGGATAATTCCCTTTTCTTGGTTGTGATTGAATGTTTTAGGAGTCCCATGCTGAGAGGCTCCCTTGTGCTTGAATGGTTAAAAGTCAAGAGGTTATTCCTTGGAGTGATTCAGGGGGTGAATTGTTGTGTGAGGTGATTATGTGTGATATATATATTTTCCTATGATTGGATGCTCGATTGGAATTTTTTGGCTCACCCACTTTTTATTATTGACATGGTAACCTTGTATAGAGAGTTAATTTTCATTGAATGATTGCTTCAATAGTTTAGAGTGTGCACTGGCTAGTGGACCTTAGCATGGACTATCTTCTTTGGGATTGTAACCCTCAGTTAGGCTAGGTAGGGTTCGATTGAGAATTTGGGAGTTATGATTTCACCGGTTCAAACATGCCTTCGGTATGAGTCACATGTATAGTATGCTCTAGTTTATTCATGATCTCTTAGGTTCTCCCATGTTATTTGGAAATTAGTTATTTGTGGTGCATGATTGAGATTCCAGTTGGTTGGTTACTCTTATGTGCTTACTTCCATTTCCCTTATTATGTGGTCATTGTAGTTTACCTCTTTTTTGGTGTACTCCTTTTTTAATGTGATGAGTTGGTTTTCAAAGGTAAATGAAAAATATTTTAAAATTTCTTTTAAATTAATTTTTTTCAATTTAAGTGAAAACCTTAGTCTCCTCATATAAAGTGCTAATGGTTCCTCCTTGGAAAATATTGGGTTTTAAATTAAAAGTTCAATGGAATGTGTTTGGTTATAAAGTAATAAAAAGGTGTGTAAAACACCTATTTTTGTATATTTTATTTCAAACATGAATTTTATGTTTCTTTTATTTAAATGAAGTGTATAGGGAATATATTATTCAAGAACACCAATAGAGTTTTAATAATCACATCTATATTTCTTCCTTGTTTTTAGTTTCTGTCACAGGTTCCAACTCAAGTTCGATAGCCTTGGGCGATGGTTTGTTATGAATATGAGGGTTACCCTTAGGGTCACATTGAGAAGTTATGTTTTTCAGGTTTAGTTTGGGTTTTTTTGTTCAGATTTTGTATTTTCATTTTATATAAAATGATATTCTGTTGGGTTATTTATTTATTTAGGTTGATATATTTATTTTTTTGTTTAGTTTATTTATTTATTATTGGAAAAAATCATTCCCTTGGTTTCTCTATTGATGCTTGACACTATTTTTCAACACATGGGGATCAATAATTCTCTTTGGTCTTGGATTGGGCTAGGTGTCGGGTTGGATGGAATCCCATCTTGGTTTGTGAAAAAATGGTATCAGAAATGGTTAGTTCCTTAGAGTACCTTGCTTTTAGAGCACCCTTTTTTATTTGGGATTCCATGGTAGATGGGGTAGGACTATAAAAAATTAGGGTGTAGGTATGACGGAGTGTCTAGACAACACTTTATGTGTCGTACCTTGGGTTACCATGGGAAGTCACGTTATATTTGGTTTCTTTGGTTCTTGAGGTTTATTTGGTATTTTGAAAAATGAAAATGGAGTTGGTATAAAGGTCTTTGTGAGACTTAAGAGCCCGGAAATCCATGTGTAGTTAGGGACATGGTCCTAAAGGATTCTATGTGGTAGTGGTGTGATTGGCATATGGCCACCAACCATATGGACAATTCACCCAATAACACCAGTTTCCCCTTGTGATTTTTTTGGTACCTATTTATTCTGGAACTATTTCAAAGACACTATATTTGAAAATAGTGAACAACTACATTTTCTAGGGGTTATGGTTTGGATTTTGGAATATGGAAAATGAATTTTCAGATTCATTTTTAAAAGGGTTTTGGAAATTTTCATTAATAAAGAAGAATTTTTTTGATAAAATAAGTCTTAATCAAAATATTTTTGATTAAATTAGTTTTTAATCAAAAAATTCTTAATTAAATAAGACTTTTTGAATTGGTGTAAATTTTTTAAATGAGTTGAATTGGTTTGATTGGGATTTTGGATTTTTTTCTCAGTTTTTCCATCTTGTTCTGGGTGATTCAGATTTAAATTTTTAGTTTCATGTTGTTTTTAATCAACAACATGGTTTAGATGCATGGGTAATCGGTAACCATGAAACCCCCTAAGGATGATTCTCTTTTCAATTCTTTTTCTTATTCTATAGTTTTAGTTTCACGGGTTTTTCATGGTTTTATCCAAGTCATGCAATTCCTAGGAAAAACATGTGATACCCTTGGGTTCTCCTGGTCAAGGGTTCACGGCCTAAGCACGGTTAGTAAAACCATGAAGAAGGCATTTTCATAGTTCTGTAATTCCGACCAGAACCATCATGCACTGTTAGTGTATGGATTCCCAAAACATGTAGCCAAACCATGTGAGTGCCCAGGTTTTCCAAAAAGGGGCTCACAGTTGGTGCACGGTTTTATAAAATGTGTGGTCTAACCATGCACAGTACATTGGTGTCTTAAAATTTGAAAACTTGTGTTCAATGTTCGGTTTCAAAAGTGGGAAAGAAGTTTTGGTCAGCCTTTGGTATTCTTGTTAACACCCATATGCAAGGATGTGCATGATATGGTGGATGGTTGATGGAACGAGTGGATGGGTTCCAAGATTGGTACAGATATGTGTATGTGTGAGGCTCTAAGGAATAAAATTATTTATTGTGAAAACATTCAAAATTTTCTTGATTTTCAAAAAGTGTTTCAAATAGTAAAATAAATTGGGATGTTTTGGTGATCAATGGAGGTGTAGTTTGTTTTATTGTGTTTTTGAAATGATATTTCTTATGCGATGTTTTGAGATTGAGAATTCTTATTAATGGATTAGTTTTAATTGGGTTCCTGGTTTTATTATTTCACAGTTTTAAACCACAGAAATATTCGATGGATATTCAATGTGTGGCTATGGGTGGTGAACCATTATATTAATTTCAAGTTGATCAACCCATATACTACCTTCTTGAATTTCAAAAGATGAATTCTCTTCTCTTTTATGGTCAAGAGGATCCTCTCGAAGCAGAAGAGTGGATGTGGAAGATTTAGAGAAACATAAATTTCCTTCAGTTTCCTAAGATGTTAAAGGTAAAGTTTTCTACCTTTATTCTCAAATTTCCTCCCTGGAAGTGGTAGAAGTCAGTATCTCAAACCAAGACTTGGGTATATCTTACCTACGATTTCTTCAAGGATTTGTTTTTCATGTGGTATTTCACTAAGGTAATGATGTTGGTGAAGGGGATAGATATGTGTTGTCTATAATAAGGTGATGGGTCGGTGTCATGGTTCTATCATCACTTTTAGTTCTTGTTACTTATCTCTTATAGAATGTTGTGGACAATTCCTTGAAGGCTCAGTGTTTTGAGTATGGGATTCATCCTGATCTACAATCGAGGGTGTCAAAGTTTGATGTAACTTATTTTTCTGATGTGGAGAGGTAAGTTTTTTGTATTTAAATTATGATAACATGAGTTATTGAGAAAGGAATCCTTCCTCCAGTCTCTATGAGTGGTGAATAGAATCCCAGTAAGGATATTATAAAGTGTTCTGGAGATGGTGGTGCCTATAGGGGAATTAAGAGGCCTTCATATCTTTTATCAGACTCTTACAAGCGCTAGATCCTGATGTATAATCAATGTGGTAAGTGTGGTCATAAGAAGTCATCATTTGAAAATCATCTAAGGACCTTCCAAATATATTGATGACTAGGTCACTTTCTAGGGTTTTTTTGGTGTTTCCAAGAAAAAGCGTAAACCAAGTCCACCGCTTCAAAAGAAACCCTTGTCCATTTAGAGGATTAAGGTGCCTGATTTGGTTCATTTTAAAGAACATTTCCCTTTGGGTGTTTCATCTGATGATGTTATAGTGTTTTGTGGTGCTTCCTTTAATGTAATGGTTTTGTTTTGTAGTGTTTTCCTTTCCTTGTATCAACAAAGGATGTTGTGTATCTTTTTTGAACCCCTGTTTTAATGAATACGTGTCTTTTGAAAAATCTAAATATTTATATTCTAAGTGGAGGTTTGTTCCATGTGAGTTATATGTTCATACCATTTCTCATTAGGGTGAAAAATGATATTGCATGTGCATATTATAAATCCCTGACTTGGTGAATTTTCTTTATTAGAGAGAACTGAGTCCTGAGGGGTTTCATGATATTTTGGTTCTAAATGGGGTGCTATATGGCCGCTCATGACACCAAAATAAGGGGGTTTTATCTGGTATTATCAGCTCCTAACTATGGGATAGCAGATGCCTCAAGACATCATATCTCTAACCATAGGTCTTGAAGTGAATATTTTCACATAGTAATAAATATCTGGGGTTATGGGGATCCTTGTCTCAGCTCTCATCTCTACAGTTGGGGTGTAATAAGTTTTTCGACCCCTGATAGTGGGGATACCCACCATGGATCTCATTGGATTTCCTGTTTCGGTCAGTTCTAGTTGGTTTCTAATAGTGGGGAGTCCATTCTATCCTCTCATGTTGATAAACTAGTTTAGTATCTTGCATTAGCTTTTCACTAGGTGTTTTCTTTCTGAGTTGTAGGATTTTGGGTCTTTTCATTTGGGTGTGCATCATAATTTTAGAGTACAACTGATGGTTTTGGTTGTGGAATATTTTTGGGGTTTTGGTTTGAGTTTTCCATCATTTTTCAAGAAGGGTATTTTTTATCGATTTATTTTGATTAGAAGTGAATGTTTTTTCTTGTTGATAATCATATCACTTTTTATATTTGAAAATTAGATCATGGGAGTTTTTGAAACCTTTTCTTTGGTTGATCAATTGGAAATTTTGTGGCTTTTTTGGGGTAGAAAGCCTAATGGTGGGGAGAATTGTCGCACCTAGATTTTCATTTTCATCATTTGTTTTGAACTATCTTTTGGTTCTTGGTTTTTCTCTCATGTTTCAGTGTTCTAGATTTAAATATAGTGTTTCGGGTATTCGTCATTTAAATTTTGAGTTAGGGAAGTTTTGGATAGTATTTGGAATTATTCATGGAAAGTATGAAAGGTGTGGGGATAAAGAGAAGGGTGTGGATTTTTTATAAACCCTAGTTTAAATTCTCTATGGGATGTGTTTGATGGATGGTTTATCCCCTTGATTTAAGAGAGTTTTGGGTGAAATGGGGGATTTTTGGGGGATTTTTGGGGGATTTTCTCTGGGTCACACGGTTACAAAACATGGTTAATTTAACCAAGAAGCCCAATTGTATAGGGGTCTCATAGTTTGGTCACATAGTTAAACTAATCAAGTGGCCTATGTGTGTATCTCATACAACACTAAACAGTGGAAAATTCCCTGGCTTGTGCATTTTTTGTTAAATTGTCTGATATAACCATGCAACCCACTCTAGAAAATGAATATTGTGATTTTCTACTTATTTTTAAGTGGAGTCTCTTTCCTTGGCCTCTCCCAATCGAACCTTATGACTAGAAGGCCTCCCATGGTGTTTTTGGGCTCCTCTAAGCCCCTCAAAGTGGAATTCAAGGTGGTTTCTGGGTGATTCTTCACTCAGATTTAAAGGTTTGGTCTCCTCTCTCCTTCTACTTGGATTTTCCTCCATTTTCCCTTTCTTTTATAAACCTAGTGTAAATGTTTAGAAAATTTACACACCAATTGTGCTACTAATTTGAAGGTTTTTCCATCATATGGTTCCTTTTAGATGTTCTTACTTCTCAGAACCTTTGTGGAGTTGTTTTAGGTTGGATTTGTTGAAGCACATGCGATTTGAGGTAGGTTTCCCTTAAACTTGTCCTTTGAATTTAATATTCATTGGTTTCTTTCTTTTTGCACCTTCCTTAGATGTTAAATCGTGAGGTATTATTTTTAGAATAATTTTTTGATGTGGAATGAGGTGGTTGGTTTAATTTCTTTGAATATATGGTTTGGCATTGTTGAGTTGTGCACACAATGTGCTTGATAACATTCTCAATTAGATTTTTCAGGTGTTGTGATTTTTAAAACCATGGTTTGGTTTTGTAAATGAATTTGTGACATTTAAAATGGTGGTTAGTGTTTTTAAAATGGATTTCTAAATTGTTTTGGAATTACAAGTGGCGTGAATTTGGTTCTTTGAAAATGGTTTGGAATTTGATGAAAACATGTTGGTTTCTTTTTGGAAAAGGGTGACTTCTCAAAGGGTGTTTGAGTCCCGATTGGCACTTTTATGAAAATGGTTGTGTTGAAAACTCTCCTTGGATAATTCTCATTCCCTGGTTATGATTGAATGTTTTGGGATCCCCACGCTGAGAGGCTCCCTTGTGCACAAATGGTTGAAAGGCAAGAGGTTGTTCCTTGGGTGACTCGAGGTTGAATTGTTTTGTGAGCTACTTATGTGTGGTATACATATATATATATATTTGTGTGTGTGTGTTTTCCTATTATTATATGCTTGGTTGGAGTTTTTTGGACCACCCCCTTTTTATTCATGACATGGGAACCTAGCATAGTGAGATAATTTTAGGTGAATGATTGTTGCACTATTTTAGATTACGCACTGGCCAGTGGCTATTAGTATGGACTATCTACTTTGGGATTGTGACCCTTGGTTAGGCTAGGTAGGGTGAGATCGAGCGTTTGGTCATTATGATATCATTAAGTAAGGCATGCCCTTGGGATGAGTCATATGTATAGTATGTTATATATTATTCATGAGATCCTAGGTTATCCCATGTTCTTTGGAACTTAGTTCTCCCTTATTATGTGTTTTTATCTTCTATGGTGTACTCCTTTTGGAAACTTATGAGTTGGTTTTCAAAGTTTTATGGAAAATGTTTTAAAAGTGATTTTACATTGTTATTTGTTCCCATTTTTATTGAAAACCTTATTCTCCTCATATAAAGTGCTAATGGTTCCTCCTTGGAAAATATTGGTTTTAAAATGAAAAGGGTAATGGACCATGTTTGGTTTTAAAGTAGAAAAAGGTGTGTGAAAAAACCTTGTTTTGTATATTGTATTTAAAACTTAAAGTTTTTGTTTCTTTTATTTAAATGAAGTGCATGGGGAATAGATTATTTGAGAATTCCTACTGAGTTTTAATACTCACTCATATAGTTCTTTCTTGTTTTTAGTTTTTGATGCAGGTTCCAACTCATGTTTGATTACCTTGGGAGATGGTTAGTTATGGATTGGAGAGTGACCCTCAAGGTTACATGGATCTGTTGTGGTTATAAAATTCATTTTGGGTTTGGTTGTTTAGTTATTGTATTTTCAATTTATGTAAAAAGATATTTAGTTTGGTTATTTATTCATTTTGGCTGTTCTATTTATTTCCATTTTTCATTTTATTTATTTATTATTTGAAAAAATTGTTCCCTTAGTTTCTCTTTTGATGCCCGACACTAGTTTTCAACTCATGGGGATCAGGAATGCCCTTCGGGCCTTATCTCATACGGGGTAGGGTGTTGGGTCAGATGGTATCCCGGCTTGGTTTATGACATCTTATGTGATGGATATGATTATTTCCTAAACCATATTCCATTTTACATATGGTGTTTACTTTTAAATTCATTTTATTAACTAAAGAAATATTGATAAATTTATATCCTTTACAAAATATTTATATTTGATGATAAGGCATATTTCACGTGAATTAAATCAAGTATTTGATATATGAGGAATTATTTGGATATGAAGTGTTGGATGGGGCCCATAATTTATATAGCCCCTCGATGCATCGAAAATTATCATGAGACAAATTAGTTGGATAAATTAAATGGGGTTCAACCTATAGTTTTAAACTATATGGAGGGTATATCTTGACAGTAGAGGTTTTCATGTTCTTAAAACACGATGTCCAATAATTAATAATTTCTTTCACTAAGAATTAATTAATTATTATCCTATATATTTTCACTATGATATTATCTATGGATGCATTTTATTTTTAGTTTATTGATTAAATTTCATGAGGGTTTAGTTATTTACCTTGACATATTGATTATTCTTATTGATTCATTATATCTTCTAATGTACTTAAACATTACTAATCATTTGAGATCAGCCTTATTTTGTTTTCTTTCCCCATGATATGAAGATGAAATCTTAGAATTAGATTGAAGTATGATGAGATTTTACTTTTGTTATGATTTCTTTTCACTTCCCATTATAAAATGGGTATCATATATGTATCTAGTTATCCAAAAACTACTAAACTAATCGATCCTTTGGGATTTGAGTCTTGTATCTATTACAATGAAATAAAGTAAGGCATCGACTCTAGGATATCGGGGTCAGGGTAATTAAATATTTAATGTGATCCATGAATTTTCTATATCACCTTGACATGTTTAGGATATAATAAATTATTTGGTTCAACTTTTATTTTTTGTCTTGATATTTATAAAGTCAATGTAATGAATAGTATCAAATTTGAAAATAATGATATTTTATAGAATTAATATTATATTAAATTATTTTAAAATCATAAAAATATTAAATAAGAACAAGGGGATAGGATATAGTCTAACATTATATTTCCTTTTCATTTATAGTAAATTTTTAAGTCTTCAAATCTAGAACAGTTTTATTATATTTTAATATTTTGAGAAATTCCAATAGTGTCCCTCTCCTCTCTTATAGAAGGGAACCTCTTATTATAAATCCTTCAAAATTGAAAACCCTTTTAGCTTGGCCAAGACCTACCAAAATACATTACTAATATCCCTCTCCACATTCTAGAGGAATTAGTTTAGTCATAACACCCACATTAGTTGTAATATCTCGAGTTTTAAGAAAGAAACAATATGTTCAATAGCATACATGATATGCTATATCAAGCTTAAATGAACAACTAAATATTATTATTTAAATGTTACCATTATAACTTAGCCATTGGAATGGCGGTAATGAATAGTGTCAACTAAATTATTAAAATATGGTTTACACGTGTTTAAATAATTATTCATTGGTTACCAAATTTATTAGAAATGGAAATAAAACCCAATTCGATATAAAGGATGTGTTTTTATGAAAACCTATTTAAAATAGAGTAATTGTGATTATAAAAACATATCACTCTTTATGGACTTTTATTTAATGAAAAATATATGTTACATATTCAATTTAATGTTTTAAATTCATTTTATTTTTTTTTTAGATATTATATAATAACAAATTCAATTTTTTGAATAAAAGAAGTTTTTTTAAAAAAATGAATTTTTACCGCCTTTTGTTGGAAAACCCTTTTTAAATTTAGTTTTTGACATATTAATATGTTTATTTGAAAAGATAAACATATTATTTATAAGCAAGACATCAAAATTTACTTTTGATGAATTTTTGATATTTTTCTGATAACTATCATGTTTTATGAATAGTAAAAATATGCTAAATTTTAATTGAAAAGAACTTTTTCCATCAAAGTAATTTATATGGTTAAATCATATTATTTAATGTTTTTAAAGTATAAATAGAATATATTTTTATAATTTGAACCAATTTTGGTCATTGGAAGTAATTTCACATTTAAATTAGACATAAACACATGTCAATCTTTTGATAGTTTTACTTCTTAAAAACCCACTTTCTAGTTTTGGCAATGATAATTATTTTTAAATTAATTAATGTTACTTCTGTATTTTGAATTTGGAAAATTTATTCCATGTTTGGAATTAAAAGGTCCAGATTTTGTAAATAGGTACCTTTTTTTGACATTGTGGATATTCACTTCTGTAATTATTTTTATTTACCATGGTTAAAAGGTAAATCAGGTAAATAAGGGAAAAATAATATTATAATAATGTAAAACTACCCAAAAAAGTTTCTTAATGATATTGGATTATATATTTCGGACCATGATCATCCTTAGTCATAAATTTTGGCATTTGGGAGCCACTTGGGTGTGAAATATGTCATTTTATAATATTTAATTTAAAGTAAAGGGAATTATAAAATAAATATATGTATTTTAATAAAGAAATTTTAATATTGGGTTATATAACTGATATATATAAATATAAATAGTCATTGGAAATCTAAAAATATTTCCTACATCATGGTATTTTATTTATAATTTTTATATATTAAATAAATTTATTTATTTATGACATAATGATGATGTAGTGATTACCTTATTAATGAAAGATTAAAATAAATGATATTATAAATATTAAAATAAATATAATTTGAACATTTTGATTCCATCCATGAATATTATGGATTATTATGACATATTATATTTTATTTAATGACTTTTTTTTAAGTAATCAAGTTGTTATTACTTTTAAAAAAATAAAATACTAAATAGTGTCAAAATTGACATAAATGAGTTTTAAAAAAATATTATTTTATTAAAAGATATAATAGTCCTAAAAATATAAGATTTTGAAAAATTACTTATATAATGTTACATATTTCATTAATTATCCACTTATGGTTCTATTTTCATTTTATAAAAACTATAGTAACCATATATTGTGAAAATACAAGAAGACGTGGTAAGAGTTAATGTTTTTAACTAAGGTTTAAAGCTAAACAATAAGGTCACTTTTGTGACATAACTTGTCCAAAACCAATATGTTGAGATTATTTAGACCAATACTCATATTATCATCAAATTATATCTCTTTTTATCTAATATAATTTGAAAATAATTTTGTAATAAAATAATATTTCAAGACTTTCCTAAAGTGTCCATCCTCCCTCTTATAAAAGGCCACCACCTATACCCACTTACTAGAACCTCAAAATTCCATTGTCTAATCCAAAATATTCTAAAATAATCTCCGAAAAAATATCCCTTCCTCTTAGAATCCTTACCTTGGGCAGAAGGAAATTCAAGAAAGCCTTTTGGCTCAAATCAAAAGAATTTACCCTATTTAGAGGTAACGTCTTCTCTCAAGTTCATTTCCTTTATTTTCCTTCTCCGCTCACTATGATATTATTGTTATTTGATTAAATAAAAACACAAATATCCTAAATATACCAGTATGTTTTTATAAGAAGTATTGTAACTATACTTACAAACACCTCCATCCTAAAAACTTGCTTTCTAGTTTTGACAATGGGAATTATTTTTAAATTAATTGATGAAACTTATGTGTTTTTAATTTGGAAAAATGTATTCCATATTTGTAATCAGAAGGTCCAAATTATTTCAATAGGTACATTTTATTTTTGTACATTATGAATAATAACTTCTGTAATTATTCTTATTTACCATGGTTAAATTGTAAATCAGGTAAATAAGGGTAACAAATAATATTATAATAATATAAAACTACCCTAAAATATGTCCTAATCCTGTTGGATGATTTATTTATGACAATGATCATCCTTATGCCTAAATTTGGATATTTGGGAGCCAATTGGGTGTGAAAATGACATTTTATAATATTTAATTTAAAGTAAAGGGAAATATAACATAAATATGTATGTTTTAATAAAGCAATTTTAATATAGGGTTATATAACTGATCCTTATAACTATAAATAGTAATTATAAATCTAAAAAATATTTCCTAAATCATGGTATTTTATTTATAATTTTTAGACATCAAATAAATATATTTATTTATGACAGAATGATGATGCAGTGATTACCTTATTAATGAAAGATTCAAATAAATGATATTATAAATATTAAAATAAATATAATTTGTAAATTTTGATGTCATAAAAAAATTTTATGGATTATTATGACATATTATATTTGATTTAATTCCTTTTTTTTAATGAATCAATTTTTTATTACTTTAAAAAAAACAAATAGTAAATAGTGTCAAAATTGACATAAATGATTTTTTTAAGAGACAATTATTTTATTAAATGATATAATAGTCTTTAAAATATATGATTTTTCCAAATGACTTATATAATGTTAAAAATTTCATTAATTATATACTTATGGTTATATTGTAATTTTATTGATAGTATAATAATCATATATTGTGAAAATACAAGAAGACATGGTAAGAGTTAATGTTTTTAACTAAGGGTTAAAGCTAAAATATAAGGTTAATTTTAGGACATAAAATTGTATAAAATCTATTGTTTGAGATTATTTATACCCATAATAAACTTATCATCTAATTATATAACTTTTTATCTATTATAATTTGAAAATCAGTTTGTAATAAAATAATATTTCAAGAGTTTCTTAAAGTGCCCCTCCTCCCTCTTATTAAAGGTCACCACCTCTACCCACTTAATCACACCTCACAAGCCCCTTGGATCATACAAAATCTTATCAAATAATATTTCAACATATCCCCCATACTACTAGAATCCTTACCTTGGGCATAATTAAATTTAACAAATCTGTTATGCTCAAATCAAAAGAAGTTACCCGATTTAGAGCTAATGTCTTCTCTCAAGTTCCTTTCGTTTAGTTTCCTTCTCCACTCCCTATGATCTTATTATTATTTGATTATATAAAAACACCAGTATCCTAAATATACTAGTATTTTTTTATGAAAAGTATTATATCTACACTTACACACACATTCATTTAATTAATATGAACATATCGTTTCTGCGTACGACGAACTACTACCTCACGAAATGATGATTGTTCAATTTTCTCCTACAACCTCTTATGGTGTCCATTATGATGGAACTATATTTATATATCATATATATTATATTTATATTGTCTCTATTCTTTTTTAATTTTTATTTACAATATACCTTTATGTTTTCCATAATGTGTAAATACGGTAATTTCATTTGAGGAAGTGCGGACTACTGCTTCCACAAAGTGATATCACTCATTCGTGCCATGCATGGATTTTATAAAGGATTGAATTAATGAAATTATTTAACATATATATTATACTATAATTATAATATACTTATGTATCATTTAGTTTTCATTTCTTTAATATGATAAAGAAATGAAAGTAGCATTCATGTGTATGTACATCCTACCATATCCCTGAACAGCATCTAATTTATTGTATTCAAATGCTATAGAATATTATAAATATATATATAATGGATATATATGATATTTAAATCATTAATAAAATTATTTAGATGATTTAATTTTTACAACATGGTCAATTTTCATCAAACAAGTTCATTTTCGACTCAAGTGCTGTATATCGACAAAACGAAAAATATGATCTTAAATAACTATGTAATTTTTATAACATGGTAATAATTGATAAAAAGGGAATAATAAACTTGAAAAGGTTCTGAATAAATTATAAATTAACTTAATTTTATTATCAAGAATATAAATAACTAACAAGACAATTCAGACTCAAGGTAAGAGAACTTGTTAACCCAATTTCCATTCTTTGGGTTGATCTTCAACTTATTAATTATGTCATTCTATGATTATGTGAGAAATTAATTTTGATATATTATATAATATTTATAATTTATTTATTTGGATTTATTGTAAATACACATAATCAATCTATTTGATTAACAAAATGAACTTTGAAAGAGAATTTCTAAACTCAATTTCCACTCATTGGGTTTTACGCATACTTCGTTGATTATATTATGCCAATATTGTGTGTGGAATCACTGTTTATTTATTTATGTTATAATTTCTACTTCCCTTTGTGAAGAAATATTTTTTCTACAAATAATCACCCCATTGGTAAATTCCAATGTCATTTATATAAACTTTTTAAGGGAAATCTTAAATCAATCTCATTTCATTGAGTTAAATATCCATGTCATTGGTTTTGTTTTTCTAAGAATATATGGGAATGACCTATGATTGTTTTACACTGAATATCAAATTATATTTGGTGTATTTATATTTTTCACACATAATAATTTCATTTATTTATCCTTAATCTAATGATACGATCATTGTAATGAATTTCGTCTCAATCTCCTTTTATTGAGGCATATCTTGTTGTTATGAACATTTATTATTCTAGTGTATATATACAACCATTTTGACTCTTTATATCATGAATTTTTATATTATTAGGATATTTAAGGTTCTGATTAATTTTATTTTTTAATTATTTTTATTCAAGTGTTTCTCAAGTGGTAAGGGACAATTTAACAAAAACATCATTTTAAATGTTTTAAAGATTTATTCATTTAAAAACTTATATTTCATGTCCATGTTTTAAAAATGGTTTTTTTGAATTTATTTATATTTAAATTAATGTTTTAAAATGATAATTTATTTCAAAAGTTTAAAATTGGTATGGGACACTTTGATTCAAAATTCTCTTTTTGAAATGTTTTAAATAGTTTTGGAAATGGGTAGAATATTTCTATATCTTTAAATGATCTCTTGTGGTTGTAGTGTGGAAATGTTATTTTCATTTATGTTTGTTTTATGTGTTATTACTATTAAATAGTACTTGGACATTTTATGGGTGGTTACATCATAAACCAAGATGGGTGGTTAGTTGATAAACCAAATGATGGGTGGTTCTGTGATAAACCAAGGACGGGTGGTTATGTTTTAACCTCCAATGCATTGGGTATGGAAGTTGGTTGTATGGCTATTCCATTTAGTGATATGTGTGGAAGTAGACCATATGTTTATTCTATTTATGTATGTTTATGTCCCAATTTACCTTTATATGTTATATGTTTCTTTCTATGGGATTTATGGTGATATTTTGGTTACAAAAAGTGTAAGCAATGATCATATATTTAGTGAAGTATATTTATTTATTCTTAAAGGTGAGAAGTATCACTTTATGTTAAAGTATTCATGGTTTTCATGTTATCCTAATACTAACCTTTTTCCTTCTTTGTGTATCCCATGCATATCTTTTTATGCTCATCCCAAGTTTTTGAAATGTTTTTCACGAGATATAAATAAGAATAGAGTCAAGTATGGGATCAAGATTAAGTAATGTTTATGATTTGGGCCTTATAGTTGGTATCAGTGGATGGTTTAGAAAACTTTGGAGATTATGATGTTCTCTTAAGAGTTATGGATATCATCATGGGTGTATAATTTTAAGGGTGAGCGTAAGTTCAATTTCTTAAAAATCACCTTTTGAGGATTATGTTATGAAATTTCAAGGTAATTAACTGTATTTTTGGAGATATTTATTTTTGAGGTTGTTATGGGTTAGTACTTTTGGGGATGAAAAATGAAAGTTATATTATAAATTTTGAGGCTAAAACATGTTATAGTTATTGTAGATGATTTTATCTCTTTTTTGGAATGATATAATAATTACATATAGTATTTTAAAAAAGTAAAACACACAAACCGTGTGACAACCCTATCACGTCAGACAAAGTTTCAGGAATCAAACCCCCAACCGAAGTGTTACTAGGATTTATCACCTTCCAGTAATCTACGTGAAGTCCCTAGTTATTATAATTTATTATTTTTAGTTATATGATTTTATGGTTCAAGAATAAGTTTATTTTTGGGAACTTATGTTTTACCAAATGGATATCCTTAGTATAGTAAAATTATTTGGTGATTAAGTGATAAATGTTATTTTGGAATATGTTCGCTATTTTGGGAACACTATATTCCTAATAAAAATATAATACTATTGGATTTCATTTTAGGAGTAATGGTTGAATTTTATTTTGGAAGAATTTATGTTTTTATTGTGGACATATGGTGATTTTGGTTATTTGTGGAAATGATAAACCAATCATGGAGAATATGTAATTAGGTTAATTAATTTTAATTATGAGACTTTAAGAGTAGTCGATGTTATTTGGAGATAAATGTTAAGATTTATTGTGGAAGACCAGGTGATCAAATCCTTCTGAATTTTTATTTTCAATATTACTTTGGATTACTTTGTATAATTCTAAGGACAATTCTTTATTGAATGGTTTTTGTTGAACTTCGGGGTATTTTTTGTTGAATTTTGGAGATTAAAAGTAGTATTTATTTTTATAAAGTATTATTATTTTGAGGGATTATCTGATATTTTACTAACCATTTTGATTTTGTTTAATATTTCAGGACAAAATAAATATATATTAAATCATCTGAGGATTAGGTGATCCTCTAGAAGTCGATTCTAGCGCTTCAGGTGTGACCTAGTCAACTTGAATACTCATAATTTGGAGAAAAATATGATTTTTATGTTTAAAATTTATTAAAGGTTGAAACTCTACTTGAAAAGTGAGTATGTTTCCTTACGTTCTTAGTCAAGATCATAAATAAATTCCTCAACTTTACAAAAAGGTTATTAAAAAAATCCATTTACTTTCCCAACTGGGAAATCTAAGAATATTTAACCCATCACAAGTTTATAGTTTTCAAGTTGTTAAATTTCTATTAATAATGTTTTATATCACTCTCCATCAAAAAAATATGGTTAGTTGCTCGTCCATATCCATGTTTTGCTATATTTAATCCTAGTATGTGTTATATTGGGTGACCTTTGTACTTCTCTTTCTTTCATTTAAAGTGATAGTTTTATTGACACTTTTTATGATGTGGGATTTTCAATGAACTTACCGAGAAAAATTTTAAAATTTCGAGGATGCAATTTCAAAAATGGGGTAATGATGTAACATCTCATTGTTTTAATAAAGAAACACAATTTTAAATAATATACATGATACGCTACATCGAGCTTAAACAAGCAACTAAATATTATTATTTAAATGTTACCATTATAACCAAGTTATTGGAATAAAGGGATGAATATTATCAATTGAATTATGAAAATACGGTTTAAAAATATTTAAATAATGATTAATTGGTTAAAAAATTATTATAAATGGAAATAAAACTCAATTGAATATAAAAGATGTGTCTTTATGAAAACCTATTTAAAAGAGAGTAATTGTGTTTATAAAATCATATCACACTTTATGGATTCTTATTTAATGAAAAATATATTTTATATATTAAATTTAAGGCTTTATTTTCATCTTAAATGTTTTCTATATGTGACATAAGAACAAATTCAATTTTTCAGATAAAAGAAGTATTATTCTAAAAATGCAGTTTTATTGCCTTTTAATGGAAAACCCTTTTTAAATTTAGTTTTTTACACCTTTATACGTTCTATTTGAAAAAATAAACTTCTTCTTTAGAATATAGATATCAAAATTTACTTTGGATGAATATTTTATAATTCCCAAATAACTATCATGTTTTGATGAATAGTAAAAATATACTAAATTTTAATTGAAAAAAAAATTTCCATCAAGATAATTTATATGGATAAATCATATTATTTAATGGTTTTAAAGTATAAATGGAATATATTTTTATCATTTAATCCAATTTTGGTCATTTTTAATAATTTAAAATTTAAATTCGACATAAACACATGTCAATATTTTGATAGTTTTTACTTCTTAAAACCCAACTTTCTAGTTTTGACAACAGGAATTATTTTTAAAAAAATTAATGAAATTTATGTGTTTTTAATTTAGAAAAATTGATTCCATATTTTCAATCATAAAGTCAAAATTATGTAAATAGGTACCTTTTATTTTTTTGTCATTATGAATAGTAATTTCTGTAATTATTTTTATTTACCATGGTTAAAAGGTAAATCAGGTAAATATGGGTAAAAAATAATATTATAAGAATATAAAACTACCCTAAAATATATCCTAATACTATTGGATGATATATTTCTAACCATGATCATTCTTAGGCCTAACTTTGGATATTTGGGAGCCACTTGGGTGTGAAAATGACATTTTATAATATTTAATTTAAAGTAAAGGGAAATATAACATAAATATGTATGTTTTACTAAAGAAATTTTAATATAGGGTTATATAACTGATCTATATGACTATAAATAGTCATTATAAATCTAAAACTATTTCCTAAATCATGGTATTTTATTTATAATTTTTATACATTAAATAAATTAGTTAATTTATGACACAATGATGATGTAGTGATTACCTTATTAATGAAATATTCATATAAATGATATTATAAATGTTAAAATAAATATAATTTGTAAATTTTGATGTCATCCACAAATTTTATGGATGATTATGACATATTATATTTTAGTTAATTCATTTGGTTTTAATTAATCAATTTTTTATTACTTTAACAAAAATAAAATACTAAATAGTATCAAAATTGACATAAATGAGTTTTTAAAGAAACTACTATTTTATTAAATGATACAATAGTCTTAAAAATATATGATTCATCCAAATTAATTATATAATATTAAAATTTTCATTAATAATCTACTTATGGTTTGATTTTAATTTTATATTAAATATAATAATCATATATTGTGAGAATCAAGAAGACATTGTAAGAGTTGATGTTTTTAAATAAGGGTTAAATCTAAAAGATAAGGTTAATTTTAGGACCTAAATTTTTATAGAACCTATTGGATGATATTATTTCGACCCATAATCATATTATCATAAAATTATATCACTTTTGAGTTATTATAATTCTAAAATTAGTTTATAATAAAATAATATTTCAAGACTTTCCTAAAGTGCCCCTCCCTCTTATTAAAGGCCACCACCTCTACCCACTTAATCACACCTATTAGGCCCCTTGGAACGTCCAAATTATGATCAAATAAGCTCCCAACATATCTCCACACCTCATATAATCCTTACCTTGGGTATAATGAAATTTAATAAAGCCTTAAGCTCAAATCAAAAGAAGTTACCAAATTTAGAAGTAACATCTTCTCTTAAGTTCCTTTCCTTTATTTTACTTCTCCAATCCCTATGATATTTTTATTATTTGATTAAATAAAAAACCAGTATCCGAAATATACTATGATGTTTTTATGAGAATTATTCTATCTACACTTACACACACATCAATATAATTGATACGAACATATCGTTTCTCTGTACGACGAACTACTGCCTCACGAAATGATGATTGTTCAATTTTCTCCTACCACCTATCATGGTGGACATTATGATGGAACTATATTTATATATGATATATATTATATTTATATTTTCTGTATTTTTTAATAATTTTTAGTTACAACATACATTTATGTTTTCTATAATGTGTATATACGATAATTTCATTTGAGTAAGTGCGGACTACCTCCCCCTAAAAATGATATGACTCATTCATTCCATACATGGAATGTATAAAGGATGAATTTAAGAAACTTATGTAACATATATAACATATATATTATAATTTAATTATAATATACTTGTGTATCATTTAGTTTTCATTCATTTAATATGACAAATAAATGAAAGTTCATGCGTACATACGGCCTATTGTATCAATGAATGGTGCATTTCATTTATTATCTCCAAATTTTATAGACTATTATAAATAAATATATACTAGATATATATGATATTTAAATCATGAATAATATTCTGTATATGATGTAATTTTGACCATATGGAAAATTTACATCAAATAAGTTCATTTTCAACTCAAGTACCGAATATCAAAAAAACGACCAATATGAACTTAAATAATTATGTAAGTTTTATAACATGGTAATAATTGATATAAAAGGAATAATAAAATTGAAAAAATTTATAAAGAAAGTATAAATTAACCAATGTTTATTATTCATGAATATAAATAATAAACGAGACAAGTCGGACTCAAGGTAACGGAACTTCTTAACCCAATTTACATTCTTTGGGTTTATCTACTACTTCTTGATTATGTTGTTCTATGATTATGTGAGAATTGAATTTTGATATATTATCTAGTATTTATACTTTATTTATGTGTATTTATAGTGAATACACATAGTCAATCTATTTTATAAACAAAATTATCTTTGTAAGGGAATTTTTAAACTCAATTTCCACTCATTGGGTTTTATGAATACTTCGTTGATTATATTATGCCAAGATTATGTGTGGAATAATTATTTATTTATTTATGCTTTAATTTCAAATTCCCATTGTGTAGAAATATTTTTGATACACATAATCACCCAATTGATAAATTCCTACGTCATTTATATGAACTTTGTAAGGGAAATCTTAACTGAATCTCCTTTTATTGATTTAAATATCCATGTAATTTGTTTTTTTCTTCAAGAATTTGTGTGAATGACCTATTATTGTTTTAAACTTGTTATCCCATTATATTTGGTGTATTTATATTTGTAACACATAATAATTTCATTGATTTTTCCTTAATCTAAGGATACGGTCATTGTAAGGGATTTTGTCTCAATCTCCTTTCATAAAGGCATATCTTTTTGTCATGCACATTTATTATCCTATACTAAGTATATAAAACTCTTTTGACTCTTTATATAATGAATTATTATATTCTCATGATAATTAATATTTTTTTAATTTTATTCCTTAATGATTTTTATTCACTTTTTTCTCAAGTGGTAAGAGACACTTTAACTAAAACTAAGTTTTAAATGTTTTAAAGATTTATTCATTTAAAACCTTATATTTAATGTCCATGTTTTCAAAATAGTTTTTAAGAAATTTATTTATATGGAAATTAATGTTTTAAAATGATAATTTATTTCAAAAGTTTCAAAGTGGTATAGGATACTTTGATTCAAAATTATCTTTATTAAATGTTTTAAATGGTTTTGGAAATGGGTAGAATATTTCTATATCTTAAAATGATCTATTGTGGTTATAGGGTTGAAATGCAATTTTTCTTTTTTGCTTGTTTTATGTGTTATGATTATTAAATGGTACTTGGAAATTTTATGGGTGATTACGTGATAAACTAAGATGGGTGGTTTCATGATAAAACAAAATAAGGGTGGTTCTGTGATAAAACAAGGACGGGTGGTTATGTTATAACCTTTAATGTATTGGGTATAGAAATCGTCCATATGGATATAAGATTTAGTTGTATGTGTGGAATTCGACTGTATGGTTATTCCATTTAAGTATGTTTTTGTCTCAAGTTACCTTTATATGTTATATGTTGCTTTATATGGGATTTATGGTAATATTTTTCTTATAAAAAGGGTATGAAATGATAATATATTCTGTGAGTTATATTTAATACTTTTTAAAGGTGAGAAGTATAAATTTATGAAAAAGTATTCAGGGTTTTCATGTTATCCCAAGACTAACAGTTTTACTTCTTTGTGTATCCCTTACTAAGCTTTTTTTGCTCATCCCAAGTTTTTCAAATGTTTTTCATAGGATATAAAGAAGAATAAAGTCAATGATTTGATCGAGGAAAATTCATGTTGTTTAAACATGAAATTATACGAAGTATTTTTAAAGAGTTTTTGTTTTATGAAAAAAATGGATAGTGAGTAGAGGTGTCTACTTGTAATGTTTAAGTTGTTATGTATGAGATATAGCATAATTCTCTAAAACTATAAACTTGAAAAGATCCTCCAAGTGAATTAAATTCAATTGTTGACTTATCTCAAGATTAATTAATGTTTAAGGCTGGGGCCATATATTATTGGTCTTGAGGTGTTAAGAAAAGGAGGTTGTCTGAAGAAGAGGTGTTGTTTTAGTCAAGCGTTTCTATTTTATTTATTCTTTCACCTCATTAAAATATATTTTAACCACTATAAAATAATAACTCCATTATTTTCCGTACTATAAGATGTTATTATGTTTGTTTCATGACTCATATATATATCATCTTCCATGAAATGGGAAAATAATTCATCATCCGTGTCTACGGCGAACTATCAAAATGCAAATTGATAAAAATAATTTTCCATCACTGTCTATCAATACTGGTTATAATGGAATTAATTTTTATATATAATATTCATGACATATTTATCATTTTGAAATGATTATATATCACTTATATTTTTTCCATTTTAGGTACAGGAAATTGATAAAATTGTTCGTGCATATGTGTGAACTCTCACCTCCATGAAGTGATGTGATTCATTTTTATTCACCACATCACACAGATGATATATATATATAAGTATATTTAAATATTTAATATTATATTTTTCATATTTTTATAATTATGTAAAGATAAAATAATAAATATATTCTTTTTATAATGATCATTGAAAAAATGAAAATGTTACTCATGTGTATGTACGCTCTACCTTCTCCATGATTGTAACGTAATTCATTTTTCATAACCATAATTCATAAGTGGGTTAAAAAGTATAATTAATTAATAAAATTAAAAATTAGGTAATGATTATTATTCTATAAATGTTTTATTAATTTACTCTTTTACCATAGTCAATCGATTGAAGTCATTTTGGACTTAAGTACCAAATACCGTCAAAATCATCGACATGAACTTAAGTAATTAAGTAATTGTATACAACATAAAAATAAATGATATAAAAGGATTAACAAAACTAAAAATGGTTCTTAATAAAGTAAATAAAAATCATAATTTTATTATTCGGCAATATAAATAACATATGAGATAAATCGAACTCAAGTTAAGGGACTTTCTTTTAAAAAATTTCTTTTAAAGTTCCTCTTTCAAATCTTTCTTAAAAAGTCAAAAGGAATTTTTTTTAACTGATACCACGTTAGAGTATTTTTTTCAAATTCATTAAATCTAAATGATTTTGTGTTTTTTTATAAGTTTCCGTGGTGATTTTCAATGAAAATTGTTTCTTTATTATTAGCGTAGTTTTTAGATTTTAAAACTTATTTTTAAGGAAAATGATATTTTGATATCTAAAAGTGTTTTTTAAATGGGTTTAAAAATTAGTTTTCAAGTATTTTATTCATGAAATGGTCCTTTAAAATTATATACAATGGGTGTTCCCAGAGAGAATTAGGTTATCCTATTATACTTATATGATGGGTTCTCCTAGATAACGCTAGGTGAGCTTGTTAGAGATTATATTATGGGTGCACCCATATAGGTGATCCAATGCATTGGGTAATGATTTTGTTATTTTTATAATTATATTGGAAGTTATCTGAATGTATATTCCAATTTTTAAGGATTATATAAGGGTTCAATGATGATGATGCCCTAATTCACCTAAATTAATTTTCTATACTTTCAAATAATTTTTAATGGAAATCACTTGATTTAAAAAGGTAAGATAATTATTTTTATAAAGAAAACATGATTTGGTTTTTATGAAAATGTATGTTTTTAAGAAAATGTTTTTAATGGGTTTTTATGTCTTTCACTAGACTAAATTTTTTATTATTTTATGTCCCTTACTGATATTTTTATGATCACCCCACTTTTTAAAATATTTTTTATAGTGTTTAAGGAAGAGTAGATTCAAGGATGTGTTCAAGATGAAATTTTTGAATATTTATCATTAAAACAAACCATGATTTATTTTAAGGATTTTTGTTTAGTGGGAAAATATACATTGAGTATAAGTTTTCACTTTTAATGTATGGGTTTACTATGTATGAGTACGTACTAATTCTCTAAAACTCTAAATCAAAAATATCCTCAGGATTGTAAGAAAAATAATGTTAGTATAAATTCATTAAAGTTTGTAATTCTTAAGGTTGGTTCTTTATAGTTGATATCAAAGAGAGGTTTAGATCAATTTATAGATTACGATTATTTTTGTGAAGTTGTCTTAATATTTATAGATACCACCATGGATATATAATACCTTATGTTCAGAGTCTTTGACACCCCTTTTTAGGTTTTAAGTTATGAAATTTTAAAGTGACTCATGATATTTTTTGGAGAAATTTATTTTTAAGGTAATTATGGGTTATTACATTTTGGGATGAAAAATGAAAGGTATGAGATAACCTTTGAAGATAATACATTTCTATAATTTTGAATATATTTTGGTTATTTTTTTAATTTTTCTCAAATTTCTAGAATTTTATAATTATTATATTAATATAGATTTAGAAAATGGAAATCCTTCAGGATTGATGAAAACTTGTCACGTCCGGTGAGGCCGTGAGGATTGGACCCACAACCAAAGGGTGACAAGGGTGAATCACCTACCACTATCCTACATGATGTCCTAGTTAGTATAAAAATATTTTTATTACTTAAACTATATGACAAATACATGTTAAGTTCATTTTTGGAACATTTGTTTTATTGAATAGATAACCATGGCATTAGAAAGTGATTTTGTGATTAAGTGGTTAATGTTATTTTAAAAGATGTTCTATATTTTGGGAACCCTATATGATTAAGGTAAATATAATACTATGGTATTTTATTTTAGGAATAAAGGTTGAATTGTATTTTGGAATCATAAATTATTTTATTGGTGATTTATGTTGATTCAAGATATTTATAGAATTGATTATCAAATCATTGATATTATCATATTAGGGAAATTATATTTTTGGTATGAGACATCAAGAGTGATATATGTTTTTTCGAGATAAATTTTAAAATTTTATTAGAAGAATATGAAATAAAATCCTTCTTATTTTTGGGTTTAAATTTTAGTCTAGAGTATATTTGAGGGATTTTGATGATAGTTATTTGTTCAATGATCAATATTGAACATTAGGTATTACTGTAAAATATTGGAAATTAAAGTAGTTTTACTTATATGAAGGTTTATTATTTTGGGGAATTATCTTATGTTCTGATAACCATTTCGGTTTTTTCAATGCCTAAAGATACGAGGAAAATATATTTCTTCTTTTATAGATTTTTTGTATCCATAGAAGTTAATTCAAGTGCTTCAGGCATGAAAAATTCATACTCTTCATTTGGATAAAAAGATGTGATTGTGGTAGAAATTGATTAAAGGATGAAATTATACTTTTCAGGTAATTATTTTTCCATATGTTCTTAATACATATTTTAATGTAATTACTTAAATCTAGTAAAAGGATATTGAAATAATAAAATTATTTTTTTACTTTTCTTACTCATAAATCAATGGCCTTTTTATCCCATCAAAAATTTAGGATTTTGTGATGGTTAAATTTCTCATGAATATATTATCTATCACTATATATTAGTACTTGGGAGTTATTTTGGTCTTATATTTCCATGTATTCCTACCTAAAAACCTAGTAAGAGTTAGATTAGGTAACCTTCATACTTTCAATTCTCTCTTATCTTCTAGATGTTTTATTAATCCTTTTTACGATGTGGTATTTCAAAAAAGGTATTTTGAAAAGTTAAACCCATAGTTTTTTATCCCAAGTTAAAATTTAAAGGAAAAAAATTTAAATGGGGAGAATTTAATATCCTGATATTTTAAAAAGAAATATTATGTTCGATAGTGTACAAGATACGCAACATCGTGCTTAAACAAACAAAGGAATCTTATTATTTAAAAGTAACTTTTATAACCTAGTTGTAAATTTAGTAGGGATTAATATAAATAAATGATTTGTGAAATAAATATATATTTCTTACTCAATTTTGTTTTATTTATAAGTTCTTATAAAATAACCACACAATTTTTATTACAGTTGTTTTATTCTTCAAAAAATATGTTTTCTTCCAAAATGATTTTTATTGTTTTTAATGGATGAATATTATAATTAATTTTTAGATGTGTTAGAAAATGTATTTGATAAAATTAAGTTCATTTTTGAAATCATAATATCAAAATTATTTTATGTTAAAAAAAATTATAATTTTCTGAAGAAGTTAAATTTTGGGTGAATAGTAAAATGATACATGTTTTTTAAAATATGGTTTCTTTTGTGATATCATTATGACATAATTATGATATAAATTTTTTTAAAACTTATGCAATTAATCAACTGTGATATTATAACATATATATATATATATCATAAAAAATAATTTTGAACATGTAAATTATAATTTATTTCATGATAAATATGAAAAACTTTTTCAGTGTTGACGGAGTGCTTGCGCAGCATTGGAAAACTAAAATTTAGTGTATTAGAGATTATAATTGAGAAGTATAAAGTATTTTAACTAACTTTGTATTAAATATCATCTATAAATGATTATTTATATTGATAATTTCTAATTTTTTAGTTATATAATAGGAATATTATATAAATGATTGTACAATGCTTGGGTTGGGAAAGAAAAGTCAAATTATCAAATAAAATAAGTTTTATTGAGATGGATATGATTAAATATACAAAATTAATTAATATAAAGGATTATATTTATACTAATTTATTTATTTTTATGATAGAAATTTATTTTTATTTTTTATATATGAAATAATACATTTAATGCTTCTACAATACTGACGCAGTTCTTATGCAAGTAGAAGAAAAATCAACAAAATGATTTTAATTAAAATTATAAGAACCTTTAAATAACCAAAAAAATGAATAAATCCTATTTTTTTAGTATATATATACCATAACAATCCAATGGTCTAATTTATAACCATTTAGGACCATTTTCATGAGATTGTGACCTTTATAGTATTTTATTTAAAGAAAAGTCAAATATGTCACACTTTTTTTTAATATGTGTAATATTTTTAATATAGTGTTATCCAAAAGATATTTTTGACTATAAATATTATTTTGATATCTAATAGATTTATCTTCATTATTTTTATTTATTTTTATTTTTTAAGAAATAAATAATTAAATTAAATGATTACACGTTGAAGATCTATTAATTATATTATCAATGAAAAAAATAAAATAAAAGATATTAGAAATATTAAAATAATTATAATTTTATGTAATTAATGTGATCCAAAAACTTTATAGATTAACTTAAAAATTTTAGAATATAATAAAATATCTATTTCTAATATTACTTTTTTCCCTGATGTTTTTAAAGTCAAAGTAATAAATAGTATCAAATTTGATAATAGTGATATTTTATGGAATTAATATTTTATTCAATTATTTAAAAAACATAAAAATATCAAATAATAATAATGGGGATAATATATGGTTGAAAATTTCAAACCCTATGCATTTATAAGGCGTTTTTAAGTCTATGTCTTTTGAATAATGTTATTATATTTTAATATTTTGATAAATTCCAAGAGTGTCCTTCCCCTCTCTCAAAAAAGGCCACCACTTATTCTCAATTTTCCAAACTTAAAAATAATTTTAATTCAGGAAATACCTACCAATATACTTTCCTATAATATCTCTCATCATTATATAGGTCTTAATTTAGGAAGAGCACCAACCCTAGTGGTCTTAAGGTGTTAAGGAATAGAGGTTGCCTAAAGAATGTGTATCGTTTTAATCAAGAGTTTATGTTTTATTTCATCACCATATCAAATGGATGATATATAAAAGTATATATAAAGAATAAATAAAATATTTATGATATTATTATAATTATATAAACATAAAAAAATACGTATATTCTTTTTCATAATGCTTATTGAGAAAATGAAAACATTACTCATGCGTACGTACGACCTACCGTCTCCATGATTGTAACATAGTTCATTTTTTATAAAAATATTTATTGGGGGGTTTTAAAGGTATAATTTATGTATAAAATTTATAATTATGTCGCAAATATTTTTTTTTATGGTTTATTAATGAATTATTTGACCGTAGACAACCAAATGAAGTCATTTTGGACTTAAGTACCGAATATCATCAAAACGTACGACATGAACATAAGTGATTAAGTAATTGTATAAAATAGGGAAATAAGTTATATAAAAGGAATAATAACCTTGAAAAATTCTCTTAATAAATTAAATAATTAAAATAATTTTATTATTTAGTAATATAAATAATGTACATGACAATTTAGACTCAAGGTAATGGGCTTTCTTTTAAAAATCCTCTGTTAAAGTTCCTCTTTCAACTCTTTTTACATAAGTCCAAATGAATTTTTTTTCAACTTATAAATCATGAGATCATTTTTCTATCATTAATAAACCTCAATGATTTTATGTTTCCTTTATAATTTTCTAGTTTTATTTTAAAATAAAATTGTTTCTAAATTATGTGTGTGGTTTTTATATTTTAAAAGTGTTTTTTTAGGAAAAAATGGTATTTTTGATATTTTAAAGTGTTTTTTTCATGGGTTTAAAATATTATTTCAAGGGTTTTATTCAAAATATGGTCCTTGGATATTATATACAAAGGGTATGCCCAAATATTTCTCATTGATCCCATTATATCTTATATGATGGGTTCACCTATATAGTGTCAGGTGATCCCATTATGGATTATATGATGGGTGTCCCCAAATGGAGCTTAAATGAATATCGTAATGATTTTATTATTCAAATAATTATACAGAAATTTTATCATATGGATATTATAATTTTTAAGGTTTCTTTTTGGGTTCTATGATGATGATGTCTCAAGGCACCTACGTGACTTTTCTATTCTTATAAATGAGTTTTCATGGGAATTACTTGATTTCAAAAGGTATGATAATGAAATTTTCAAAAAACAAATGACTCTATTTTGGTATTAAAATTTATGTTTTGAAGAAAATATTTTTAGTGGATTTTTATTTTTTTCACTAGACTAAAGGTTTTCTTATTTTATGTCCCTTACTACGCTTTTTGTGCTCACCTCACATTTTAAAATGTTTTTATGGGTTTTAAGGAAGATTAGGGATAAGGAATTAGTTAAGATAAAAATGGGGAACATTTATCCTGAAAAAAAAAACATTTTTTATTTCTATAATTATTTTTGGTAGGAAAACTAGACCCTGAGTATAAGTGTTCACTTGTAATGTATGGGTTTATTATATATGACTTTGTCATAATTCTCTAAAACTATAATCTAAAAATATACTTGGGATTTTAAGAAATATAATTCAATTATAAAGTCACAATAATATGTAATTAGTAAGGTTGGGTCTTTACAAGAAGGTAGTGGTTTTTGTAAAAAATATCCCAACATGATCAATTGGAAATCAAAAGGCATAACTAAAAAAAGTGTTTGAATAAAGAGGAGGATAGAATATCTTCACCTTGAGAGTGAACTTCTAAAATATTAGGAGGATATTCTTAAGATATTGTTAACACCTTGGGAGGGATTTATAGAGGGATAGGGAGAGGAAATTCAGGATCAATGGGTTTTTAGTGAATATGAGTGGGAGGTTTGGTGTGTATTTATAGAAAAAGAGTGGGTATTTCTTTATTAATTTCCAAACATAGGTTTTGGACTCTATAAGATAAAATAATCATAACTAAAAACCTTACCATGGTTTTTTACCATGGTTTCTACCAATGAGGATTGTTTTTCAATATTTTATAAGTCCAAGGACCGAATATATTAAAATAATACCCTTGGTGGTGTGGAAGTGACTTATGTTCATAATGAAACGATTTTTAAAACATAAAAAATAATATAGGCTTTGGATTATTCTTTAAAGGATTATAAAATTAATAAAATAAATTTATAAACTCATTATTTTAAAATTTAAATGTATATTTAGTCATGTGTTATTTTTATATCATTTACAACATCACTTTTCTACTATTATCATATCATAATATAAACTATATATTTATACCATAATTAATTGTAACCTAAAAATTGATTTTCTGAAGAAAAAAAATTATGAAAAATATACCATTGGATAATTTCAATGTGATAATTTTAAAATTAGTTTTTATTTTATCCTAATAATTTTGTAAATATGATAATTTTCAATTTTTTAAAAAATATTATTTACTATAAAATAATATTTTTTTTATATTAATCACTTTATGGACCTTATAAAAATTGCATTAGACTTCATTAAATTATATTATCATCAATATTTAAATAATTATTATCCCATAAGAATATTTTATTAAAATATAATTTATTTCAAAAATTATTGAATTTATCAAAATAGTTTCTTAGTGAAAAATTTATATTCCCCAAAAATACAATTTTGATTCCTTCATGTCATGATCTAATTTTTATCAAAATCATTATATAATGATTGGTAATGTAATAATAAAAATAGATAAATTTAACAATTATTTTATTAATAGAAAATATAAAAAATAATACTATTGGGGTATAGATATATAACCTCTTCTTACATCAATACACACCCCAAGGGTAAGTTGTACAGTGGTGGTTCTTTCTTGGGGTGGTTCAGAAAACATGGATTGGTTAGTGATCTCAATAAATTTAAAATTATCCCATAAGAAATTTTTCTCAAGATTCAATTATTAGATATCATATTGTTTTTGGCGAATGGAAAATCTCAATGATTCCAAAACCCTCGGAAGCCCTGATAGATGGGCTTTATAGGGGACAATCCTACTATTTTTCATCATCATTTATTTCATCTATGTCAATCAAACTTTATCATAACCATAAATATATTCCAATCTTAATGACCATTGTATAATATCTATATCATCGATGGTTAATCTTATTAATGCTATTTTAAATACATCTAGATATATTTTATAACGATCTAAAATAACCAAATTAGTGCATGTGTTTTCTATATCTACATTAATTAATAAATATTTTATTCCTTCAAATTTGGATTTCCATTTAAAAAAGTTTGGATTATTGCATTCTTACCACATTCATAAATGTACACCTCAAAATTTTATTCCATACACTAAAATAGATGAGGGTACTTATGTTTCATTTCCTCTTCTGGTTCCCATGTTTCTTCCTCAAACATATGGTTCTGCCACAAACACATTAACCAACTGAGTTGTCTTATTTCATATATCATTGTATATATGATATAATATCTTCAATGGATGGTCCTCATAAGAAATATCATTCTCCAAATGTATCACCTCTAGATTCAGTACATCTGTAGGGTTAGGTATTTACTTCCTCTAGAGAGATATAGAGAACACATCATATACTTAGAATAGGTTAAGTGGAAGTGCTAGTTGGTTGGCCACAACTCCAATGAGATTAAGGATCTAAAAGGGGGAGATATATATTGGACTAAGATTTCCCTTCTTCCCAAGCCTCAAGGACTTATTCCATGGTAATATCCAAAAAAAACACCCTATCTCTAACCTCAAACTCCATATCTCATCAATGATTTTTTGCATATATTTTTTATTGACTTTGTGAGGATTTCATATGAAATTGATTTGTTTAAACATTTTCTATCATAACTTGGATAAGATCAAGTCCCATAATCTTCCAATCTCCAACTTTATCTTAGTATGGTTGATTCTGAAACCTCTTCACATACAGAGCCTCATAAGGTTCCATTTTAATTCTAAATGGAAAGTGATATTATATTATAAATCAACTAGGGGAATTTTTTGATCCCAAAATATTTGAAAATACATTGAACACGATATAACTATATCCTCTAGAGTTTTAATGGTTTTCTCAAAATGGACATCTGTTTGGGGTAGATAAGAAGTACTGAAACTTAGCTATATATTCAGTTCCTGTTTAATGCTTCTTCATAACCCAAGGTAAACCATATATCTCTATCAGATATAATGGAGAGTGGTACTCCGTGCAGTCTTACCACATCCCTTATGCATATCTTAGCAAGTTAGAAAAAAGATAAATATTCCTTGATAGAAATGAAATGCGTCGACTATATAAGCTGATTGAATACCACTCAAATGGAGTAATTTCCTTTAGATTTCTTGGGGAGTCCTATGATGAAATATATGGTTATGGTTTCTCATTTCCATATTGGTATGGGAAAAGTTTTCATCTTACCCTTAGAATTTTTTTATTCATCCTTGACTTCTTGGCATACCAAGAATTGAGATGAAAATTTTGTATTGTGTCTCTTCATGTTATCCCACTAGAAGTTTTACATAAAATCTATATATATATTATTCTTCTAGGATGAATATATAAGGATGGGATATGTGAATTATCCATAATTTCTCCCTTCATTTCTGGTTTTTATGGGACATATATCCATGTTTCATACCTTATAAATCCATATTTATAAAATTTGAACTCTAGAATATTCACTATTTTTTTCATAGCTCTTAATAATATTTTTGGGCCTCCTTGATCATCTCAAGAGTGGATGTTTGAGAAGTTATTTGAGGGAGGTGGGATGAAGATCAATTTATTATTCCCTTTTCCATCCTTTTTATTTTCAAGAAGATTGGATCCTATTCAATCCTCATCATAGATAGGGTTTCAGGATCCTTTCTACTCAAAGCATATCCCAATTTGTTTTCCTTCCCAATATGGTAATGGATTAAACCATAGTAATACTTGATCAAGTCTGTAAGAACATAGTTCTTACTTTGAGGTATAATTTTCTTTTATTCTTTTTCCAATGAGTTTTTTTTAAGAAAAAAAGGGGGGAAACTAGATAAGTACTGGAATCATACTGTCACACGGGCTGATTCAGGGTTACATGTCATGTAATTCTAAGTACGCACCTTGTATTTTGGTCATGTATTATGAGAATACATGGTGTGTGGGTATGTTGGAAAGGAAAAGAAGAAAATCCAACCACACATTGTGTACTTCTTAGTACACATTGTGTAGTCATCTCAACTAGTCCAGGAAAGTGAATCGGCAGATGTTAGCCACCAAATAAATAGTAAAATGATATGAACGCTATGTATATGGACATACATGTCATGTACTTTGTGTTTTTCTCTTAAAATGGGCATTATCCTTGTTTTCTATCATTTTGGATAGAGGAGGCACTGGGTTTGTGAGGCAGGAGGACCGAAAGGGGATTTGGTTCCCGGTTGAGCATTCGAACTACGTTTCGATCCTTATTGGTCTCGTTTGAACCCAATCATTAAGTTCTTGATTACTCTAGATCCATTATTGGTGATTTCAGTTCTCAACTAAGTTATTTAAGGTTGATTAAATATCTTTGTTTTATAGATCTCTACCGTTCTAGCCAGAATTATAAGTCGAGGCTGGAATGAGGAGAGTTGTACTATGATATGGTAGTTGGTCTCATTCCTCTCATTAATTGTTGAGGTTTTAATATGTGCCGTTATTCCATGAACCCATGTTTAGGGTGTATCCTTGAAAGGAAATTGATCCTTGTTGTTACCTAACATTGTCCAGGTACTTAATTCAATGAATTAAAGCATGTTTATCTTTTTTTTATTAAGGGGACACCTCGTGGGTGTGTTCCCATTGGTTAATTATTGTATAGAAATTTTGTCCTAGTATGTTTATGGGAAAGCCTTTGTTTCCATTTTAGGGTTGTTTAAAAATTAAGTTGATTACTATCTGGAATTACTATTGCATTAGAATTGTAAGTATTTTTTATTATGGTTCTGGGATTGTGTTTTACCCTTTTGACATGCATTGATTTTACTTGTTTAAGTAGGTTAGAATGTTTTATTAAATATTAATGAGTAAATAGTAAATAGTATTGGGTGATACATGGTTTCATCTTATAATTTCATGAACTAATTCACATGACTATTAAACCTTTCACCTTGGGTGATAGATGGGTTCAGTTTAGAATTCCATGGACAGACTCGAGAGGATTTTGATTTCTATGTCATTAGTTACACTTGGGATCCCTTGTAGGACCATCAGGGATGGACTAAATTGAAATAATATTATATTACACAAAGAGTGATGCCTTGGGCTCCCTAGTGGGACCACTAAGGATGGACTTTCATGAACTTCTACCAACATTGAGAGTGACACTCTAGGCTCCCTAGTTGGACCACTGAGGACAGACTCATAGGATGTTGGTGGAATTACACCAATAGTGATACTTGAATTCCAACTTAGGAATATCAAGAACAGACTCAGTTTATACTTAATTGATGGAATGGAATGGATTGTGACATGTCTTCCAAGACAAAGCACAAGCTTGGATTCAGATATCCCTTACTTGTTAGAAGGTCTTCTGAGAATTCTTTTGTTCTTACTTTTCTTTGGGGAATGTTGGGATTAGGCCGAATTCTGAGACTTAAATACTTCAGGTAAATGAATTGCTAACGAATATAGTAAACTCTATAAATTAATTCCAGTACTTATAGGAATATTTACTTATGATTACCTCCTAGTTTGTGGCATTCATTTACTATACACAACTGTTGCATATACTCACTAATAGATTGGCACAGACCTTGGGTGGTTGCCTACTGGGATTTATTTCTCACACCCTATTTGGGTAATATTTTTGGGCCCAAACAGACTATATGGTTATAGGTATTGATAAGGGAAAGTCCCCTTTTTTAGGTACCTTATTGCTGCTTAGGATCTGGAGAGAAAGGGACCAATCCAAAGCTTATGAAGCTGTTGTGTTTCATTTTGTATTGTTATACCTTAGTATTTTATTATACTTTATTGAAGTGTATATTGTTTTTTGCTGCTTTCTTAGAAAATTTGACGTGTTGCATCATTCTGATATTATATGCCTTCTGGTTATTTTTACCTGTCAGTCTTCTATTGTTTACTTCAGTTTCATGTTGGTTACCATTTCTAATTTTGTTATTATTTATTCCGATGTGTTAAACTCTTCCAATGAGGGCATAGTTTCCCCACTATCACACCTTAGGCCCTCGTGCCTAGTCGGTAGCCTCTGGAGTTTTGGGAAATGGTCCTGAGGCCATGTGGCTAACCTAGTATGGGGCACCAGTTGAGTGGATTCCAGACCCAGGATGTTACAAAGTGGTATATGAGGATTTATTTTTTACTTTGTCTTAATATTTGGAGATAATAGACTAGAAGAGGAAGGGTATGTAATTTGGTAATTAGTTGTGCCTAGGAGTAGCTACCTGATGTACAGGAAAAGTCCAAATTGCCTCGAATTAAATTTTGATTTGGGATTTGAGCTATTAGAGTTGATTCAATTTCACCATTGGGTGACACACTTTATTTGTGCTGTTATTATTGAAAATATTATGGTTCTATTTTGTTACAACCTGATGAGATGAGGGTATTCCATTTCATGCATCATATAAACACTTGTCAGAATCACATGCCATGAATTATGTCATCCCATCTAGGATTTATTAGATATTGCATGTTGTTGTGATAGATATCATGATAGAGATGCATGTTGTTGTGATAGTACCTTGATAGATATGCATGTTTTTGTTATAGGTGTATTGGTAGGTGATATAGTTTTAATGGGATAGATGCAAAACTTTGATCACTGAGGTTTATGTGCCCTCTTGGATTGGAATTATGTGGATCATGATTCAGACTTTTGTATAGAATTGTACTGAGATATGTTATTCTTTGGTGCCAAACATTGATTCGTGGGGAGTATGGGCCCTCACAGATCATAATTTGGCATCTCATTGGAAGGTTTTTCTTCTAAAAAAGGGTTTTCTAGGAAATATGGAGTTTTTATCCAAAATTAATAGTATACACGACATGTAATTTAGCCTAACACGATGTGTGTTCTTCTTTTTCGGGGGAGATGATGTTACAAATTTTAAGATGAACATATTGTATACCTTGTGTACACATCGTATAGTATCTGACCATGGAATGGGTCGTGTTATAGTAAACAAAGGTTGTTGAATTTTTATTAGAACACGTTGTGTACTCTCGGTACACGCCGTATAGCATACCCAGGAAGAACCCGTGTGGACCTAGCCATGTGGGAGTACAGGTCCAGGAGGGAAAACATGAGTTTATACCGTGTTTATTCCTGACATGTTGTGTACTTAGGACCTTTACACGACCAAAAGGGTAGAGCTACAAACCCATGTGAAATTTTAAAGGAACACACCATGTGTCATAATGTCACGCTATGTAGATGGGGTTGATACATGCCCAAGACAGCAGTAGAACACAGCCATGTGATAACTTAAATGTACACACAATATATCATGCATACACACCGTGTAGTCTCTTTTTGATAAATATTTAGGATCTTTTTCTATTTATTTATTGGAAATTTGTAACATAAAATTATGACAATGAGTTCTGGAATGAGGTGTGTTCTTGACCTTGTAGAGTCATATCCTAGCAACAACCATGAGTTTTATGCGAGGAGAGTAGTGATTATCATACTCCAGAAATGTTAGTCCATGAGCTAGTGATGGATCCTCCAGCTGTTCCAGTTGCGACACCAGATGTTATACCGGACGGAGGTGTAGATGCACAGTTCTATGAGGGTTTTTTGAGATTCATGAAGACCTTTCAAGGAGCACTCCAGGTTTCCATATCTATGGAAGAGCTGACACATATATTCCAACAGCAGTATCTGCCTACTTTTTAAGGAAATGGGGGACCACAGGTTGTGGAATCATAGCTGGAATTAGTGCTGACTATCTTCGATCATCTGGAGATGCATCTCAAGAGGAGGGTCAAGCTCGCGACATATATGTTGCGTTATTCTACTAAGATATGTTTGGATTTTATCAATCAGGCAGTACATCATCGGGATATGACATGGGGAGACTTTCTAGAAGCCTTCTATGATTATTTTTTTCCAAAGACACTGAGGGTCGACCAAGCTTGGGATTTTATGCACTTGGAGTAGGGAACGCTGTCAGTTATGGACTATTATGCCTGGTTTACTGAGCTTCAGCATTTTGCACCTATTATGATGGGTGATGACGTATCAAAAGATAGACGATTTGAGGATGGTCTCCATTTCTACATCTGATCACAGGTGAATGTCTTTAGGTTTCCATAGGTCTCTAAAATTGTGCATCAGGCACTGATAGCTGAGCACAATCTTTGGGAAGATAGTGGTGCGAGCTAGGGCGGTTCGGCACTGATTTCTGGTATTGTCTCAACCGGTAAGAAGAAGCGTCATCTAGAGTTCTCTCACAATGAAAGTAGTAGTTAGAACCTTTCTTCTGGTAAATAGGTGAGGTGTTACTAATGCGGTAGGTTGGGGCATACAAGGCCCTAGTGCCCGAAGAACTCAGTTGAGTGTCGAGCTTATGGAAAGATGGCCCATCTATAATGCTTATGTAGGATGTTTGCACCAGTGGCTAGTAGGAGAGGTTATGTATAGACTCCATGTGTAGGATCATGATCAGTAGCTTCTCACTAATCTGGAAAATGGAATAGATCAGAGCATTCAGGCCAAGGAGGTGGTCGTGGTCGTGGTATCCATACCCAGGATCTCAGCGATAGTAGGGTGGATCATCTCATGGTGTCCAAGTAGTGTCTCAGTACTAAGGTGTAGGTCATAATTATGCAGTGCAACAAACCCAGCAGGAGAAGGATCTTGGACCATCTATTGTTGGAGGTATTATCTTAGGCACCTCTATTTTATCTTCTTCACTTTTTAATACTAGTTATACACAAAGATTTATATTTTTGGTCATTGTGGAAAGTCTTGGGCTCTGTGTTTATACTTATTCTAGTGTTATGATGCTAGAAACTCCATTTGGTATTAGAATGGTAGGTGTGCGTCAGTACAAGGAGTCCCCCCTTGAGATTGGTGGGTGTCACTTTCTATGGAACCTCTATGTCTTAGAGATGACAGGTTATGATGTCATTGTCAGAATGGACTGGTTGGTTTCTTTTCTAGCCATTGTTGATTGATATCGCCGTAGGGTGAGTTTCATATCTCCAGAGGGCAGAGAGTTTCTACATAAGGGATAATGGGATGTTTAAGCGAGTCGAGCTAGACCAGAGCAGTGTGGGTTGGGCGGGATGACAGACCAGATTATGAGTTTATATCTAGATAACTAGGGAACATGTCTGGCATATTTCCCTCTAGTGGTTGATCATTTCAGGGACGTTTTTCTGAATGACTTCTCAGGATTACCTCCAGTCAGAGAGGTAGAGTTCACTATCGAGATAGTGTCAGGAGCTGCATCGGTATCCATTCCTCCTTACAGGATGGATACGATAGAGTTTCAAGTGCTTAAGAGGTAGTTAAGAGATCTGTAAGCTAAGGGTTTTATCTAAATGAGTACTTCTCCTTGGTTTTCACCAGTCTTTCTTGTGAAAAATGTGGATGGTACCCTTATACTATGCATGGACTATCATAAACTAAACCAGTTGATGGTTAAAAACTAATATCCCTTGCCATGGACAGATGACCTATTTGATCATCTTCAAGGAGCTCAAGTGTTCTCAAAGATTTACCTAAGGTTAGGATATCACCAGGTACATGTTCAATCAGCAGACATACCTTGTACATCCTTTCGTAGAAGGTATGGTCTCTATGATTACTTGGTTATGTCGTTTGGTCTCATGAACACACTAGCAATTTTCATGGTGTTGATGAACCAAGTGTCAATTTTTACCTAGATTATTTTGTTATAGTTTTCATGGATGATATCTTGGTGTATTCTCACAATCACCACAACCATTCCAAAAATATTTAGATCGTTTGGAGTATACTGAGAGAGCATTAGTTATATTCTAATCTTGCAAAATTCCACTTTTGGATGGATCAGATTCACTTCCTAGTTCACATCTTCGCAAAAACTGGAGTATCAGTGGACCCAGTGAAGGTGAGAGGAGTGGTTAACTAGGATCATTCCAAGAAAATTTTTGAGGTGCAGAGTTTCATTGGGCTATCCGGTTACTACAGTAGTTCTATACAGTACTTCTCACACTTATCAGCGCTAATGATAGGCTTAACTAAGAAAGGTGTGAAGTTTGAGTGGTCAAATTCTTATGACGTAAACTTTCAGGAGTTGAAGGGATGTTTGACTTTAGCACCGACACTGATATTGCTAGATTCGGGCTTACACTGTGTATTGTGATGCATCGGGTATTAGTTTGGGATGAGTGTTTATGTTGGGGGATCGAGTTGTTATGTACGTGTCTCGGTAGTTAAGGCCACATGAGAGGAATTACCCGACACATAATCTCAAGTTATCTATAGTATTTCATGCTTTGTGATGTTGTAGACATTATTTATTGGGAGAACATTTTTTGGTGTACATGGACCACAAAATCCTCAAATAAATCTTTAATCAGCATGATTTGAATCTGAGACAGTGAAGGTGGGTGGAATACCTTCATTCATTCGATTTTGATCTTGCCTATATGCTTGGAAAAGTCGATGTAGTGGATGACGCACTGAGCTGGAGGACTTATATATAGGTAGTGCAGGAGGCCAGTGGTGAGTGGAAGATTATTACTTTGTTCTCTTAGATATATTTAGAGTTTCATGATAGTCAGGGGAAGACTTATCTTTAATATTTGGTTATTACCACTACTCTACTGGATAGAGTGAGGATGAGGCAGCTATCAGATTCTAAAGTCCTAGTTCTACGGGAGAGTGTGGTAGGTGAGGACCCTCCCCCTGGATAGAAGATAGGCGACGATGAAGTTAAGTGTATACGTAGAAGGGTTTGGGGTTTATGGGACATACGCGATGAGCTTATTTATAAGTTCCATGCTTTAGTGTGGGCAGTGCATCCCAGAGTCACCAAGATGTATCATGAATTGCACTGTCAGTACTGGTGGTCGGGTATGAAGCGAGAAGTAGCTGGTTTTGTAACGAGTTGTTCCACCTATCAGTAGGTGAAGGCGGAACATCATCAGTCTGCTGGGATTTTACAACATTTGACTATTCTGGAGTGGAAATGGAATGATGTCGTGATGGATTTCGTGACAAGGTTATCGAGGTCACCTAGGGGAAACAATGTTGTTTGGGTTATAGTTTACATGCTTTCAAAGGTCACTCACTTACTGTCGATCAAGGAGACATTCGGTGTTGATAAGCTCATAAAATTGTATTTTTGAGATGTGGTAGGACTTCATGGGGTTCCTCATTCTATCATTTCATATAGGGATTCCCTTTTTATGTGTCATTTCAGGAAAAGTTTTCATATAGTGCTGGGTACACAGGTGATTCTAAGAACAACATACCACCCTCATATGGATGGCTAGTCAAAGTGTATGATACAGGTGCTAGAGAACATATTGTGTTCATGTGTCCTAGACTTTGGGGGATATTGGGAGAAAAATATACCTTTTAATGAGTTCACCTATAATAATAGATTCTAGGATACTATTCAAATGGTGCCATATGAGGCTTTGTACAGAAGGTCGTGTCGATCACCTCTATGTTGGCTAGAGGCAGGTGAGGCAGCTAGGTTGGGACCATGTCTAGTGTATAAGACTACGGATTAGGTCTACCTGATTCAGAAACAGATGGATACTATGTAGTCTCATCATAAATCATACGCATATCTCCATAGAAAAACTTTGGAGTTCGAGGTCGGGGATCGAGTTTTCCTACGTGTTGCACCAATATTGGGACACAAGAGGATCTAGAGATAGGGTAAACTTTCACTGAGATATGTCAGACCATTTGAGATTCTAGATAGATTCGGGTTGGTTTCCTATCAGAAATAGTTACCTCAGAGGTTTCGAGCCATACACGATGTATTCCATGTATATCAGCTACGCCGCTATCACTCAGACCTGTCTCAAATTTTTCATCCCAAGGAGGTTGAGCTTCAGGTTGATGCATCCTTTGAGGAGAATCTGATTTGTATAGTTGACAAGATCACAAAGGTTCTCTATGGCTGGTCAGTTCCTCAAATATGGGTGTTATGGCAGCATGGCCGAGTACAGGAGGAGACTTGGGAGAGGGATACCGATGTATGTGCTCAATGGGAGGAGTCATTCTCAGATATTGATTCACCACCCTTGGAATGGAAATTAAAGGATGAATTTATTTAATGGGGGAAGTTTGTAAGAACCCGGTTCTTACTTTGAGGTGTGGTTTTCTTTTGTTTTTTTTTCTCCTTTGATTTATTTTTGAGAAAACAAGGGGAAATTAGACAAGTACTATAATTATACTATCACACATACTGAATCAGGGTTACACACTATGTAATTCTAAGTACAAACCATTTAGTTGGTCCATGTATGATGGGAATACATGGTGTGTGGGAATTTCAACAAGGAAAAGAGGAAAATCCAACTACACATCGTGTATTTCTTGGTACACGTTGTGTAGTCATGTTGACAGGTCCTGGAAAGTAAGTTTGCGGAAGTCATACACCAAATTAACAGTAAAATGATATACACACCATGTATATGGACTTATATGTAGTTTAATTTTTGTTTTTCTCTTAAAATGGGAAGTAGCCTCATTTTTTGTCATTTTGGATAGAGGAGGCACCGAGTTTGTGTGGCAACAACGCCAGAATGGGATTTGGTTCCCAATTGAGCATCTGAACTCTATTTCGATCGTCATCAGTCTCATTTGAACCCAATCGATAAGATATTGATTAATCTAGAGTATTTCTTCATGATTTTAGTTCTTTACTAAGTTATTTAAGGTTGATTAAATATACTTGTTTCATAGATCTTTGTAATTCTAGCTTGAATTGGAATTCGAGGCTAGACGAGGAGAGTCGTACTATGACAAGGTAGGTAGTCTTTTGACTCTCATTAATTTTTGAGGTTTTTATATGTGCCATCATTCCACATACCCATGTTTAGGGTGTATCCTTGAAAGAAAATTGATTCTTGTTATCACCTAACATTGTTCTAGTAATTAATTAAATGAATTAAAGCGTGTTTATATTTGTTGTTCGATTAAAGGGCCACCTCGTGGGTACATTTCCCTTGGTTAACTATTGTATAGCTGTTTCAGCCTAGGATGTCTATGAGAATGAATTAGTTTCCCTTTTAGGGTTGTTTAAAAATTAATTTGATTACTATCTAGAATTGTAATTGTGTTAGAATTATAAGTATTTTTTATTATGTGAATGACCCCTCGGAGCAGCCTCTTTCCCTTCCCCTGTGGATCTAGGGTTTTCTCTTTTTTCCCCTTCCTTCCTCCTCTGGGCTGGGATCTTCTTGCGGTGGCTTGGGTTCTTCTCATCGTGGGCATCGTCGCTTGTGTTCCGACACTGTCTCTTGGTGGTGCTTCAGCTAACGGCTCAGTGCAGGTCCGATGACGTGTTGCGGTCGACGTCCTCTTTCTGCAGGGCTTCGTTGCTTCTGTGGAAGTAGTGGTTCTTGGTGGTTCTTCTGAGGACGGATCGACATGATACTGATGTTGGGCCATGGTTGGTATCTCTGATTCTCAGCGGGATTTTAGGGTTCGGGGCCTCTATTCTTGGCAGCGTTTCAAAGGTCAGGCCAGAGTTTCCCGTTGTGGTGTTTGGCTTTCTGGGCGGTGCTTCGGTGGTCTCTCCAGGCATGCGGCTTAGCCAGATCTATCGTGATACAGTGGGGGAGGTTTTCCATATCAAATCCCATGATTTTTTACATTATGTTTATTTGGTAATTCTGTGATCTTGTTTTCGGGATGGTTCTGGTGGATGGATCTGGTTTGTGGCTATTCTGGTTCAATATCATTGGCACTTCTCTGCACTCCTGGTCACCGTGAGGCTTGTGTCGGAACCTGGTAAGGGTTCATCAAGGTTCTGATCGGAGCAGATTCATTCCCAGAGCGGTGTTTCTGTTTTAGGAAGACCCAGATTCTCTTATTGGTGGTGTTCCCTTAGCTCGGGGTTGGGTCATCAAGTCATAGGTGATGATTCTTTGATCTCACGTTATTTGAACTGTCTTTTGGTCTTTTGTGGCTACAGTGGTGGGAGTTTCCTGAGTAGGTAATTTGGGTTGTCCCAGGATGGTCGATGTTCGAGGTTCAATGTTTTGGTATTTTTAGAATGGTGGAAGGGTTTGTGAGACCTATTGGTTCGGTGTTGCACCCAGACTCGACCACGTAGAGCAGGCCCCATAAAAGGTTCCATATTTTTCTATTCATCATTGTGGTGCTTTATGGATTTGGATGTTTAAGAGGGAATGGCATGATCCATTGTATCGGGTCTGTGCTTTGACACAGGACACTTGCTTGTCGTTCAGCCTTGCACCAGTGGAGATCTTTTCATGATCATTTTCTGGGGAGGGGTTGCTTCATGTAGTTAGTTTGGTTTATCTCACCTAACCTTCGAGTTTTTAATGGTTTATGTTGATGATGTTTGTTCAGGTTCCCCCCCTTCTTCCCTTAAAAGGGGGTTGCTTTTCATTAAAATAAAAAAAATTGAAGCTCTTTGGGTCATTGGATGGTAAGTATTTTTTATTATTGCTTTGGGATTGTGTTTGTGTAAAGACCCAGAATTTCCATGGAGATTTTTTTCTTAAATACATGGGAATTTTACAAGTTCGCAAAATCTGATGGTGCACGATTCCAAGGCCCGGAGTGCCGAGAATGATCCGTCGAAGTTTTTTTAAGCATAAATTAACGCGTGTAAGCAGTTTTACTGAAAAGGTAGAATAACTCTTAAGAAGTTACTTGGATCAGAAATCAGAGTGCATCGTTGCGCTCAGAATGGCAGGTTTACCCTAGGCGCGACTTAAGTTTAGTCAGGGTAGGCCTCCTGCGAGAAATCCCAAAAATGGCATAACCGTAAATAAAATAATTAAATAAATTATTTTATTTTTTAAATGCTTATAACTCACAAATGGTAGCTCAGATTAAAAATCTGAGACAACCACTGAAATCTCGAGGACTTTCTTTATTTAAGTAGATACTAACTTTGGCCAGTGTGGGCCACCAAAAAAAGTTTGTTTTTGGCTGCAAATAAAATAATTAAGTGACAATTATTTTATTGTAAAAAATCATAACTTCTAAACGGTAACTCGGATTGAAAATCTGAGAGTACTGTTGGGTTTTTTGGGGCGTGTTTCACTTAGACAGAGTATAACTTCGACCGGTGTGGGTTGAGGATGGCTGTTAATAATTTTTTGAAGTTTTGTTTGGGTACGTTCAGTAAATGTACGAGCGGGATTTTATATCTTTTGAACCGGTGCTCGGGATTGAAATTTGAGGGCACCATTAAACTCACAGCACCGGTATTCACTTAAGTAGACCTTTACCGCAGTTGCGTTTTATCGAGATTTGAAGTTAATTTTTGTGGTTTCTAAATAAATTAAATAAAAATATGTGTAACATAATTTTATATGAATTGGTGGTTAAAACCTCCAAGAAGAGGTTAGTGGTGGGCCCACCAACACGTAACCTCCCTTGGGAAGATGTTTTTAGGTGGGACCCACCCAAATTCTCTAACCCCCCTTTCAACCCCTTGAGCTCCCCATATATGGGGGAAGCTCTTGGACTTCCCCATTATGGTGCCAACACACCTAAGAATTAACTAATGCCAACTAATTAATTGGAAGTGATTTTAATTCTTTTGAATTCTTTTCAATTTCATGGCAATAATAAAATAATAGGGGAGCTATTATTTTATTTTTTTTGTTGGAAACATTCATTTGTGGTGGAACTTTGGGAGAGCTTTGCGATAATTCTTGGAGAACGACATCCTCTCCAATGAAGAACGATATCCTCTCAATGAAGAATGCCCGTCTCCACCGAGGAACGACGACGTCGTCTTCTCCCTCTCCAACTGGGGCAAGAAAGGGAAGACGCTGCCTGTGAAGAACGTCGCCAATGACGACGTCTTCTCCTACCGACATCAATGGAATGCTGCAGCCTTCCCGTGACTCCGTCATGCGATCACCGATTACAACAAGGTAGGGGGATTTGAATTATTTTTAAATATAAGATTAAACCTCCAATCTTCATCATACAAGTTTCTGGTTTGGAAAGCCAAATGATATCGTATTATGAGGAGGGTTCGGATCGCACGAACATGGCCCGACCCTCCCCCCTTTGTTTGTTTCTGTTTGATGACGATGGAGGTGGACCGCAAAAAGGAGTCGGCGGCGCAAGGCCGTCGGGTCGCCGCAAGGGCGCAGCACCGCCATGCCGTGTAGAGGAACTGAACCGTGGCTAGGCGGACCGTGGCAGTGCTAAAGGGGAACAATGTCGTCGCACCGCGCTGGGGAGGAACCATGGCCGGGAGGGCCACGGCGGATGAAGAAGCGCGGCACCATCGCGTCGCGCGGTGGAGCCAAAGGTCGCGGACAGGTCAGGCCGCAGTGGTGGTGGTGTTGAGCCATCACACCACGCGGAAGGTAGAAGAACCGTGGCGCCGTCATGCCACAGTAGAGGTGCGGTGACGGCTGGTCGGGCCGATAGCAGTGGGGCCAGACAAGCGGGACCGCCCGGGTCCCGCAGCTCCTGAACTGGTGCAATGTGCTACTTCTGTTCGATAGACCAGGGGGGCACGACACCCCCTTCCCACGCGTGGCCGACCGGGCCGCCACGGTCGGGCCACCCCTCGGCTGGGCCGCCCTCGGTCGGGCCACCATGTCTGGGCCACCCCTTCGGTCAGGCTGCCATGGGTCGGGCCGCCCTCAGGTCGGGCTGCACCTTCAGTCTGGGTCACGCCTTCGGGTCGGGCCGCCCCATAGGGAATGGCCGCTCCTTTGGTTATGGATGTCCACTCAGGTCGGGCTGACCACTCGGGTCAGGCCGTACCTGCGGACCGGGTCAGACCCTGGTTCGGACCGGGACGAGCTGGGTCGGTCTGACTAGATCGAACCGGACTCGGACCCGCTCTGGCCATTTACACCCTTTTAGCCCGCATCTTGGGCTTCAGGTGTCCGATCGATGAACTATCTACGGCGATGGAATTCTTGGAGTGAGAAGATTCCTTTGGCATACCCCACTTGAGTTTTGGATGAAGTTGGGGTACGGCTGAGTTGGTTTGAGCCTAAAAACTAACCGGTCCCCTGGAACAGAAATGCCAATAACTCTCAGACCGGGCGTCCGATTGACGCGCCCGTCTGTCATGTTGGGTTCCTTATGATGATACGGAACTAAGGGATACATAAACTCGAGACTTCATGGTAGTTGATGTATCGATACTTTTCTTGAGGAGATGACCCTCCCGGAATCAAGCGTGCTATGTGCGGGAACACTAACGTTGGCTGTGATAGAGATGACAGGATCTTCCGTGGGTTTGAAAGCAATGATACTGTACCAGAATCCTTTGTGGGTTTGACAGTGATGACTCCTGTACCGGGATCTTCCATGGGTTCGACAGCGGTCACTTCTGTACCGGGATCCTCCGTGGGTTTGACAGTGATGACTTTTGTACCAGGATCCTACGTGGGTTCGACAGTGCTGATATTTCTCCAAGATCCTATGTGGGTTTGACAGAGGAGATGATTCAGAGGCTACATCTAATCATCTCTATCCATATTCATGTGTTTTATACCATTGTGAGCTGAGTCTTGACTTTCATTCATTATCATCGAGATGATTTACTTTACTTCCTTTGTCGACTGGGTTGTTCTTGGGCTTGAGAGTTGGAGTCGGACTGTGACTGGTAACTTAGGTATATGTATGGTCATATACCTAAGTAGGGTTGGTTGATACTTTTTGATTGTATATTACTATTGTGGTTTATCCTTAGTGGATTCTGGGAGACCTTCGGGAGGTCTCAGGGTCCCCTACTGAGTATTGTTATACTCACACCTTCACGGGCTTCGCCCGTACCTTTTGTGTTCTGTGCAGACGACGGTCAGCAGTGATCGAGGTTGAGGGTGATGGACGGGAGGCTGCTCAGAGCTGGACTAGACGGGACGTACCTCAGGGATGATTTGTTCGAGTTCCGTACCTACCCTTCAAGTATGATTCCCCTGGTGAACGATCCAGGAGCTGTTTTCCCTTTTTACTTGTACTAGTACTTGTTGTTCAGTTGGGTTTGTATACTGGACCACTTACATTCGGCACACCTTTCTTTTCTATATTAGTACTTGTTGCTTCTATTGCTTGTGTTTAGACTGTGTGGGTTATAGGTTTAAAGGCAATTCATTTCCTTTTTATTAGGGATTTGCTTTTGGTGCTAGTCGCCTACCCCTAGCCTATGGAAGGTGGGCTTGGGGTAGTCCCGGCACGGGCCCTAAGGATGGGTCATGGCAAATTGGTATCAAAGGAGTCGATTCTACCATAGAACTTAGACTATGATTCTATTAATGGAAATATTGTTAAGTGTCTTGGGTGTGGTTATCAGTTTCGGGAAACCGGTGTTGGTGCGGCGGCCGACGTATCTATACACTAGGACCCTAACTTTTGATTTCCGACTTAGTGCATGAAAACACTAATTGCGTGTGTGTTTCATTTGAAAAGTTTTCTTTGTAATTACTTTCATTCAGCTCACCCAGTATACTTTTGATCGTGGAACACCTATTCCTTATCAGGATGCCACTGCGTAGATAGACATCTAGGGTTTCTGAGATAGTACATGATGATGGCCCACTGAACGACGAGGCTCGGGTTTAGGGCCCTCTTACTATGTTGGCAGCTTTGGGTGTTGTATCAGCAACACCACCACCCATTGGGTAGCAGATTCCACCAGCCGCATTGGAGGATGGTGCATGCCAACTGAGCATGTTGCACGAGTTCCACTGGTATAGGCCTCTGAGGTTTCGAGGTGAGACAGATTCCCAGGCAGCAGAGGACTGGATGGAGGCGATTACTAGAGTTTTCCGCCTAGTTGAGACAGTAGTAGATAAGATGCTGATCTTAGCTACTAATATTTTTCAGTGAGTGACCATGAGGATGGTCCGCATAGTGATGAGGCCTCAGTGTATGGACCATTACCCGAAATATTACCTCCGAGTAGTGTGTCAGCTATATCACTGCATGTTGGTCAGCAGTTGCAACCGACAGTACTGGTAGAGGACACGTGTAGGCTTAGTGCCTTACATGTGTTTCAGCATTAGATATCCCCCAGGTCTTGAGGGGATCCTGACTCACTGGCGGCTGAGTACTGGCTTGAGGAGGTGGCTGAGAGTTTACTAGAGCTTATACAGCTTCGGCAGGACGACGTGTCGGTAGCTGAGTATTCTTTGAGGCATATCGATCTTTCTGGGTACTCGATGAATATGATACAATTTGTGCTTTAGAGCTCGAAACTATGAGTGAGGTGTGTTTAAGGATATCTGATCCAGCACATTTTCTTCTATGCATTCCTACTTATGTTAGGGTGCTAGAGAGAACCTTTGTGGTTGAATTTTCATTAGATGAGCGAATACAGCCAATGAATGTTAGTAGTTGGAAATCATGAAACCGGCGCCACTCTTAGAGACTTGAGCATGTAGAATGTTTCGAGATGAAGAAGTGTTAAGGACAGATGAATCTGCAAGGCAGCAGACATGGAAGCAGATCTAGGAGAGCAGCATGAGGTGGTGAACATTTTGACATGTTACAACCACCCGCCTTTGTAGTCCCCGCTAGGCTTAGGGAGCTGGAGGTAAGGGGAAGAGAATAGCTGCATGTGGTCAAGGAGTGTGACCCAAGGGCTCTAGGAATGATTTGAGGTATGGTATATGTCTACTACTAGCTTATGTGTCATTAGACATAGGTACCAATCATTTATTCCTTCCAAGAATCTTTTCCCATACCTAGAGTTTCTGGTTAAACCATTGAATTGACCCTCACGTCTGGAGATACCTATGGGAGGAGACTCTATAATCACACATACATTGATGGTGTGATATGACCCTTGAGTCAAGAGTTTAGATTAGAACCTCTTGGTGGCAGCGTCGAGGCCTTATGACGTTAATTTGGGTATAGACTGGGCAACCATTGTTCATACATAGATTGACTATATTAGGAAAAAGGGTTGTGGTTTATATACAATGTTGGGATGAGGTTTTCCTTTGTCGGAAAAAAAAGGCAACCTAGGCATCACATGTTAAACTCATACATAGGAGGGTGCAGCCGATCACTCTTGAATCGGCCAGCCTTACCCTTGTGGCAGCAGGAACTCTGAGTTTTTAGTTCCAAACTGGAGTGACAATACATGGGGACATCTTTTCAAAAGAGGTTTCCAGGATTACCCACCAAAGGGGGGATGGAAATCTGCTTTGGCTGGATACTACTGAAAGATCATTCCAGACTTCTCCAGATTTGCATCACCACTATCATCCTTGATAAAGAAGGGGAAACCCTTCGTGTGTTCAGAGAGATGCCAGCAGATCTTTTAAGATCTGAGGCAGAGGCTGACTAGTGCGCCCATCCTGAGCCTACTGGAGGAGGGTGTTGGGTACATAGTCTATTGTGATGCATTAGGTACTAGACATGGGTGTGTCCTAATGCATGAGCGAGTAGTGATCGCTTATGGTTCTCGGCATTTGAGACAACATGAGAATAAATATGCTACACATGACCTTGAGTTATCAGCAGTGGTCTTCGCCTTGAAGATGTGGCGGCACTATCTTATGGGCAAACATTTTACAGTCTAATCTGACCACTAGAGTCTCAGGTATATCTTCCCCCAGAAGGACCTGAACCTGAGATAGCGTTGTTGGCTTGAGTTCCTCTAGGACTATGACTTCGAGATAGTCTATACTCCCGGGAAGGAGAACGTTGAAGTAGATTCTCTCAGCAGGAGATCAGGAATTCAGCTACTCAGAGAGGTGATGGTGTAGTTGTCCGCGTTGCAGATGTCTTTTGTGGATCAGCACTACTGGAAAGATGATCTTTCCCAACACTTCTATACCAACGGTTTGTAAAAACCGTTGGTATAGCTACCATTTCCCAATGGTTCACCAAAACCGTTGGGAAAGGGTCTTATTTCCCTCCCCTTTCCTAACGGTTCACCAAAACCGTTGGGAAAGGGTCTTATTTCCCTCCTCTTTCCCAACGGTTCATCAAAACCGTTGGGAAAGAGTCCCCTTTCCCAACGGTTTTGGTGAACCGTTGGGAAAGGGTCTTATTTCCCTCCTCTTTCCCAACGGTTCATCAAAACCGTTGGGAAAGAGCCCCCTTTCCCAACGGTTTTGGTGAACCGTTGGGAAAGGGAGGGGCAAAATCAACCTTCGGCCAACATAGATTTCAAGCCACCCAAACCTATCCCAACGGTTTTTAAAACCGTTGGGAAAGGTCTATCCCAACGGTTTTGAAAACCGTTGGGATAGGTTCTTTAATTTTTTTCCAGATCTACTAACCGAGAACATTATATGAATCAAAATTTTAAATAATTATGATAATACATATATATATTTATGAAATTATGTTTACAAAGTGATGTTAGCTTAGTGGTTAAGTCGTTCGATTATAAACGAGGGGTCCTGAGATCAAATCCCAGCGGATGTTTTATTTTTGGATTTTATATACCAACGGTTCCATTACCGTTGGTATAGATTTCGTATTACCTATACCAACGGTTTCCAAAACCGTTGATATAGGTCTATACCAACGATTTTTGGAAAACCGTTGGTATAGACCTATCCCAACGGCTTACTTGGCTACGGTTCTCCAAACCGTTGGTATAGGCTATACCAACGGTTTGGAGGCCTATACCAACGGTTCCAAACCGTTGGTAAAGGTTAGTTTTCCAGTAGTGCAGGATGGAGCATCCTTTCTAAAGTCTCTCATAGTCACCCCTCCACTTCTTCAGCGAGTCATGGAGTCACAGCATGGGTACATTGACTATGAGACGCGACGTGCTCAGATATCCACAGGGCAGGCACTTGATGGATTTTCCAAAGTTGGGGAGCACGTCATTCTTTTCAGAGGGCGTACCATGGTACAAGTTACACCTCAGGAGGATGTGTTGAGGGATTTCCACACATCTCCTCTGGAAGTACATCCAGGAGTGGTGAAGATGTATCAGGACCTCTGGCGACAACATTGGTGGCCGAGAATGAAGAAAGCAGTGGCAGAGTTTCTCTCACGATGCTTCACTTGTCAGCAAGTGAAGGAGGAACAACAGCTACCAACAGGCTTGGCTCAGCCTTTGGAGGTCCCAGAGTGGAAGTAGAATCAGATATACATAGACTTCATGATGGGTCTTCCACGTACATCCAGGAGATGGAGACCTCTCAAGTTTGATGATGGCGGCCACGTTTTCCTACGGGTCTCCCCTCGACGAGGTCTATGGAGTTTTGGCTGAGACGGAAAGTTATCTCTGAGTTTCATCGGACCTTTCCAGGTCCTCATCATAGTTGGCGAGGTGGCTTACCACTTAGATCTTCCACCTCAGTTTAACCGGGTGCACGACGTCTTCCACATATCCCAGCTAACGAGATACGTGCACAACCCTTCCCACATCATTGGCCATGGCGAGCTGGACGTTGATGATAAGGGGACATTCACAGAGGTTCTAGTAGAGATTGAGGATCGACAGGAGCAGGTCCTATGTGGATGTTCGATTCATCTAGTGTGAGTTTGCTGGCAGCATGTGAACCTCTAGGAGAGAACATGGGAGTGGGGGGCTTAAATGCGTTCTCAATACCCACATTTGTTTCCTTAGTGTGAGTTGTAGCTTACATGGACGTAAAGAACTGAGGTGGGGAGAATGTAAAGACCTAGAATTTCTGTGGAAATTTTTTTCTTAAATACATGGGAATTTTACAAGTCCACGAAATCTCATGGCATGCGATTCCGAGGCCCAGAGTGCTCGGAATGATCCGTCGAAGTTTTGTTAAGCATAAATTAATGTGGGCAAGCAGTTTTACTAAAAAGGTGGAATAACTTTTAAAGGGTTACTTGGATCAGAAATTTGAGGGCACCATTTCACTCAGGATGGTGGGTTTACCCTAGGCGCGACATAAGTTTAGTCGGTGTGGGCCTCCTGTAAGAAATCCCAAAAATGGCGTAACTATAAATAAAATAATTAAATAAATTGTTTTATTTTTCAAATGCTTATAACTCACAAATGGTAGCTCGGATTAAAAATCTGATACCACTGCTAAACTTGTAAGGGCTTGCTTTATTTAAGCATATACTAACTTTGGACGGCATGGGCCACTAGAAAAAGTTAGTTTTTGGCCGCAAATAAAATAATTAAGTGACAATTATTTTATTGTAAAATTCATAACTTCTAAATGGTAACTCAGATTGAAAATATGAGAGTGCCTTTGGGTTCGTAGGGGCATGTTTCACTTAGGCAGAGCCTAACCTTGACCGGCAAGGGTCAAGGATGGCTGTTAATAATTTTCTGAAATTTTGTTCTGCTACGTTCAGTAAACGTACGAGTAGGATTTTATATCTTTTGAACCGGTGCTCGGAATTGAAATCTGAGGGCACCGTTGAACTCGCAATGCCGGTATTCACTTAAGGAGACGTTTACTGTAGTTTCATTTTATCAATATTGGAAGTTAATTTTTTGGGTTTCTAAATAAATTAAATAAAAATATGTGTAACATAATATTATTTGAATTTGTGGTTAAAACCTCCAAGAAAAGGTTAGTGGTGGGCCCACCCACACATAACCTCCCTTGGGAGGATGTTTTTAGGTGGGACCCACCCAAAGTCTCTAACCCCCCTTTTAACCCCTTGATCTCCCCATAAATGGGGGAAACTCTTGGACTTCCCCATTATGGTGCCAACACACCTAAGAATTAATTAATACCAAGTAATTAATTTGAAGTGATTTGAATTCTTTTGAATTATTTTCGATTGCATGGCAATAATAAAATAATGCGGGAGCTATTATTTTATTTTTTTGGTTGGAAACATTCATTTGTGGTGCAAAATTGGGAGAGCTTTGGGAGAATTCTTGGAGAACCACATCCTCTCCAATGAAGAACGATATCCTCTCAATGAAGAAAGCATGTCTCCACCGAGGAACGACAACGTCGTCTTCTCCCTCTCCAACCGGGGCAAGAAAGAGAAGACGCCGCCCATGAAGAACGTTGACAACGACGACGTCATCTCCTCCCGACATCAACAGAACGACGCTGCCTTCCCGTGACTCCGTCAAGCGATCACTGATTACAAGGTAGGGGGATTTGAATAATTTTTAAATATGAGATTAAACCTCCATTATTCGTCATAAAAGTTTCTGGTTTGGAAATCCAAATGATATTGTATGATGAGGAGGGTTCGGACCGCACGAACATGGCCCGACCCTCCACCCTTTTTTTGTTTCCATTTGATGACGACAGAGGTGGATCGAGCCTTCGGGTCAGGCCGCACCTTGGGGTCGTGTCGCGCCTTCGGGTTGGACCACCCTATAGGGTCAGGCCGCTCCTTTGGTTCGGGCCATCCACTCGGGCCTGGCCGACCACTCGAGTTGGGCCGCACCCGTGGACCAGGTCAAACCCCGGTTCGAACCAGGTCGGGTCGGGTCAGTCCGACTGGATCGGACCGGACTTGGACCCGCTATCTCCATTTACACCCTTTTAGCCTGTATCTTGGGCTTCGGGTGTCTGATTGATGAACTGTCTATGGAGATGGAATTCTTGGAGCAAGACGATTCATTTGGAATACCCCACTTGAGGTTTGCACGCAATTGGGGTACGGTCGGGTTGGTTTGAGCCTAAAAACCAACCATGGCCCTAGAACGGAAATGCCAATAACTCTCAGACCGGACATCCGATTGATGCGACGCCTATCGCGTTGGGTTCCTTATGATGAGACAGAACCACAAGATACATCAACTCAAGACTTTTTGGTAGTTGATGTATTAATACTTGGCTCGAGGAGAGGACTCCCCCAGAATCGAGCGTGATGTGTGCGGGAACCCTAGGGCTGACTGCGATAGAGATGACAGGATCCTCCGTGGGTTCGACAGCGATGATACTATACCAAGATCCTTCATGGGTTCGACAGCGATGAATTCTATTCTGGGATCCTTCATGGGTTCGACAACGGCGACTTCTATACCGGGATCCTCCGTGGGTTCGACAGCAATGACTTCTATATCATGATCCAACATGGGTTCGACAGTGTTGATATTGTTCCAGGATCCTATGTGGGCTTGACATATGAGATAATTCAGAGGCTACATCTAATCATCTCTAACCATCTTCATGTGTTTTATACCTGTGTGAGATGAGTCTTGACTTTCAGTCGTTATCATTGAGATTACTGACCTTACTTCCTTTGTGGACTGGGTTGTGCTTGGTCTCGAGAGTTGGAGCCGGACTATGATTTGTAACTTAGGTATACGTATGGGCATATACATAAGTAGGGTTGGTTTATAATTTTTCATTGTATCTTACTACTGTGGTTTATCCTTAGTGGATTCTGGGAGACCTTCGGGAGGTCTTGTGGTCCCCTACTAAGTATTGTTATACTCACCCCTGCACGGGCTTCGCCCGCACCTTATTGTGTTCAGTGCAGACGACGGTCAGCAGTGATCGAGTTTTAGGGTGACAGACGGGAGGCTGCTCGGAGCTGGACTAGACGAGACGTACCTTAGGGATGAGTTGTTCGAGTTATGTACCTACCCTTCAGGTAGGATTCCCTGGTAGATGATCCAGGAGTTTTCCCTTTTTTACTTGTACTAGTTCTTGTTGTTCAGGTGGGTTTGTATACTGGCCCACTTACTTTCAGCACACCTTTATTTTCTATATTAGTACTTGTTGCTTCTACTAATTGTGATCATCCTATGTGTTTTATAGGTTTAAAGCCAATTCCTTCTCTTTTTATCAAGGATTCTCCTTTGGTGTTAGTCGTCAGCCCCTGGCCTATAGAAGGTGGGCTTGGGGTAGTCACGGCACGGGACCCGAGGACAGGTCGTGACAGTTTTCCCCTTTTTCCATGTAGAGATTTTACATGTTTAAGAAGGTTGGAATGTTTTATTAAATTTTAATGATTAAATAGTAAATAGTTTTTTTTGATACATGGTTTCATCTTAGAAAGTTGTGAATGGAATCGCATTACTATCGTACCTTGCACCTTGGGTGATACATGGGTTCAGTTTAGAAAGTCATGGATGGACTTGAGAGGCTTTTGATTTATATGTCATTAGTGACACTTCGGGTCCCTAGAGGGACTGCCAGGGATGGACTAAATTGAAATAATCTTATACTGCACATAGAGTGATATGTTGGGCTCCCCAGTAGGACCACTGGGGACAGACACTCATTAACTTATACCAACTACGAGAGTGACACTCTGGGCTCCCTAGTAGGACCACTGAGGACGGACTCATAGGATGTTGGTAGAATTACACCTGTAGTGATACTTGAATTAAAACTTAGGAATCTCAATAAAGGACTCATTTTATACTTAATTGATGGAATGGAATGGATTTTGACACGTTTACCAAGCCAAAACACAATCTTGGATTCATACTTCACTTACATGTTATAAGGTCTTCTGAGAATTTTGTTGTTCTTACTTTACTATGGGTAATGATGGGCTTAGAATGAATTCTGATACATAAATACTTCAGGTAAAAGAATTGATAATGAACATAGTAAACTCTTTAAATTAATTCCATTACTTTTAGGATTGTTTACTTCTGAGTACCTCCTAGATTGATGCATTCTTTTACTATACACAACTGATGCATATACTCACTGAAAAATTGGCACAGACCTTGGGTGGTTACCAACTGGTATTTATTTCTAAAACCCTGTTTGGGTCATGTTTTTGGGCCCAAAAAGACTATATGTTTGTAGGTATCGATAAGGGAAATGACCCTTTTTTAGGTACCTGGTTTCTGCTTAGGAGCATGAGAGCAAGGGACCAAGCCAAGGCTTGCTATGTTGTTGTGTTTCATTTTTTATTTTTATACCTTATTATTTAATTATAATTTATTATAGTTTATATTTTTTTCACTACTTTTTTATAACATCTGACATGCCACATCATTCTGATATTATATGCCTTCTGGTTATTTTTACCTATCAGTCTTCTATTATTTACTTCATTTGCTTGTTAGTTACCATTTCCGCTATTGTTATTATTTATTCCTCTATGTTACACTCTTCAAATGAGGGAATAGTTTCCCCACTATCACACCCTAGGCCCTTGCTACTAGTCAGCAGCCTTTGGCATTTGGGGAAATGCACTTGAAGCCATGTGGACAACCGGGTACGAGGCACCAGTTGAGTGGCGTATGGACCCAGGACATAACAAACTCTAACCAACTTTGTTATAGCATATTGATCTCATTTTGTGTGGATATAAAACTAAGTATTTTATGATCTGTATATATTTCATAATTCTCCCCATATAGATAATGTCACTAAATCATCAATACACAAATCACTATAGGTAATTCCATATCATGTGTTTCATAGTCCCACCCATGGATCTTTAATTGGAAGGTGGAATGGTCTATCACTATTTAATTTTGAATGAGTACACAAACCAATCACTTTTGGTCACATATTTTTAGACCACAAATCCTTCCCCACTACTATGTAATGTGAGCACAAATTCAATGATTAGAATTTTATTTAACTATTTAAATATCTCATCACATTCATCAGTCTAGAAAAACTTTACACCCTTTTAAGTTATCTTAGTAAGTGTAATTTACAATAATGATAAGTTTATCATAAATAAAATGTAGTACCTAGATAAGGAAACTATGGATCTATATCATAGATATTGTTTGATTCCATCCTTTAATTTCTTCTTTTTTTGAATGATCCATAGATATCCCTTTATTGGTGACAACATTCCCTAGGAATGTCACTTGCTCTATCCAAAACTCACATTTATTGTAATTCACATATAACTTTTCATTTCAAAAGGTATTTAATATAAAATTTAAATTCTCCTCATGATCCACATTTCTTTTTTTGTAGAATATAAGAATGTCATCAATAAAAAATATGAAATATTTATCAGGGTAACCCCTAAATACTCTATTCATTAAGTCTATGAAGATAGATAGCGAATTAGTGAGTCCAAATGGAATCACTATAAACTCATAGTGTCAGTACTTTATACAAATAGAAGTATTTTGGATATCCTCCTTCTTCACATTTACCTGATAATATCCTAACTAAAGATGCACCTTATAGTGGTAAGAAGCTTTAAGTAGCTAGTTGAATGTCACAAATCTATGGAAGATGATATGTTTTGTTTATCATGATCTTGTTGAGCTCATTATAATCAATTCATAAGTGCATTGACCCATCCTTCTTGAAAAATAGGTTCATCTCACCCCATAGTGAGTCACTTGGGCATATAAACCCATTATCTAGATTATTATGTAGTTTCTTATTCAGATATTCAAGATCAATAATGTAAATTCTCTATATAATATTTGACATTTTAAAATCCCCTGATATATGTTTTATTGAGAACTCAACCTCACAACATGGAGAAATACCAGGCAATTCTTTAGGAAACATATCAGTATATTCCCTTATAATGGGCATGTCATCATGGATGATCATTTACTTACTCTCAATTATTTTAGTCAAATATGTTTTCTCATAAGGAAATAATATATATGCTTCATAAGATGATACCAAATTAGATTTATCCTCTTTTTCTTCACTTGTATAGAATCTAAGGTCAATTCATGATACATGGGGTAATTTTCATATCTCAAAGATTTGTGCTGGATCTATATGAGGAAAGACAATACACACCCAAAATAACATTGAAATTCACTAAAGGAAGTATCATAAGGTTCTTTGGGAAATTTAAACCACAAATATGGATATATTAGAAGTTATATACTTGGGAAGGAATAATTTCCACATTTTTCAATTTCACAAATAGCTACACTTACATGTTTTTTTTGTGTTTGAATATTTCTACTAAACTTTGATGATATGAAATAATGTTTAGAACAAAAATCAAATAGTATGTTCTCTATTCTTGAATAAATAACTCTAGTTCATTTGACCATGTCATTTTTGGATCCACCTTATAAGTTTTAATGGTATAATATTTCCATTTTTTTCTCAGGGTTGGAGGTTTCTTTATTCTATTTTCATCTAAAACCCATGGCTTAGTGTATTTATTTTCATATTTTCCTTTTCTTTACAGTTGAAACATTGGACATAAGGATGATGGCTGACTGGATAATTCTTTTTGTAAAGACCCATAAATTTCAAGGAATTTTTTTTCTTAATTTTCTTTTGAATTTTACAAGAACGCAGTTTCTGACGGCGCCTGATTCCGAGGCCCGGTGTGCCCGGAATCATTTTCCGAAGTTTGGCTCGGGTACGTTCAGTGAACGGACGAGCGGGTTTTTCTAACTTTTGAACCGGTTCCCGGAATCGAATTCTAAGGGCACCGATGAAATCGCAGCGCTAGTATTCTCTTAGAAACGCCTCTTCCGGAGTTGCGTTTTCTCGGGTGTGGTTTTTAATTTTCGGGCTTAAAGTTAAGAAATAAAACAATTTTGCGACAACTTTATTTTATTTCACTTAAGCCACTTGGAAGCCACTTGAAGCCACTTAAAGGCGGCTTGAACTGAGTTGAACTGGATAGGATGCTATCCAGAAATATCCTACCCCCTTGGTAGGATATTTGTGAGGTGGGGCCCACACGAGCCCCGCCGTTTCTTTCCGCTAAGAAACGCACCCGTGAAAACCCGTCTTAATGAAAGTCAACTGACGCGTTTTCTAAATTCTTAACAGACCATTAAATGGGCTGTTTCTTTCGTGAATTAAATGGTCTGTTTCTTTCGTGAATTAAATGGCATGTTTCTTTCGTTGAATTAATTCAACGAATTAATTCAGTCGTTTCTTAACCAGTTTCGTGTGTTGGCATATTAATAAAATAAGACCAACCTAAAAATCCTTTGAAAAGATTTGAGAGGATCCCTGTTTCTTCAGCTCCATCGCGAAGAACACGAAGAACGCGAAGAACGCCGAACCCAGAAATCGACGATGCCTTCGTCCGAGACGTTCTTCCGATCCCCGATCTCCGATCTCCGATCACCGACCATTCGAGGTGAGTGCTTTCGGATTTCCGCTCAAGGTTCTTTTCTTTTTGGTATTAAACACAGATTTAATTAATTATAATTTAAATATGTTGTTCTTGGTTTGTTGAGTTCGCCGACTCAACGCCGGTTTCCGCGACGACGCAATGCCTCCCCGCGATGACACGACGATCGATCTCTTCCGCGACGATCTTTTCCGCGAAGAACGCTCGCGCACGACGATCATCAAGATAGGGATTTCATTATGGGAATTACCCCCCTTTTTTTAAATTAATTCCCGTCTTTGTTTCTTTAAAAATTAAAGAACCGGATTCAAGGAAACAATTTTATTTTTATCAAAATTAAAATTGTTGGTTCATGTGTTGAACAAATTCTCCGGGTTGTTTATTTCTAACGCGGAGGGTGCGGGCCAAATGAACACGGCCCGACGACCCTCCGCCGTTCTTGTTTTGTGAGGATTTGACGGTCGACGACGGAGCGTGCCGCAGTGGACGTTTGACGATCCCACAGTAAAGAACGGATCCCGGGAGAAGCAACGGCGCAGACGGGAAGGAAAACGGGCCACCGGAGCGACGCCGGCGGCCCGCGGAAGTTGCCAGCGGCGCCGGCGGCCGGAGGCGGCGGCGCCCCGGCGCGCGACCGGACGAAATCCGCCGCGGCTGAAGCCGCGGCGGCGGCGGCCAACGGACCCGCGGCGCGCGGGTCCGGTTCGTCCAGGCGGACGCGGCTCAGCGCGTCCGCGGTTCGCCAGCGCGGCCCGCACGCGGGCCGCGGTTCTTCCTCCAGCCGCGGGTCAGCGCCCGCGGCTTCCACCCGAGCCGCTCGGCCGAGCCGAGCCGGCCGAGCCGGACCGGCCCTGGCCGGGCCGGGCCGGGCCAGCCGGTTCGGACCGGGTCGGGTCGACCCGGCTCGGGCCGACCCAGGGGGGGTCGGGCCGGGTCGGCCCGGGCCCGTACCCCCCATCTTCGGACATTTTCGTTCAAACGCCCGTATCTTGAGCTTCGTGCCTCCAAATGACTCGCCGTCAGCGGCAACACGATCCTTGGATCGAGACGGGCGTTTCGGTATATCGCACTCAAGGTTTCGGAATACGTTGAGTTCGGCCGGGTTGGTTCGTACACGAGACCAACCGAGCCCTCGGAGCGGAAACGCTCATATCTTGAGCTACGGACGTCCGATTGACGTGCCGTCAGCTTTGTTGAATTCCTCTAAGTGAGACGGATCTTTTGGCATACTCCGCCCGAGGTTTGGACGCAGGTGGAGTGCGGTCGGGTTGGTTTTGCCTTAAAAACCAACCGGGCCCCTGGGACGAAAATGCCAATATCTCTCAGACCGGGCGTCCGATTGACGCGCCGTCTGCGACGTTGAGTTCCTGTTGACGATACGGAACTTTTGGATACATCAACTTCGGACTTCGTGTCAGTTGATGTATCAGCCTCTCGGCTCGTGGAGCAGACCCTCCCGAACGAGCTTGCTGTGTACGGGAACCCTAGGCTGGCTGCGACTGCTACTTCGACAGCGACGACCGTGCAGAGATCCTCAGTGGACTGCGGCGACGACTGTGCAGAGATCCTCCGTGGACTCCGACGACGACCGTGCAGAGATCCTCAGTGGACTACGGCGACGACTGTGCAGAGATCCTCAACAGACTGCGATGACTCCTGCACTCAGCGATCCTACGTGGATCAGTGCTTGAGGTCCTGCGTGGGCCCGGTCCTGTGTGGGCCCGATCCTGTGTGGGTCTGATCCTGCGTGGGTCAGTGCACAACGGTTCTGTGTGATCCAGCGCCTACAGGTCCTGGGTGGGCCCGGTCCTGTGTGGGCCCGATCCTGTGTGGGTCATCTCTCAGCGGTTCTGTGTGAGCCAACTTCTACAGGTCCTGCGCGGGCCCGATCCTGTGTGGGTCACTGCAAGGTTAGTACCTATCGATCCTTCGTGGGTCCGACGACTTAGATGGTTCAATGATCATCTTTATCGTCATCCGAAGAAGTATACCTGTGTGAGCTGAATCTTGTGTTACTCCCCTTTGTGGATTGTGTTGAGCTATCCTGTGTGGATTTACTGTTTACTCTCCTTTGTGGATTGTGTTGTTCTATCCTGCGTGGGTATGCGTTTTGCTTTCCTGTGTGGAATGGGTTGTGCTTGGGCTCGGACGTTGGAGCCGAACGGGAATTGAAGACTTAGGTATATGTATGGGCATATACCTAAGCCGTGTCAGATGTTACTTCGTGATTGTATCTTTCCTTTGTGGATTAACCTTTGTGGATTTCGGGAGACCTTCGGGGGTCTCGGGGTCCCTACTGAGTAGCTTATACTCACCCCTGCACGGGCTATGCCCGCACTTCGTGGTGTTGGTTGCAGACGACGGACGGCGCTGATCGTGGAGGAGGCATGCGGAGCAGGACAGTACCTGGAGGTGGACCACTGGGCGGGACGTACTCGGAGCGGTTAGGTGGACCCGAGGAGCAGTGGAGGCTATCTGTACCCACCCTTCAGGTGGGACTTCCGGAGGACGGCTCGACGCTGCAGATTTCCCTTTTCAGTTGTTGTTTTTCCTTTCAGTTGTACTTTACAGTTGGGCTTGTATTTCCGGCCCCTTTTTACTTTCAGCACAGCTTGTACAGTTTTACTTAGTGTTTACTTTTCCGCTTGCTTACTCTGTGGTGCTTGTTTACTTTTCAAAGGCAATGCCTTCCCTTTTCGTTGGGATTTACGCCTTGGTGCTAGTCGCCAACCCCTGGCCTATGGAAGGCGGGCTTGGGGTAGTCACGGCACGGGCCCCGAGGACGGGTCGTGACAAATTGGTATCAGAGGTGGTCGGTTCTACCGCAGACTCTGATCTTTCTTCTATGTGAAGCAATAGTGTTTAGCGTATTGAGTGTGGTTATCAGTCCAGGGAGTCCAGTGTTGGTGCGGCGGCCGATGTATCCATACACCAGGACCCTGACTTCTGATTTCCGACTTAATGCACGAAAAAATTGATTGCATGTGTGTTTCACGTTTTCTCTGTGATTACTTGTGTCAGCTCACCAGGTATATTGTTATGACCGTGGCATACTTGTTTCCTTTTCAGGATGGCACGACGATAGCAGCCAGCCAGGGTTCCTAGAGTAGAGCGCGACGACAGCCCACCGAGCGACGAGGCCTCGGTACAGGGCCCGTTGACAGCAGAGGCACCGGCGGTACCTTTACCCGCCGAGCCCCCGATGCTTCCAGCACTGGCAGCTGACGACGCACGACGCCTTGGAGCTCTGCACGAGTTCCAGCGCCAGCGACCACCCAGGTTCCGTGGGGAGTCGGACCCCCAGGCAGCCGAGGACTGGCTGGAGGCGGTCGTCCGAGTTTTCAGGCTAGTGAGGATGCCAGCAGACCTCATGGTGATCCTCGTGGCGAGCCTACTGCATGCAGCAACCGGACGATGGTGGAGCCTGATGCTCCAGGTACACGATGAGGCCACCCTCATCTGGACGGACTTCAAGAGCCTCTTCCGCTCAGAGTTCGTCCCGGCCACCCTCCGAGCGGTGCGCATCCAGGAGCTTCTTCAGCTGCGGCAGGGCAGCTTGACGGTCGCTCAGTACGCGGCGAGGTTCACCGACCTTTCTCGGTACTCGACAGACATGGTACAGGACCCCTTCTTCCGGGTCCGGACCTTCGAGCAGGGTTTGAGACACGAGATCAGGGCATCGCTGATCTCCCTCAGCATCCCGACCCAGGCAGGAGTACTGGAGCGAGCCCTCCTGATCGAGAGCTTCCTGGCTGAGTCCACAGCGAGACCTACCGCAGGGCGGCAGATAGTGGAGTCTTCGGCAGCTGGTAGCCGGCAGATGACTCAGGGTTCCAGGTGGACCAGACCTTCCGGCAGGTGACCTCGGGACACTAGCTCAGCAGTGCAGGGCACCCGGCCCGGAGCCAGCCTTCCGAGAGGCAGACAGTGCAACGAGTGCGGCGGGCAGGGCCACATGGCTCGTTACTGCCCGACCCGTCGTACCGAGGGGCAGCAGACGGTGGAGGGACCACCCAGGCAGAGGCAGAGGGTCGACCGTGGCGGTCCGCAGGGAGGAGGCGGATGAGGCAGAGGAGCTGGCCGAGCAGCAGGTGGTGGGCGACGCTTTGAGGCTCTGCCACCACCACCACCAGGAGGCCCGCCCCGACCACAGGGAGCTGGCGGGCAGAGACAGGCTCAGCTCCAGGCAGCGGAGGCCTACGACCACGGCGCGCCAGAGATGATTCGAGGTACGATCTGTGTCTATTCCACCCTTGCTGCAGTTCTGATAGACACAGGAGCGAGTCACTCTTTCATAGCCACTGCCCTTGTTCGGAGCTCGGAGATTCCGACGGAGCCGTTGGCTCGATCCTTACGGCTAGAGACTCCTACGGGAGCAGACTCGACGATTACGCACTGGTGCCGGTAGTGTGAGCTTACTCTAGGAGGCGAGAGCTTCGGCTGGGATCTTCTTGTAGCGGCGTCGAGGCCTTACGACGTCATCTTGGGCATGGATTGGTTATCTACGGTCCATGCTCAGATTGACTGCATTAGGCGCAAGGTGCGATGTGTGCGCACCGACGGGAGCAGGTTCACCTTCACCGACGAGAAGGGAGCCTTAGCAGCACAGGATGGACTCACACAGAGTAGAGGTCAGCCCATCACTCATCAGTTGGCTAGCCTCATCCTGGGAGCAGTTGACGTGCGGAGTCCCAGTTTTCCTGCAGTGGTGGATCAGTATGCGGACGTCTTTCCCGACGACGTTCCAGGACAACCTCCTCGCAGAGAGGTAGACTTTTATATTGACCTATACCCCGGGATAGCCCCGATATCCACTGCAGCATATCGGATGGCCCCCGCTGAGCTTCGATAGCTGCGGGTACAGTTGGAGGACTTGCAGGGCAAGGGGTTCATCCGACCCATTGTTTCGCCCTGGGCTTCCCCGATTTTTGTTCGCCAAGAAGGCGGACGGGAGCTTACGACTGTGTGTCGATTATCGTCGCCTGAATCAGGTGACAGTGAGGAACAAGTATCCGCTACCCAGGATTGATGACCTCTTCGACCAGCTCAAGGGAGAACGGTGGTTCTCGAAGATAGACCTCAGGTCAGGCTATCATCATCTTAGAGTTCGAGACGAGGATGTGCAGAAGACGGCCTTCAGGTGTCGGTATGGCCACTTCGAGTTCTTGGTTATGCCTTTCGGCGTGACCAACGCTCCAGCAGTGTTCATGAGCCTCATGAACAGGATATTCCAGCCATACCTCGATCGATTTGTCATGGTCTTCATCGACGACATTTTGGTGTACTCGACGACGGAGGAGGAGCACGCCTACCACCTGCGTATTGTACTAGACACACTCCGAGAGCACCAACTTTATGGAAAGCTCTCGAAGTGTTAGTTCTGGTTACGTGAGGTCCACTTCTTGGGGCACGTCATTTCTGAGGCGGGAGTTGCAGTGGATCCCGCGAAGATCGAGGCAGTGCTAGCTTGGGAGCCACACAAGAGCGTGACAGAGGTGCGGAGTTTCTTGGGCCTATCCGGATACTATCGAAGATTTGTGCCGGACTTCTCCAGAGTTGCGGCCCCACTCTCAGCATTGACGAAGAAGGGGAAACCCTTCGTGTGGTCAGACAGATGTCAGCAGAGCTTCTAGGAGCTGAGGCAGAGGTTGACCAGCGCACCTATCTTGAGGTTGCCTGAGGAGGGAGCTGGATACGTAGTCTACTGCGATGCATCAGGGACTGGACTCGGGTGTGTCCTGATGCAGGAGCGGGCCGTGATTGCCTACGGATCACGTCAGCTGAGGCCGCATGAGCAGAACTATGCTACCCATGACTTGGAGTTGGCAGCAGTGGTCTTCGCCCTGAAGACATGGCGACACTATCTGATGGGCGAGCGCTTCACAGTCTTTTCTGACCACCAGAGTCTCAGGTACATCTTCTCTCAGAAGGACCTGAACCTGAGACAGTGGCGATGGCTCGAGTTCCTCCAAGACTATGACTTTGAGATAGTCTATACTCCTGGGAAGGGGAACGTGGTGGCTGATGCCCTCAGCAGGAGGACGGGCATCTAGCTACTTGAGGAGGCGACAGAGCAGCTAGCCGCTTTGCAGATATCCTTCGTGGATAGAGACGGAGCAGCCTTCCTTCAGTCTCTCACAGTCTCTCCTCCACTTCTTCAGCGGGTCAGAGAGGCACAGCATGGGGACGTTGACTGTGAGATGCGGCGTGCACAGATATCCTCGGGACAGGCACCTGATGGTTTCTCCCTTGGAGCAGAGCACGATGTTCTTTTCAGAGGACGTACCTTGGTACCAGTCGCCTTACGAGAGGAGGTGCTGAGAGAGTTTCACACTTCTCCTTTGGCGGTACATCCTGGAGTGGCGAAGATGTACCAGGATCTCAGGCGACAGCACTGGTGGCCGGGCATGAAGAAGGCTGTGGCAGAGTTCGTTTCACGGTGCCTCACCTGCCAGCAGGTGAAGGCAGAGCATCAGGTACCAGCAAGCTTGGTATAGCCCTTGGAGGTCCCGGAGTGGAAGTGGGACGGGATATCTATGGACTTTGTGACTGGACTTCCACGCACTTCCAGAGGTCACGATTCCATTTGGGTGATTGTTGACCGACTCACCAAGTCGGCACACTTCTTACCCATCCGAGAGCAGGGCACAGTGGAGAGCTTGGGGCGTCTCTACATTCAGGAGATTGTACGACTTCACGGTGTGCCATCGACTATCGTCTCCGATCGGGACGCTCTTTTTACTTCCCGGCTTTGGAAGGGGTTGCAGGAGGCGTTCGGGACGCGACTACGTCTGAGCACCGCCTTTCACCCTCAGACGGATGGTCAGACGGAGAGGACCATTCAGACTCTCGAGGACATGCTCCGTGCATGTGTCCTCGACTTTGGTCGCAGCTGGGAGGACCACCTACCCTTGGTGGAGTTCGCGTACAACAACAACTACCACTCCACCATCGGGATGGCACCCTACGAGGCGTTGTACGACAGGCCTTGCAGATCTCCTTTGTGCTGGACAGACCCTGGAGAGTCAGCACTTGTGGGACCAGAGATGGTCCGGGCCACGATAGAGAAGGTCCAGGTCATCCAGGAGCGGATGAGGACAGCACAGAGCCGGCAGAAGTCATATGCTGACAGGAGGCGGAGGCCACTAGAGTTCGAGGATGGCGACCACGTCTTCCTGCGGGTCTCACCTCGACGTGGTTTGAGGAGCTTTGGCCGAGGCGTCAAGTTGTCTCCACGCTTCATCGGACCCTTCCAGGTCCTCAGCAGGGTTGGCGAGGTGGCTTATCACCTGGCTCTGCCACCTCAGTTGCACCGGGTGCACGACGTCTTCCACGTATCCCAGCTGAGGAGATACGTGCACGACCCGATGCACATCATTGACTATGGGGAGCTAGACGTGGATGATGGGGCGACTTTTGCGGAGGTCCCAGTGGAGATAGAGGATCGACAGGAGCGGGTCCTACGTGGGCGATCGATTCCTCTTGTGCGCATCATATGGTAGCACGGGAACCTCCAGGAGAGCACTTGGGAGCGGGAGGCTCAGATGCGTGCTCAGTACCCACATTTGTTTCCTTAGTTTTTGATGTATCTTTACGGGGACGTAAAGTCCTGAGGTGGGAGTAATGTAAAGACCCGTAAATTTCAAGGAACTTTTTTTCTTAATTTTATTTGGAATTTTACAAGAACGCAGTTTCTGACGGCGCCTGATTCCGAGGCCCGGTGTGCTCGGAATCATTTTCCGAAGTTTGGCTCGGGTACGTTCAGTGAACGGATGAGCGGGTTTTTCTAACTTTTGAACCGGTGCCCGGAATCGAATTCTGAGGGCACCGATGAAATCGCAGCGCCGGTATTCGCTTAGAAACGCCTCTTTCGGAGTTGCGTTTGCTCGGGTGTGGTTTTTAATTTTCGGGCTTAAAGTTAAGAAATAAAATAATTTTGCGACAACTTTATTTTATTTCACTTAAGCCACTTGGAAGCCACTTGAAGCCACTTAAAGGCGGCTTGAACTGAGTTGAACTGGATAGGATGCTATCCAGAAATATCCTACCCCCTTGGTAGGATATTTGTGAGGTGGGGCCCGCACGAGCCCCGCCGTTTCTTTCCGCTAAGAAATGCACCCGTGAAAACCCGTCTTAATGAAAGTCAACTGACGCGTTTTCTAAATTCTTAACAGACCATTAAATGGGCTGTTTCTTTCGTGAATTAAATGGACTGTTTCTTTCGTGAATTAAATGGCCTGTTTCTTTCGTTGAATTAATTCAACGAATTAATTCAGTCGTTTCTTAAACAGTTTCATGTGTTGGCATATTAATAAAATAAGACCAACCTAAAAATACTTTGAAAAGATTTGAGAGGATCCCTGTTTCTTCAGCTCCCTCGCGAAGAACACGAAGAACGCGAAGAACGCGAAGAACGCCGAACCCAGAAATCGACGACGCCTTCATCCGAGACGTTCTTCCGATCCCCGATCTCCGATCTCCGATCACCGACCATTCGAGGTGAGTGCTTTCGGATTTCCGCTCAAGGTTCTTTTCTTTTTGGTTTTAAACACAGATTTAATTAATTATAATTTAAATATGTTGTTCTTGGTTCATTGAGTTCGCCGACTCAACGCCGGTTTCCGCGACGACGCGACGCCTCCCCGCGACGATGCGACGATCGATCTCTTCCGTGACGATCTCTTCCGCGAAGAACGCCCGCGCACGACGATCATCAAGGTAGGGATTTCATTATGGGAATTACCCCCCTTTTTTTTAAATTAATTCCCGTCTTTGTTTCTTTAAAAATTAAAGAACCGGATTCAAGGAAACAATTTTATTTTTATCAAAAGTAAAATTGTTGGTTCATGTGTTGAACAAATTCTCCGGGTTGTTTATTTCTAACGCGGAGGGTGTGGGCCAAACGAACACAGCCCGACGACCCTCCGCCGTTCTTGTTTTGTGCAGATTTGACGGTCGACGACGGAACGTGCCGCAGCGGACGTTTGACGATCCCGCAGTAAAGAACGGATCCCGGGAGGAGCAACGGCGCAGACGGGAAGGAAAACGGGCCACCGGAGCGACGCCGGCGGCCCGCGGAAGTTGCCGGCGGCGCGGGTCACCGGCGCGGCGGCGCCGGCGGGCGGAGGCGGCGGCGCCCCGGCGCGCCGCCAGACGAAATCCGCCGCGGCAGAAGCCGCGGCGGCGACGGCCAACGGACCCGCGGCGCGCGGGTCCGGTTCGTCCAGGCGGACGCGGCTCAGCGCGTCCGCGGTTCGCCAGCGCGGCCCGCACGCGGGCCTCGGTTCTTCCTCAAGCCGCGGGTCAGCGCCCGCGGCTTCCACCCGCGCCGCTCGGCCGAGCCGGACCGGCCCTGGCCGGGCCTGGTCGGCCCGGGCCCATACCCCCCATCTTCGGACGTTTTCGTTCAAACACCCGTATCTTGAGCTTCGTGCCTCCAAACGACTCGCCGTCAGAGGCAACGCGATCCTTGGATCGAGACGGTCGTTTCGGTATATTGCACTCAAGGTTTTGGAATACTTTCAGTTCAGCCGGGTTGGTTCGTACACGAGACCAACCGGGCCCTCGGAGCGGAAACGCTCATATCTTGAGCTACGGACGTCCGATTGACGTGCCGTCAGCTTTGTTGAATTCCTCTAAGTGAGACGGATCTTTTGGCATACTCCGCCCGAGGTTTGGACGCAGGTGGAGTGCGTTCGGGTTGGTTTTTCCTTAAAAACCAACCGGGCCCCTGGGACGAAAATGCCAATATCTCTCAGACCGGGCGTCCGATTGACGCGCCGTCTGCGACGTTGAGTTCCTGTTGACGATACGGAACTTTTGGATACATCAACTTCGGACTTCGTTTCAGTTGATGTATCAGCCTCTCGGCTCGTGGAGCGGACCCTCCCGAACGAGCTTGCTGTGTGCGGGAACCCTAGGCTGGCTGCGACTGCTACTTCGACAGCGACGACCGTGCAGAGATCCTCAGTGGACTGCGGCGACGACGGTGCAGAGATCCTCCGTGGACTCCGACGACGACCGTGCAGAGATCCTCAGTGGACTGCGGCGACGACTGTGCAGAGATCCTCAGCGGACTGCGACGACTCCTGCACTCAGCGATCCTATGTGGATCAGTGCTTCAGGTCCTGCGTGGGCCCGGTCCTGTGTGGGCCCAATCCTGTGTGGGTCCGATCCTGCGTGGGTCAGCGCTTAGCGGTTCTGTGTGAGCCAGCGCCTACAGGTCCTGCGTGGGCCCGGTCCTGTGTGGGCCCGATCCTGTGTGGGTCATCTCTCAACGGTTCTGTGTGAGCCAACTTCTACAAGTCCTGCGTGGGCTCGATCCTGTGTGGGTCACTGCAAGGTTAGTACCTATCGATCCTTCGTGGGTCCGACGACTTAGATGGTTCAATGATCATATTTATCATCATCCGAAGAAGTATACCTGTGTGAGCTGAATCTTGTGTTACTCCCCTCTGTGGATTGTGTTGAGCTATCCTGTGTGGATTTACTATTTACTCTCCTTTGTGGATTGTGTTGTTCTATCCTGCGTGGGTATCTGTTTTGCTTTCCTGTGTGGACTGGGTTGTGCTTGGGCTCGGACGTTGGAGCCGAACGGGAATTGAAGACTTTGGTATATGTATGGGCATATACCTAAGCCGTGTCAGATGTTACTTCGTGATTGTATCTTTCCTTTCTGGATTATCCTTTGTGGATTTCGGGAGACCTTCGGGGGTCTCGGGGTCCCTACTGAGTAGCTTATACTCACCCCTGCACGGGCTATGCCCGCACTTCGTGGTGTTGGTTGCAGACGACGGACAGCGCTGATCGTGGAGGAGGCGTGCGGAGCAGGACAGTACCTGGAGGTGGACCACTGGGCGGGACGTACTCGGAGCGGTTAGGTGGACCCGAGGAGCAGTGGAGGCTATCTGTACCCACCCTTCAGGTGGGACTTCCGGAGGACGGCTCGACGCTGCAGATTTCCCTTTTCAGTTGCTGTTTTTCCTTTCAGTTGTACTTTATAGTTGGGCTTGTATTTCCGGCCCCTTTTTACTTTCAGCACAGCTTGTACAGTTTTACTTAGTGTTTACTTTTCCGCTTTCTTACTCTGTGGTTCTTGTTTACTTTTCAAAGGCAATGCCTTCCCTTTTCGTTGGGATTTACGCCTTGGTGCTAGTCGCCAGCCCCTGACCTATGGAAGGCGGGCTTGGGGTAGTCACGGCACGGGCCCCGAGGACGGGTCGTGACACTTTTCTTCCATAACATTGGTGGGTTTCTCCTATTGGTATTCTCTAGCTAGGTGTCCTTCTTTCCCACACCTAAATAATTTCCTTTTCCCCTTCATGAATTTTCTAGTAGGCTTCTTACCACACTTTTGAAAAGTGGGGTGATTTAATTTCTTTCCACCGTGAGATTTATCCATCACTCCACCTGAATTGAAACCTATTCTATGATTCCTATCACCTAAACCTTGATATTCACTGACCTCTATTTTGAATTTGAGGGAATATAATGTAATTTTCTTATAGTTGTCAATGTCTCAAGTTTCAAAATCTCTTCACATATTCATCTTTATACCAATAAATAAGGATACATTCTAGTTAAATGAAAATTTCAAAATAATATTTTTCATGTCTTTTTAAGTTTTCCTCGCACACCTTGATGGATTCATCATCATTTTTCTTGAGGACAATGAACACCATCACCATTTTTTGTCAGAGAGTGTGTGGAAAATATTTATTAAAAAACATTCTGGAATTATTTCCACTCCATCACTCTAATCTCCTTCTTGGGCTTCATATTTTTTTATTAATGTCCACTATTGATCAGCTTCTCCCTTCATACGATAAACAACCAGCACGACTTTCTCTTGATTATAGAATTAAAGGATAGAGAATATCTTTCTATTAGATTTTATCCATTGTTCCATGATTAATGGATTATAAAATTCACTAAAAGTATGAGGCCTTTTACACGTAACAATTGAAAATTTCTCCTTCTTAGGGGGGTGTGGGTTTTCCCCTTGATTCAAGTTTCTATTCAAAACATGAGTTAATTTAGTAAGTATTATCCTGAATTTCTGTACTCCTTATCTCATTAGGTTGATAATCTCATTTGGTAATTTCCCATCATATTGGTTGTTGAATCAATTCCTCCAATTTTAGCCATTTACAAAAAATAAATGGAAAATTATGAATGAGAATTATTAAACTATTAATCACATAAAATAGAAACTATGAACAAAAAATAGATAACACATAAATGACATCTATTCCTTAACCTATGAAGTTATAGGTTTAAATATAAGTTATACATGTTCTATTTTATAACAAAAAAAATATGGGTATTTTTTCCCTTTATGATGGTTCATAAAGATCTTGTAAATTAACCAAAGCATATCCCCTAATAGTGTCAAACCAGGTGTGTGTTGGAGTTGGTGCTCTAAAACCAATTTTTTTACTTTGATTACATGTATATTCAATATTTAAATATTCATTAAACATATTTTTACATATATATATTTTTCAATTTGCATAAATTTAATGTGATAATTTCCTAGGGTATCTATCGCATTAATAAGATCGTAATACTTCCACGCTATGATGAGGACCTTTAAGTTCCATGAATATATTATTAAATATAATTATATATTCAGATAAAATACTATGATATAGAACATGGTATATAGAATGTGAGGTGAAAGTACTCATAAGTGGATGAGACTTATTCTCATGAATTTTTCACTTTATAATCTCCAAGAAGGAATATTATGAGAACAGACCCACCAGTAAAAGTTCTGTATGTTTTGAGGTCATCGGATATCCCTATATATGAGCATGTGTAATGGTCCTTAGAATTTAGTATTATCATTAATTTATGTCAATACTCATGTAATTAGATTTACTAACCAAAACCATATTTCCATATGTTCGTAGGAAGTAAGGTACATTGGATGTATCAGGAATGACATGTTATTAATGGATAAGTTGAGGAAGGATTTTTCCCTTCCATATTTATGGAGTTTGATATATTTACCATTTGATTGGAATAAAATCATCACATAAAATTCCATGTTCATGGTTTAATGACGTGTTCATTTCAAATGGTCAAAGAACGACATATTAAGCATATAGTTTGATGACACAAATGTGAAACTCAATTGATTATGTATTATGAGAAGGATATTATATTACATGGTGAGTGTTAATCTATGGTTGTTTAAATTTACACATTAAGTTATTTTTCTTGATTTCCTTGACCCACTGCTAGAGAGTAATCTTGGACTTTAGGAAATCTCGTCTAATGCCAATGAGAAATAATCCTAGAGGGTCACAAACTACTTTTTTCTGTTGATCTCAATTACATTATATTTGAATTTACCGAATGGAATAAAAATTATTCTCATGAATGAAGAATAATTTTATTCAAGTTTTGTTGATCTCATAAATTAAATAAATATTTATTCTCTAGATTGTGAATAAAATATATTTATTTTATAAATATTTATTCACTACACTGTGAATAGAATATTTATTTATGAATGAATATTGTATAAATATTTATTTAGGTATTTGAAAAATTTTGAGGAGGAAATAGAGCATACAAAGATCTTGACTAGTGATAAATATTAAGTTTCTAGGTGGCACAATAATATTTATCATTTCTCTAGTTATCACACATCATAAAATAATAATATTATTATTATTATATGGAATGGGTTTTGATAACGATTATTATACTATTTAAGGGACGATATTCAATTAAATAATATTTTAACCTTAAACCTATCTCTATAAACATATGGTTTTTTCTATTATATAGCGTTAATCAAAAAATTATGAATTAAGAATCATTGCGCACAATGGATTTCTCTCTCAAATTATTCCTTCTCTCATCTTCGAAAGAATGAGAAGAAATCCTTCAAGTTGGAAGGATCTTGATTGATCAAGGATAATATCACAAGATGGTCAATTGTTTATGCTAACACATTTTTTTCATCAGTGCCATTTTAAGATCAAAGGAGAATGTGTGGATCACCTCTAGAGGGATTATAAACTTGTATTTTTACAGTGTAATAAAGGTAATCCAGAGAAGTGGTTTTCAAATGATCAACATTTTCACTAGATATGGTTACTAAGATGAGTAAATATTTCTTCTAATTTAATATAAATTAATTATAAATTTTACAAGAAAAGATCATCTCCAAGTTCTAGGCTTCTCTATATCAATATTAGAAGAAATAATTTCATTATTCATAGCGTTTATTTCATATATTATTTCTGAATGATCCATCAAATCAGAAAAAAAATATGGTTATTCACCCACCTAGGAACTTCTTCTATTACCAGAACCTTTAAGTGGAATTATAGTGGTAACATTTTAAATTTATAATTATTTATTTTATTTTTGATCTATTAATTGCAATAGTAGTTAGATATTTCATTTCAAGAATATTCATTCTTTAATATAATTTCTAATTAACATGATTTTGATATTTTAATTATCATCATTTAGGGTTTACTTTTCTTAAAGGAATAAGAATATATGAATAACTACTATATATTCTATCAAGAAGTGCTAAGAAATTTTTCCAGTAATACTGGGTTACATGGCATGTAGCATGATTACAAGCCATGTACCCAAGTTCATAGCACATGGACATGACATAGGACACAAATCATGCCAAGAAATCATTATATGTGGTTCATTTATTATGCACCATGTGTATACCGGTTCAACCTAGCACACATCTTATCAGATTAAATGTTGTGTTGTTGGTGTACATGTCATGTAGTTTTCACAGTTTAGTGGTGAAATTCATGCTAACCGTGTGTCCAAATACGTGGTCAAATCCTTGGGAGACTAAAATCCAAGATCATTAATGATATAAATTATGTTTAACGAGTTTACATTGCATTTAGTTCATTATTTCCCTCATCCTAAGTAGACTCTGAGTTCTTTGGTTATTCTAGATGCTTCATGGAAAGTGGAAAACACAGTGTGTTATTGAAATACACATCATGTGGTCCCATTTCTGAAGAACATGATAAGTCCTTCGATGAGTTTTGTGGACATAAATCAAGCCCGATATATGGTGTGTATCTGGATAGTACATGTCATGTAGTCTAGTCAAGTTTCATGTAGATGCCCCAGGAATTTATCCCATATAAACTACATTCATGGAACATAGCATATAAATCGTAAGTACACACTATTAGTATACCAATAAAGAACTGAATTAGATAACATTAAATAATTAATTTGAACATTAAAATATTATCATATTGATTGTCATCTTTTTTGTTTGACAATTTAATAAAGGTTTTAAAGAATTAAAAATGCTCAATTTATTTATTGTAATTATCGGCCATGCTATTTATTTTCCATGAATGCATTTATGATGGGTATCTCTAGGATAATTTTAATGGTCATTAAGAAAAATGGGAATTAATTAATTAATTAATTAATTCAAATTTTTTTATCTTAATAATAAATATTGAACAGAAATGAATGTTAGTTGATGTAATTTTGCGTAATTTCTGCATGTGTATAACTAGTCATGAGATTGGTAAAGTATTGTGTATGTGTTGAAATTATTTAATTTAATTTATTATATGATTTTACAATTATTAATTATTAAATTAAACATAATGGTCTGTGAGTCACCCCTCCCTCTATTATTATGTATGACTAGTGTTCCTAAGGTAATTTACGAAATTCCCCTAAACTAATCCTTTGGTTTCCCTCACCAACATGTGAGTTATAAATACATGTAATAAATGGTGTATCCTAAGTCACATGGAGGTGGTTCAATATAGAACTAAGATGACACAAAAAATAGTGATACATAGGTGGGTAGGTGGAATTATAAAACCCATGCTAAGACCAGAAAAATGAGTTTTTTGCTGTGGTTATAGGTTGATTTATTATACACTCAAAAAATCAACCATTATATAAGATCGTGATCAGTTCATTAATTAATTATTTAATTTATTAATTTATTTATTTATTTATTTATTTATTTATTTATTATGACTTATTTATTTTATGGATGAAATACCATGATCACACAAATAAAAGGGCTAATATGCAAAGATGGAATATAAATAAATAGATTATTCATAAATTTTTTATCAAAACATCGTTAATCACTGAATTAAAAATACCTTAATATTAAAAAGGCATGTAAAAGATAAAATAAAATAAAATTTGACACATAATAAAATAAAATCCATCTAATATATATATATATATATATATATTAAGTTGTATTTGGCCTTCCATTATATGATTATGAATGAAATTAATAGATCTAAGTGTTTGAGAAACCCTTTGTTGGGAAACTTTATTTTATAAGTGGATTTTTTATGAAAGTTTTGGGTTAACTTAACCATTTTATATCAAGAGGTGTATCCCATTATGGACTTGTTGTAATTATGAGGCAATTGTTGAGGAAATCCTAATTAGGATTTCAAGATTGTGGAAACCACTCAATAGATCAAGGAGATAAAAGACTAGGGCTGGTAAAGACTTGAATACCTAAATACCTTCAAGTAACATGACCAATCCTTTTTGGAGTTATGTGAAGGGGAATATGGATCCTTTCCACATAAATATATACAAAATATACATTTCAAGTCCAATGGTGGGGGTTATTGGGACTTGATAAAATAGTGGCAGACTTAATAAAATTAATTATTATTATTTCTCACATAATTTGTAATCAAGAAAGGTAATAATAATATTCTATTTTATAATTTTAGAATAATGTAAATATCATCATCCACCTTATCCCTATGATATATATTAGAGAAAAACCATCTCCTTGCTGCAATTAACATCTAGAAGTTGTTTAGTCACCTATGGGTAGTGTTGTTACATGAGTGAGAATATTATGTGCTAGAATCCTCATTACCCGATCTACCTAAGAAGGAGGAGAGTGAATAAGGGTTTACTATATATGAAAAAAGATTTAATTAAATAGTCGACATTCATTGTTTGATTCTTTCATCTTTTTCTAGTAAACTCATGAATTCTCATGAATACATGGATGCTTATAGTATGCTTGAGTATCTCTGTGGTCTTTACCAAGAGAGATAAATATATGGAATAGTTTGAGATCTCCAAGTAACTCTTTAATAGTAAGATTATATAGGGGTTATAAGTTGGGCCTCACGTAGTTAAGCTCATTGGATACATTTAGAATCTCAAGTTTCTAGGTTTTAAACTACCCGGTGAGATACTCACCAATGTCATTCTTGCATCACTCCCTAAAATATTATCCAACTTTGTTGTAAATTTTAATATGAAAAACTATGAGATTTATCTTATAAATCTACTCACTCCTTTTGACTGTGTAGATAAGGATACAAAGCCTGAAAATACTTTCACCGCTATTGTGAAAATACAAAAAGGCCAAGTGAAGAGCTCTAAGCCAAAATATTCTTCACAACACCCTTCCAAGAGGATAAATATTAAAGGAAAAGTGGGTAAGTAAGATGAAATATATTTTTCATGTAGAAAAATGGGACACTAGAAGAAAAACTACACCCATCCAAAAAAGAAAGTGCATGCTTTGTTATGAAGTCCAATTTATCTATTTCTAAAAATTGGGTATTAGATGTAGATTGTGGTGCTCACATATGTATTCAAATGTAAGAACCAAGTATATTTAGAAATATTTACTAAGGGGAGGTAGAACTATGAGCAGACAGTGGAGCCAAACTTTTTGTTGTGGCTATTGGGGACTACAACTTCACATTTCCAACCAGAATGATCTTGGTTTTGAAATATTTTTATTATTTCTCCTCTATTATCAAAAATAATATATGTATATCCAAACTTGATATAGATGGATTTATTTTCCAATTTTGGAATTACTGTTTCATATATTATAAAGATAAAAAAATTGTGGTGTGGAACATTTAAATAATCTTTGTTATGTGTTGGATTACACGAACCAAGTAATAGAAATGGATAATAAAAAATTTTCACATGAAACATACCACAACCAACTATAGCGTCACTAGAAAAGTCTTGTAAATAAAAAATTTTTAATGAAATTACACCAAGATGGGTATTTATATTCCTTTTAACTAAAACCACTTGGTCTATATCACATAATTTTATAAGTAAAAATGACCCAATCATCATTTGGTGGAAAAGGCAAAAAGGAAACAAAGCTACCCGAATTAGTTCATATTAATGTGTGTGGATTATTTCTATTTAAAGTAATAGTTATGTATTTATACTTCATTACTTTTAATAATTATTTTAGTACATATGGACAAGTATACTTGATGAGGTATAATTCAAATTCTTTTAATGGATTCAAGGAATACAGTAATGAAGTTGAGAACCATCTTGGTAAGAAGATTAAGAAACTCCACTTGAACCATGGTAGAAAATAAATTAATCAAGACTTAATTGATTATTTAAGGAATTTCAGGATTATACCTCAACTCAATACTCTTTATACGCCTCAATGTAATGGTGTAAGAGAAACGAGGAAGCATATCTTATTAGACATAGTGATATCAATAATGAGTAATGTGGGTATTCTATTATCCTTTTGGGTATATGAATTTTAACACCCAAAGAATTAAAAAAAGAATGCAATGCTTGATAGTTTAAAAGATTCACAACACATAGCTTAATCAAACCATGAAATAATATTATTTTAAATATGATCATTATAACATATCTATTAAATTGGAGGGTACAAATAGTATAAACTACTTTTCAAAATATATATCAAACTTTCATACTCAATATTAATATTTTTATAAATTATTAGTAAATAATAACTCATTTTTGGATAAATTAATTTTATTAATCATATCAAAATTAAAATATGGGGAAATTTTTTGGATTTATCTAAAAATAATTATTTTTTAGTAAATAGTGAAAATATCAATTTTTGTAAAACCATCATTTCTTTTTAACAAATTAAATAATTTAAAAGTACCATTGAGATTTAAATATGATTTTAAATAACATAATTATTATTTATTTATATTTAATACAATGAATTACATTTTAATCAACTATATGTTGAATTTTAGTATAAGTTTAACATTGGGTTTAAGAACGGGATTTTCTGAAAACTATTTTAAAGTGCATAATTTTTCTCCATTTTAATTTATTAAAACCACCCATAATGAGTAATGATTTAAATGAAATTTATAGATTATATATCTATAAATATTAATTTAAATTCATATAATGATAATCACTAGTAATTTAGTTTATATAAAATTATATTATGATTGAAAAATACATTTCTTCAAATAACCCGCTTTTTCATCATGTCCATGGGTTTTATTTTAAATTAAATTATGCCATGTATGTTAATTAAATTTAGAAAATTTAATTTAATATTTTTAATTAGAATAATTTCTATTATATAATAATATCAACATAATTTTTTGACATTATGAATAGTGAAAATAATAAAAATATTTTACCGCATTTATGGTAAAAACAGGTTTATCGGGGGTTAAACTAAAAATATAAGTGTTAAAATGACCTAAAACTTATATAAAATATATTTTAAGGATATATTTTGACCTTATAACATATAAGGTTTGATAATGACCCATTTTTTGAGCCTTGGGTCATGTGAAAAACATGGGAATACTTTATTTTTTTGGAAAATTTCATGTGTGTCTTCTCCACCACTTATAAAAGCCCACCCCCTCTTCACTCTTATTCACACATACAAAACCATTTGGTTCAGATAATACCAACCAAAATACCTTCCTTAAATCTATATACATGACCTAGAGCTCGTATTTGGGTCAAAAATCTATCCTAGGGAGGCTATTGGTGCTAACATAATGAGGTTTTCTGAATAAGAGGTTTCATACTTAACCAGGAATTTTTATTTTATTTTTTCTTCCTTCTCCTTCAAATATTATTAATTTTTTCTGATATAATAACACCAGTATATAAAATATAATTATATTTTATAATGTTAATTTTATAACCTTAAAATATATCCACTTCTATCAAATGGGAAACAAAACCATCATTAGTGTGTACGGATGACAAATACATCACGAACAGATGTAATTTGTTGCCCATCATCGCCTCTCAAGGGTTTTTAAAATGATGTATTTAAAGAATATATATGATATTTGTAACATAATTGTACTTATAAAATTATTATATCACATATTTCATCTAAATTGTTATTCTATGGGGGATACGATAATGTCGCTTATGTGTATGTCGAACTACCGTCTCGCGAAGCAATGTGATTCATTTTTCACTAACGCTTTTCATGGAAAGTAATAAGAGAAAAATAATAAATATTTGTGATATATATTCCATATTTATGATATTAATGAAACATTTATCATTATTCAAAGAAAATATATCGTTATATTACCTACCTTTCCACTCACTGAAAAATGATAACGTCTTTCGTGTGTAAGTGTGGACTACTGCCTCCACAAAATGATGTAATTATTTTTCATCACCAAATCACATGGATTACATATATAAATATATTTAAATAAATAATATGTTATTTATTATATGATGATAAATCTTTAAATATAAAATATTATTTACCTTCTTTCCATAATGATCATTGAAAAATGGAAGCATTACTTATGCATACATACGACATGTCATCTCTATGATTGTAACATAGTTAATTTTTCATAACCATAATTCATGATTGGTTTTAAAAGTATAGTTTATGTTAAAAATTTATAATCATTTCATTATTATTATTCAATAAATTATTTAATAATTATCTCTTTAACCTTGGTCAACACCCTAGAGTTGTTTTGAAATAATGAATCGATCATCCTCAAAACACCCGATATAGAATTATGTGATTAAGTATTTATATATTTAATTAAAAAGAAATTAAATAATGATATAATTATAAGTTATTAAATATATAAAAGGTTATTTATAAATAAACTAATTTATATAGTCATATTATAATCTAGTTAACATAAATACATGAAATGTTTGGCCTCGAGGTAAAGGACTTCGTCTCAATTTTATTTCATTAAGACGTATTTTAATATTGTGAATATAATTTATTTTCTATGGTATATATACTTTAAATTTTAAGTTTAATATAATGAATCATTCCTAAATAATGATATTTTAAGTTTCAATTTTAATTATTTAATCCAAGGTGATTTTACTTGAAAGATACCAAGTGGTAACGAATTTCATAACTCAATTTCTTTTCATTGGGTTAGATTATATCTGAAGTATATTTGATATTGTAATATTATAAGTGTAATTAAATTTTATTATATTATTTTGTATTTCCAATTTTTTATTTATATTTACATTTGATAAACATAATTGATTCATTGATTAATTCTAACTTCAATTTTATGATCATTTTAGGGGTTTCTTGTCTCAAATTATCTTCTTTGGGAGATATGTTTTGTTATGCACCTATTTTATTTTATTAGGTGGATATACTACCCTTTTGATATGTTATATTATGAATCTACTTATTTTAATAATACTAAATTTTAAAATTGTTTTTATTCTTTTATGGGTCTTACGATAGAAAAGTTACCAAAGTGGCAATGACTTTATGTTACAATATCCTTTCTTTCAAGATTATTAATGTTCAATATTCATTTAGAGGACAAAATATTCTCTTATTTTATTGAACAAAACCTGTTTTATTCTCCTCTCGGTTATTAATTTGGTTCATGATTTTAATTTCTATATTTTATCTTATTTATTTAAAAAATATCAAGAAATTTTTTAGCAAGTGATAACGATCTTGTATCTTTATTTAGATCATGAATCTTTCTCTTCCATATCAATGTTTCCTAAAATGATTTTAAATTTAGTATTTTATAAAATAAATGATTTTATAAATATATTTCTCATGATCTTTTTCCATATTTTAAAATTATTTAAAAAGGAAATTTCAAAAAAAATCAAACACATCACTTTGACTCCCTTTACAAAATCTTTGAAAAGAATGCTTATTTTTAACATTTACAGCATGAACAGATTCTCCCACTATCATTAACAATAAATGTTTTAAAGATTAATTTTTAATTTTCAAAGTTTATTTTCAAATAAAATTATTTATTTAATTTTTTAGAAGGTTTTACATTTTAAATAATTTTTTTCAAAATCGAAAGGATATTTCACTCAAGAAATGTTCAATGGGATATTTCAAAATAATTTTCCATTTAAAATGACATACTTTGATGTTACTCGAAGTGAAAAGGTTATTTACTAAATAATATTTTTAATTTAATTTCCATTCATCAATATCAAAAACCCTTGATATTACTTATTCCACATTAGGATATGTTGAAATGATATCATCCTTAATATTTATCTAGATGGATTATGATAGTTTCAATAGATTGTCATGGAACCCATTTCTTTTCCACAAGTAAATTATGTTTCAAAGATATTGTTATGGAATACATTTATTTTACATGGGTTAATCAATTTATGAAATCAATAATGGATTTTTTATGATTTTTTTATGATAATCAAGTTCTATGTATTTTATTCATATTATGGTTCTTGAAAGTTGTTTATATGATAGGTAAATCCCCATTATAGCTCACAAGTGATCCCATTGTACCTTATACAATGGGTTCACCCAGATAGCTTTAGGTGATCCCATTATACCTTATATAATGGGTGCACCAAGATATCTCTCCAATTCATTGAGTATGGAAATTGAATGTATGGTTATTTAATTTTTAGGGTTTTGTATAGGTTTTATAAGGTTATTGTGAAGATAATATCCTAAGATACCAATGTATTTTATTAATGATCTTTATCTATTTTTAATGATTTATTTCATCAACATGGATCATGACTATTAATTATTATTACTCTTTCATTGTTAAATATTTATTCCATGTTTCATGATTGATGATCCAGTTATTGATGGGTATGATTTATCTTATTTTATGCCCATGAACTTTGATTATGTCATCATACCCTTTTTCTCATCTTTTTCTCAATGTTGGCATTAAATTTTTAATGATTATGTTTACCTTACTAATAATTTGAGCTTACACTTCATATGTTTCATATTCCCTAGGTTATTAAGAATGATGATTAAATTATTTGTTCCTAGAAATTTTTTGAACATTATGAAGTTTGTAGGAGATGTTTAAGACTTAATTTAAAATAAAAAAATATACGTATAGTGGGAAAAATACTTCCTTGAACTCATGGGTATTGTTTATGTAAGAGTTTTTATTAATTCTCTAAAACTCTAAACCTAAAAGGTCATTTGGTATATAAGTGATTAAATATTTCCTTTTGATGTTGTAAATTTTGGATGGAGAAATTAGGGTCACCTTCATCAATATCAAATCCAAAAATTTAAAGTTTATGATTTTAGAAATGGATCTCAGTGTGTGGGTTTGGGTCTATTATAGTTCGTATTAGAGTCGGGTTTAGATAAATTTGGTGATTGTGATGTTTTCATTTGAAGTTATCTTAAGATTTATGGATACTATTATAGGTATATAAGATTAAGTTTGATCATAAGTTCAAATCCTTATACACACCTTTTTAGTTTTTAAGTGTTGAGATCTTAAAGTGATTAATAACATTTTGGGATACGTTTTATTACTTTTAAGTATAAGTAAATCTTTATTTTAACATGAATTATGCCTTTACATCTTTGGGATATATGTTTCATCGTAATAATAACCTTTAGGTTTTATATTATCTAAAAAATATAGGGACACATGTTTTATCATATAGATGATCATAGTATTGAAAATTGATTTGGTGACTAAGTGATTGATGTTATTTCAGAAGAATATAGCTATATTTCGGGGCTTGTAATCTAAAATGTATGATATAACCTTTTATGTTAAAACAATATTTAATGTTTATATTATTGAGGTTATTTTGTATATAAGGTCATTTATATATATAATGATTTAGTTTTAACTTTGGGTAGTATTGTTAAATTTTGGAGATTACACTAGTGCAGAAAACGTTATTTACATCACCATTTTTTACGTCGGTTATATATAACCGACGTGATAATCTGTGAAATGTGGTTTTTTACGTCGGTTATTTTATAACCGACGTAACAAATGCGGTGAGTAGCTTTTTAACGTCGGTTATTTTAATAACTGACGTTACAAATCACGCGTGTTTGGTTTTTACAACGGTTATAAATTAACCGACGTAAAAAACAAAAGTGCGGGGGGTTTTTACGTCAGTTATTTGATAACCGATGTAAAAAACGAGATATCTATGAGTTTTTTATGTCGGTTATAAAATAACCGACGTAAAAAACCAAAGCGCGGGGTTTTTTGCGTTAGTTATTTTATAACTGACGTAAAAAATGAGTTATCTACGAGTTTTTTACGTCAGTTATAAAATAAACAACGTAGAAAACGCGGCTTTTGAGGCCTTTTTGACGTTGGTTATTTTATAACCGACGTAACAAAACAACCCACAAAACGTTTTTTACGTCAGTTATACAATACCCGACGTAAAAAACTGCGATTTTTGATGTCTTTTTTACGTCGGTTATAGAATAACCGACCTAAAAAACCAACACGCGAATTTTTTTACATCGGTTATAAAATAACAGATGTAAAAAAAAGTTGTATCTGATATATTTATAACATTGTTTATTATAATAACCGATTTTATAAATGTAAAAAAACATTTTATAATGTCGGTTATTAAATAACCGACATTATAAAACATTTAAAAAATTAACAAGCCCCGTGGATTGTCATTTACGATTTTTCGATCGACAGTCCAGCGGCTCGTCTCTCTCGTGTGGTAAACCCTAATCAACTCGTCGATCTCGCTGCATTAAACTCATTTTTCCTTCATCGTTTATCATATTTAATCTCCTCAGATCTATCATCTCAACTCGCATCACTCAAGTAATCCTTCCACGAATTTATTTCATTCATTTTTTTCGGATAATCTATATTTATGTTTTGCAATTTTTGTGTTTAAACTAGTTAAGATTCTTCTATTTCGAACCCTATTACCTCTTTTTTCCATCATCATCTTATTTATCATCCCTAGATCTATTAGATCAACTCGCAATTTTCATGTAATCCTCAACTACTTTTATTTAGTTTGTTTTTGTTTCATGAATGCCCGACATTGATGGTAATTTTTGTTTTCATTGACAACTAATGATCTCATTCACTTATATTACTGCATAGAATGGTTATTGATTAAATGTACAAATTCAAAAGTGATATTTCATGTGCTTTTTCTGCTTATTTTTATCCTCTTTTATATGAGAATCTATTAGACATATAATGCAATGGATGTTGACCTCTATGGCCCTTCGATGCATCGCTATATCTCATGATTCCAAATAAAAATGGGTTCTACTGAGGTCTTAGGCTAGTATTTTTTGAGGCCTTGACCATGGCCTCGACAATATGTTTAATATTTCTAGAATTATCCAATACCTCATTATGATATTAATTATTGATAAAACTTGTGTTCATTTGACTAGTTGAATATCAATGGTTATTTTTAATTATCACACGATCATTTAAGTATCCATATTTAACAATATTTAATTCCATCTATTTCATGATGAAGTATATATTAAATTTATGTGTTTTTAGTTGTTCACCATTCCTAGTTTTTATATGTAAACCATTGTTTGGGGGGTTGTCCAGGGGGTGGGGGCAGTCCAGAGGGTTGGGGGTGTCCAGGGAGGCGTCCAAGGGGGTGGGTGGGGGTGGGGGGCTATCCAAGGGGGTGGAGGCCTGTCCAGAAGATTTTGGGGGTTGTCCGGGGGTGGGGGCTGTACAGAGGTTGGGGGTGTCCAAGGGGGTCGGGGGTGAGGGTGGTGTCCAGGAGGGGTGGGGGGTGCTTTCTGGAGGGTGGGGTTCTGTCCAGGGGGTGGGGGTTGTCCAAAGGGTTGGGGGGTGTCCAGCGGGGTGTCCAAGGGGGTATGGGGTGGGGGTGGTGTCCAGGAGGGGTGGGGGTGTTATCTAGAGGGGTGGGGGCTGTCCAGGGGGTTGGGGGATATCCAAAGAGTTGGGGGTTTCCAAGGGGGTGTCCAAGGGGGTGGGTGGGTGTAGGGGGCTGTCCAAGGGGGTTGGGCCTGTCCATAGGGTTTTGGGGTTGGCCGGGGGGTGGGGTGGGGGGTTTTCCAGAGGGTTGGGGGTGTCCAAGGGGGTGGGTGTGTGTGGGGGCACTGTCCAAGGGGGTGGGGGCCTGTCCAGAAGGTTTTGGGGGTTGTCCGGGGGGTGGGGGCTGTCCAAAGGGTTGGGGTGTCCAAGGGGGTTGGGGGGGTGGTGTTCAGGAGGGGTGATTTTATCCATCTGAATTTTTATTTTAAATATGATTTAATTCTCGGGTTAACTCCATTCTCTCTAATTTTCTATCAACCATGTAGGCACCATGGTTTTATTTTATTCAATGGAATTTAAAACTGTAATATCTAACTATATTTTCTTTTAATAATAATATTCAAGCAGATTTTTTTAAATACGCATAGATTTGTTTTATATTTAAAAATTGTTTTACATTCAAATTATGATTTTTTTCATATAAACTTATATTTGTCTTATCTTAAAAATATATTTTTTTTATATTTGTTATAGGTAATAATGAGTCGAAGTTGGATTACGGCACATCGAATGAGCAATGAATATGAGGAAGGTGTTGATGCCTTTTTGGAATTTGCTAAACGAAATGTTCCAAGTAGTGACATTTTTTTCTGTCCATGCCTGAAATGTTTGAATATGAAGAAGTTGAAAAGTAGAGAGATAAAAGATCATCTGATATTTCATCGTTTTAATCCGAGTTACAGCCCTTGGATTTTGCATGGTGAAACTAGACGAAATTCACTGATGATGATGATTCACAAGATGGTAACTCCGATGGAATTGAAGAAATGATTCGCGATATTGTAGCAGAACAAATTGAGATAGAACCGACAGTTGCGCGTCTATATAGTGATGCTAAAAAACCATTATATCCTCGTTGTACAGATTTTACATTTTTTTCGGTGGTGTTAATATTGATTAACCTGAAGGCGAAACATGGATGGAGTGACATAAGTTTTACAGAGCTGCTACAAATGATGAAATACATTCTTCCAAAAGATAACGATCTTCCAGATTTACATTGCAAGGCCAAGAAAATATTATGCCTGATGGGATTGGGATACAAGAAAATAATTTCTTGTCCGAATGACTGCATTATATATATGAAGGAATATGAATTTCTGTTAGAGTGTCCTAAATGTGGGACATCACGGTATAAGGTGAAAAAGAAATCACAGGCTGATGTAGAGATTACAAAGATCCCTTCAAAGGTATTTTGGTATCTTCCTATAATTCATCGTTTCAAACGTTTATTTGCTAATTCACATGATGCAAAAAGGTTAAGATGGCATGCTGATGAGCAGGTATGTGATGGAAAAATATGCCATCTAGCTGATTGTCCACAATGTAAGAAAATTGATGCGTAGTATTCTACTTTTGGAAATGAAATAATAAATCTCATATTAGGGTTGTGCACAGATGGAATGAATCCATACCGAACCCTCAGTAGCACACATAGTTCATGTCCTGTTTTATTGGTAATTTACAACCTCTCTCCTGAAGTTTGTATGAAGTGAAAATATGTCATGTTGAGTATAATGATCTCTGGTCCAAAGCAACCCGGCAATGATATTGATGTTTACTTGTCACCGTTGATTGATGATTTGAAACTGTTATGGGCTGATGGTATTAGGGTGTATGATTCTTATAAAATGGAATATTTTCAACTGCATACAGTGCTTCTGTTCGCAATAAATGACTTCCCAGCATATGGAAATTTGTCTGGATATAGTGTTAAAGGGAATAAAGAATGTCCAATTTGCGAACAACAGACGTCATATTGTCAATTGCATCATGGGAGGAAAATAGTGTACATGGGTCATCGAAAGTTTTTACCTATGGATCACCCTTATAGAATACTAAAAAAGGCATTCAATGGCTCACAAGAATTTGATACTGCTCCAAAACCTTTATCCCCGGATCTGTATTTTGAGATGGTGAAAAACCTTGATGTGACATTGGGAAAGACACAGAAATCTGGTAATGATAGACATATTTGGAAGAAAAGGTCAATATTTTTTGAGCTACCATATTGGAGGTATCATGAAGTTAAACATAATATTCATGTCATGCACGTGGAGAAGAATATATGTGATTGTTTGATTGGAAAATTGTTAGATATTAAAGGAAAGGATAAAGATGGGTTGAATGCAAGATTAGACTTATTATCAATGGGAATACGTTTGGAGTTAGCTCCCACTCCTAAAGAAAGACGAACATTTCTTCCCCCAGCTTTTCATACATTATCGAAGAGGGAGAAAATTAGCTTTTGTCAGTGTCTTCATGATATCAAAGTGCCTCAAGGTTATTCTTCAAATGTAAAAAATTTTGTCTCATTGAAGGACTTGAAGTTTATAGGTATGAAATCACATGATTGTCACATCATGATGCAACAAATTCTACCAGTTACATTGCATGGAATATTGGGAGGGTATGCATTATTGGAAGAACAAATGATGGCGGGAAAATTTCAACAACTAAGAGCTGAGTCTTCAAGCTCTGGAGAGGTGGCCCCTCCGTCCCCTCCATATAGACATGAAAAATGGAAGAGAGCTCAGAAGGGAAAAAAAGGTCAATATCTTTCAGATGAATTGAGAATCGTAGCTGAGAGGATTGTAAGATATATATTTTATTTATTTAAGTTAACCATTTTTTTCATATAATTTCAATCATTACAGAAATGTTCAATTAATTAATATAGGACTCTCTTGAGGAGCAGAGTTCATAGGGGACATTTACAGCTACTGGGAGGGAAGATATTTTATCTGTAGCATTGGGAAGGCCCGAACATCCTGGTCGTGTAAGAGGATATCTGGCAGGTGTATCGGTAAGAAAATTGTTGCCACGTTCTTCAACTTCAAACGTTGAGGGGGTTTATAAAAAAATAGAATCCTTGGAGGCTGAAGTTCATAATATTAATGCGACGATGGAGGAAAAGATTAGAGCGTTAGTGCAGTCTATGTTTGCAGACATGAAAAGACAATTTCAGACTACAACTCCCACTCCTCCACCTCCCCCTGTAGACCCAATTATTTATCCTCCACCTCCGCCAGTAGATCCTACTCCCCCACCTCAGCCTACTGACCCCATTTTTTATCCTATTTCTCCGCCGCAACTTCCTACTTATTGCGAGTTGTATGTTGATGATTCTCAATAGCATATAGTAGCATATGGGTTGGTATATTGTATAGGAGATACAGTTCATCATCAACAATTAGAGGTAGAGAATCATAGGGTCACTGTACAGGATATTATAGATAGATCAGCTCGGGTACCATTACCTATAGATGAGGTGGCAACAGTTGGACAAAGTATCAGCCATTTTTTAATTTGGTCATCCAAACTTCTTCGACTCATTTCCATAGAGGTATGAACGTTATATATATATATATATATTTTTATTAAAGTTGTTTTATCATTTGAAAACTAATATATTTTTCAATTTATTTTTACATGAATACTTCAAAGGTAAAGAAATATTGTATAGACAGCAACAAAGAAAAATGGCTATGACATCAGATACAGATTCTAATAGTCTTGACAGATTGTCAATATATTCAAATTTTTTGGTGGGTCATTATGAGTTTCCAATAGAAGCTCATGTTTTTGGATGTGAAATAAATGTGGGGATGATGAAAACTGATATCATAAAGCTTGTTACTAGAGATAAGTTGGGCATCAACGTGGTGCAAATTTTTTCCATGTAAGTCTTAACACCTTTTCCCTGTGTTATATTTATAAAAAATGTATACATATGTCTATTTTTTATTAGGTATCTTTATAAAATTTGTGAGAGGAATGAGCTGACAGATGTATATGGATTCATGGACCCGCAATTGATTTCCCCTGAAGCATGTGCATTGGATGAGGAACAAAGAATGCTTTATATTGCTGAAAGACTTGAAAAGAATATAATCACACAATGTTGGATGATGCCTTTTTGTGAGAGGTATAAAACACATCTCTCTCAAAGAGTTAATTATCTTTTAACATAAAAAATCACTAATGTTAAATTCCCTTTTATCAGTGATCATTGGATGTTAGGGGTTTTTTGCCCAAGGGAGAAAGCACTTTATTGGATATGCTCTGTCCATGATGATGTACGGGAAAGTTTTAAGAATATATTGGAAAATTAAGTTTCAATTTCTCAAGAGTTTTATATATTATAATGAATTTTAAATTTACCCCATTAGTATTATTTTCTAATAGGTCATGGGCCTACTTTCAAAAAAACACAAAGAAAAGGAATGCAAAGATCAAATATGTAAATGTGAAGGTAAATATCCATTTATAATTTTTACTTTTTGATTTATTACATTAAAATAATATATTGAATTTACACTCATTCAAACAGAATTTTCATGAACAATAAGGCATCATTGAATGCGGATATTATATGTTAAGATTTATGTATGAAATAATAACAACTGGGAGAGTTGTGAATTTTGACCTGGTAAGATTTCCTCTTAAACTTTTCCATAATATTTCAATTTGATTTACTCATTATACACGTTAACTACTATCCTTTTCATTTGTAGCTTTTTGATGACCCTCAACCCTATAATGATGAAGACATAAAACACTTACAAGTGGAGTGGTCAAATTATTTTACAGGTTTGATTAAATTTTAGTTGTTTGTAATGTAAAATGTAATTTTGAATATTGTCGTTGTAATTATGTATTTGGTAGTTGTTTAGGTTGGATTTTTTTTTGAAGTTGACAGTGTAAGTTTTGAATGGTATATATGTGAATGTTTAATTTTGCTCTACTTCTTGTTTTTCTCTACTTATGATGGTTTTTCTGGTATGGATTCTGGTTTGGGGGGAGGGGTTTCAAGGGTGTGGGGGGTGTTCAGTGGGGTTAGGGGTGTCCAGGGGTCTAGGAGGGTTGTTCGGTGGGGTGGGGAGTATACATGAGGATGGGGGGTTGTCGAGGGGTGTTTGGGGCTGTCCAGGGGGTTGGGGGCAGGCCAGGGGTGTGGTGGGGGCTCCAATGGGGTGGGGGAGGGCTGTCTGGGGTGTGGGGGGTATACATGAGGGTGGGGGGTTGTCCCGAGGTGTTTGGAGCTGTCCAAGGGGTCAGGGGAAGTCCAGGGGTGTGGTGGGGGGCTCCAATGGGGTGGGGGAGGGTTGTCCAGGGTATGGGGGTATACATGAGGGTGGGGGGTTGTCCCGGGGTGTTTGGAGCTGGCCAGGGGGTCGGGGGGCTGTCTAGGGGTGTGGTGGGGGTTGTCAAGTGGGGTGAGGGGTGAGGGGGTGCTGTTCAGGAGGGTGGGGGGTTGTCGAGGGGTGTTTAGGGCTGTCCAGGGGGTCGGGGCAGTCCAAGGGTGTGGTGGGGGCTGTCAAGTGGGGTGAGGGGCTGAGGGGGTGCTATTCAAGAGGGTGGGGGATTGTAGAGGGGTTTTTGGGGCTGTCCAGGGGGTCAGGGGGCAGTCCAGGGGTGTGGTGGGGGCTCCAATGGGGTGGGGCTATCAAGTGGGGTGAGGGGTGAGGGGGTGATATTCAGGAGGGTGGGGGCAGTCCAGGGGTGTGGTGGGGGCTCCATTGGGGTGGGGGAGGGATTTCTAGGGTATGGGGGTATACATGAGGGTGGGGGGTGTCTCGGGGTGTTTGGAGCTTTCCAGGGGGTCGGGGGCAGTCCAGGGGTGTAGTGGGGGCTGTCAAGTGGGGTGAGGGGGTGAAGGGGTGTTGTTTAGGAGGGTGGGGGTTGTTGAGGGGTGTTTAGGGCTGTCCAGGGGGTCGGGGGCAGTCCAGGGGTGTGGTGGGGGCTGTCAAGTGGGGTGAGGGGGTGCTATTCAGGAGGTTGGGGGTTGTATAGGGGTGTTTGGGGCTGTCCAAGGGGTCAGGGGCAGTCCAGGGGTGTGGTTGGGGCTTCAATGGGGTGGGGGTTGTCATGTGGGGTGAGGGGGTGAGGGGGTGCTGTTCAGGAGGGTGGGGGCAGTCCAGGGGTGTGGTGGGGGGCTTCAATGGGGTGGGGGAGGGCTGTCCAGGGTATGGGGGGTATACATGAGGGTGGGGGGTTGTCTTGGGGTGTTTGGAGCTGGACAAAGGGTCGGGGGGCAGTCCAGGGGTGTGGTGGGGGCTATCAGGTGGGGTGAGGGGGTGAGGGGTGTTGTTCAGGAGGGTGGGGGGTTGCCGAGGGGTGTTTAGGGCTATCCAGGGGGTCGGGGGGCAGTCCAGGGGAATGGTGGGGGCTACCAAGTGGGGTGAGGGGGTGAGGGGGTGATGTTCAGGAGAGTAGGGGGTTGTCCAGGGGTGTTTTGGGTTGTCCAGGGGGTCGGGGGGCAGTCTACACTACTACAATTTTCACCTTTAGCGACCGCCAAAAGCGTTCGCTAATGGTCTTCAGCAGCCGCCTTGAGACCACTTTTGGCGGTCGCTGTTGCTCCGTCGATAAATACCAATAGAGACCGCCAATGGCGGTCGCTAAAGGTCCCTATGAAGAAAACACGATGGGCACACGGGGACAACCGTGGTGGACATAGTGGACTGTGGCCACCGGCCATGGCGGAACTGCGGTGGTCGGAGGGAGGGGTGGCGACGGTGGTGGCTGAGTGTGGTAGGGGTGGCGGTGGGGGTTGCAGGGGGGAAATGGGAGGCGTCGAGGGGTGGCGAAGGTGGTGGCCGAGGTAGGGGTGGCGGTGGGGGGCGACACCGGCGCTGCTGCAGAACGGCGTGGGCGGCGGGTTGCAGTGGGGAAAATGAAGAAGACAGAAGCGGGGGCAGGAAAAATCCCGCTAAAATAATATTAGTTTTAGCGACCGCCTTTGGTGGTAGCCCGTGTCCAGAGGTGCAGAAACCAGATTTTCTGGTAGTGCTAGGGGTGTGGTGAGAGCTCCAATGGGGTGGGGGAGGGCTGTACAGGGGGTATACATGAGGGTGGGGGCTATCAAGTGGGGTAAGTTTTATATGTTATCAATGTAAATGCTTAAATTTTCTTTAGTTCATGTTTTGATCTCCTTCTGTTTTTGTGGTACGAATTATTGCTTTGGTTTCTGGTTGATTTTGGGGGAGAGCAGAGGACTGCAGTCGATTTTTTTTTTAAAAAAAATTGTCTTTCACGTCGGTTATTTTATAACCGATGTGATAAAGAAATCAAGAAGCATTTATCACATCGGTTTTTTTCATAACCGATGTGATAAACACCTGTGGCATGGTTTATCACGTCGATTATATAATAACCGACCTGATAAAGGACCTGGGAAATGATTTATCACGTCGGTTAATCAATAAATGACGTGATAAACAGCCTGGGAAATGTTTTATCACGTCGGTTATTTAATAACCGACGTGATAAACCATCACCCCAGGAGTTTATCACGTCGGTTATTAAATAACCTATGTGATAAACTCCCCCGCACGTGTTTATGACGTCTGTTATTGTATAACCGACATGATAAAGCCCCCCCCCCCCCGGTTTATCACGGCGGTTATATAATAACCGACGTTATAAACCCCGCCACCCCTGGGTTTTTTCACGTCGGTTATTAATTAACCGACGTGATAAACACCACAATGTTATGTTTGTTACATTGTTTTTTAAATAACCGACGTAAAAAACTTTATTTATAACGTCGTCCATATTAACGTTGGGTAAAAAGAGACGTAAAAAATGAAAAATAACCGACGTAAATAACGTTTTTTGCACTAGTGTTAATATATAATTTCATAATATGAAGGTTTTGAGAATTACCTTCCCTTATAAAAACCATTTTGGTTTTGGTTAATGTATAACGATATGAGTAATATATTTTATCCCTTTTATGGTTATGTTATCTTTTAATAGATTATTTTAGTTCTTTGGGAATGAAAAAATCATCTTTAATACTCCTTATTTGGAGTAAAAGATTATATTATGGTGGAAATTAATTAAAGGATGATATTAAATATATCAACTAAGAATATTTCATTATATTTTTAGTTTATATGATAAAATAATTCCTTAACTCTAGGAAAAGGATCTTTAAATAAAAATGTTATCATATTACCTTAATATCTGGTGAATCAATGGTCATTTAATTCATCATTGATTTATGGTTTTGTGGTTGTAAACTTTCTCGTGATCATTCACTTTCTTAAGACCAATTATATCTATCACTATAAATCATTATATTTTTAATTAAACTTGTATTATATATCCAAATATCAACTTTCCAAAAAAATCTCCTGTTTGTAAACCTAGTTATGTGTTATTCTAGATTACCTTCATACTTCCTTTTCTCACTTACTAGAAGCAATTCTTATTAACCCTTTTAACGATGTGGGTTTATAAATAATTTGTTTTCAAATGTACAAACTTTAATTACCTTAAATTTATATATTTTAAATTGGTGGAATTTAACACCCTATTATTTTAAAAAAATCAATATTTCTTAATAGTATACAAGACAAGTGACGACATGCTTAAACAAACCATGAAACGATATTATTTTAAATATAACAGTTATAACCTAGATATTAAATTGAATTGTATGAATAGTATTAAATACTTTATGAAATATATATATAAATTTCCTAATCTATATAAATGTCTTGATAAATTATTATTAAATAATCAATAAATTTTTAGTAAATTAGTTTTATTCATCAAGAATATGTTTTCTTCAAAAATTATTTTTATAGTTTTTTATGAGAAAATATTATAATTAATGTTTATAAATTTTATAGAATTTATTTTATAAAATAAAATTAATTTTTGAAACCATTATATCAAAATTAACTTAGGGATAAATTTTGGGATTTTTTGGAAAATATTAATTTTTCTGTGAATAGTGAAAATACCAATTTTTGTTAAACTGTCATTTATTTTCAATAAATTAAGTAATATAAAAATAACATTTTGATTTTAATTTATTTAAAATATAAATAGGTATTATTTAGTTATATATAATCCAATTAATTTCATTTTAATCAACATTATACTAAATGTTAGTATAAGTTTATTTTTTAGTTTAAAAAATGGGTTTTCTGAAAACTGTTTTAAAGTGCAAAATGTTTCTACATTTTAATTAATTAAAAAATCTTAATTATTAGTAATTTAAATTATATTTATAAATTATATTTATAAATTATATATCTATAAATATTTATTTAAATTCATATAATTATTATTACTAGTCATATAGTTTATCTAAAATCATCTTATGTTTGAAAACTATATTTCTTGAAAAATTGATTTTTCATCACACCTGTGGGTTTTATTTTAAATTGAATTCTTACAATTATATTAATTGAATTTGTTAAAATGGATTAAATATTTTTAATAATTATTATTTATATTTTTTAATAAGTCCAACTTATTTTTTTCATAATAAATAGTGAAAATAGTAAAAATATTTTACCACAATTATGGTTAATATGGGTGTACCGAGGGTTAAACTAAAAATATAAGGCTTAAAATGAACTAAAAATTATATAAAATCTATTTTATGAACCTATTTAGACTTTATAACATATAATGTTTGATAATTACCCATTTTTAATCTTTTATTCATATGAAAAATGTGGTTACACTTTATTCTTTTGAAAAGTTCTGTGTGTGTCCTCTCCTCCACTTATAAAAGGTCGCCCTCTCTCCTCTCCTCTCCACACTTTAAAAACCATTTTTTTCATCCAATAAATACCCAAATACCTTACTTACATACCTCTAAATGACCTATAGAACCTGTTTTTTTCATAAATCTTTCCTAATAATGCTTTTGGTACTGATTTAAGGAGGATGTCCAAAGAAGTGGTATCGTGTTTAACAAAGTGTTTTTACTTTATTTCTTCTTCCAAATCTTCCAAATATTATTCAATTGTTCTGATATAATAACACTATTATATCCCATATACCTATATTTAATTATTTTAATGTTATAAAAACTATCCATATCCAATTCCAAAAAATGGAAAATCAAACCATCATTCATGTGCGTGGAGAACTATTACCTCAAGAATCGATGTAATTCATTCTCCATAATAAACTCTAAGGGACTTTTATAATTATTAATTTAAAGTATATATATGATATTTTTAACATAATTAAACTTCTAGAATTATTATATCACATACACCTTCTTAACTTCTATTCCATGGGGGATGTGATAATGTCATCCGTGTGTACGGCGGACTACAGCCTCGTGAAGCGATGTGATTCATTTTTCACTATCATTGTACATGGATGATAATTTAGATAATTTTAATGAATAAATGTTATATATATGAGATAGTTATGATATCAATAACATATATATCATTCAAAAAATATAATATTCATTTTCTTTCTTACCTTTCCACACACTAAGAAATGATAAAGTCGTTCATGTGTACGTGTGGACTACCGCCTCCACAAAAAGATGTGTTTATTTTTCATCACCAATCAGATGGATTGTATATATAAGTATATTTAAATAAATAATATGGTATTTAGGATATTATTATAATTATTTAAATATAAAATATTACTTAACTCTTTTCTGTAATGATCATTGAAAAATGAAAATGTTACTCATGCGTATGTACAACCTACCATCTCCATGATTGTAACATAGTTCATTTTTCATAACTAACATTATTTATTGGTTTTAAAATTATAATTTATATTTAAAAAATATAATTAATTCATTATTATTATTCATTATATTATGGAATAATGATTTATTTGACCTCATTCAACACACTAAATCCATTTTGAAACAATGAATCAAATATCCTTAAAACAATTGATGTGGATTTAACTGATTAAGTACTTAAATGTGTCATTAAAATGAAATAAAATAAATGATTTAATTATAAGGTTTAAATCATGGAAATTTTTCTTAAGAAATCAATTAACTGATGCAGTCTTATTATACCAAAGTTAAAGGGAATATATGGAAAGTATGGGCTCAAGGTAAGGGCCTTCATCTCAATTTTTATTCATTGAGGAATATTTTAATATTATAGAACTAATTTATTTTATATGGTGTATATACTTACCCTTTTATATGTAATATCATGAGTAATTCATACATAATGGTATTTTATGTTTTAATTTGAATTATTTCATCCAATTGGATTTAAATAGAATGTTACCAAGTGGTAAATAATTTCATAACTCAATTTATTTTCATCAGGTTATATTACTTATTCATAATCTTTGATATTCTAAGATTATGTGTGTAATGAAATTTTATTATATTATTTTTTATTTACACTTGTTTTATGTGGATTTATATTTTATAGATATAATATATTCCTTTATTAATTCTCACTTCAACTTTATGATCATTATAATGGGTTTTTGTCTCAAATAGTCTTCTTTGGGACATATGTTATGTTATAAAACTATTTTAGTTTATGAGGTGTATTTACTACCCCTTTGATATGTTATATAATTAATATAATTATGGTAATGATATTTAAAGTTTTATTTGAAGTTATTATTTCATGGGTATTACAATTGAAATGTTACAAAATTGGAAGAGGCTTTAGGTTATAATCTTCATTCTTTGTGGATTGTTTATGTTAAAGATTCCTATAGAGTAAAACATATACTATTATTTTCTTGAACCAAATTTATTTTCCTCTCTTATGGTTATGAATCAGTTTATATGTTTAAATTCTATTTCCTCCCTTATATATTAAATAAAAATCATGAAATTGCTTTGTAAGTGAAATTGATCTTGTATATTTCTTTATATCGGGAATATTTATCTTACATATCAATGTTTTCTAAAATTTTTTATAAAATGTGTTCATTTATAAACATAAATGATTTCATAAATGTATTTTTAATAATAATTTTCCTTATTTTAAAAGGTTTAAAAAATAAAAATTTTAAACATTTTCCAAATGGTTCACTCTGACTCCCTTTATAAATTTTTTGAAAAGAATGTTTATTTTTATCATTTAAAAAATTAATGGATTTTCCCACCATCATGAAGAATAATTATTTTAAATATTAATTCTTAATTTTAAAAGGTTATTTTCAAGTAAAATGATTTACTTAATTCCATATAAAGTTTTACATTTTGAATACATTTTTTTCAAAAAGGAAAGGATATTTCCCTCAAGAAATGTTCAATGTGATCTTTAAAAATCATTTTCCATCTATGATGGAATCCTTTGATGTTACTCAAAGTTAAATAGTTATTTTCCTTGAGATTTTTCTAATGGTATTATCATTCATCAGCATAAACAACCATTGATGTTACTTATTATCCATTGGGATATGTTGAAATGATATCATCCTTATTCTTTATCTGGATGGATTATGAGAGTTTCAAGATATTTTAATGGAATCCCTTTCTTTTCCAAGGTTTAATCATGTTTCAAAGATATAGTTATGAAATGTGTTTTTTTTCTATAGGTTAATCAATTTATGAAAGGAATAATGGGTGTTTTTATGATTTTTATGATGATATGAAAGTTCTATGTACTTTATTCATGTTATAGTTCATGGAAATTGTCTATACAATGGTCTTATTCCAATAAAGCTTATATAATGGGTTTGAATAGATAGAAATGGGTAAACCTATATAGTTTATATGATGGTTTCACCCAGATAGCACACCAATCCATTGGTTCTGGAATTCGATCATATGGTTATTCTATTTTTAAGGGTTCTGTAAGGATTTTATATGGGTTCTATGAAGATATATCCCAAGATACCAAAAGTTTTTATTTATGATTCATTTGATCAATATTGATATCACATGGCACAATATTAGTTATTATTATTAATCTTTTATTTACTAAAACTTTATTCAATGTTTCATGATTTATGATTCAAGTATTTATGGGTGTGATTTATCTTATGTTATGCCTATACACTTTGATTATATCATTATACCCTTATGATCATATTTATTTCAATGATTTAAATATATATTTAATGTTTATGTTTCCCTTAATTAGAGTTCTATCTCACCATTCTTATATTTATTACTCCCTAGGTTATGAAGAATGGTGATAAAATGATTTGTGTCTATCAAGTTTTTTAACATGATAGAGTTTATGGGAGATATTGAAGGATTAATATGGAATATGAAAATCTAGGTATAGTGGTAAAAATAATCCCTTGAACTCATGGTTATTATTTATATAAGAGTTTTTTCAAATTCTTGAAAAGTATAAACCTAAAAGGTACTTGGTTATGTAAGTGGTCTAGTATTTCTTTTTGATGTAGTATGTTTTGGATGGTGAAAATTGGGTCACTTTCATTGGTATCAAAGCCAAAAATGTCAAGTTTATGATTTTAAAATTGGATTTGGGAGTGTGAGTTTGGAGCAATTATATGTGTTATAAATAGAAGAATGCATGCTAAATCAAGTTCCACCTAAAGCGATAAATTTTATTCCATGAAAAAATAGGCTTGAAATAAAAACTGTGTTGTAAAATTTACATGTGTGGGGTTGAGAAGTATCTTTTAAGGCCTCTTTAGGTAAAAAAACTTGCACCCATGAGGCACAAAGTATACCATTATATTATACCCCAAGTAAACATGGTAATATTACATATACGACTCCTCAAACAAAAATAAAATAGTGGAAAGACATTATATATTCATTGAGAGGGAATAAATCTCCAAAAAAAGTTATTTGTAGCAAGATAGACATTGATGAAGTCCTAGATCAAGGTGCAGAAGAGTAGGCACATGAACAGATTCCATAAATCCCCATGGAATAAGATGTTCCAAAGACACTACTACTCTGTAGGGGTATAAGATAGGTTAGATAACCATAATGGTATGGTTTTCTAGTTACTGAGGATAGTGAATCGTTATTATTTTATAATAATGATCATGTAACCTATAAGAAAGAAATAAGTGGCATAGATGTTGCCAAGTAGTAAGAATCCATGAAATCTAAAATGGATTCCATGTACCAAAAACAAGTCTGTATTTTGGTAAATACTCTAGTTGATGTAAATCATTTTGATTATAAATGGGTATTCAAGAATAAACTATACATCGATCAATAAGTTGGTAATTATAAGACATGACCGATTGAAAAAGTGTTCAAACAATGTCAAGACATAGACTATGAAGTAAACTTTTCACCATTTGATATAGTAAAATACATTAGAATTATACTTTCCATTGAAACTTTACATGACTATGAGATTTAGAAAATGGAATTCAAAATATCCTTTCTTAATAGGAACGTTCAGGAAGACATCTACATGACACAACCTAAAGGGTTTGTGACTCCAAAGGATTCAAATAAGTATGAAAATTACAAAGATCCATTTATGGATTAAATCCAGTATTCTGGTCATGGAACATTTGATTTTATAAATCCATAAAAAAATTGGTTTCATAAATAATGAATGAAATCCTTATGTCTATAATAGCTTTATTGGGGATTTTTTCATTTTCTTAATAGTATATGTTGGTGACATATTACTTATTGGAAATTAAATACCATTATTATAGTTTGTTAAGGCTTGGTTAAATAAATACTTCTCCATGATGTACTTGGGAATGGTAGCATAAATTATTAGGATCAATATCCATCAAGATAGATCCAAGATACTACTCAGCCTAATTCAAGGTACATATATTTACAATATACTAAATGGATTTAGTATGGAACTATCAAAAATGTTATTTTTAATAATGTCACATTGAAGTCATCTTTTCAGAAAAATGTGTCCTTAGAAAACATAGGGAATGATAGAGGATAGAAGGATTACGTAGTCATCTATGATTAGGTTAGTTTTGTATGTCATGCTATGTACTAGGATAAATTATTCATACGCCTTGACTGTCGTAGGAAGATATTAAGCTAACCCAGGTGACCACCATTAGATGGAAGTCAAGAATGTCCTTAATTATTAGAGCGATATTGGGGATATAATCCTAATTTATGGTGTATATGAGGAATTATTCATCAAAGGATATGTTGGTTCTAGTTTCCAAAAAGATCAAGATAATCTAAAATTGAAAAAAATATACATATTCACTCTAAAGAGAGGTTTTGTGAGCTAGAAGACCTTAAAGTGGGTTATGGTCACAGATTCTATAGTAAATTTAGAGTATATTGTAGCTTCTAAGAAAGATAAATATGTATGGATACTCAACTTTATCTAAGATTTTAATTTAGTACCTATAATTTAAGATCCTATCACACTCTATCATGATAATATAGTAATAGTGGACCTTGAAAAGGAGCCAAGGTCACATCAGAGGATGAAGCATATACTTCAGAATTATCATCTCTTGAGATATTTCTCTCTGACGAGTGAAGTTTTAGTGAGTTGAATATCCATGGAAGACAACGTAGTGGACCCCTTAACTAAATCCTTCACTTCACAAAAACATAATCATTATCTCAGGTCTAGAGGACTGAAAATCGTATGCAATTCGCTCTAGTCCATGTGGGAATTTTTTGAGTAGGTTTTCTAAAACCAACTATTTGTACTTTTATTTCATGTATATTTGAATATTTGAATATTTAAATATTTATTAAACACATTATTACATATTTTTCGTTGTTCTACATGAATTTGGTGTCATAATGTCCAAGTGTACCTATCATATTGATAAGGTCATAGTAGTTCCTCACTATGATGAGAACCTTAAAGTGTCATGATGATATTATTAAATATAGTTCTATAGTCATATGACACACTATGGTAGAGAACATAGAATATATACTATCAGTTGTGAGTACTCATAATTGGATGAGACTTCTTCCCATGCAGTTTATACTTGGTAAACTCCAAGATGAGAGATTTTGAGAACAGACCCTCCAGTAAGAATTTCACATGTTTTGGTATCATCGGATATTCCTATATATGAGCAAATGTAATGGTCCTTAGACTATACGACACGTACATAGATTTACTGACCAAAATTTTGATATTGTATGTTCACGAGAAGTAAGGTATGTTGGGTGTGTCATGAATGACATGTTATTAATGGATAAGTTGAGGAACTATTTTATCCTTCTATATTTAAGGATGTTGATATCTCAACCCTTTGATTAGAATAGAACATCGCATTAAATTCCATGTCCTTGGAGTAATAACATATTTATAATATATTTTCAAACAAAGACAAGTCAATCATATAGGTTGATGAAAAATATGTTCAACCTTCTTGATGAGATATTGTGGAAAAGTGATTATATTACACAGTGAGTGTTCATATGTGGTTTTCAGCATTGCGATATTTTGTTCTTTATTTTGGGTTCCTTGACATATTTCTAGATAATAATCTTAGACTTTAGGAAAATCTAATTAATACCAATGAGAAAGAATACTATAGGGTCACACACTAAGTCTTTCTATTGATCTTGAATAAACTCTATTTGAATTTATTTAATGGAATAAATTTTATTCTCAATATCAAGGAATAATTTTATTCATGTTTTATTAATCAAAAAAATTAAATAAATATTTATTCAAAAAAATTAAATAAAATATATTTATTTTATAAATATTATTCTCCAGATAGTGAATAAAATATTTATTTATCAATAAATATTTGATAAATATTAATTTAGGTATTATACAAATGTTGACAGGAAATATAGTGGATCAAGATCCTTTTTTATGATAAATATTAACTTGCAAGATGGAAAAATAATGTTGATCATTTCACTTTTTAGCGAACATCATGAAATAATAATAATATTATTATTATATGGCATAAAGTTTGATAATGATTATTATATTATTTAAGGGGTGGTATGAAAATAAATGAAATTTTAAACTAAAACCTAGATCTATTCCTAGATGGTTATGTCTATTATGTAGGGTTAATCAAAAATTGGATAATTGATAATCATTTCACATAATGTAATTTTATCTCAAATTATTCCTTCTCTCATCTTCTCAATAATAGGAAGAATTCCTTAAATCCTAAAGAATATTGACTGATCAAGATGAGCAATATAAGATTATAGATATGTCGCGCTAGCACTCAGCATTCTATCGGTTTTGTTTGGAGATCAAAGGAGCGTGTTTGGATCACTACGAGATGGATTATACACTTCGATCCTAATAGTTCGATGAAGGTATTCCGAAAAATGGATTTCATATTTTGAATCAACATAATTAATATTATATAATAACGTAAAATTATTTTTTTCATAATGAAATATAAAAACAATAAAAATTAATTATCACAGTTATGGTTAGAACGGGTTTATCATGGGTTAAACTAAAACAATAATGGTTAAAATAGACTAAAAACTTTTCCAATTCCTATTGGATGGACATATTTTGACCTTATAATATCTATTTTTTGATAATTTTCCATGTTTTACCCTTGAAACAAGTTTAAAATTTGGGTATACTATGATACCCATAGTGTCGCTTTTAGGTGTGGGTATTTGTTAGGTGGTTTAGCCCCTTAAGTTTGAGGCATTTTAGGCCCATGTGATAAATTTTAGAGGAAATTTTGTTGGATTAATAGTTAAGATACATGGTTAGTTTAACCATGAATCCTAAGTGTACACAGGTCACACAATTGGTGCATGGTTAAACTGACCATGCAGCTTAAGTGTATAACCCGTACAACTCTTGATAGTGGGAATTTTCACAGTTTGCACGTGATTAGTTTAACCGTGTGAGTTAACTATGAAACACACCCAACTATGGGTATTTTCTAATCTTTGGATTATTTTTAAGTGGATTTTATTCCCTTGGACACCCCACATAATTTCCCCTAATTTGGACACCTTCCATGGTGGTTTCCCCCTCTCCAAAGCTCCTCCAAGTGGATTTTGAAGGGGTTTATTGGTGACTCTTCACCTAGTTTTAAAGGTTTAGGCTTCCATATCCTTATTCTATAGTTTTCTTCTATTTTACCTTTTTCATATAACACTAGTGGCCATGATTTTCTAATTTTCTTTGCCAAAGCTGTTGGGAATTGAGGACTTCAGATTGTAATGGTTGTGAGCCATAATAGGAATCTCTTTCCAATGAATTTTGTCAAAGGTGACATGATTATTCAACTTGAGATATAGTTTTACAAATAATTTACTTTTATTTAAGAGTAACTTGATTTATTGATACCTTAAATGTGTTTTTAAGTTAAATTATTGATGTATATGATTACTATTTTGGATCTATTGAAGGTCTTCCATGATTGTGTGGGTTTTTTCTATAGAAAAGTGGGTGGATTTATTTGTGAAATGTAAATTTATTTTAAAATAGTGTTTTATTCATTATTCAGGTTTGATAAAATTAAAATAAGGGTTTTCTTTTTGAAATTCACTTCTTCCATGGGATTTAGATTAAATATGGCTTTCAAAGTGGGATCCCCTTTTTTGTTTAAAGGGTTCCCTTTTTTTAAAGGGGTGTTTTGGTTTTATAAAGTGAATATGGAGTTTCCCTTGACATATTTGGTTATTATTGAATGTTTTTATTCTTTCCTTTTTAATATTTTTTGAATTAAAAAAATAAAAAAGGGATTTCCAAATGTATATGATATAATTGAAGGCTCGGTTGACACTTGTGATGTGATATTGGTTATTCCCTTCTAGAGCCCTGTTTTTTATAGAGGATATTTAGGTTATCCATGTGATTTATGTTGGTGATATAATCCAGGAATTTTATTTCTAATTTATCTTTTTAAAGTGGGTTTTTTCAAAAGGATGTGGCTTGTTTTCACTCTATATGCTTGAAATAGTGGTTCAAAGATGTTTAATGGTTATAAATGGATCTCTAAAATAATTTTAGAAATAATTTTACCTTATTGAAGGTATTTTGAAAATGGGAATTTTTTTAAAAATGGTTTGAAATTTGACTAGTTGTTTTAGGATGTTGGACTGATGATCCACTCTTTGATTTTGGGTGGGCCAGACTCTTACTCTAGGTTCCCCAGTTCACCATAGTTATTCATGGGAAGGACTGACACTTATAAACCCAAGGGTATGAACATGGGATTATAAATCAATATTAGAATGGTTGGACATGATGTTCCAAGCCCCGGTAAGATTCATGTACTGGTTCTCCATGTTTTTCGACTTGTGATCGATTGGTTGGGATGGTCAGACAAGACGCATGAGATCCCATTTGGATTCTTGGACTAAGGCTCCTTCATTTCCAACCTATAAAACATACGATATATGTACCCAAACTGATGACATATATTAAAATGGATTAAAGTAATGTATAATTGGATTCCCTTTATATGTTTATTGCTTTTATGGGATTGTTTTATGTATTGATCCTCTTTTGGTTTAGTCGTGTTATTGACTAGTTTTATTCTAATGATTTATTAGATTAATTTATAACTTGTTATGGTTTTGATTCTTCATTATTTCAATTTTTTCTTGTTTACCTGTTGTTGGGTTTGTAAAATATTTTAATGTAAAATGGTATAAATGGCTTTCAAAGTGGAATTCTTGGTCATCATGATTTTGAAATGTTTTAAACCATGTGTGGGTTAATTATTCAAAAGTTTGGTATTTTAAAAGAGATATAGTTTTCACATTAAATTGGAATGATTTTTGGTAAAACATTTTTATGGATTTTAAAAAAAAATATATCTATAGAAATTCATCTTCCATATTTGGTTTTTCTTATATTATGTGAAGGATAATTAAAACATATCTTTCATATTATTTACAGACTATGAAAAATGGTTTCATTATTAAAAGGAATGAATTGGACTCATGGTGGTATCCTACTAGATTCAGATCACACCCTACATACTCACATTAGTGGGTATGTAGTATTAATATCTTGTACAGGTTCCTCTAGGTTTTTGATTTCATATTGGATCGAGTATTGTCTTCCATGGGAATTGATAGTTGTTTGGGTGATAGTGGTAACTGAATTACCACATGGAGTTTGTGATCATATTTTTGTTTTTGTGGAACTCATGGGCTAGATATTTTTATTGGCTTATTCAGTATTTATTTTGTTTTATATTTTGTTATCGTTTTGAAACTCTTATTGGTTGGTTATTTATATGAGATGTAATTTGGTGTGTATCAATTCATCTTACTAGTATGCGAGTTTTGAAAGTTTTTATTTGGTTTCTTTAGGGTGAAATAGTCCACAACGGTTATGTATGATATCATTGATGCTTTTCATCAGCCTGGGGGGTCAGGGATGCTTTAGTGGGCCAGCTCATGAATCTGATGGATAGATTTACTAGGTTGGTTTGTTACAAAATGGTGTCAAAGCTACAGGTTTCTTGTAAAGGGTTATAGGTTCTTGAGCAACACTCTTTGTTATTCAGGATGTGTCAGGGTAGTCTATTGACAATTATTATTGTCAGGGCTTGGGTGGAGTGTGCAGGAAAGGTCCAAAAAAACTATTCATCACACTAAGTATAAAATTTTCATGGGTGTATCAAGATTGAATCTTGTTCTTGCGTTCATATTTGGATGTTTTGAAAGATTATTGACATTTTTTGATGATTCCTTAATCCACGTTGAGTGTATCAGTTATTTCAGGGGATTGATTGAGTATCAAATGAGAAAATGGTGAATAGAATAGGGTCACATGGTTAGCATGCATGGTCTGGTAAACCATGATAGTGCATGTTGCATAGTTAGTGTATGTTTTACCAACCCATGTGTTTAAATCGTGTACAGTGTAGTTTCCTCTCTATAATTTCTTTTTGCCTCCCTTTATTCCTAGATTGACTCTAATTGAGTATGCCATTAGTTTAGTATCCTATAGGTATTTTTAATGGGTATTTTTATAGAAATTGGTTTCGTGACTATGGTTTGTTTTGATATGTGTGAATGTGTTCTTGGTTTTGTACCTTGGGGGACCTAGTTTAGAAAAATGAAAAATTAGTTTTTGAAAGGGAAAGGTTGTTCATTTTTTAAAACCATTTTGTGGTAGTTTGAAAACATTGTGTGTTTTCTAAACCAATATAAGGAAAAATGTTTTTATTTGAAAATAATTTTAGTTAAAATAAGTGTAATTTGTTGAATCCCTTAAATTCATAAAGTGGATGTTTTTAGACTTGGTTTATAAAAGTGTTTTCCATGAGATAGGTTATTTCAAAGAGTTGTTTTGAAATTTTTTTGTAATAAAGTGTGATCTTTATTTTTTAAATAAATTGAAGTGATGATTTTGAAAAATAAGGGGTTTACCCTTGGGTTAAATGACTTTTGATATTGATTGGTCTTAGTAATGTGTTGAATTTTTTAGAAAAGAGTGGTGGAAAGTCGTGAAATTTCAAATGATGTTTTCAAAGTTGATTGATTTTTTTAAGAAATATGTTTTTAAATGGTTATTTTTTATTCCCTTTTTTATAGGGATTATTTTATCATTTTAGGATATTGGTTGGTTGGGCTTATATCTTCAATTGGTTTTTATGTGCCTCCAAGAAAATTCTTGACGGAAGAGAGAGAGTTATTCATAGGGGTTCTATTTTAATTTTTTTAATCCTAGATTTTGGACATAATACATTTTGAATGTCATTCCTTTAGTTCTCAGTGGTTTTAAAATGCCCTATTATTAAGGATTAGTTCATGCATGTTGGATTTTTTGGGTTTTTAAAATGAGTTCAAGGTGAATTTATTTATTTTTTCTTGAAAGATGGTTTTCACATGGAATTTCATGTGACACTTTAAATGACTAGTAATGTTAAATTTTAAATATTGGTTAAAGATTTTAAATGTCATTTTAAATGGGTTTTGACCTCTGTTGGGTTATGAAATGAAATTGAAAGTGTGGTATTCAAATTCAAAAGTTTTTCTTGGATAATACAAGTTGTGGTTTAAAGTGTCTAATTCTCTGTAAATTATTAAAAAAGTGTTTTAATAGGAGTGTGATGTTTTAAAAAGTTATAACCCATATTGGGTCATGTTGTGGAAATTTTGAAGTCATATTTTAAGCATGTTGAGGGTTTTAAAGAAAATATTTTTTGGTTTTTATAATTTCTCTTCTTTGGGTTGTTGAAAAATCATTTGGAATATATTTTCAAAAATGGATTTCAAGAGTTTGGTTTTGAAAAGATAGTGCTAATGGGGACTTCAAACATCAAAAAGTGGGACCTTTAAAGTTTTCTTAAATGAATTAGGTGAGTGTTATTTTAATTCATTTTAAAATTGGAATGTGTAAATAACTTGAAAAGTGGTTTTGAATATGAAAGGTGTTGTGATTTGACTTGTTTTTTGAGAAAATGTTTGAAATATGGCTAAATGGACCTTGGTTGGTTACATTTTTTTCTTAGAAATAGTCCTCTTTTGGGATTTTTTTTCAAAATGGGGTTAAAGATTGGAAAGGTGGATTTCAAGTGGTTGTTAATTTAAACCAGTTAAGAGTATTTTGTAAAATTATTTTGTGTGTTTTGAATTTTAAATTCCTATGGTTTATTTGATTACCTTCTAGCTTGTGTGATGGTGTGGTTTTGAGATTAGGTGCATGATATGTTTTTTAGTTGACTTATTTGGAAGCCTATGGTGTTTTCCTATGTATTTTCATATTTTAAGAAAAGTTTCTTGTCAATGTGGGCGTAAGTGACCTTAGGGTCAGTATGTGGGTAATTGGGATAGACGTTGTATTTGTTCCTTTGATCACTCGATGGTGATAATTTTTCGCGGTTCACCATGGTATGGTGTTCTGTTTTAAGGTATTAGTTTTCACCTAGAGTATGGTGACACGGGTAAAGGGACCATGCCATCTTTTTTTTAATTCCTTAAGGTTTTCCTTTGTAGAGGTGTGTGATAAGCTTGTGGATGGCCTGACCATTTGGGGTTGATTTTTTTCAGTTAGTTTTTTTAGGATGTCAGATCTTATTTCTAAGTTTTATTTTGGGATTTTTTATTATGTTTCCTATAGTGTAGGTTTCTATTTGAGGTTTTCTCATTTTTTACACTATTTAATAGAATTATAAATGGTGGGGAGACCCATTTCCAATCTCCAGTTCTTTTTCGGTTTTATACCATAAAATGTGCTTGTTTTTTTCTTGTAGAATCTTGTTAGCCCTGTTAACTTAGTGGTTCGGTTTCAAGTATTTTTTCTTGCTTTAGATTTTATTCCTAGCGACTTAACTTGTGTTTTTTATCTAACTCACCTCTCTTTGAAGAAGGGGTGTTGCATCATGTTATTTTACTCACATCTTGACTCAAAACTCTATGGGAGTAGAAAGTGGAATGGTGGAGATTTTTTGATTCCCATAGTGTCACTTTTATGTGTGGGTATTTTTTTAGGGGGTTTATCACCTTGAGTTTGAGGTATTTTGGTCCCAAAGGATGAATTTTTTGGGACTTTTTCCAGGTTGAATGATTAAGGTGCATGGTTATCTTAACCATGCAGCCTAAGTATGGACAGGTTTCATGGTTAGCACATGGTTAAAATAACCATGTATCATAAGTGTACAACCTGTGCACCACTTAAAAATAAGTATTTTCAAGGTTTGTTCATGGTTTATTTAACCATTCATGTTAACCGTAAAACCCACCTGAAAAGGGGTATTTCTATCCCTTTGACTTCTTTTTAAATGGGGTTTCTTCCCTTGGACACACCACTCAATTTTCCCTGACTTGGATTCCTTACATGGTGGTTTTTCCCTCTCCAAAACTCCTCCAAGTGGATTTTTAAGGGGTTTCTTAGTGAATCCTTATTCAGTTTGAATAGATATAGATTCCCTCTCCTTCTTTGGTTTTATTTCATTTTCCTTTGTCCTATAACCCCAGTGGCCATGATTGGCCAACTTTCTTATCTAGGGATATTGGTAATTAGGGATTTTGGTTTATAATGTTTTTAAACTATATTAGGAGTATCTTTCCAATTTATTTCATCGAAGGTGATAAGATTATTCCACTTGAGGTAGGGGTTTCCAATTCATTACCTTTTCACTACTAGAAAAATAGGCTACTGCCATGAACCTATAGCCATGGTTTTAAAACTGCGGCTATAGGTTCCTACGGTCATTGTTATGTGGCCTATAGCCACGGTTTTAAAACCGTGGCTATAGGTCTTTTTCCCATGGTCTATAGCCATGGATTTAAAAACCATGGCTATATACCACACCTATAGCCACGGTTATGTGGCCTATAGCCACAGTTTTTAAAACTGTGGCTATAGGTCTTTTTTCGAAGGTCTATTTCCACGGTTTTGAAAACCGTGGCAATAGGTCTCCTGCCCTTGCGCGGGAGAAAAATTTTCTTGCCAAAAAAATGGAGGGAAGAACTGTTGCCATGGTTTTTAGGATATTTCCACGGTTTTTAATAATATATATAACATATTATATAGATATAGACACAAATTCCTTGTTGGTGTAGTAGTTAGGGTAATGGAACGTGAAGGGAAGGTGCTGGGATCAAATCCGGCTAGGCACACATTATTTTTATGCTATTTCCATGGTTTTCTTGGGCTATATCCACAGTTAAAACAATGGAAATAGGGTCCCATTGCAACGGTTAAAACTGTGTCTATAGGTCAACTACCACAGTTGAAAAAGGAGACAAATATTGCTACAATTTTCAAAACTGTGGCAATAGGCCACCTATAGCCACGGTTAAAAATGTGGCAATATTTCATACCCTACTTCCACGGTGATAGCGCCCACGGTTGGGCAAAACCGTGGATGTCACCTATGGCCACAGTTTTGAACTGTGGCAATAACCTATTTTTCTAGTTGTGTTTATTTAATATTTCCTTTATTCCTTTATGTTTAAATGTGTTTATAATTTAAATTATTGATGTATAAGATATCTAGTTTGGATTTTTTTTTTTGGTATTACATGCTTGGGTGGGTTTTTCATTTGGAAATAATGGGTTGATTTATTTGTTCAATGGAACTTGGTTTTGAAATAGATTTTTATGCATTATTCATGTTTGATAAAATGAAAATGTGTGTTTTATTTGTGAAATTTACTTATTTTTTGGGATTTATAACAATTGGGGCATTCAATGTGTGCTCCCATTTTTGTGTTTAAAGTTTTTGCTTATTTTAAAGGGGTGTTTTGATTTTATAAAGTTAAAATGGGGTTTACATTGACGTATTTAGTTATGTTTGGAAGTGTTTATGCTTTAATTTAGAATTTTATTTGAATAGAAAAAAAATTAAAAAGGGATTTCCAAAGGTATATGATATAAGTGATGGCTCGGTTGGCACTTGTGATGTGATTTTGATTGTTCCCTTATTATACCCTTATATTTATAGATAATGTTTATGTTATACATGTGATATATGTTGGTGATGCGATCCATGGAATTGCATCACCAATTTATCTTTTTAAATTGGGATTTCCCAAAAGGAAGTGTCTTTTTTTCAATCCATATTCTTGATAAAATGGTTCAAATAGGTTTATGGTTTTAAATGGATTTATAAAATTATTTTAGAAATTATTTTACCTTATTTGAGGTATTTTTAAAATGAGCATTTTGTTTTTGAAAATGTTTTGTAATGTGACTAATGATTCTGGGATATTGTACTGATGTTCCACTTCCTTGTTTTGGGTAAGCCAAACTGATGCTTTAGGCACCCCGGTGCATAGTAGTTATTTAGGGGAAGGATTGATTCTCCTAAACCCAAGGTTATGGACATGGATTTATATATCAAGGTTGGGATGGTTGGGCATGATGTTTTGAGTCCCAATTGGCTTCATGGACTGGTGATTCGTTTTTTTTTGACTTGTTACCTAGTGGTTGGGATACCCGGACATGAAATACTGGATCCTGGTTGGATTCTTGGACTAAGGATCCTTGATTTTCAACTTGTGACTCCTATGATATATGTTATGGGCACACAAACTAATGATCTATAGTATAATGGATTACCTTGATACGTTTATTACTAGGATACACTTGTTTTATTTTTTGATCCCCTATAGGTTTAGTCATTTTATAGACTAATTTTATTCCATCATTTTATTGGATTTTTTTATAACTTAATATGGTTTTGTTTCTTAAAAACTAACCTTTTTTATTTTTAATATATTTTTAGGTGTTTAAAATATTTTAATGGAAAAAAAGGAGAAATGGTTTTTTAAAGTGGAATTATTGGTTTGGAGGACAAAGAGGAGGATATTCTGATATATAAAGACATACATAAAAATTTCCTCGGAGCGGCCTCTTACCCTTCCCCAGTGAATCTAGGGTTTTCTCCTTTTTTTCCCTTCCTTCCCCCTCCGGCTGGGATCTTCTTGCGGTGCCTTTGGTTCATCTCGTCGTGGGCATCATCGCTGGTGCGCTGGCACTATCCCTCGGTGGTGCTTATAATGAGAGCTCAGCGCGGGTCTGACGGTGTGCGGCGGTCGGCGTCCTCTTTCGGTGGGGCATCATTTCTTCTGTGGAAGCAGCGGTTCTCGGTGATTGTTTAGAGGATGGCTCGACACGGGACCATCGGTGTGACTCGGTCGACATTCCTGATTCTCAGCGGGGCTTCAGGGTTAGGTCCCTCGATTCTCGGCTGTGTTTTGAAGGTCAGGCTGGAGTCTCCCATTGTGGTGTTCATTGTTCTGGGCGGTGTTTTGGCGGTCTTTCTAGGCATGCAGCTTAGCCAGATCTATCGTGCTATAGAGGGGTAGGTTTTCCTTCTCAGATCCTATGTGTTTTGACATTTTGTTTATTCGGTGATTTGGTGATCTTGTTTTCTGGATGTTTCTGGATTTCTGGATGGATCTGGTTTGTAGTGGTCCTGGTTCAACATCATTGGATATTCTCTGCACTCTTTGTCAGCGTTAGGCTTTTTCTGAAACCTGGTAAGGGTTCATCACGAATCTGATCGAAGTAAATCCATGCCCAGAGTAGCGTTTCTATTTCAGGAAGACCTTGATTCTCTTATCGGTGGTGTTCCCTTAGCGCGGGGTTGAGTCATCCAGTCCTAGGTGACGATGGATTGATCTCATGGTGTTTGAACTGTCTTCCGGTATTCTGTGGCTATAGTGGTGGGAGTGTTTTGAGTAGGTCAGCGGGGTTGGCCCAGGATGGTCGATGTTCGGGGTTCAATGGTTTTTTCTTTTCTGAATGGTGGAAGAGTTTGCGAGACCTATTGGTTTGGTGTTGCTTCTAGACTCGACCACATGGAGTAGGCCCCAGAGTAGGTTCTATAGCTTTCTTTTCATCATTGCAGTGCTTTATGGATTTGGATGTTTGAGAGGGTATGGTGTAATCCATTGGATCGGGCCTGTGCTTTGACACAGGACACTTCCTTGTTGTTCAGCCTTGCACTGGTGGGGAGTTTTTCATGATCGTTTTCCAGGGAGGGGTTGCTTCATGTAGTTAGTTTGGTTTATCTCACCTGACCTTCGGGTTGTGAATGTTTTATGTCGATGATGTTTGTTCGGGTCCCCCCCCCCCTTCTTCCCTTAAAAGGGGGCTGCTTTGCTTTAAAATAAAAAAAAATTGAAGGCCTTTGGGCCGTTGGATGGAATTATTGGTTTTCATGATTTTGAAATGTTTCAAACCATGTGTGGGTTTATTATTTAGATTTATGGTATTTTAAAATATATACTATTGGTACTTTAAATTGGAATATTTTTTGGTAAAACCTTATTATGACATGTTTTGAAAATTTTGTTCTTTGGAGAAAGGAATATTCCATATTTTTTTTTGAATATTATGTAAATGTTAATGAAAACTTATTTTTCCTATTATTTCCAAACTATATAACTTTGTTTACTTATTAAAAGGAATGAATTGGACTCATGGTGGTATCCTACTAGATTAGGATCATAACCTACATACTCACATTGGTGGGTATGTATTCTTCATGCCTTTTGCTAGTTCCTCTAGGTTTTGTATTTCATGTTGGATCCAGTTCCATCTTCCTTGGAAATTTGGTGTTATTTGGGTGATTGTGGCGACTGGAGAGTCGCAAAGAGTTTGTGATCGGACATTTGGTTTCGTGGAACCAATTGGCTCAATATTTGTATTATCTTCTTCAGTATTTATTTTGTTTCAGTTTCTATTTTAGTTTTATCAATATTATTGGTTTGTTATTTATATGATATTCCTTTTGGCATGTATCTTGTTGTTTTATTGTTATGCCTTGTTTAGATTTTTTTTATTTGGTTCCATGAGGGTGAAACTATACCCAATGGTATTATAAGATACCCTTGATGATTTTTATCATCCTAGGGGGATCTAGGGAACCCATTGGGTTTATGTCGGGTCATCTTAGGAATCTAAAGGATGGATGTCTCATGTTGTTTCTTTATATATACCATCTTCTTTTTAAAAATTACAGGGGTATCTTCTCCCCCACTTATAAAAGGGAGCCCCCTCTTCTCTTCACTTTACAATCCCAAATCATTTTAATTCAGAAAATACCTACCCAAATTCCTTTTTTACTTCCCTAACGAAATCTTAGGGAATTTTTTATTAATAAACTATCCAAATAAGGAATTTGGTACTTATCTAATGATATTTTCTCGATAATAGGTCTCGTTCTTAACAAAGTATTTTTATTTTATTTATCATTCATTATCCTTAAAATATTCTATAATTATAATGAGATAATAAAAATAGTATCTTCTATATATTTAAATTTAATTATGTAAATTTCATAACCTATATCCACCTCCTCTTCTACCAAATTGGAAATAAAACCATCAATCATGAGGGTGGCAAAGTGCCGCCTCACGAACCGATGTAATTAATTTTCCATCACCACCTATTACAGGTGGAGATAATGACGGGTTTAAAATATTTATATGATACTTATGAAATGATTATACTTATGTAATTATAACATCACATATACCTTATTTCCTTTCAATCCTTTGTAAAATGATAACATCGCTCGTCCGTATGTGTGGGATACTGCCTCCACGAAGTGATGCGATACGTTTTTCATTTTATTATTTCATGGATGGTAATAAAGATATATTTAATAAATATATATGATGTATGTGAAGATGAATTAATATTTACCTATATTTATTTTCCTCTATCCAGAAAATCGAAACGATATTCATGCGTATATACGACATACCGCCTCCATAAATGGTGTAATTCATTTTCCCATACCTAAATTTTAAGAATGACTCTAAATAAATATATATATATATATATAATGAGTATATATGATATTTATGTCATTATTAACATTATGTATATTTCAAAACCATTATAAAATTACAAGGAACAAAACTACTTAGTCAAAACGTACATGAAAAACAAAGAAGTCGTCACCTAAAATGGTAATTTTAATACAGAATTATTAATAAATAGGTGCTAAAAGGTTATAGGTTATTATTTTATGATATTATAAATATGTTTATGGTTATGAAATATTTATATAATAAACCTATATTTACTATACAATATGTTCAAACATATATGAAGAAATTTGATACTTGAGGTATAGGATTTTCATCTCACTTTTATTTCTTTGAGACACTTGTCATATTCACCACTTGTTTATTTTATATAGTGTATATAATTCACATGACTGTATTTTGTGATAATTAATATCAAATTAGCAGGGATTAACATGTTTATATATGGTTTTTATTTTATGTGTATTATGATTCAAAACTTACCAAAGTGGTAAAAATTTTATGTTACAATCTCATTGTCTATCAAGATTGTTTATTATTAAGTTTATGATGATGAAATATTATAATATATCTCTCAATAATCTCATTAATGTTATTATCATATGGTTATTTATATAGAATACATTTTTTCCTTTAATTTTTCTCTCTTTAATAACTAAATAGAAAAAAATAATTTTTTAAGGAAAAAACTATTTTCTTTCTCTCTTCGGCCGAAAAAACTTTTTCCCCATTGTCCGTATTTTCTAAAAATGCTTTTAATATTCCTATATGAATTTTAAAAGTTTATTTTACCCATTATTTTATTTTTATAAAAAAATTAAAATGAATCTAATTTTCATTTTTCAAATGATGCACTTATATATTTTTATCATAAATGTAAAAGGAATCTTTGTTTTAAGATGTACGACATAAATGATATTTTATGCCATAATGATCGCTAAATGATTTAAATATCCCCTTTAAAGTTTCCAATTTTATTTTAAAATAAAATTATTTATTTAATATTTGGTAAATTTTCATATTTTAAAGAAGTGATTTCAAAATGGAAAGTATATTTTCCACAATAATGTTTTAATCATATTTTTATAGAATTTCTATTCATCAACAAAAAGAACCTTTGGTGTTTCTTATGATTTACTAGGGATATGATCCAATGGTTCCATACTTATTCTTTATCTATATGGTTTATTTTTATGATGATGATATGTCTAGGAAACCTATTTATTTCATTGGTTATTCTATAATAACTTGATAAAATGTTGATTAAACTTGTTTTCTTTGCACGGATTATGATTTGATAATATGGTGAATGTTTTATGACCCTGTGGGACACATATGTATAGTTTTTATTATGTTATAGTTTGTTCCATTATAAATAAATTATGGGTGGTTCCTTTATAAATTGAGGATGGGTGAGCACATTACAGTTCTCCAATGCGTTGGATAAAAATGGATAACTCGTGAGTTAATTTTGTTATGTGTGAACCAGATTTCATGTTTGTAATGTTATTTTTGTACATGGTTTCATGTATATAAGGTTATTTGGACCTGGTTTATATCAATAATTTTATGTGTAGGCATGGTTTCATATCCAAAAGGTTATATGTGGACTCGATTTCATGTCCATAAGGTTATTTTTAGACCTGGTTTGATGTCCTTGGGGTTATGTGTAACCCTGGTTTCATGTTTATAAGATTATGCATGGACTAGGTTTCATGTCCATAAGTTTATTCTATAGATTTATTTCATATACTTAACTTAATGAGTGGACCTATTTCTATTCATTCATCTTCTCCATGTTATAATCTTATGTTTTTCCACAATCTTATATCGTTTTTATGCTTTCAGGTCTCATGTTCATCGATTCTCATTATGATTCTTATTTTATCAACTACAAGTATTTATTCCATATCCCAAGTTTATGATCTATGGTGTGTGGGTTATGTTTTTTAAATGTTAATCTCATTTTATCATACCCTTATACTCATGTTATGCTTATGTGAACATTGATATCTCCTTTTTTTACCCTTACTGAGCATATAAGCTCACTTTTTCTTATTTTTCCTTTCTCTAGGTTAGGAATAAAGTTTTTTAGTATGGTATTTATAAGAAGAGTAATTCATGGGAAAAAAATTGTGAGAGATATTGAAGATCATTCATAAAATAAGAAGATTGTGTATCTAGTCTCTAAAGACACTAAACCTTTATAGTCATTGGGGGAGTTTTTGTGAAATTTATTCAATATTCATCTAAAAAGATATAATATTTATGTATGAATAGTATGGGTCATTATAGTTGGCATCAAAGGAAATATTTATTCAATATTTATTTATTAGTGTTATAAAAATATAGATATAAATCTAAGGATAAATCTAAGTATAGGAAAATATCCTGGAATTTTAGTAAAGTATACAACATGTGGTTTCCAAGAAACTAAATAACTTTCTAGATACTATGAGTAGATGTGGATCAGACATATTTGTACCAAGGGGTAATAATTCTAAATAGGGTATATTTTTATTTGACTCAATTTTCACATGGTACATGAAAAAGGTCCCTATTGCACACCTGTTTTGAAACTCTTGAGGAAATTGTTTTGAAAATTCGAAAACTCTTTATAAACCAACATAAAGGATTTGAATTGATGATGACTATGAATAACCTATTTTAAACTTATGGTTTTTTATATTTAAAATAATTTTTCATGATTTATACATTTTATAAATTATTTTTTATTATTATGTGGTTTCCCACTATGATTATTATTTCTTACACTATTATTTTTGGATTTAGTCAATGATTGGAACCTGAAGGAATCGTGTAAACAAAAAATGTGACAACCAATCCAAAAACCATACTCATGAGAAAATAAATATCTTAGAAGCTAGGATACAATATTTCATGACTATGATCTCTCAAATCTATCATGATATGTGTGGTAACACAGATTATATATAACTTACAAAATTACCAATTATGGAGCAACATTCTATTGAATCTTTTATGAGACTATGTCCACCCTCCTTATATGGTACTTCTTATCCATTGGTTACTAAGAAATGAATTATTCTAATGGAAAATATATTTTCTATTCTTCCATTCTCAAACCATGAAAAAACCATCCTATCCATTTATTGTTTGGAAGGAAAATAGATCATTAGTGGAATATTATTAAGAATATATGTCAAGATGATGAAATTAAATCTATGGATTGGGATGTGTTTAAGTGGATATTTTTCAATAAGTACTTACCTTGTATTTCACATAAAAAATGGAGAAGTAAGTACTTGAACTTGAGTAGAAGGATGATAAACCCATTGGTACCTATGTATAAAATTTTACAAGACTTTCAAGTTTGGATTATGATTTAATAATTTTCTTTAAAATAAGAATTGATTGATTATTTAGTGGTTTGAAACCAAGTATTAGAAAGTCATTATCTATAAGGGCCTTTGTAAGCTATGAAGAAATCATTTAATGTTCACTCAATGTGGAAATGTAAATTGGAAACCCTAGTGGTTCTAGTGATAAGAAAAGGAAGATAGATTTTCATAGAATATCTAGTGGCATACCACATGGAGGGAAGGAAACATTTCAACCTTCAACATTCCAAAAATGCTAGAATAAATTATTTGGTGAATTCCTAAAAGGAATAAGAAGATATTTCAATTATGGGAAACCTAATAATCAATAGAAATATTATCAAAGTAATGTGAATAATCCAATCAATAAAAGGAATAAAGAGAGAGTTCAACAGAATACACCACCCACACTTCAATTTTATAAATGTAAAGAGTTTTTTCATTACTAAAATAAATTCCCTAATCCAAGGAATAATGAGGATAATAAGCCACAATAACCTATAAAGAAAAAGGAAAAAGAGAAATCTTATGCAATCACAACTATTGAAGTGAATCATGATAATATGGGAACACTTATCCTCTACTCTTGAGTTAGGAATTTCATGTTGGTGTTTTTATGAAAAACCTGTATAAAAAAATTATTGTACAACCTTTTGTGAAATTTTATGTGATTATGTGCATTGATTATCTTCCCCAACATAGATTCTAGATCTATGAAATCACATTTGATATTTTTTAATCAACCCATGATCGTCTATTAGTGCAAGGATGAACCCAATATTCCAATGAAAATGTTTTTTCTAAGATAGGTGATTATTTAAGTAATAAAGGGTGAATTATCTTTTAGAAGCATATATAGTTTTATTGTGAATTTATTTTGTACAATTATTAGGGTATATACATTTTTTAATGAGAATTTATGAGTGATAAAAATTATTTTAAGATAATTATTAAGTTGAAAATGGAAGTATGTGAGATCAAATAATTCCAATCTTGGGGATTCAATTTTTTTTAGACATATTTTTGAGGAGCCTTAAGGTTAACTATTTATGGAATGGGTTAAGTTGAACTTTTGGGATTATTATTGAAGTTTTAGAAATTAATAATTTTTATTTATCCATGTTGGAAAACTTTTTATAACCATTTTGGTTTTGATAAATCTATATACACAAGATTAATGAATTCCCATCCTTTTATGGATCTTATGATCCATTAAAATTTAATTTTAGTGATTCAGGCTAGACAAATTCATCTTGAATATTCATTTCATAGAGTAACTAATGAAGTGGAAATTGATCTAAGAAAAACCAATGATAAGGTATTTCTTATTAAAGGAATAAAATAAAGTATATTATCTCTTGAAAATTATTAAACTTTAGGAAAAGGATCATAAAACAAAAAAATTATTGTATTACCTTCATTTCTGATGATTTGATGGTACTTTACTCACCTCTTTGTTTTATGGTTTTGTGGTTGTTAGATTTATTATGATCATTCACTTTCTTATGATCAATGATATATGGAAACTATTTTTCCTTGATGATGTATTTTTACTTCCCACTAATGTTATCATATTTAGAAACCTATTCATGAATTATTCCAGATGACCATTAGATTTTCCTTTCCCTCTTTTCAAGAGGAAGTTTTATTATCCCTTTTTATGATAAGGGTTTCCCATAAACGTATTTTTTGAATGTTAAACCCATAATTTATAAGAGTAATTTCAAATTTTGAGGATGAAATTTATTTAATAGGAGTATAATTCATCACCCTGATATTTTATAAAAAAAATTTCCCCAATAAAATTAATTTCTTCGATAGCTTTTGTTACACGCAACACTGGGTTTTAACAAACAGGAATATAATATTAAAACATCATCATTATAAACTATTCAGTAAACATAGTGCTATTAATAGTAATAACCAATTTTTTATAATTAATTATAATTTTTTATAAATAAAATATATTGATAAATAAGTACTTAATTTTTGGAAAAGTCTTCATACACTTCAAAAAAATTATTCTAAAAAATTATTTTCATTTATTTTTGTCAAAATTTAATAAAATTAATCATTTAAACTTTTATAAAATTTATTTGAAAAATTAAATTAATTTTTTCAAATAAAATTTCAAAATTATGTTATGGTGAATTTTATATAATTTTTTGAAAATAATAATTTTTCTATGAATGGAGAAAAATGATGCTTTTTATTAAAAAATTTCTTTTTATTTAAATTATTTACAGGTTATATCTTGTTTTAAAATGGTTTAAAATTAAAATTATTTACATTAAATTATTATCAATCTAATTTAGGAAATTGAAATAAATTTCATGTTTAATTTTGATATGAAAAGTTTTTATACATTTCAAATATTTTTCTTTGGAAAATTGTTTTTCTTCACATCTATGGGTATAATTTAAAATTAAATTCTATCACATATTTGGATTGAATTTGGAAAAATTAATTCCATATTTTTAATCAAAATAATTAATATTATTTAATAAGGCCAACTTAATTTTTTCATAACGATTAATAAAAATAGTAAAAATTAATTACCGTGATTATGGTTAAAACGGGTTTACTGAGGGATTAAAGTAAAATATAAGGGTTAAAATGACCTAATAACACTCCAATTTATAGTTTATATCCATTTTTAGACATTATCACATATAAGGTTTGATAATGATCCATTTTTGAGCAGTTTTTTATTTGTAAAACATGGGTATACCTTTTTCTTTTCAAAAAATCCTAGTGTTTCCTCTTCCCCACTTATAAAAGGGAACCCCCAATTCCCTCCTCTCCAAACTCCAAAAGTCTTTTTTTCAATACTAGAAAAAAACCTTCTTTAAATCCCTCCCCTTTTCCTATATTCCTTATTTTGATTAGGAAACTCTTCTATTAATGATTTTAGTGTTAACCTACGAAGGTTGTCTAAAGAAGAGGTATCATTCTTAACTGTGCGATTTTATTTTATTTATTCTTACATATCCTTAAAATATTCTCTAAATAAGATAATACAATAACACATGTTCCTTCCATATAGTAATATGTTATTATATTAATTGAATTACCTATATTTGTCTCATATTCCATTAAATGGGAAATGAAACCATAAATCATGTGTATGATGGAAAACCACCTCATGAACCAATGTAATTTATTTTCCATCATTACATCTCACGACTAGAGATAATGATGGATTTAAAATATTTATATGATATTTATGACATAATTATACTTCTTGAATTATAATATTACATCTACTTTCTTACATTCTAATCCATTAGAAACAATAACACCACTCGGGTGTTTGTGTGGACTACCCCCTCCAAAAAGAGATGTGATACATTTTTCATTTTATTTTGACATAGATGTTAATAAGGATAGATTTAATTAAATATATATTATATAAAAATGATTCTTTAATGGTGAATTAATATTTACCTATCATTCATTCCATCCTTCAATAAAATGGAAACTACATTCATGAATACGTATGACCTACCACCTCTATGAATGGTGTAATTAATTTTTTCATCTATAAATTTTATGAATAACTCTTTTTGGTCCCATTAGATAGCTCAATATGGGCGGTTAATTGAGTTTTCAATAAAATTTAAGTTAATTTTTTTTAACTTACTCTCTGATTTGAGAAAAATTCCCAGTTAATAAAAACAATAGAATTATATAATTTTATCTTTGTAAAAGTTTATAAAAATATCAATCATAGATCAGTTAAAATGATATTTAAAATAATTTAAATTTTGAAATTAATTCATTCATATCAAACACTTTTTATAAAAATATAATTTAAGTTAACTATCAGAGTAAATTTTTGTTTAAAATTTAGAAAATAGAAACTAGTTTGATTTAAATCAAAGAAAACAAAAAAATAAATAAATAGGGAGTGGTGTAATTTAAAAAAGGGGTTTAGTCACAAGAAAGTACTTAATACCCTCCACTTGGAAATCACCCACTTCCAGGTTGATTATTAAAAAATAAACTGATTTAAAACCTCGATTAGGTTTTACAAACAAGAGCACACAAGGTTGTCCATTAACAAAGCCTCTTGCACAGTTATATATCGAAAAGAAAGAAACTTGGTCACATAGGACCTCTTCCACAGATGTTTGTGGGAGTAAAAATAAAGAAAATTGAGAAAGTGTTAAGGACTCTCCAGTTTAGTATGGGAGACTATGTTTTGTAGATAAACAGAGTTAAACAAAAACAATGCTCAAAATAATTCTAAAACATAAATATCAATAGATGAGATATGGGAAAATGTATTGATTCCCAATAAAAATAGATTTGGTTGTTCTAGATTCCTGTAATATATCAATTAAATTATCCCATATAAGTTTCACATTAAATACAAAAAAGAGGGTGTTGTGGAATTTTTTAAAATCTTTCTTTTATAATTCTTGAATTGTCTAAGGTTTCTCCACACACATGTATATCACCTCTTATTTTTATTTTAGTGTATAAGAGTCTGTAATTATATTTTTATGCATGTTTCTCATGTGCACGAAGGATATCTTTTAAATTTATAGCACTTTAGGTCCAATTATCCATTGTAGAAAAGGAGTAATAAAGGTCGAGAATCTTCATATTTAGAGAAAATTTTGAAAAGGTATGAATTTTTATTTAAGATGGACATGGAATTGTTTAATAATAATCATTCTTAAATCCTAATTATTTCTTCCATAATTAAATGTGTATATTATCCATTGGAGAACTAATTCTGAAATTAATTATGGGCAGCTACATTAGAACTTTGGAAGTATCTTCACTAGTAGTAGTGCTTCTAGAAGTAGCTTCATTGAATTATAGAACCATACGATGGGAAATAAACATCATAGTATCAAACTTGGGATCTAGATCCACCTAATGGTAGTGTTATATTTTCCATAGTGGTATCTATACTGAATTATAGGAATCATATGACAGTAGCACTATTGGTCTGGAAATAGCATCGAGTGATAGTAGTATCTACTTCTGATAAATGAACTTGGAATTGTCGGCATCTTTGATCGATGGTAGAAAACTTGATGGTATCTTGAAGTGGTGGCATACTTTAACAAATAGTATCTCATTAAAACTAATTGTATATGACAACGGTAGATCAGGACCTAGCCAATTTTTCAATTTATCCAGAAAATCATTTACTATCATAAATCATAGAATTCATTAAAAACATAACAAAGATTATTTTTGATAATTAAAATAAGGTGGTTCTTGTAATAAACAAAAAACTACCCATTTTTAATGATCACAAATCCTAGCATTCATAACCACATAGGAAATATGTAATGGATGAATAATGGATGAATAGAATGAATATAGTCAACTTAGCTTTATTAATCCACACAATTACTCATGTAAAGTTCCATACAACTACTCCACATTTTGGGATTATCAAAAAGGTATCAAGTATATGAAATTAACTAAAATATATAATTATGAAGAAAAATAAAGTTGTCATTTTATAGAAATGTCAAAATATTACAACATCAGAGGGAATACATGAAAAAATTGAATCTCTGTCAAAATATTAATTGGATTTTGATAACGCATCTACATCCTAACTAGATTTAAGATTCTTTGGATCCTTTCCTTTACTATAAAAAGAAGTTTATAGTGGTTTAGGTGGATGAAACATCCTAGAATACGAAACCGGTCTAAGAGTTGTAATAGATTCAATAGGGGTTAGTCTAAATGGACTAACTACAAAAGAGTTATCTACAAGGGGGATGAAAAAGGTGCAGAAAGAGATACAGTCAATGGGATTATAGGAGGTGAAATGAAAGAATTCTTGGTGGTATAAAAAAGGGGTTCTATAAACTCTATAAAATGAGTGATCACATGCCTACCGTGTTCCATATCCTTGAAAAAAATCATCTTTCTCTTCCATGAACAGCTTGAGTAGAGGATCCAATGTCTTTATCATGGTCACATTCTCCTTGAGGTCCTTATCCAAAGGAGGCATTCTCAAATTATTATTCAAGAACTTAAATCGATAATTAATCTCATGATTTGTATAAATCCTTGATATATATATTATTTAATATCTTTAGTGATTGTCTCTATATAACTTCTAGCCTCATTTAATAATTCTATAACCAACTTATAAATGTGCTAAACATGAGATTTGATATGTAAAATCTCATCCTGATGAGAATTAGAGATATAAGCCACTATAGAATGCATATCTTCCCTCAATATAGATATAATTTTATCAACATCCACTTAAGTAGGAGAAGGAGGAGGTGGTTATCTAGAAGGCGATACTCCCATATTATAGAAATACTTTAGCCTCTCCAAAAGTGATATATTTCTATGTGTGTGAAACTAGCACTCATATCCTTCATAGTTCTTTAAATATAATCTATCTGTTATACCAACCATTTATTCTCAATTTCTAGATGTTCCATTTTCATTAACATTTTAGGTGGATATGAGAGATGACCAAACTGACTATCAACCATGTATCAACTTCACTGAGATTCGTCTCCTTAATTGTGGATGACCAAATTATCCCATGAAAATTGGTCAGAAAACATTCCTTATAGAAATCCAGATCATATTTTATCAAATAATTTTAATGAGGATGAGAAGGAGGGGGAGGAGTATAAGGATGAGAAGGAGAAGTCTTCTCCTAACTATAAAAATAAACATCCTCCGGTCCAATCTCAAAATTTGGATCACCAATAGGAAAAACATCCAAACACCCTACCTGATCAGTCCTCTCTAATAGGTATCCCTTAGGATATCTCTTCTCAACTATGATGGATGGTCCTCCATGATTTGGTGGACTACCCTAGTCATTATCATAATATAACTTCAAATACTCTAACCCAATATTAGTAGATCTTGGGGATTTATCCCCCCTTAGATGGGACTCCATATTCATCTCTGTTAGAGGTAACTAGTTTAATATAGCTTCTGGAAGACTGAAATTATAAAGAAGTTAGATAAAATCTATAACTATATTTTTATCTGGCTGAACAATATGGATGTATTCACTTCCACTCACTATTGGAAGACCTACTAGTATCAGTGATGGTTTGAAAAGGGTTAGACTATTCATCCTCATCTCTTCCATCTACATCATACTCAAAAACATGAGAAAGTGCAATCACATCCTCAAGAGTCTTTGAAGAATATCACTCAACTTTATCATTATTAGAGACTTAAATCTCTTTTGATTCATCATATTTTCTTAGAAAAATCTCTACGGAAGGAAGGGAAATAGGAGGAGTAGTTTATCCATAGGATACAATGTGGATCTTAGCAACATTAGTGTCACTTCCCTCTTATAATTGTATATTCACAAATACTTATTCCTTGTTCACTTGCATCTCCTCTTCATACATCATGAGTTTTCTAATGATTTCCTCCACTAGTTACTTAAAAATGTCACATGATTCCCTTCTGGAAATAGAGGTTCATCTCCATCAATCCAGTAAGCATCTTAGAAGTCTCATGACTTGATCCTTGTTGGAAATATTCTTTCCAAGTGCATGCATAATGCTAACTATTTCATTGAACATGAGATACATATTAGAAATGGGTTCATCAAGATTAATCTTAAAAGTATCATATTTAATAGTATGATTATTTAATCATATTTATTTAACATTGTAACTTCCTTCATGAGAAACCAATTTATCTAATATTTCAAAAGTAGTAGTACAAGAAGATGTTCTTTTAAATACATCCTCACCTAAAGAACAATACAGATAATTTATAGATTTACAGTTACAATAATAGTGATCCTTATTGGCATCACTCCAATATTTTCTAGGATCTTTAGTTATTCCATATATATCCTCAATAATAGTTTAAATGTAACACCCCAACCCCTCTAGACTGGATCTCGTGCATTACCTATGATATTGGCATGGTTAGAAGGAATGAAAATCCTGAAGAAATGATTAGTTTAGTAGTCTTGAAGAAACTAGATACATATATGTTACTAAAATTACATTGGAAAAGATTACAAAATACAATACATAATTAAAACTATAAATGACATCCACAAGAGATCAATAAATGATATCTTCTTTGTCTCCTGTTGAAAGTAAAAAATGAAAGGGGTGAGCTCAAACACTCATTAAGGGTTACAATAGTGGAAGCATGAATACAATAATAAGTGAATCATAATCAATCTGACATAATCAATATGGCATGGTGAATAAATGAAAAACTCGTTCCATTAATAAATTGATAATGAAACTGCATCAATAGATTTTTTCACAGTGAAAACCTCATGGATAGTAAAAAATGATAATGAATAAATAGAATGATTATTACTTGGACATCATGTATTTGTCACATGAAACCATAATACCGTAAAAACGGTTTAGTTCTATGGGTAGATTCCCGTCTGATTTTTGGAAACAAACTCGAAGGGTTTATCACCAAATGGATTTGTCTCATGAGACCTACCGATGCATCGAGGGGCTATAGCGGGCCCCACCTACCACTACATGTCCAAATCATTATTTATACATTTATTCAATACAAGATCAATATGACTTTTCAATATCTGTATAGATTAGAGTATACAGATTCATCAATATTACCTTAACTAAAATAACTTTCCAAATAAACATCGTATGTAAAATGGTATATGGTTTAGACAAAAAACATATCCAAGATATGATATTATGGATATTTAATATAAATATAATATCAAATTAAAATTTATCTCAAATGGGCGGTAGGTACACCATATAAGTATTATTAGGTGCACCATACAAAGTTATTCACAACCAAATAGAAGTTGAGACAAAGTCTCTTACCATAATGTAATCAGTCGAATCATATGACAAGAACGTAATGAACATCAAATGAATCATTTAATAACATGAATATAAAAAGAATCATGTTATTTTATATCAATTTAAGTACACTTATACCACATATAGGAAATAAGTGGCAAATAATGAAAATCTCACAGAAATGAAAGTGAGATGAGAAACCCCTTACAAACATTTCGGCATGGTAACGAGTGTTCTTAGGAGGGATTAATGAGAGGTAAAAGGTTATACAATTATTTATATATCATAAGGGAAGTATGGGGATGGTGAGAAAACATACCCCATAATTAGGTATTAAAAATAAAAGAGCCCAACATAGGGGGGATTCTTGAACAAAAGTGAGAGAGAGGATCCCTTACCTTATGCTCGAAGGTGTTTTTGATTGTTCTTAATGACCTGAATAATCAAATTTAGATTCATTAATTAATAATTAAAGAACATAATAAACATGTAATTGATATGTTATAACCTTATTGAGTTCATTAATGGCCTTTTTTATGGGTTTAAGTGATTCAATTTTATTGTTTTGGAAGCATTTTCTTACTTGGATTCATGATTTGTTTACTTGTATTCATGAATGGAAGTTGGTTTGAAATATGGTTAAACATCCATAATTGTTAATATAAATTATTAGTGACATTTAATATATATAAATGACCTTATAATTATTCTGGTTATATACCATGAGGATGACTCATTCTATGAGTTAAAAATAAACGCTTGAATTTTGTTTGGCAGTTTTGTGCTCAATAAACTTGTTTTGTATTATTATTCCATATTATGTATGTGTAAAGATTCCAGAACATTAATAAAGATAAAATACATATATTATGACATGGTTAAACCATAAATATGGTTTCATGACCAGTAATTAAGGAATGATTTAAAAACTAAACTTCATCGTCCGCGAAGGTTATAAATTGGAACCTCATGGACGTTGATTTTGTTTATAAAAATAAAAGGGAGGGAGTAATAATATTAATGATGGTTCTTCCATTCACATGATATAAATTCAGTATATAGATGATAATGATTTCATCATGATAATTTGGATATAGAAGTTGAGGAGAGGATAACAAATGAAGATAAATTCAAATGAAACTAAAAGAAAAAGAAAGGTGTTTTACCTCTTGAAATAACTTCCTCGAGAACCTCCTTAAGGGAAGGGATTTTGGTTTTTGGAAAGAACAAGAGATTCTTGGTCGTGGGGAGTGACTATGGAAAGGTATTTGGGCATAATTTTTAAGCTCTTCAAGGCTTAGAGGAGTGAAGATAAGAGGGAGAAGTGAGGGGTTTTTATAGTGGAGGAGAGGGGTAAATTTTGAATATTTAATTCATTATTTTATTATTTTTCTCAAGACAAAAAATAGTGTTGTTTCATGTGACCCATAATAGTAATAACTGCATGTGAGTTTTAACAAAGTGGCCTTACATCACTTATGATGTCATAAATAGTGTATTTGTTAGGTCCACTAGGTTGGATACCCTGAGAGGGGGGGTGAATTAGGGTATGGCTAATTAAAAATTAATGTCTGTTCTGATCTTGTTTCGCTGTTAAGAAAAACACTCTTCTCTCTTTTTCCTGCTTCACGATATAAACAGAAAGTAAAGCAAGCACAGGACACAGCAATTTTACTTGGTTCACCGCTAAGGGCTACGTCCAAGGAGCATGCGCCGATAGCTTGTCGGTCGTACCAAATTCCACTAATCTTCACTAGCTGTGGATTACAAGGTTCGGGCTAGATCACTTCTATGCCTAGGCTCACTGCCTTTACAATGTTTAGGTTCATCTCACTGCTTTCCCAAGGGTCACTCCCTCTTTCTCTCTCTCTGGCTCACTGCCAGTGGAGAGGATCGCCTTCTTCCTTTTCCTAAGCTCACTGCTCTTGGAAGGAATCCACTCACAGTTTATAGACTTGTAGGTCTCTTCATTTGCATGAATGAATGCATCTTCCTCTGTGTGTAGATGCTCTTTTGAAGTACAACTTTCACCCGTAGATGAATATATCTTTGCACCAAAGGTATCGGGAAAACTTCCAGCTTCCACGCAGCCCGAAAACACTGCTGGAACAAACCTTACTTGACGCGCAAGTCAACCTCGGCGCACAAGTATCGGCGCGCAAGTCACAACGGGCGCGCAATTACTCCTCAGACACTTGCGCGACTCAAGCTTCCTCAACTCCAAACTTGCGCGACTCTCTTCCTTTTACGCCCAAACCAATATTGGCGCGCAACTGCCAACCGGCGCGCAACTTCTAACACCGGCGCACAACTTCAACCACTGGCGCGCAAGTCCCACCTGCGCGACCACACACACCACTTGCGCGACCACCACACCTGCGCGACGGGAGCTCTCGTTTGAACTCCGGTGAAGAATGAAGAGGGGTGGTCTAGTATTTATAGGCAAATTGACCACCCGGCGCGACGGCGCGCAAGTCACCTGTGCGACCCTGTCTCAGCACGCAAGTCTTCTCTCCTTTTAGACACTTGCGCGACCAACTCCCAAACTTGCGCGAACCTACTTCCTTTGCCATATTTTGATCTTTTGATCTTGAAAAACATATGGCATGCAAGTTTCCTATTCTCCAAGTCCTCAGCGCGCAAGTCCCTTTTCCAAAAACACTTTTCTTCATTTGCCTATTTTCAGGCCCAAAAATTTGGAAAACACTGGAAAACGGAGCCACCTTGTATCTGTTCTTTTGTACCACCTCCAGATCATCCATTCCTTTTATCGAAGTTCTTGAATCAAACATGGATCGTTGACCTCAGCTCTTGAACTCGACATTCCACCATGAAATCCTCTTTGTCAACAAATTTGTATGTCATTGTTTTTCTTTGTCAACAATCACTACTCAGATGTCCACTTTGTCAACAAACACAATCACCTCAAAAATGCTTCAATGATACCTTGAGGGATTTTTTCCCAACAATATCCCCCTTTGGGTTTGTTGACAACTCTTCCAAAACAAAGATATGTCGTTGATTCTTCAGCCTTCATTCGCCGCATTGCGATTCTGATAGCGATCAAGGATTTACTCAACACATACTCTAAGCCCACATGAGCAATGCTCGGCGTGAGAAACAAGAGTAAATAAAAAGTTCATCAATGAATCACTTTATCTCTGACATCCACTGTTGACACCAAAATGATACCAATTTGTACAAAACTGATACCAATTGTTGATGGATTTGTTGGAAGACCAATGTTTGGTTTGGAAATAGTCTTACCACTTTCCAACACCACTCTTCTGCTTTTATCACGATCCTCAGTTGTCATGATATCTATTCTTTGATCGATCACTTCTAGCATCGTCAGATTTCATACACTCCCCCTTTCTCATTGCTCCCCCTTTCTGGCTGCTCCACCTGTCAGCTTCTCCCCATATAAACTATGATTTATCAAATCTCCACACTGTCTCCCCCTTGAACAATCACTATTTTCTCCTCCTTTAACAAACACTTTTCTCCCCCTTTGTCAACGAACCCAAAGGACACTCCTTTATAGTCTGTAACATAATAGAGTACACATATCAGCATAGTAGGGAAAAACACATCATACCTCGGGGAGAGGGGGGGATCCCACATCCACACTCTTTCAAGTGCGGGGAATCGACTGAACTCCCAGAGCTAGTCGATGCCTCTCAAAAGCTTCCTTGGGTAAGGCCTTTGTCAGAATGTCTGCAACCTGTAGCTCTGTAGGCACATACTCCAACTTCACGATGCCCTGCTCAACCTTCTCCTTGATGAAATGATACTTGATCTCAATGTGCTTTGTCCTGGAATGATGGACAGGATTTTTGCTAAGATTTATAGCACTTGAGTTGTCACACTGGATTCCGATCGGAGACTTCACTTCAACTCCCATATCTTCAAGTTGCTGCTTCATCCACAATAACTGTGTGCAAGCTTGAGTGGCCGCAATATACTCATCTTCTGCGGTGCTCAATGAAATGAAATCTTGTTTCTTGCTTAGCCAAGAAATACACAATCCACCAAGATAGAATGCACCACCTGACGTTGATTTTCTATCATCTGCTGAACCGGCCCAGTCTGCATCAGTATATCCCAATAACTCTGTCTGAGATTTGTCGTTGTATGTCAAGCCGAAGTCCATCGTGCCCTTGATATACCGAAGTATTCTTTTCACTGCAAGCATGTGACTTTCCTTGGGATTACTCTGATATCTCGCTGCTTGGCATGTGGCGAAAACAATATCAGGCCTTGTTGCGGTTAAGTACAATAGACTTACAATGATTTTCCTGTATTCTGTGATATTAACTGCCTTTCCATCCTCATATTTTGATAATTTCATCCGGGTAGCAACCGGAGTCTTCATTTCCTTGGAATTATCCATTCAAAACCTTCTTAGAACCTCCTTTGCATATTTGGATTGAGAAATGAAAGTTCCATTCCTTCCTTGTGTCACCTGTAGACCAAGGAAAAACGTTAGCTCTCCAATCATTGACATTTCAAACTCATTTTTCATGAATTTGGAAAACTGTCTGCACTGAGCTTCACCTGATCCGCCAAAAATTATGTCATCAACATACACGAGCACCATCATCCTTTGATTACTTTCATTGCTGAAATAGAGGTTGTAGTCAACTCCTCCACGCTTGAAACCAAGCTTCTTCAAGTACTGATCAAGCCTTGAGTACCATGCCCTTGGTGCTTGTTTCAGCCCATACAACGCCTTCTTCAGCCTGCAAACTTTGTTCTCATCCTCATGAATGAGAAAACCATCTGGCTGTTCAATATACACCTCTTCTTCCAGAACCCCATTCAGGAATGCGGATTTGACATCCATCTGGAACACTTTGAACTTTCTTTGCACTGCTATGGCCAAAAATAATCTGATTGTCTCCAGCCTTGCAACCGGTGCAAATGTCTCATCAACATCTATTCCCTCTATTTGGGAGTATCCCTTGCGCACTAGTCGTGCTTTGTTCCGAATCACTATGCAATCTTCATTCATCTTGTTGCGATAGACCCATTTAGTCCCGATGACATTCTTGTCTACTGTCCTCGAAACAATCTCCCACGTCTGGTTCTTCTCAATATGATCAAGCTCTTCATTCATAGCTTGAACCCAGTTTTCATCTTCAGCTGCATCGGAAAAACATTTCGGCTCCACCTGAGATAAAAACGATGTCTGCTGTAATGACTTCATTCTTCGAGTCTGAACCGGTGTTGTCTGGTCACCAATGATATTTTGCCTATCAATTTCAGCTCGCCTCTTTGGCTTCCTTGCAGATATAGACTTGACACTTTCTTGTTCATCATCAGTATCTTCTTCTGAGTCAGCCTCTGCAACTTCTGCTCCCCCTGTGTTGCTTACCTCGTCATCACTTTCATCCAAAAACTGCTCACTGGGTCATTGAGCAGTCTATTCATTTTCGACTATAGTGACATCATTGATCTCAACAATTTTTCCCAGCCTCTTGTTGAAGCATTTATATGCTTTGCTTTTCCCTGAATAGCCAAGGAATATCCCTTCATCTCCTCGTGCCTCAAACTTCCTATGATGTTCTTTGTTGAGAATGAAACACTTACTTCCAAAGATTCGAAAATATTTCAATGTTGGCTTCTTTCCGTACCACAGTTCATACGGAGTCTTCCCTTGCTTCGGACATAACAGGGACCTGTTTGAAACATAGACCGATGTCAAAACTGCTTCCTTCCAAAATTTCTCTGGTAGGTCCTTATCAATAAGCATTGTTCTGGCCATGTTGTTTATGATCCGATTTCTCCTTTCAACCACTCCATTTTGTTGGGGAGTTCTTACTGATGAAACTTGATGCCTTATCCCATGTTTCTCGAGATAGTTTTCAACTTGACTGTTTGTAAATTTCGTACCGTTATCAGTACGAAACTTCAGAATTTTCTGCCCAAGCATCTTTTCTGATTCCCTCCTGTACTGCTTTATGCAACTGAACACCTCTGTCTTATGGGTAATGATGAATACCCAGGCCATTCTGCTATATTCATCAATGAAAAGAACATAGTACCTTTGCCCATCTATAGCTCGTGGTGAGATTGGTCCACATACATCATCATGCACCAATTCGAGCACTCCAGTTTCTTTTTGTTCCTTTGGCCTGTATGTCTTCCTGATGATCTTCCCTTGTTGACAAGCATCACACATATGAGTGCGATCACGTGATAGTTTGGGAAGGTCTCTAGCAGCATCACACTTTACCAGATCTTCCATAGATGGTTGACATAGATGACCAAGTCGCTTATGCCACAGCTGATTTTCTTCTTCTCTAGATAAAAAGCATGAATCTTCTTCCCTACCTACCAGGTAAAGATTCCCCTTTGTTCGTTTTCCCTGTAGAATGACTATTCCATCTTTTCCTTTAACAATACCCATCTTCTTGGTAAATAGGATAGAGTTCCCAGAGTCGCATAGTTGACTGACGCTAAGCAAATTATGACTGAGACCCTCTACCACCAAGACATCAGCATGTCTCATTTCTTTGCCCCCAAACTTGGCTTTCCCTGAGCCAACAATCTTCAGGCCTTAATCATTTCCAAATTTGAAAACTCCTTCTTTGTCATATTTGATGCCTGTAACAAGATCCTTATTACCCGTCATGTGGGATGTGCAACCACTATCAAGGATCCAAACACCAGATCGATCTGATTCTTTAAGGGCAATCTCCGCCACCACAGCCTTCTCATTTTTCTTCTTCTTGATCCATACTTTTTCTTTCATACTCGGAATAGATTGAGACTTCTGTTCTTTCTCAGATTATGATGGACCAGCTTCATCTTGTAGAGCCGCAAATCTGTTCTGAATTTTTAACTCACTTGTTGGTTCATTGATTGGCTGCTTGCGAACATCCTGATTCTGCTTTGGCACATTTCTCTGAATGGTCGAAGTGCAATACCTAGCCATGTGTCCAAATCCTCCACACAAAAAACAGTTTCCTTCAAAATATGTTCGATAAAATCGTCCTCTGTTTGGCTGCCATCTCTTTTGTTGTTCCCTTCTATATCTCTTTGCTATGGAACACACATACTGTGAATGCCCCATCTTTCCACAACAATAACACCTGATATAAGGTGCATTTCTCCGTGTTACTTCAGCACTACATGTTTCCCCTTGGGATCTCTGAGTATTCTGATTCTTCTTTGTGCTCAAATCCACTTTCAATCTCGGGACCGGTGCTTGCGGTCTGACTTCAGCTGCCACATATTTTTGTTTCTGATTAAGCCATGACTCAGCCTTAAAATCTGAGTTCAATTTATGCTTCTTTTCTGCTGAACTACTAGGCTCTTCTTTCTTATTTTAAGTCTTCGTAACGACCTGATTTCCCAAGAATGTGTTGGGATTCAATGGTTTTTCCTGGTCTTTAACTTTTCTCCGCAGACCGACAACTTTCACTTCAAGATCTTCAATACGCTTGACGTGATCTTTCACTTTTCAACTCAAGCAATCGATCTCCCTTTTCTGCTCTTCAATCTTGAGCTTATGCTCATTACCCTTTTTTGTGCGCTCTGGCCTGGAGGACTTAAGATTTTCAATTTCTTTCTCAAGCTCAGACTCCTCTTCTTCTTGTTGTTGCATGTAGAGTTTGGCATCACGTACTATCTTGTTGGCTTTCTTTGTTTTTGCTCGCCAAACATCTATCTCTTCAAGAGCTGCTTCTAATTCAGCTTCTATGTCAACTCTCCCTTCAATTTCTTCTTCTTCTTCATCAGTTTTGGTTTCTTTATTTTCTAGAGCACTACTGGAAACAGCCACCATCGCATTTTGTACACGATCTTTTCAATTTTCTATCTCTTCAACTTCTTCACTCTCAGACTCAGCTGAACTATCTATTTCTTGTGAAAGTAGATTCTTCTTCTTACAGAAATTTCTCTTGAACGGCTTCTTCCCTTTCACATAGGCTGGAAAAAAAAATCATGGGAATCTCAACTTCATCTTTATCGCTTTCTTCTTGCAACTTTTTGGGGCATCTTGCAGCAAGATGACCAACCTTTCCGCATCGGAAGCATGCTAGTGGAAGTTTCCCTTTAAACTTTCCTTTTCCTCTTTGCAGATTTGAAGAAAGGAATGACATCACCTCATCTGACTCTTCTTCATCCTGATAATCTTCAATAGTGAGCCTCTTCATGGACTTAAATGCCACCTCTTTGGATTTCCCCTTTTCCACAGCATCATTGTCATCATTTCTCATTTCATATGCAACAAGAGTGTTGTGTAGGTTATCCAATGTCAGCTCTTTCGGATCATTATCTTCTAAAACAAAAACTTTCGGATTGAACCGAGGTGGAAGCTTTCTCAAGATGCGCTTTAAGATTTTAATGTCTTCGATAATCTCACCAAGACCCCGCATGTCTTCTACCACAGCATTTACCCTGTCAAAGAATGCATCAACAGACTCATTCGGGTTCATTCTGAGATCTTCATACTTGTTCCACAACACTTGCAGCTTTGCCTCTCTGACTTTTGTATCCCATTCATAAATATTCAAGAGCTTTTCCCACATGGCATGTGACGTTTTTCATGACATCACCTTTGTATATATGGGATTGGAAAGGGCTCCCCCTAAGGAATTGATTGCTTTAGAATCAGCATCCAACTCTTTATTCTCTGCTTCTGATAATGTACCACTAGTAATATCAGCTGTGATAACATGCATAGCTGCTGAAAACACATCCATTCCCAACGATCGGAAATAGTGTTGCATTCGATTCTTCCATATCTGAAAATTACATCCGTCGAAGATCGGAATCCCTCTATGATTAGTGACCTCCATTTGAGAGAAGAACAACTGTAAACCCCCTTTGATACCACTTGTTAGGTCCACTAGGCTGGATACCCTGAGAGGGGGGGTGAATCAGGGTATGGCTAATTAAAAATTAATGCCCGTTCTGATCTTGTTTCGCTGTTAAGCAAAACACTCTTCTCTCTTTTTCCTGATGCACGATATAAACAGAAAGTAAAGCAAGCACAGGACACAACAATTTTACTTGGTTCACCGCTAAGGGCTACGTCCAAGGAGCATACGCCGATAGGTTGCCGGTCGTACCAAATTCCACTAATCTTCACTAGCTGTGGATTACAAGGTTCGGGCTAGATCACTTCTATGCCCAGGCTCACTGCCTTTACAATGTTTAGTTTCAACTCACTGCTTTCCCAAGGGTCACTCCCTGTTTCTCTCTCTCTGGCTCACTGCCGGTGGAGAGGATCACCTTCTTCCTTTTCCTAAGCTCACTGCTCTTGGAAGGAATCCACTCACAGTTTATAGACCTGTAGGTCTCTTCATTTGCATGAATGAATGCATCTTCCTCTGTGTGTAGATGCTCTGTTGAAGTAAAACTTTCACCCATATATGAATATCTCTTTGCACCGAAGGTATCGGGCAAACTTCCAGCTTCCACGCAGCCCGAAAACACTGCTGGAACAAACCTTACTTGGTGCGCAAGTCAACCTCGGCGCGCAAGTATCGGCGCACAAGTCACAATGGGCACGCAAGTCCTCCTCAGACACTTGCGCGACTCAAGCTTCCTCAACTCCAAACTTGTGCAACTCTCTTCCTTTTACGCCCAAACCAATATTGGCGCGCAACTGCCAACCGGCGCGCAACTTCTAACACCGGCGCACAACTTCAACCACTGGCGCGCAAGTCCCACATGCGCGACCACACACACCACTTGCGCGACCACCACACCTGCGCGACGGGAGCTCTCGTTTGAACTCCGGTGAAGAATGAAGAGGGGTGGTCTAGTATTTATAGGCAAATTGACCACCTTGCGCGACGGCGCGCAAGTCACCTGTGCGACCCTGTCTCGGCGCGCAAGTCTTCTCTCCTTTTAGACACTTGCGCGACCAACTCCCAAACTTGTGTGAACCTACTTCCTTTGCCATATTTTGATCTTCTGATCTTGAAAAACATATGGCGCGCAAGTTTCCTATTCTCCAAGTCCTCGGCGCGCAAGTCCCTTTGCCAAAAACACTTTTCTTCATTTGACGATTTTCAGGCCCAAAAATTTGGCAAACACTGGAAAACGGCGCCACCTTGTATCTGTTCTTTTGTACCGCCTACAGATCATCCATTCCTTTTATCGATGTTCTTGAATCAAACATGGATCGTTGACCTCAGCTCTTGAACTCGACATTCCACCATGAAATCCTCTTTGTCAACAAATTTGTATGTCATTGTTTTTCTTTGTCAACAATCACTACTCAGATGTCCACTTTGTCAACAAACAAAATCACCTCAAAAATGCTTCAATGATACCTTGAGGGATTTTTTCCCAACAGTATTTAACTGATAATTTATATATACGGTATTTTTTCGTATTTCACTATTCATCAAAAAAATTAGAAATTCAGAAAAATCCCAAAAATTTACCCTAACCATTTTTTGATGTGTAGAATTCAAAAATGAACTCCATTTTTCAAAATTAATTTTCTAAATATTATTAATTTAATTTTTAAATAAATTCATAGTTAATTCGAAAAATAACAATCTTAAAGGTGCAATTAGTTTAATTTCTCATTGAAAAACTAATTAAGATCTCATTATCTTTTTTCCTTAAGAAAATAAAATAATATTATTATTTAATATTCATAAGGGTCATATTAATATTAATATTACTATTCATAAGGGTATGTTATTATTCACCAAAACTCAAGTTTGTTCTATCAGACTCCAAATAACTTACTGATCACAACTCTAGATGACCATTTTTTCAAATTTAAAACATAGAAGTGGAAAATTTATATTTAATGGCTAGGTTTTGACTATATCCAAAATGAACTAGTGTTGTTTTAAAGGAACATAGTTATGAATAGAATGTATTTAAGAGAAATATACCATAAAATTTTCGGGGTGTTATATTATTCCCTTATTCAGAAATTTCGTCCTCGAAATTTTATGTATAAAGTCCATAAAAAAGATGTGGGTGGTTCTTCTTCATGAAATCATCTAGTTCCCATGTTGCTTCCTCCATATTCTGGTTTCTCCAAAGAACCTTTACTAGATGAGTTGTTCGATTTCTCAATACCTTCTCCCTTGTGTCAAGAATCCTGATAGGCTTTTCACAGTATGACAAATCAGGTTCCAGTTCTATTTCTTCATATGTGAGTACATTTGTTGGGTCTAGAATGTATTTCTTTAACAATTATACATGGAACACATCATGAACTCTAGAGATATTTGGCGGCATCACTAAACGGTAAGCTACAGCTCCGATTCTTCCCAAAATTTCAAATGGTCTGATGTACATGGGGCTCATTTTTCCTTTCTTACCGAACCTTAGGACACCCTTCCATGGAGATACTTTCAGAAATACATGATCCCCCACTTGGAATTCCATTTCCTTTATCTGGTTGTCAGCATAACTCTTCTGCCTACTTTGGGCTACTTTAATATGGGCTTGTATTTTCTTCACCTTTTTCATGATATCTTCAATAACTTATGGGCCTATAAGTTTCCTCTCACCAACTTCATCCCAAAAAGTTTGAGTTCGACATCTCTTTCCATATAATGCTTCATATGGAGCCATTTGAATACTAGAATGGAAACTATTGTTGTATGAAAATTCCACCAAAAGAAATTATTGATCCCACATACCTTGGAAGTCAAGAGAACATGACCTCATCATATCTTTTAGAGTTTGAATATTCCTTTTAGATTGTCCGTCAATTTGGGGGTGAAATGTGGTACTCATATGAAGCTCAATATTCAAAGCCTTCTAGATACTTTTCCAGAATTTTGACGTAAACCGGGGATCATGATCAAATACAATTGATAGAGGTTCACCATTAAGTCTAAAAACATCATTAATTTAAAGTCTTGCCAGGTGATCAAGTGTTAAATCCTCTCTTATTGGAAGGAAACGTGCTGATTTAGTGAGACGATCAACAATTACCCATATTGCATCATTACTTCTAGGTGTCCTCAGTAGTCCGGTAAAAAAACCATCATAATGTTATCCCACTTCCACATAGGAATAGGTAGAGGTTGCATCACTCCTTTGGGATGTTGTCTCTCCACCTTCACTTGTTGACAAACTAGACACCTTGACACATAGTCAGCAATTTCCCACTTCATATTATCCCACAAAAAATATTCCTTCAGATCTCTATACATCTTGGTGCTACCCGGGTGTATAGAGAAATTTGAGCTATGAGAATCATCTAATAGTTCCCTTTTTAGCTTAGGTACTGATGGAACACATAACCTCTTCCCAAATTTTATAACACCTTCTTCATACACGAATTCAGCCAGTCTCCCATCCTTGACAGCATTAATTTTCTTGTGCAGATTCTCATCATCAGATTGAGAACTTTTTATCTTCTCTAGTAAAGATGGTTTAGCAAACATTTGAAAGAGGAGTGATGTTTATCCTTCCTTAAAAATTCCCATATCCATCTTCAGTAGATCCATGAACATAGGATCTCTTTCAATCCTCATTTAAGTCATAAGGCCATGATCTTTCCTGCTTAATGCATCTACCACCTTATTCACCTTTCCTGGGTGGTAGTGTATTGAACAATCATAATCTTTGAGTAACTCGAGCCATCTTTGTTGCCTCATGTTGAGTTCATTTTGGTTGAAAATATATTTCAAACTCTTGTGGTCTGTATAAATCTCACATCCCTCTCCGTAGAGATAATGCCTATATATTTTTAGAGAAAATATTACAGCTGCTAAATCAAGATCATGAGTTGGATAATTTTTCTCATGAGTCTTCAACTGTCTTGATGCATAAGCAATAACTTTATTGTTTTGCATAAGGACGCAACCTGTTCCATTCTTTGATGCATCGTTGTATATCAAAAATCCATCACTTCCAGATGGAAGAGTAAAAATTGGAGCATTGAACAATATTCATTTCAATTCATCAAAGCATTATGTACATTCTTTTGTCCACACAAACTTAACTCCTTTATGTGTGATCTTGGTTAGCAGGTTAGCCAATCGGGAAAAATTCTGAATGAAATGTCGATAATAACATGCTAAGCTAATAAAACTGCATACCTCAGTTATGTTTGTTGGCATGGGCCAATCATGGATTTCCTTTTTCTTTGCATGATCAACTAGGATTCCATCCTTAGAGACAATATGGCCTAGAAAATCAACTGATTAAAGCCAGAATTTGCACTTGCTAAACTTCCCATATAATTTATTTCTTCTAAGATTTATCAGAATAACCCTCAAGTGATTCTCATGGTCTTCATATATTTTTGATTATATGAGGATATCATTGATGAATACCACAAAAAAGTTATCAAGATATTCCTTGAAAACTCTATTCATTAAATCCATGAAAACAAAGGGTGCATTTTTTAGTCCAAAAGGCATCACTGTGAACTCGTAATGCCCATACTTGGTCTGAAACACTATCTTATGAATATATTCCTTCCTCACACGCAACTGATGATATCCGGATCGAAGGTCAATCTTTGAAAATTATTGATCTCCATTAAGTTTATCAAATAAATCATCAATCTGGGACAGAGGATACTGATTCTTTATTATAATAGCATTGATTTCCCTCTAATAAATGAAAATCCTCATGGATCCATCTTTCTTCTTGACAAAGAGGATAGGAGTTCCCCATGGAGAAACACTAGGTAGAATAAATCCTTTTTCACTCAAATCCTCTAGTTGTTTCTTTATCTCTACTGATTACATAGTGTCCATTCTATAGGGAGTTATTGATATAAGTCTTGCATCATTAATTAAATCAATAGACAAATCAACTTCCCGATCTGGAGGATGTCCAGGTAAATCCTCTGGAAATACATCAACGTACTCTTTCACTATGTGAACATATTCAATTTGAATATTTTTTTCCTCACCCATAGATATTGATTTATCTTCCACTCCAAGTATTGCATTCAGTAGAGCTATTGTGGTTGGTTCTAGATAAGAATTAGGTGGTGAAGTTTCTACCCTAAAGACAAGGGATTCTACACCATTTTTAAAAATTGTAATTTCCTTCTTCTTACAATAAATCTTCGCATCATAATTTGATAGCCAATCCATACCGATAATTATATCAAATTTAGTCATTAGTATGATGATAAGGTTAGAAACTAGAGAACATTTTTGTATCTGGAGGGGGACTAGTCGACATTCCTTGGTTTCAATGATACATCCCCTAGGAATTTTGAGTAAAACTCCCTTATTAAATCAAATTGGACATATCAAATTTTCTTGGAAAACTGGGAAGATATAAATGAATGTGATGATCCAAAATCAAATAAAGTGTTGGCTAATTTTGAGGAAACAATTAAAGTACCTACCACCATGTCATTAGGAACTTCAACCTCTGTGGTTTTAATCGCATAGGCTTTCCCTTTCTCTCTTGGCCTTTTCTGAGTCAAGTTTCCTTGACGCTTAGGACACTCATTTTCATAGTTCCCCATCTCTCTACAATTGTATCATTGAATATCATTGAATTTTTTCTTCCTCTTGCATTCATCAGATCGATGACCCTTTTCTCCGCAATTATAGCAGACTCCAATGCCTTTCAATAATTTCCCGAGATGATTCTTTCCACATTTTTCACATAACGGGAATAGCTTTGTTCCCTTTCTCTTATTTGGATCTTATCCTTTTCCTTTGTTATTAGATTATCACTTCTTATCTTGGTTTACTTTGAAAAGATTTGATCTAGAAAATTCCCTCTCTATTTTGATAGCACTTGATATAATTTCATCATATGATGAAAATGGTTGAGAATCCAATGCCCTTCGAAGACTTGGCTTAATGCCTTCAAAGAAATGATCAATATTGTATGTCGAGTCACATACCTAATCTACGGCATACCTGGCCAGCCTTGTGAAAGTAGCCTCATACCCTACAACACTGTCTTCTTCCCTTTGTTTTAAGCTAAGGAATTTCCTCTTCATTTCAGTTCGTTTCTCATGGGGGAAATATTTTTCGAAGAATATTTCCTTAAAAGTCCTTCATTCCATATCTTCTATTTCTTCTTCCTCCGTGGTATTTTGAATCAAGGACCACTATTTATCAGTGTTTCCCTTGAGACAATATACCGCCAGTACTACCTTTTCATTTTCATTACATCTTAATACCATGAATATCTTTTCAAGGGACTTGATTCATTTCTCAGCAACCACTGGATTAGTATTCCCATTGAAATATGGGGGCTTTTTTCACATGAAATGATCCAACACAGGTGTGGAATGGTTATTCGTTACAACATGGGTATTTTGTCCCAATATGGTCATGATCTGATCTGCTCCAATGTTGACTGTGTTGACTTGCTCAGTAGGGAGATCCCTACCTTGCCCACGATTATTGATTCCCCTCCTTCCATTAGAGACCATTTCTAAATAATGGGATACATTAGTTTAGTTTATGAATCTCAAATAGAAAAGAACTCAACATATATTGAAATTCAATGCATAGCTAATCTTATAAACATAGCTCCTCTGAGGAAAAATTTACATTAAAATCCTTCATAATGTCTTGTAATGAAAATATGAATTATCCTAAGTATATCCCCTAGGAGTGTCTTAACCAAGAGTGTAGAAAGACCCATTGTCGTGCACCAGTTCCCTTTTGAGTCTAGCTCAAAGCGGTGTTTTCTTGTTTTACCCCTAGATGCATCTATAACAGATACACCTCTACCTACTCGTATCTAGACATGGATGTATTGCTTAAAATATCCACATAATCTATTCTTTACCAAAATACTAGGATGTTCTTGTATGTTAATCCTCAGATAATACCTTATGGCTTTGTTCCCTACTATACATTTCCTACTCTAGTTTTCAATTTTTCTACTAAACTTCCTCTGATACCAACCGTAACACTCCGAACCCTCTAAACTGGAGTCGGTGCATTACTTATGATATTGGAATGGTTAGAAGGAATGGAAATCCTGAAGGAACGGTCAGTTTAGTAGTCTTGAAGAAACTAGATACATATATGTTACTCAAATTTCATTGGAAAAGTTTACCAAATACAATACATAATGAAAAATATAAACGACATCCACAAGATCTCAATAAATGATCTCCTCTTTGTCACATGTTTAAAGTAAACAATGAAAACGGTCAGTAAGGGTTACAATAGCAGAAGCATGAATACAATAATAAGTGAATCATAATCAATCTAACATAATCAATATGGCATGGTGAATAAATTAAAAACTCACGCCATTGATAAAATGAGAATGAAATTGCATCCATAGATTTTTTCATGGTGAAAACCTCATGAATAGTAATAACTGAAAATGAATAAAGAGAATTATTATTACTTGGATGTCATGTATCTGGCACATTAAACCATAATATCGTAATAACGGTTTAGTTCTATGGATAGAAACTCTTCTGGTTTTTGGAAACAAACTCGAAGGGTTTGTCGCCAAACTAATTTGTCTCATTAGACCTACTGATGCATCGAGGGGATATAGTGGGCTCCACCCACCACTGCATGTCCAAATCATTCTTTATACATTTATTCAATATAAGAGAAATATGCATTTTCAATATCTTTATAGAGTACATTATACGGATTCATCAATATTTCCTTAACTAAAATAACTTTCCAAATAAACACCATATGTGAAATGGTATACGGTTTAGAAAAAAAACATATCCATGATATGAGATTATGGATATTTAATATAAATATAATTTCAAATGAAAATTGATCTCAAATGGGTGGTAGGTACATCACATAAGGATTATTAGGTGCACCATACAAAGTTAGTCACAACCAAATAGAAGTTAAAATAAAGTCTCTTACCATAATGTAATCAGTCGAATCATATGACCAGAATATAATGAAAATCAAATGAATAATTGAATAACATGAATATAAAGAGAATAATTTTATTTTATATCAATGGAAGTACACTTATACCACATATATGAAATAAGTGGCGAACAATGAAAATCTCACAGAAATGAAAGTGAGATGAGAAACCCCTTACAAACATTTCGGCATGGTAACGAGTGTTCTTGTGAGTGATTAATGAGAGGTAAAAGGTTATCCCATTATTTATATATCATAAGAGAAGTATGGGGAAGGTGATAAAACATACCCCATCATTAGGTATTAAAAATAAAAGAGTACAACATAGGGGAGATTCTTGAACAAAAGTGAGAGAGAGGAACCCTTACCTTATGCTCAAAGGTGTTCTTGATTGTTCTTAACGACTTGAATAATCAAGTTTAGATTCATTAATTAATATTTAAATAACCTAATAAACATGTAATTGATATGGTATAACCTTATTAAGTTAATTAATGTCCTTTTATGGGTTTAATAGATTCATTTTTATTGTTTTGTAGCATTTTCTTACTTGGTTTCATGATTTGTTTACTTGTATTCATGAATGGAAGTTGGTTTGAAATATGGTTAAACATCCAGAATTTTTAATATAAATTATTAGTGAAATTAAAGAGATATAAATGATCTTATAATGATTCTGGTTATATACCATGAGCTCATTCGATGAGATAAAAATAAGCGCTTGAATTTGTCTTGACAATTTTGTGCTCAATAAACTTGTTTTGTATTATTATTCCATATTATGTATGTGTAAATATTCCAGAACATTAATCAAGATAAAATACATATATTATTACCTGGTTCAATCATAAATATGTTTTCATGACCAGTAATGAAGTAACTATTGAAGAATGAAACTCCGTCGTCCATGAAGGTTATAAATTGGAATCTCATGGACGTTGATTTCGTTTATAAAAATAAAAGGGAGGGAGTAAGAATATTGATGATGGTTCTTCCATTAACATGATATAAATCCAGTATATAGATGATACTGAAGTTATCATGATCATTTGGACAGAGAAGGTGAGTATAGGATAACAAATGAAGATAAATTCAAATGAAACTAAAAGAAAAAGAAAGGTGTTTAAACTCTTGAAATAACTTCCTCGAGAACCTCCTTAAGGGAAGGGATTTTGGTCTTTTGGATAGACCAAGAGCTTCCTGGTCGTGGGGAGTGACTAGGGAAGTTTATTTGGGCAGAAATTTGAGGAGCTTCAAGGATTATAGGAGTGAAGAGAAGAGGGAGTGGTGAGGAGTTTTTATAGTGGAGGAGAGGGGTAAATTTTGAATATTTAATTCATTATTTTATTATTTCCCTTAAGACAACCAATAGTGTTGTTTCATGTGACCCCTAATTGTAATAAGTGCATTTTAGTTCGAACCAAGTGTCCTTACATCACTTATGATGTCATAAATACTGTATTTAACTGATAATTTGTATATACGGTATTTTATTGTATTTCACTATTCATTAAAAAATTTAGAATTTCAGAAAAATCCCAAAAATTTACCCTAATAATTTTTTAACGTGTAGAATTCAAAAATAAAATCCATTTTTCAAAATTAATTTTCTAAATATTATTAATTTAATTTTTAAATAAAGTCATAGTTAATTCGAAAAATAAAAATCTTAAAGGTTCAATTAGTTTTATTTCTCATTGAAAAACTAATTAAGATCTCATTATCTTATTGCCTTAAGAAAATAAAATAATATTATTATTTACTATGAATAAGAGTCATATTACTATTCATATTACTATTCATAAGGGTATGTTACTATTCACCAAAAATCAAGTTTTTTCTATCAGACTCCAAATGACTTACTGATCACAACTCTAGATGACCATTTTTCGAAATTCAAAACATAGAAGTGGAAAATTTATATTTAATGGCTAGGTTTTGACTATCTGCTAAATAACCTAGTTTTGTTTCAAAGTAACACAGTTATGAACATAATTTATTTAATAGAAACATACCATAAAATTTTTGGGGTGTTATATCAAATATCAAACCTCATTCTCTCTATACGAATTTTCATTTTAATCTTACATTAAGCATAATTTGTTCCATTAAAATAAGAAGTCTGATTAGTGAAAGTTACTTTAATATTATTATTATCTATAAATTTATAAATTTATATAATTACTTAGCTATTTTTTTAGAATTTATCTAGAAAAAATTTTACTATCATAAAACATTAAATTGATTAGAAACATAACAAAAATGATTTGTAATCATTAAAATAAAGAGGTTCTTGGACTAAGAAAACAACTCCAAACATGTATATAATTGGTATATATGATATTCATATCATGATTAAAATTATGGAGATTATGGAACCATAATAAAATTACAAGGACCAAAACTATCGAACCAAAACATACATGAAAAACGAAGCAGTTATCACCCGAAATAGTGATTTTAATAAAGATTTGTTAATAAAAATGTGGTAAAAGGTTATAAGTGAATCTTATGTGGTATCATACATATGATTATAGTTATGGAATATATATAAACCTATATTTATTATAAATTATTTTTGAATATATGCAAAGAATCTTGATACTTGAGGTAAGGGATTTTTGTCTAACTTTTATTTTAGTGAGATAAATGTCATATTCACCACATGTATCTTTTATGTGATGTGTATAATGCCCGTGAATATTTTTTATAATTATTATTATTAAATTTATGGGTATTTAAATGTACATATATGGTTTCTATTTCATAGGTCTTATGATTCAAGATTTTCTAAAGTGGTAAAGGTTTTATATTACAATCTCATTGTTTATCAGGATTGTTTATGATTAAGTTTCTGATGATGAAATCTTATGATCTGTCTCTCAAATATCTCATGAATTTTTTTTTCATATGGTTATTTTTGGAGAACGGATTTTTTCCTTTCATTTTCTAAAAAATTTTAAATAAAGTTATTGAGAGAATTTTTTTAATGAAAAACCAACTTTATTTATCTCTTCATTTAAAAAACCTTTTTCTTTCATATCCGTGTTTTCTAAAAATGTGTTAAGAATTTTTTTGATATTTCTATATGATTTTTTAAATTAATTTTCACCCATGTTTGAATTTTTAAATATGGTTACAAATTAATGTTATTTTTGTTTTCTAAATGAGGCACTTTTTACTTTTTACAGAAAATGTGAAACGAATCTTTGTTTTAATGTGTATGGCATGAACAATATTTTCTTCTATCATGACAACAAATTGATTTAAAGAATAAATTAAGAGTTTCAAATTTTATTTTCGAATAAAATGTTTTATTTAGTATTTGGTAAATTTTTATATTTTAATAAGTTATTTAAAAATGTAAAGGATATTTTCCTCAAGAATTTTTTAATGATCGTTTTATATAATTTCCATTCATCAACACCAATAGACTTGGGTGTTTCTTATGCTTTATTTGGGATATGATTAAATTCTATCATCCTTATTCTTTCTCTGTATGGTTTATGATTATGATGATTATATATCTGTGAAATTAATTTATTTTCATGGGTTATTCTATAATTAATTAATGAAATGTTTATAAAACCCATTTTATTTGTTGGGGTTATGATGTGATGATAAGATGAATGTTTTTTGATCTTTTGGCACACATATACGTGGTTTTATTTATGTGATGGGAGGTTCTATTAAAATTTTAGGATGGGTAGTTCTGTTTTAATCTAAGGATGGGTGATCATATTATATCTCTCCAATTTATTGGGTAAATATGGATAACTCATTAGTTAATTATGTTATGTGTGAATCTGATTTCATGTTTACAATGCTATTTGTGGACCTGGTTTCATGTCCATAAGGTTATTTGTGGTCATTGTTTCATGTCAATAAAGCTATGTGTAGACTAGGTTTAATTTCCATAAAGTTATGTTGAGACTCGGTTTCATGTCCTTAAGGTTATGCGTAGACTTGGTTTCATGTCCATAAGTTTATGTGAGGGCCTAATTTCATGTACTTCACTTAATGAATGAACCTGTTTCTGTTTATAATTGTTCACAAGGTTATAATATTATATTTTTTTCATATTATTATGTCTATGTTATTATATCATGGATCATATTCATTATTTTTCTTTATTATTCATGTCTTATAAACTTCTAAGATTTATCCCATGTCTGAATATTATGATCTTTTATATGAAAGGTATGGCTTTCAAATTTTAAGCTCATGTTTTCATAACCTTATCCTCATTCTATGCTTATGTGATCATTATTATCTCACTTATTTAACCTTAATGAGAATCTAAGCTCACCCTTTCTTATTTTTCCTTTCACTGGGTTATAAATAAAGGTTTTAAGTAGGGTATGTCTAAGAATAGTACTAAATGGGAATATCTTTATGGGATATGTTGAAGATATTTCATGAAATAATATGATTGTGTATCTTGTCTCCAAGGACACTAAAACTTTATAGTCCTTGGGTGAGATTTTATTATATTTATGTAATATTCATCTAAAAGATGTAATAGTTTTATATGAAAATACTAGGTCATTATATATTTTTCAATATTTAGTGTAAAAAATCATTGGTCGTGTCATTTAAATCATGTTCTATTCATAAATAATCCATTGAATCGATAAAACCATTATGGTTATCTTCCCACTTAAGTGATTCCACTAAGACCTGAACCTTTAATGTTTAGTAAGGATTATTTTTCATGCACTATGTGGTGATAAATTCAATTACCAAGGATCCCTTTTCAGGGTTATTATCCCAACGTATGATTGTGTTAGAGCCACATCCACTTGTAGTATCCAGACAGGGATTTTGTTTCATGGAAACCAGTTACTCAATAATTTACCGTAATTTATGGATTTTTTCAAATGTTTAGTAATATCCCAAAGTATTTAAATAAATTTTTATAATACTAATCCCCAAAAATAACTAGATCTTTATCTTATACCGTCATTGATAACCTATATATTTAATACACCTTAATTTATGATTTAATACATAAAGATACACTTAATAAAATCCCAAAAAGATCATGAGGCCTAGTGTACTTGGGTAATTTGATGCATATCACAATAACTTAAAACATTGATACAAAAAAATTATTTAAAAACTCTGAATCATGCCCTTATATTCTATCGATTCTTCTAATACTGCATGGGATAACCAGGGGACGTACATAACAAAGTGGAAAGCTATAAATCCGAGTAATAGAATAATCAATGCATAACATGATGAAAGTAATACATGTTAGTCAAGAGGAATTTCAATGTGAAATAAAAGGGTTTTTAATCATAAACATAAACATAAACATCAAATCATAATATAAGATAATAGCATCAATGGAACATAAAAATATGGAAACAACATAAAATATGACATCATGAGAATATGTTAAGTCTATATGATGAGACATCATAACATAGTGTGATTAGGATAACCTCCCATTAACCATAAATGGAATATTATAAGATAAAAATATTACCCAATTCATTATATGGCTATATAATTTCAGACCCACCCATCACATTCATATCATGTACATGCATTTGTGTGCTACATAGATCATACAACATAAGGAATTATTTCATCACTTTTAATCCCATGATTAAGAAGTGTGGGTTTTATAAATAGGATTATAAAATTGATGAAGGGTATTTTCATATAGGTGTATACCCTTTATTGTAAATGGGGATGGGCATACACAACACAAATGTTTGTAATGGAAAGTAATGCGATAATTTCGGCAGCATAACGGGTGTGCATAAAGGTTTTATAGAAAGGTTTAATGATAGTGAAATGTATTCTATCATTAATTTCTAATAATAAGGAAAATAAATTAATGTAAAAAATATATTTCAAAATGATCAATTGGAAATAAAAATGTATAAATCAAAGAAAGTGCTTGAATAAAGAGTAAGAGGAGAGAATCCCCATACCATGAGAGGGTGCTTCTAAAAGCTTAGGAGGATCCTTTTAAGAGATTGGGAACACATTGTAAGGAATTTGGAGATGTATAGGGAGATAAAATTTATGCTTATTATATTTTTATTGAAAATGTGTAGTAGGTTGGGTGGCTATTTTTAGCAAAATATAGATTATTTCTTTATTAATTTATAAACTTAGGTTTTGGACCCTATATGATAAAAATAATCAAAAATACAAACCTTTTCATGGTTTTGTCCATTATTTATACCAAATTGTATTGGTTTTCAATATTTTATATGTCCAAGAATCTAACATAGTAAAATAATACGTTTGGTGATGTAGAATTGAGTCATGTTCATAAAGAATGGATCTTAAAGCCTTAAAATATAATTTATGTTTTGGAGGATTCATTAAAGGATTATAAAATCAATAAAATAACTTCAAAAAATAATTATTTTGAAGTGTAAATAAATATTTTGTCTTTTATTCCTTTTATATAATTTATTATATCACTTTTGGGCTATTATTATGTAATAATATAGACCGTCAATTTATACTATATTTAATTTTTACCCAAAAATTTGGTTTTCTTCAAAAATTATGAAACTTTAATTATTATCTAATTTAAATGAGATAATTTCAAAAATAATATTTAATTTATCAAAATAATTTTCTAAATATGAGAATTATCAATTTTAAATAAAAATAAATATTTAAAATAAAATAATTTTTTTAAGGTATTAACCACTTTCTGGCCCTTATAAAAATTACATTGGACTTCATTAAATTATATTATCATTTATTCTTAAATAATTATTATATAATAAGAATATTTTATTAAAATATCATTTATTTAAAAAAATCTTGATTTTATAAAAAGTGTGTCTTAATTTAAACTATATATTTCCCAAAAATACAATTTTGGATTCTTCAAGTCAAAATCTAATTTTTATCAAACTCATTATATAATTTTTAATAAAGTAATAATAAAAAGGGGTAACTTCAATCATTATTTTATTAAAATAAAATATAAAAATTCATATTACTAGGTTCTATATATATAACACCTTATTACATCAGTTTATGCCCCAAGGGTAAGGTGTGTGATGGTGGTGCTTCTTAGGGTTGTTTGACGAACATGGTTTGGGTTATGATCTTGATAATCTTGAATGTAAAGACCCTAACCGAAATAATCAATATCTATTGGTGAATATATTATATTATAACTATATGCAAGAAATGTTATCCCAAGGGAACAAATCCTGTATTAGTCATGGTAAACTGGATACATACTTGAATTTAATATACAGTTGAAGACATAAAATAAAATAAAAAATATTTTCTTAAGATATCATCTGTATTCCCTCTAGCTTGTACCTACATATCAATCATAAAACATTTATTTACATAATGGGGAAAGGAAACATAAGAAAGGAGTGAGCTCAAATTCTCAGTAAGGGTATGCGTATAGTAGAAGATATCATGAATAAATAAGTATAATCAATATATAATGGTAAATTACTGAAACTCATTCCATTTAAACAATAACTTGATAATAATATGGTTGGAATAAGTAATTATTACATAAATCCATATGCATAATCATATGAGCTTGAAACTTATCCATGGATATCATAACTAATCTCATGGTGAGGTTATGCATAATTTCAGACATCATAACATACCATCAAGACCTTATTCCAAGAATTCTTAATATTAAGGCCTCATTCCAAGACATCTTACATAAATGGGTACAGCCTTATCCAAATTCCTAAGATAATTTTTCTCATAAAACCTAACAATGCATCAAGGGGATAGGTAATTACATGCCCCACCCACCACATAATATTACCAATAAATTCCTCATATGAAAGGGGTGAAACATAATAAACATAAACATTTATATTGAAAAACTAGTATACAAAATGTAAATACATTCCCTAATCAATAAACATAATCATAAACCATCTAGAGTAATATAAATGATATTAAAATAGTATATACCCAATCAAAATTATCATAAACCATCAATATAAATAATAATTATAGTATCATTACAACATATCCCTATTGTATCTTAATAAAAATAAGGTTTGTTTATTTTGATTAATATAAATTCCATAAATATATAATTAAAAACATTCTTTAGTAAAATAACATTTCTACTTTGAAAATCATGTTTTCAAAATCAAATGTTCATAAAATATTGTAAAAACCCTCTTATTTGAAAATAACTTTTGAAAATTATAAAGGAATATTTAAAAATTTATTGGTCATAATGGTTGGAAATTATATTTATGTAGTAGATGTTAAAACAAAAATTCCTTTCACATTTTCAGTAAAAGAAAAAAAATATACCTCATCTAGAAAATGACACGAAGATTCCTTTAAAATAATTTTGTAAAAAGTAAAATATGGGTAAAAATTTCTTTAATAATACATTTTTATAATTTTAAGAACATTTTTAAAAATATTTTCAAAAAACATTTATATGGAAGAATAAGTGATTTTACCTAAAGAGATAAATAAAATATATTTCCCTTAAAAATATATAAACCCTTATCATTTTGGTAACTTTGGAATCATAACCCCAAAGAAATAAATAACTATAAATGAAAATTAAATAGAATTAATATAAATATATTCATGATAAATAATATCAAAGGGGGATTTTATACACCACATAAAATAAATTAGAGGTGAATATTTCATATGTCACATAGAAGTAAAAGTGAGACGAGAAACCCTTACCTCGAGTTCAATTTCCTCCATACATGTTCATACCACCTGTATAATAAATATATTTTTATTATAAAAATATTAAACTACCATAATAATATATTTCATAAAATTTATTATATACTAATAGTCTTTTATGAAGCGTTTATTAAAAATCCTTTGTTAAAATCACTATTTCATGTGATAATTGCTTTGATTTTCATGTATAATTTAGTTCGATAATTTGATCCCTTTTACTTTGATCGTGGTTTAATAATATAAATAATGTTATAAGTGATATAAATATAATATATATTCATTTTATATATATTTATAGTAGTCTATAAAAGTTATATATAAAAAATGAAATACATCGTTCATGTAAACAGTAAGCAGTATGTAAGCATGAACGCTATTTCCATTTTCTAGATGGATAGAGAGAAAGGAAGGTAAATACAATATAACCATTAAATATTTATTATTATGTCATTTATATCATATATATTCATTAAATTTATTCTTATTTCCAACCATGTAATGTGTAAGTGAAAAACGAATCACATTACTTCGTGAGGTAGTAGTTTATCATACACACGAGTGACGTTATTGTATTCAAATGAAATGGAATGTAAGATGGTATATTTGATATTATAATTAATTAAGTATAATAATATCATAAATGTAATATATAAACAATATATCAATCATTATATCCAACCGTGATAGATGGTTATGGAAAACAAATAACATAGTCTCGTGAGGCGGTAGTCTTTTGAACACACAAACGACAGTTTTGTTTCCCGTTTGATAAAAGAGGAGATTGATGTAGGTATTTAAATTAATATAATAACATATAGGTATATGTTAGAAACTATTTTTATTATATCATCATAGTTTAAGAATATTTCAATGAGGTGGAGGAAGAAATAAAATAAAAATGCTTGTTTAAGAACGTTTCCTCGTCTTTAGAAAACTTCTTTAGGTTTTCACCAAAATCATTATTACGTTGGTTTTTTTATAAAACCAATTAGTCTAGTACATTTTTATAGTAGTAATAAATGGGTTTTTTCTTGTATTGGATAAATCAAATGGTTTTTTAAGTGTTTATTAGAGTATAGGGGTGACCTTTTATAAGTGGGGGAGAGGACACACTTGGAATTTTTGAAAAGAAAAATTGAAACCCACGTTTTTTACATTTCCAAAGGCTCAAAATGGGTATTATAAAACTTTATAGGTTATAATCTTTAAATATGTCCATAAAATGCGAATTTTAAAAGTTTATAGGTCATATTACCTGTTATTGTTTTAGTTTAATCCACGGTAAAACTATTTTAACCTTAATCACATTAATTAATTTTTACTATTTTTACTATTCATTACGAAAAAAATGACCTTGTTTTATAAAATTAGTTTTAATGACTCAAAATATGGAATCCAATTTTAAAAATTAAATTCATATAAGTGGTATAATTTAATTTAAAATTAAACCTACATATGTGATGAAAAAACGGTTTTCCAAATAAAAAACCTTCAAAAGTTTAAAATGATTTTATATAAAAATTCTATATGAAATTGAATACAATAAAATAACATGGATAATAATTATATAATTTTACTAATTTTACTTTTAAAACAATTTATAACAAAATGGAACTTTGTAAATGTTTTCAATGAAAATGCAGTTTTAAATAAAAAACCATTATTTTTCATTATTTCTTTGAAAAATTAAACTCTTTAGAAAATTATAAAAAATTTACTCAAAGATAATTTTTACATGATGATTAAAAAATGAAGATAATTTTTTAAAATATATTTTCTAAAATTTTTAAAAATTAATTTTAAAATGTGTGTGCAAAGCACGATGAAACCGTTTTTTAGAAAAATGTAATTTTTCAGAAAACATTTATTTTTAGTCAAAATGGTTATTTTTTTATTTCTAAAAGATATATAAAAAATATTAATTTTATAAATGTTTAAACCATATAATTTTTATAATTTAGTTGTTATTATTCATACCCTCCGGTTTAACTACTAGTTTATAACGATATACTATATTATGATTCATTTAGACTTAGGGTTGCGTGCTCTAAAAACTATCAAATATATTGAATTTATTTAAAAAGAAATAAATCATAAAGTCTTGGGGTGTTTAATTATATTCTAATCTCATTGTTTCATGTCATATACTCTATATAAATCATTTTTCTTCTTTTAAAATCTTGGATTTTTATATTGAAATTCTCACATAAACGGTTTTTCTTGAGCTTGAGTTATTGAATCTCACCTTGGACTTGGTCAATGGAAAATTTCAGTGATGTCACCTCCCTCAGAAGCTCTAATATATAGGCTTCATAGGGTATGATCCCACCATTCAAGTCTATCTCTTCTTCTATTTGTGTCAATTAGACTTTATTATAACCCTTAATATATCTTAATGATCATTGTACAACATCAATATTATCAATAGTTAAGATGTTTAACGATATTTTGAATTTTATTGGATTTATTTTATAATGGTCCAAAATAACCAAAGTAGTGCATGTGTTTTCTATATCTATAATACTTAATAAGGAAATTATTTGTTCAAAAATTGAATTTCATTTTTAATAGTTTAGTTTATTGTAATATGATAGTCATCATCTGATTAGACTTTGTCTAATGACATTCCTCATCATCTTTCGTTTATACTTCAACAACATTCCTCTATCCGGAAAACTTCACAAATATAAAACACAAACTTAATAGCATTTCATGTACCCTTACTAATTGTATGCTTGAATGGCCCGAAGGCCTTCATTTTTTTATTGATTTTTGATAACCCCCCTTTCATGGGATGAGGGGAAACCCTTAAAAGGCCCGTAGGCTCAAAGATTACATGGCCCGTAGGATTAGGAGATTACATGACCCGAAGGTCATATGGAATTCAACCAGACTATCTACAAGGAACTGCCCCTCCCCAGCATCTTCATCTTGATAGTAGCTCTCCACCTTTGCATAACCGTCTGGCTAGGCTTCCCGTGCAAGCAGAGGCTGGTACCCCCTTACTAAGTGTATGGAAAGTGGTTGTTGGCCTTACTCAGTATGCTCATCTACCCTTACATGGTGCATACAAAAAATGTTATACCTTTACGCAAAATGCCAAGCTACTCTTACGCAACACAAAACTCTGAATAATATCTTTTATTTGGTGAACTTCCTCATAACTTCATAGTATGAACTTTTTACATACAAATTAATTTCTCCCCCTTTTGACTTATGATTGGATCATGAGATCATTGAATACTCTTTATGTTAGAAACATTAATACCAGTAAATAATTTCTATATTTTCTTTATTGAACACTTTTTCTGATGAACCTTTAAACCAAGTTAGGATAAATATTTAGTGTAAAACTTAGGTTGACAGCCTTAGTCTGATAACCTTAATCTGGTGGACTCAATCCAATAAACTTAGATTCTTCATCTCCATCCAATTACATCTCTATCTTATTAAATTTCCATCTTATCACCTTTTATGTGAAGCTTAACAATGTTGGGTTATTTATGTTTGGACAATAAAAGGTTGTACTTTCCAAACAACATTCATCACTACTTCCAAAATCTTCAAAAACCCTTCAATTATCTTGGCCCCAATGATCTCCCCCTTTGTATTTTTTTCAAATAAGGAACATAAATAATTGAAACTTTGTAACTCGTGCAATTTATTATTTATAAAATAATTTTAAGCCAGTTTGAGTGAGATTAGTCTAGAAAATAAGAATCATTGAACAATAATACCATGTTCTCCATAAGCGGTGATTTAAGAAACTTTTTCCTTATAATTAAAACATTCACAAATTCTTCCTAAAAGAATAAATTTTCCTGCATCAACTTCAAAAAAATATTAAAATAGTTCACACATGTTGAAATCACATCTTACCCCTTTTAACCCCCCCCCCCCTAAATACATTATTTCCCGTGAAAGGTAAAACATATATCAATAGATTGATTTATGTTATAACTTTTTATCTCCCTTGAAAACACTATCCAAAAAAAGATGGAGAGGGGACATATTTTTATACCTCATCCTTGAAGAAAGTGAGGTTGTACACCCATGATCAATTTCAGCTTATAAAATGTTTCCTTCGATAAGGGTTTCGTAAATATATCAGCAACTTTCTCCATTATAGGAACAATCTATAGATTTAGTTCATTCTTTTCAACATGCTATTTGATGAAGTGATATTTTATATCAATGTTCTTGGGAAGAGAATATTTCATTATATTATTAGTAATATTTATAGCACTTTTATTATCACAACCCAAGATAAGGGGAAGCTTCACAATAATAAACAAATATTCTAATTATTCCTTTATCCACATAAATTGTGTTGCATCCTAAGTGGTAGTTATATACTTTGCTTCTACAGTGCTGAGAGTTACTGAACATTATTTCTGTATATTCCAACTAACACGTATTTATCCTAAGAAAAAAACTCTTACAAATTTGGATTTTATATCATCTACACTTCATATCCAATCTACTTCTGTATAACTAAACATGTCAACCTTTATTATCTTTTAATATTTCAACCCAAAATCAGTTGTGTCTTTAATATATCGGATAATTCTATTTCCATCCATGAGATGAGATTACTTTTTAGTACATTTATACCTATAAAAACTAGTAACAACATACACTATATTTATATTTTTATCCATTAGATATAATAAAATTTCAACCAACTTTATTAATTATTTAGGATCAACTTCCTTTTCTTCCCTATATTTTAAAAATTTTGTTCCCACTAAAATAGGTTTTTAAACTAGCCTTAAAATATTCTATTCCAAACTTCTTCAAATTTTCCTTAGCATAATTTTATTGATATGGAAAAATTTATTTATTATTTGGAGAGATTTTTAGGCTAACAAAGTATTTTATTTCTCCTAGAATGGGAATTTTAAATAACTTCTTCATCTTTTCAGAAAAAATTTCACATATTTCTTCTTCATTCCCTACAAATATGATATCATCAACATAAACAATAATAATAAGAGAATCCCCATGATTTTATTTTATATAGAGGTTACTATCAACTCTTATATTCTTGAATTTCAAATTCCTTAAAAAAATATCTAGTTTGTAATACCAAGATCTTAGATCACTCTTCAACCCATAAAAATCCTTAGTTTAAATGAACATATAGCTTTCATATTTTCCAAGAATGAGGCCACATGGTTATTCAATATAAAATTATTTTTCTATTTATCTGTTAAGAAAATATGACTTGACATCCATCTATAAAATTGTATATGTCTATTGTGAAATGATATAAAGAAAGTTTCTAATAGTTTATAATCTTGTAACTAGATAAAATTTGGGGTTAACCTTTATAAACAATTTTTTAATTGTTTTTTATCACTTCACCCTTTTCATTTAACTAGTTTTGGAACAACTATTTTTTACAAATCACTTTTTTATTCTTTAGTTTGGGTATGAGTTACCATGTATCATTCTTCTCGATTTGATCTACCTCTTCATTCATAGCATAAATCTAATCTTGATGATCTAAATCTTCATCAACATCTTCTGGGTCAAACTGTGAATATAAGGAAGTATATGATACTTAACTTGATGTTATTATAGTTTGAACTTGTTGTTTTTTTCACCAATGATGTTTTATAATTCCACTTGATTTTTTAGGATTGGTTAAGATGAATGCACTTGTTCCTAATCACTTGAAATAGTTAATTCATACTCTCCAGCTCAAGTAGCTTCAACATTATTACTATCATCAAAATATTTTTCATGTTGTCTAATTGCAACAACTTAATCTTAACTTTCTTCCTCATATGAAATCATCTGTGAAATTTTCTTATCAGAATGTTCAAGAATTTTTACATATTAAGTGTCAATAATCTTTCCCATCTCTTTATTATAACACATATATCCTCATCTAAAAAGAGGGTATCCAAGAAAGATTCCATCAACACCTCTCTGATCAAACTTTATAAGATTCTCATCCATTAATTTTATAATGCAAGATCTATCGAACACCCTTGGGTGTTTCAAACTTATGGTTTATTCATAATACAACTCATAAGGAGTCATACCAGAATTCATCCTATAGAAACATTGATTCTAGACATAAACTACTGCTATGATATCATACCTCACAAAATATCAATAATTATCATGTTTGATCGATATTTTTTTTCAATATCCTCAAAATAATATTTATTATTTTAGAAACACCATTTTTTTGTGTTGTGTATGTGTTTCACGACGAATGGGACATAATCGGTTCTCATGTCTGATTAAATGGAGTCAGTGCTTTTTAATCATTTCTATCGGGTTCCCTATCTATGTGGCTTCTCTTGGTCTCCAATATGTTTATTCATAGAGATAAAAATTCCCAATGATTCTTGTATCAAACGATCCATGGACCTACTTTCCAAAGGTAGCCGCTCATTGGGTGATTTGTCCAATGACACTTAAGAACTCACATTGGTCAAGAGGATGGGAAGTCGGGCTCATCGTACCCTTTTGGGGGGAATTATTTCCTATTTCAGGACTCTCTTATAGATTTAAGACTTGTTCATATGTTCACAAATATTTGGTTTATCCCCAAGCATAGTATCCACTAATTACCCCTGGGTTGCAAGTCATAGGTATATACCGGGATCCAGAACCATCTAAATCTGAGGTTTACCATCCCTCATTGGATTATCGATTCTGGGGAAGTTTCAGTTTGTTCAGAAAGCACTGGTCTCAAGGCTTACAATTAGGAACTCTGGAGTTTATTGTCATCCAGGGGGGACAGAGAGTGACTTGAGCATCTGTATTGAACCCAGAATATGGGCTTCCTATGTATCCTCATGAGAAGAATCAGAATCCACGTAGTTTGGTTCCACTTAACAAGACACATCACCTTTTAAGGTCATGTGACAAGGACCCAACCGTACAGTTTAACGTCATGTGGCAAGGATGTCTAGGCGACAGGTGCCTATTCAAGGTTAGTGTGGGACTTAGGCTGAAGCATCCCAGAGGACCTGAGGGAAAATGATTTCCTAGGCTCAGGTATGATCCTTCTAAGGTCATGAGGACATAGTCTAATAAGGATATATGGGTATTAGACTTAGATTTCGGCCCCCAGGGAGGCTTCCTATGTATCTTGGTTGGTTGGGAATCAAAGTGTACGTAGTTCTGGAAGGTCAGGACTTACATGTAATAGTTTTCTATCGAGGGTGTGGTTGGAAGACCATTTTGGGGTATATTCGGGGCTTACATGTTGTCGGTGGCCTGATTTGGGATATAGTTAGGGCCTACATGTGGTCGGTGGCCTGAGTAGGGATATGGTTGGGACTTACATGTGGTTGGTGGCCCAAGTTGGGATATAGTCAGGGCTTACATGTGGTTGGTTGCCTGAGATGGGATATGGTCGGGGCTTACATGTGGTTGGTGGACCGAGTTGGGATATGGTCGGGTCTGACATGTGGTTGGTGGCCCGAGTTGGGATTTAACCTCGGGTAGGTGTCCTACGTACCCTTCTTAGGAGACAGGGATCAAAACCCACGTATTTCGGATTTTTTGGTGATTTTTTAATCCTTAAAAACCTCTAAGACCACATGAATCATTCTCGGTGTGAGAAACAAGAGGATGTGAAAGATTCTACAATGCACATGCCTCCTCCCCTATTGGTGGGGGAGGGAGAGCCCGTAGCGGAAGAGGGCGGGGCAACCGTGGGTGAGGGCACGGAACAATGAACCTTCCCAGATGAAAGGGGGAAGACTATTGTTTTCCGATGAGGATGGTGTGGGGCTTACTCTAGGAGGTATTCCCAGTCGCACTCTCCAGGGGAGGGGAGAAGTGCTCACCGTTGGTGCTCCTTGAATAGAAAAGAGAGCAGGATCCCTCAATCCTGAAGATTGGAGAGGTAGAAAGGGAATCTCTGGATTGGACTCTGCACTATTGTGGGTATGTGAACCCAGGAATGATCCAGATGTCTATTCAAGGGATGGTTTAACCCCATTGTCTCTGCATACCGTGGGTATGTGAACTCAGGAGGGCGTGCTAATGCGCTTGAATGTTTTAGCATGCCGGTCTGGTGGCTTTGGAAGAGGCCTTGGCTTGGTGTTGATGGATAGGATACTGAGGGGATTCTAGAGGGTTCGACTTAATTGTAAGGGCCTTATATGAATAAAGGTATGGAAACACTAAAGGACTTGGCGGGCCACATGGCCATATGAGGAGTGGTGCCCTTCGCGCAGGTAGGTGCTACGTAGATGGAGAGGTCATCCACGTACCAGTGTGGTACATGAACTGAGGGTCATCCCGCATACCAGAGTGGTACGCGACTTTGGTTTTGGTCCATGTACCAAATTGGTATGTGGTGCTGCAGTCCGCTCAAGTGGTGGCGGCTGGGATCAGAGTCGGTTAGGGCTTCACCCGCGTAGGAGGGTGCTACGTGGCACGAAGGATCGAAGAAGGGGCATAGGATCCCTGGTTCGTGGGGAGTGCATCTGCGTAGGGGAAGCGGTTCTCGGTTTACCAATTTTAGGTTCTTGGTTTATCAATTTACTTATGTATTCTTTAGTTCTTAATTATTCGTCCCCAGTTTATACCTATTGCTGGTTCGTGAATCGGAACTTCGCGGTCCATGAAATCCTAAGCTCCCATAAACATCTTCCTTCTCCAAAAGTCGATTTCCAAGAATATGATCCTCGATAAGTCGATCCCTTTCTTCTCCCCAGTGGCGTCCTTTTATAGAGGGGGAAAGGATTGTATCTATGGTCATGTGGCACCTTTTGCGGAGGCCCATGACAAGAAACCCAGCCTATGAATGACTTAGTCAACCCTAGGTTCACGGGGTATATTGAATGAACCTCGATCGCAAACCAACTTGGTCACGGGGGTACCTCACAGCCGCTCAGGGTTCTGCCTCCATTTTGAGAATGATGTTGTGTGCGGAGGGGAGAGGTCCACTTATGCATATCGGTCTGAACACACTTTGTTGGCCATTTGGTTTGCACCTGCATAAGAGCTCCACCTCCTTTTTGTGAATGACGGTGTCCGCAGGTGGCACGGTTCGCTGAACCGGTCGCGTACCATTGATGACGAACTGGTACACAGACTGGTTAGGTCCTTTACCATTTCTTAGAAACATTCTTCATATTTTTCACAAATTATTGATGAAGATTGGGTATATTCTTCCACTAATTTTAATGGAGTATTTTCCTTCCCTTCTGTGGATTGTTCCAGACCCTAAAAATTCCCCTAATTAGAATAGAGACCGATCGGAACAAAGAGAAGGCTATTCCGATATAGAGTGGTCTTGAAACTAGAGCAGTTTGTGGTAGAGAGATAGACCCGGTGGGGGGACCACACCTATATAAAGGGGTCCAAGTGAATTTTCCATTACCGGATTTTTTGATGAAAAGATATCTCACTCTCTGCTTCTACACACCTCCTCCACATATGGCTTCCTTCGCAAACTGATTCTTCTGCAAACCTATTTTGGCTTCTGCGAACTGAACCTCATCCGCGCTCACCCCCATCCGCGAACTAACATCCCAGCCACAATCTAAACTTCGGAAACTTTAAAAATTAATCCACAGAGGGCCGGGTAAGGAAAACACTATGTGGTTCAGTTGTCCGCAGACTGTAATTATCCTTCAAACTTCTAAATTTTCATTTCAAACTTCATTTAAGCCCCGAATTATGAGAACCTGTGTAGGAAATTGGTGTGCAGTCTGCGGTCCATCACTGCAGAGGCTAGGATTCCGCGGACCTCTTCTGTGTACCACTGGTTCACAGAATATGGTCCTTGAGAACCAACTCCATGATCGGTACATAGGGCATACGATGCATTCCCATTGTGGAGCCTTTGCCAAATATTTGGACTTTGCCTGAATATTATCCTTTGGACTAAACCTTGATATGGTTTCTTGATGCAGGAAGAAAACATGGTTCCCCCCTGAACTGCAACTGGATTGCTGAAGACCGAGGGCCTCCATGGCAAGGAATGGCGATGATAATCTCCAAACCCATGTCATTCCCTATGACATCTTTTTGACGGATTTCCTGAAGTTAGATCTCTTAGCTTACTCGTTATCCGTACAGTTGTCACTTTATGGTTTTGGTGTTCCCGCTAACATACCTTTTCCACAGCCTGACCCTGACCTCCCTTTCATCCATTTAGAGGCACCTTAAGGTCATGACCGCACCAACATTTCCCCAATAGTAGAAATAATCACCACTCTGACTGGGGAGAACATCATCATCTTGTGAGGCTTGGAATTTACTCAAGGAAACTGCGAGTGTCATGATGATTTCCCGAGACTAGATGTTCAAGAATACCCATCCATCATCATCATATCCCGAGAAAATCCTAGCGGCAGATGGAGTGTTATGTGGGATTTTCAGGCCGAAGGATGCTTCTCTGATGAGTGGGCTTGGGCGTTCTGAGTGAATCAAAACTATCAGGAGTGCCTTGACCGGCTGGAGGTAGTGGGCTTGCACTAGGCAGCCTGGTTGTCTCAGTTTGCAATCTTCTCTTTGGGAGAAATATTTCCGAAATTGATCAGTTGTTGTTGTTAGAGTACCAACACCTTTCACCTACTACATAGAGAATTGAGGATCAGTTTGTGGGACATCTACCAGCTTGGAGGTCTTCTTATCCTTGGAGAATTGTACAATGATTTTATCCCAGAAGCTGCCACATAGAATGATACCAATCATGTGTCTCCTTTGATGAAGAGTTTTCTCGTTACGAAGAAGGGATTACTGGGTTTTCCTCTCGAGTCTCATTCTCTCATCCTGTTTAAATCGTGGATAAGGTTATTCTTATAGATGAATGGGCCTAGGACGAAGGCGTTCTGTAGTCGAAATCACCCAACCCATCAATCCCACCAAGCTCTAGGGTCATACTATGATACCCTTGAAGCAGGGTGGTATGCCTCATGGGGATACAAGCTTCGGCCCGTCATTTCACCTGATCTTAGGCTAGCAGGTTTCTTCACTATGTTCTTAAGCAGATGGATCTTCCCATATCGTGATGCATACAATGGTGTTCGGGCCTTCACTTTGATGATGGAGTACATGCTGGAGGAGGTTCGATCTATTAATTTGGCCCTTCCTACCCTCGCCTAACTTTATGAATTATTGGGACAGATTCAGGAAGGCAGGTCTCCGCATCATCTCAGCAGACCATTCCAATTCCTGTACAGGTGGATGGAGGAACACTTCCCCTGTTGTGAGTATCATCATACCACACAGGTTCCCCATTCTGACTTTTATTCGGCTCTCCTCAGCATTTATGTTGTTCGTCCCTAGACTCTGACCATTGTCGACACGGTCGGGTTGTTGAATGACACTTCTTACTTCTCATTCACATCGCATCCTACTCCTCATAGATCCTTAAGAGGTGACAAGGATGGTTTATTGGAGGAATTTTCATAGATCATCAATCTTTGGGACAAGATGCTCACTGCCTGTGTAGATAGAGTGGTTATTTGTGGACCATACATCCCCTACCAGTTCTCCAGGCAGTTTGGATTCCTTCAAAAGACCGTTTTTCTTCCGGTTATTCAAAAAAGGGGACAATCTCATCCTGTGGTTATTTGTCAATTGTGGCTTATGATAATGCAAGAGGGTGCTACTAGAAAGATCATCATTCCTAACACGATAGGTCCCACCTTCCTATCATTGGATTATGTCCAACTATGGGTCAATAGTTACCATACGGGGATGATGAGAGAACCAGTTTGGTGGGTACAGAAACCCTTGACCATTTCTTGTCATGTTCCTTCCCTGATAGCAACACCACACATTCCTTTTTTCATGAGAGGTGAAATGGCCATGCCTTCTGCTTCCGTTCCTTCAGAAGCCCAGATGGATATACCTACTGCTCCCGCTCTCATGGTGAGAAGGTCCTCAATGCATCGTCAAAAGCATATGGGAGGGATTTCATTCATGCAACCCATTTCAGTGGAGAGCTATTTAGACTACTCCCCTCCTGTAGATATCGTCCAATATCTTCATGGAACTAGTACCATCCAAGTATCGCCGATCATCCTGGAGACTGCAGTTAGTCTTACACCTCCAGCTCTAGTGGTTGAGCCATATAAGGGAAAAGAGAGTCTCCCACCTTGGTAACAATATTTAGGTCCCTCCCCACTCCTATGGCTACATTTCCTTCTTATAAATATATGGTAGTAGAGGAGGTTCAAAGTGATGATTTTGTAGAGAGACACCAGGAAGTGCACAAAGAGGCATGGTGCCATTTGCGTTCTCTTTCCTCGGAGACACCTCTGGCCAATCTCACCGATGAGGGTGACAATTTGCAGTGGTTATTTATTGAGTTGAGTTCTGGTAGCTTTGATTACCAGAAACTTCACTCCCTTACTTACCAAATCGACATTGCCCAAGGAGACCTCACATCCTATGAGGACAAGATAACCAGGTTCAATTTTTTACACTACCAGGTGGCAACTTTCTGGGATATCTCAGAAACACTCAATAATCTGACAGCCAAGTAAGTGAAGGCCCATGATTTGGTGGCAGTTCAGGAGGAAGATATTAGGGAGTGAGAAGCCCGTGCAACCAAGTTGAGGGGACAACTGGCCTCCTCGCATGTGAATTATGAAGCTATTCAGAAAAAAAGGGCGGGACCTTAGAGATATCTTGGAGTGGATGCGTCCAATGGCTGAAGCTAAAATGGAGGATAGAACTTACTTGGAACAAATGATCGACAACCCATGACAATCACTCGCCATTCTTTTGGAAAGGGAGAACCGAGTCCTATTATAGATTTTTCCCAAATTAAAGGAGGTTCTCCCCCCCCCCTTTACTCTGGAGAGACTCCAAATTGGGGATGTTCCTCTATTCTTGTTGAAATCAGTGGAAAAAATTTTGGCTTTTAAACACCTCTTCTCTACGTCTTCCTGCTAGCATCACTTTAGGTATATGTTAATTTTGAACCATGACTTGAAATCAGTAAGCTGAGATCACAAATCGAGCTCTAGTTTTTTCCTGAGCCAAGGGGCTCAGCGAGCATAGTTTGAATATTGCTGAGGTCAAATGGAATACCTCACAAAGTTTTGTTACTTTTCATTATTACCCTAATTTTTACCTAAGCCTACTTGACACGGGCTTAGCAGGCATAACTTGGATTTTTCTTAGGCTGCCCTTTGAGGGATTTCGACCTAATGGGATTTGTGCCTCTTGAGTTTTTATTGTTAAACATTTTTCCGAGGCCATATAGGGTGTAGGCCTGGCGAGTTGATACTTGGATTTTTCCCAAGCCACCCTTTGCAGGTTTTCATCTCGGCGTGTTTCATACGTATTTCTGTGAGCGGTTTAAAGTTCTGAAAACAAGTCTATCATCACTAATGTTTTAGGTCGAATAGTTTTGACCAAATGTGATGGGTCAAGGGTGCCGATGAGGTTTTTACTGATTGTGGATGCCTTAATATCTTTCAGACGTATATGGGGGGAAATTTTTCATTCATGTTTAAACAGCATGCAGGGCATGCCATGGGGAATAGGATCCATATGGGCATATAGAGGTAGGAAAATCACCACCTAAGGAAGACTTGCCTTTCGTAGACAGGCCAGGGGTGATCAATATGGAGAGCCACTGAGGGCATGGTATGCATAGTCATTCAAAGGTGTCCTTAAGTCAATGACTATCCATTTTTGATGGCCGGGTAACTTCATGGAAGTTTGGGTTATGAACTCAAAAGGGACATGGTGTATGAAGGGTTTGGGGACATCCATACTAATCAGGAATATGGATAGGAAACCACTCCTACACATACTTGGTTGTCGTGAAGGAGGGTTGGAGCTTGATGTAGTTTAAATCCATGCAGTTGGGACATTCTTTCAAAATGGAATGGATTTCCCTAGTTCTTAGGAATTTAACCAGAAACGTCCCACCATACTCAGACATGATTATGGAAAGGTTTGTAAACTACAGCTCAAAGAGTTTTTGAATCTCGAGATGGATATGAGGGCTCAGAGGTCAGGAGGCATTCTGAAAGAAGCATTGCCTAAGGAAGACTTTCCTTTGGCAGACGGGCCATGGGAAACAATATGTGGAGGCATTGGGGGCATGGTATGCATAGTTGTGCAAAGTTGTCCTTAGGTCAATGGTTGTATTCTCCCGATATCCAGGCAACTTCAGGGAAGTTGGGATTCAAGACCACCAGGGGTGGTTTATGGGAGTTTGGTTCTTTCTGGTTATAGAGTGTGATTCATGAGGAGGGGGTGTCTGGACACAGGAAGAGAATTTTGGTTTAAGATATCCCAGGAATGGGTGAAGTCATCCCTTATATGTAGGTGTCAGACGATGATCCATGCAGGTATGACCCATGAACTAAGGAAGAGAGGGAAGCCTCTTTTCCTGACTGAACCTGTGAAGAGTTATTTCAAGACCGTGCAGTTTAACGTCATGCGGTAAGGACACGGGGAATTTTTTCATCTTTATATATAAATGCTCATAATTGGGGACATTTTTGAACGTTGAGGTACTTGTCCTTTGCATTTTATCATCATGCGGTAAGGACGCTCTCCATGCAGTTTATCATCATGCGGTAAGGACGATGTTGTAAAGGTCACTCTTGATTAGAATGTAGCTGAATCTAAATACTCTGACATGACCAAGACGTGGGAAGGATGCATATAATGTAAACTATGATTCTTAGGTCTCTTGGATCGGGATAAATGATATGAGGGCTCTGGGGCCATTGAGCGTACGGGGGTAGGGAGAGGGTCACCTTAGGATGACTTGTCTTTGGTAGACGGGCCAGGGGCGATCAATATGCAGAGCCACTGAGGGCATGCTATGCATAGTCATGCAAAGGTGTTTGTAGGTCGATGACTTTCCTTATACGATGGCCTTAGAGGTTTATGAGGATCCATGATTATTTGGGTCACAGAGTCTGGCGTACGGAAAGGGTATGTCTGGTCATGTTGGAGATATTAGGCTACAGTTGTCTTTGAATCTCAGGAAGTTCCATGCGCTGATTTGCCCTGCGTGTGGGGTATACTTTCACTTTGTACGGTTTAACGTCGTGCGGTAAGGACGGTCTGCTCTTTTTTTAACGGTCATAGAGTTCGGACCAGCGCAGGCTAATGCTATAGTTACCTGTGGGATAATCGAATTAGGATGCTCTGGCATGCTCTGATCAGAAATGGGGGACGAAGGTGTAAACTGTAATCCTGGGGTCTCTCGAATCAGGAGATGTGGTATGGGGGCTCTGAGGTCCGTAAGCGTACGAATATAGGAACAATGTCGCCTAAGGAAGACTTGCCTTTGGTAGATAGGCCAGGGGCAATCAATCACTATGGGAAAAACCATTATTTGCGACGAGAATAAATCTCGTCACAAATAGTTCGTCGAAGAGGTCATTTGCGACGGGTTGGTCACCCCGTCGCAAAAACTTACGCTTGGATTGGCACGGTTGTGTTCCAAACCACGCAAAAGGGTATTTGCGACAGGTAGGCACCGTCTGTCGCAAATGTCGGAAGGTTGTAAGACCTAGTTGCGACAGGGGGATCCCCGTCGCAACTAGTTCGACCCCTCGGAGGGTATTTGCGACAAGACCCGTCGCAAATAATCGGCGGCGGTAAAAACCTATTTCCGACAGGATGTTGTCCCGTCACAAATAGTGTGTCGGTAGGTTACTTTTTGTGACGGGCCCCGTCACAAAAATCTTTTAACCACTGGAAGAAATTAATGCGGCCAAAGGTATTTGCAATAGGACCCGTCGCAATAAGTACTATTAGCAATGGAATTCTCGTCGCAAATACTCTCGTCGTAACTAATCTAACCTATATACCCACCCCCCTCCGTTTTTTCTTATCTCCTCCTGAATTCCTTCTTCCTATGCTTCTATAAACTCTAATTTTAGAGTGAAATTTTTTTAGAGTTAGTTTTTTTTACGAAGAAGTTGTGAAACCGCCTACAATTATAAGAGATCAAGTTTAAAGGTATTTATGTTTTATTTAATTTAGTGTTTATTTCATTTATTTATATTAATTTTAAGTATTGTTGATTAGTTGTAATTAAGTTAGATTTAAATTGTTTTGTCATCAGTATTTATTTGTAATAATAAAATTAAATTATTAGAACTAATTCCTAGTAATTTGTAATAATTAATAATTAATAACGATATTTAGTAATGTATATAAATAATTAGCGGTAATTAGTAATTAGTAGCTATATTTTGCAGTAATTAATAGTAATTTACACTAATTAGTAATAATTAGAAATAAATAGTAATATTTAGAAATAAATAGTAATAAATATTAACAATTAGTAATAAATAGTATTAATTAGTAATAATTAGTAATAAACACTAATAAATAGTAATAAATGCTAATAAATAGTAATAAATATTAATAAACAATAATAAATACTAATAAATAGTAATAAATACTAATAAACACTAATAAATAGTAATAAATACTAATAATTAGTAATAAATACTAATAATTAGTAATAAATACTAATAGTTAGTAATAAATACTAATAAATACTAATAAATACTAATAAATACTAATAAATACTAATAAATACTAATAAATACTAATAAATACTAATAAATACTAATAAATAGTAATAAATACTAATAAATAGTAATAAATACTAATAAATAGTAATAAATATTAATAAATAGTAATAAATAGTAATAAATATGAATAAATAGAAATAAATAGTAATAAATAGAAATAATTAGTAATAAATAGTAATAAATAGTAATAATTAGTAATAAATACTAAAAAATACTAATAAATATTATTAAATACTAATAAATGGTAATAAATAGTAATAAATACTAATAAATACTAATAAATAATAACAAATAGTAATAAATAGTAATAAATACTTATAAATAGTAATAAATCGTAATAAATAGTAATAAATAGTAATAAATAATAATAAATAGTAATAAATAATAATAAATACTAATAAATACTAATAAATGGTAATAAATAGTAATAAATACAAATAAATAGTAATAAATACAAATAAATAGTAATAAATACTAATAATTAGTAATAATTAGTAATAATTAGTAATAATTAGTTATATTTTGTAATAATTAGTAATAATTAGTAATAATTAGTAATAATTAGAAATAATTAGTAATAATTAGTAATAATTAGTAATAATTAGTAATAATTAGTAATAATTATTAATAATTAGTAATAATTAGGAATAATTATTAATAATTAGTAATAATTAGGAATAATTAGGAACAATTAGGATTAATTAGGAATAATTAGTAATAATTAGGAATAATTAGTAATAATTAGGAATAATTAGCAATGATTAGGAATAATTAGCAATAATTATGAATAATTAGCAATAATTATGAATAATTAGAAATAATTAGCAATAATTAGCAATAATTAGCAATAATTAGCAATAATAAACACTAATTAGAAATAATTAGCAATAATTACCAATAATTACCAATAATTAGCAATAATTAGAAATAATTAGAAATAGTTAGAAATAATTAGAAATAATTATAAATAATTAGCAATAAATTGCAATAAATAAGAATAAATATTAATAAAGGGAAATAAATAGTAATAAATAGATATAAATAGAAATAAATAGTAATAAATTGAAATAATTAGTAATAAATAATAATAAATAGTAATATATAATAATAAGAAGTAGATGTAATTATTTATCTTTTTTTTTTGATAGTGTTTTTCTAATTTCAAATTATTCAAAAACAATAATGATTTTATATTTTGTAGAAAAATATGGAATAAAGAATTCGACAACAGTCATTATTAGATGATCGCGGTTGGATAAATCAACACTGAAATCCAAACGGTTCTGGTTTAAATCCTGTATATATTGTGGGTGTTGAAGATTTCTTATCATTTGTATCATCAAAACCAGAATTTTTTCAAAAGGTATAATTAAGTATCCTTGTAAAAAATATCCTCTGAGAACATTTAACACATTTGAAAAGGTTAGGGGACATCTCTGGCGGTTTGGTTTTCAACCAGATTATGTTTTTTGGTATCAACACGGTGAACGCAGTTCCAGAGAAGATACTAATAACTTGATTTTGGATCTATCACGGTTTAAAAATTTAGTACATGATATTGTAGGTCCATCTGTTCAACAAACTGAAACTCAGGATGCTATTGATTTAACTACTGAGTGGGCACCATCTGAATTTTATGAGTTGTTAAGGTCTGTTGAGGATGAATTATATCCTGGTTGGAAAATATGAAAATTAGAAGCGGTTGCAAAATTTATGGCTATTAAATCAGATAATGAAATGTAAAAAAACTGTTTTGATCAGATATTTTCTATGGTTAAAACATTGTTACCTGAAGGAAATGTGTTTCCTGCAAATTACTATGAGATCAAGAGGCTGGTTCGTAATCTGGGCCTTAGTTATTCGAAGATTCATGCATGTGCAAATGATTTCATCTTATATTCTGGTGAAAATGAGCCATTGGATAGTTGTCCCACATGTGGACAATAGAGGTATAAAGAAGCTCAATTGGGGAAGTTTGGATCGATTTCTGTTAAAAAGTTGAGATATTTCCCACTTACACCCTGGTTGCAGCATTTGTTTATGTCTCAAAACACATTGTCAATAATGTCATGGCAGAAAACCAATATTTCAACCGATAAAAGATTGAATCATCCATATGATGGTGATTCATGGAAACATTTTGACCGATTGCATCTGTCTTTTGATTTAGAAGCTTGAAACATGGGATTGGGTCTTTCTACTGATGGTTTCTGTCCGTTTAGTTCTTATGGTAGTCAATATTCATGTTTTCCTATCTTTATAACCCCGTACAATTTACCTCTATGGATGTTGATAAAGGAGCCCTATATCTTTTTGACCTTATTAATCTCAGGACATCTGAAAAAGAATATTGATGTTTATTTGAAACCATTGATTGATGAGTTAAATTCATTGTAGAGTAGTGGTGTTAGTACATATGATGTTGATACGAAACAAAATTTCATATTAAAAGCTACATTGATGTGGATGATTAGTGACTTACCGGCATATGGAAAGTTATCTGGCTAGAGTACACATGGTCCAAAATCATGTCCTTACTATATGAAAGACTACAAAGCCTTTATGCTCGTCAATGAAAAAAAACATTGCTATTTTGACTGTCATCACATATTTCTTCCAACCGATCATCCTTTTCAGAGGAACAAATATCATTTTTGAAAAGGAATAATTGAAAGGGATGAACCTCAAAAAATGATCTCAAGTACAAAGTTAAAATTAGTTGTATTTTCATTACCTCCCATCACATTTGGGCCAATAGTAAACCAGCAGAAAATTCATGGCTTTGGGAAAGAGTATAATTGGATAAAGTAGAGCATTTTTTGGGATCTTTCATATTGGTCTGATTTGTTGGTCCACCACATGTTGGATGTCATGCATATTGATAATAACTATTTTGATAATTTATTTCATACAATTTTGGATACACTAGGTATGACCAAAGATAATGTAAAGGAACGATTAGATCTTGCCCAAATTTGCAGACAACCAAAATTTGAACTGTTTCAAAATGTCAGATCATAGAGGTTAATGAATCAAAAAGCAACTTATACACTATCCAAAGAGAGTCTCTTATTATTTTGTCAGTGGATTGCATATTTGAGACTTCCAGATGGCTATGCATCTAATTTGGGTAGATGTGTTAAGAATGGTCATATTACCGGATTAAAAAGTCATAATTTTCATGTTATAATGGAAAGACTTATGCCGATTAGATTCATAGGTTTGTTAAATTCTATGATTTGGGATTCTATAACAGACATACCATATTTTTTTCAAGACATTTTTACAGTGAAAAAAGACCATGATGCAATAATTAAACTGGAAGAAGATGTTGTTGTCATTATATATAAACTGGAAAAAATCTTCCCACTGGCTTTATTTGACTCAATGGAATATCTGATATTTCATTTGCACATGAAGCTAAATGTGGAGGTCCATTATAGTTTCAATGGATGTACCCATTCGATATAGGCATGCAGAAATAGAAGAAAAAAGTACATAACAAAGCATCAGTTGAAGGCTCAACTGCTAAAGCTTATTTGCAAGAGGAAATTGCTTTTTTCTGCTCTCGTTATTTTGAATCTAAATATCCCTCAAAACACTACCACATGGGATGGAATGAGGGGAATTATTATAATTAAATGGACAATCAATTATTTTTTTTAATCAACCAGAGCTTGTCTTAGGGGGAGTTTATGAATGATGGCTTTCAAATGATGAACATCACAGAGCTCATACATATGTTCTGCTCAACTGTGAAGAAATGACATCATTTTTACTATGAGTGCTTCTATCACTTATTCTATAATTTATGTTAGATTAAGTAAAATTATTTTATTTTTAGGTTATATGGTAATCATATCAAGAAATGGCTTCCACAAATTATAGTAGCTGCTCTTGAAGAACACTGATAGAAAAAAATTTCCCGATGGTTTCAAAAACTGCTAACATAAATTATTGATGGTTTAATATATCAATTCAGTTTGTTATTTATTATATTGATAATTTTTTTACAAATTTTTAGGTGTCTCAACATGAGGATAAAATTGATAAGTCACTGTGTATATTGAGTAACCCACCATCCAAAATGGTTAAATCTTTTAATGCATATGTGGTGAATGTTTTTCGATTTCATACACATGCATATGAGGAATAAAAAAAATAATGAACAATGGAGTTTTCTTGAGAGGATCACATCTTAGAGAAACTGAATTTGAATTTTACGGCATGTTGGATGAAATTATTGAACTGTGTTATCTATGGAAAAATTACATAACAATGTTTAAATGTCGGTGGTTTGATACTGAGAGAGGCTTGCGTGTTCATCTGAGTCATGGAATCGTTGATATTAAATATAAAATTATTCTTGTAGTAAATGAACCATTTTTACTGGATCAACAGGCACATCAAATATATTATGCAAATTATTGTGTTACATCAAGAGACCTGAGTGATTACTGAAGCATAATAAAAATTAAATCACATGAAAATCAGTTTACTCCAACTCAATGTGGTTCCGATGAAGTACCAGGAATTGAAATTTTTCAAGAGACTACTCAAAATCCATATTTTTTATAAAGAGACATGAATATCGATGATGACACCCCAAAATTAAGGTTTAATAGTGAGTATGATGTTAATGATGTTACAAATGAATTTTAAATGGCAAGAGATGATGAAACTGAAACTCATATGGATATTTATGACACTGATGATGAATATGAAGACATTGACATCGTCATATATGAAGATGATGATGAAGGTGAACATTGACACGGTTAAATGCCAGTTATAATCATAATTAATATATATCTATATGTAAAAGTTGTTTTCAAATATCTACTGAAAACAATCATTTTTTGTTTCAAATGGACCCTAATCTATTTCGTGAGTTGGAGGAGGTTGAGTTACCTTTGGATGAGGAGGATTTGGGATCATCTGACCCTCAGCCTATTGGAGGTTTGGGGGGTATGCGGAGGGGGTGTGATCTTGCGCGACTGATGATTCCTGACCCTATCCCCGAGCGGTGTCCACATCTTGGTTTAGATCCATGCACGCAAAGGTATGATAACCTGTGTATTTTAGTTAGATTTTATTAATTTATTTATATACTAATTGTTTGATTTTTTGATATTTTTTCACATTTTTTCACATGTAGTTGTTGGACAGGGGAGAGATATCTTGCACAATTATTTTTCTCATCCATGGATCACATGGGAACAGATTCCCATTGATGTATAGTTTGGAATGTTCAATGATTGGATGGTACGTAAATAAATAATATTTATTTAGAAATTTATTTCATTAATAACTTGATATTATAAATTATTTGTAGATTTTATGGTATCCCATTGATGGTATCATGCATGGTGCTATCCACGAGGAATGGAAGGTGTTTATACATGAGCGTTTCTTTCCGTTTTTGCACAATTTGATAAGGTCAGCCATTAAGAAATCAGGAGCAACAATATCTGATGAGTCATGTAGATCCCACTGACTAGAGTAAATTTCATCTCACTTTTGGGATTAATTATGTTCACACTGGTTGAGTGGTGGATTTCAAAGGATATCTTTATTGGGTCGGCAGATCTGGGGGAGACAGGAGGTGACATATCAAGCTGGTAGTCGTACATTCAGTATGCATAGAGAGAATCTGGAAAGTATCTTTTTTAAATATTTTATTCAACATCAAATATAAATAGTTTATTTTATATTCATACAGGCATTCAATCATCCCGATATTATAGAGTACGATATTTATCGAAGGATGTATAGTGATCTATCCACTAGAGATATTATAGGTGATCGCCAGCGTCAGATTGTGGTAAGTATTATTTCTTTTTCAGTTTGAAAATTAACTGCATATAATATTTTCACTATTTTAATTTAAAATTGAAATTGAAGGAGTCATATGAGGCCGAGACCTCTCAGACACGGGCAGAGAGTCTGACCGAGATGGCTGATCAGACTATTGCCCACCATTTTGATGAGGCGACATGGATGCAGGTGACACAGTATGCCTTCGAGAAGGGCCGAGTAGTTGGTATCGGCTCTCATTTGACTCCTGGGAATTATTATGGTACTGTTGCAATGTCGGCGTCCAGCTCGAGAGGAGTTCATGGAGAGGCATCATCTTTTGGCTCACAGTATCTGGAGCAGTTGCGAGCTCAAACTGAGCTTATAGATAGTTTGCAAAATCAGCAAGAAGAGATGCGTCAGCAGTAGCAGTAGCAACAACAACACGAGGAGGACATGCGTCGATGGCAATAACAGCAGCAGTAGTAGCATGAGGACATGCGTCGATGGCAGCAGCAGAAACACGAGTAGATGGAGTACATGTGTCGTCTGAATCCTAGTTTAAGGATGGAGTTTCCTCCACCATCTCCTCCAGCTTATCCAGCTCCTCTAGAATACTATCTCCCCTAGCGATTTTTTTGTTCTATTAAAAACATTTGAATTGAACATTTTTTGTAATATGAACTATTTACAGTTTTTTATTTTATATTGGTGCGAATATTGAATAATTTTTTTTTAATATTTTATTATTTATTATTAGTATTATATATTTTAATTTTTGTTTATTTTACTAATAATAACAATCATAATAATAATAAAATTTTACAATTTTTTATTATTTAAATAATATTAATATTATTATTTTCATTAATCATAATTTTATAATTTTTTTATTTTATTAAGTATTTTCAAATGTTGAGAATTTTAATATTTTTTATTTTTTTTATTATTTTAATATTATTAATATTATTTTTTCATTAATCATAATTATATTTTTATTTTTATTTTATTAAGTATTTGTGACAGGCCTTTTGCGATGGGGGCTCGTTTTAAATATTATATATATATATATATAAATATTTTTGTGACGGGTTGCTTTACCGTTGCAATAACTTTGTTGTGATGGGCCCGTCGCAATAAGTTTATAACATATAATCTATTTGGGACGAGACGTCAACCCATCGCAAATTTATTTTTTGATGGGCCCACTGTGAGAGGTTCTTGTATATATAATGTATTTAATCGGAGATATATTTGTCACAGGACCGCTTCCCATCACAACTAGTATTTTTTGCGACGGGCCCATCCCAAAAAATACTAGTTGTGATGCCATTTTCTACAACTGGATATTTGTGAGGGGACCCCGTCACAAAAGAGTTTTTATGATGGGATCCTGTTGCAAATATCTGAAATTCTAGTAGTTAATATGCAGAGCCGCTGAGGGCATGGTATGCATAGTCATGAAAAGGTTTCAGCAGGTCGATGACCTTCTACTTCTAATGGCCTTGAATGATTATGAAGATCTGAGATCTCTCATGACACGGAGTCTGGTAGATAGGGAGAGATGTTTCCAAGAATACGAGAAACTACCATATTTCAATTGTCCATTGGGTTAAAGCAACACAGTTTTGGTGTTACGTCATGTATGTAGACTGTCATAGGAACCATGGGTGGATACGCAAGCTATCCAGGTAGGGGAACCCTGGAAACATTTGGACGTGAAGGGAACAAAAATGTAAACCATAGATCTAGAATTTTTTGGATTGGGAAATGTGATATGAGGGATCTAGGGTTAGTAAGCATACGGAGCAAGGAAGAGCATCACATACAGAAGACTTGCCTTTGGTAGATGGGCCAGGGGTGATCAATATGTAGAGCTGCTGAGGGCATGGTATGCATAGTCATGCAAATCTGTTTGCAGGTCGATGACCTTCTACTTCTGATGGCCTTGGGTGATTATGAAGATCCATAATCCTCTGGGTCATGGAGTCTGATGCATAGAAAGGATGCATCCAAATGTGTAATCAGTGTTCCAGCCATGGTTTATTGTGTGTCTAGAGTGGATTATGACTTGTACCATGCAGTTTACAGTCGTGTTATAAGGAAAGGCTTTGTGCAGTTTAGCATCATGTAGTAAGGATGATTGTCGTGCAGTTTATTATCATGCGGTAAGGATGGTCTCCATGTAGTTTAGCATTATGCGGTAAGAATGATTGTCGTTCAGTTTATTATCATGTGGTAAAGACAATGAGCATTTTAAAATTCATGCAGTTTAAAGTCATGCGGTAAGGACGGTGTCGACCTGATGTGAAAAGGGATTCCATGTAGTTTAACATCATGCGGTAAGGATGAGCTCCATATAGTTTAGCGTCATGTAGTAAGGATGGGGGTTATCATTTTTTTTGGGGGTGGATGCACCAAAATATAGAAATCCCAACATCTTTACATATCCTATGAGGGTATGAATCAAGCCATGCGTTGTTCTCAAAGCCCTTGTAATTCAAAGGGGATTCTTTCACAAATCTGATTTATACGTAGGAGGGGGAAAATTTTCATGGCGTCTAGCCAGGATACAGAAATCCCGGCATCGCTATGTATCCTGTGAGGGCATGAATCAAGTCGTATATAGTTCTTTGAACGTGGAACAGTAGATGAAAAATTCCGGGAGATCAATGTCTTCTCATGTAGAGTCATTGTCTCATTATGTAGTTTAAATTCATGCAACTAAGATATATTTCTCTTAGTTTTGGGGTCATAGAGCTCAGACTGGTGTGGCACAGTTTATTGTCATGTCACAGGGACGAAATATCGTGCAGTTTAACATCGTTTGGTAAGGACGAGGGGCATTTTAAATTTAACGTCCTCTAGTCTGATGATTTAATATACAGTTTATTGTCATGAAGTAAGGACATATTTCTCTTAGTTTGTGAGTTACAGAGCTCAGACCTGTAGTAATCACTTCTAAACAGGGTTGCATGCTATGATTTTGTAGTGGAACCGATGTGGATGAGGTTGGGAGCCTACGGAACGTACCTCAAGGGGGAAAATCCTAGATAGTTTGAAATCAGAGTATCAGGATTATTGTCTCTTGGTTTAGGGTAATAGAGTTTGGAACGACACAACATAGTTTATTGTCATGTCATAGGGATGAAGTACTATGCAGTTTAACGTCGTGTAGTAAGGACACTCTACTAGGAAATTTTTTGTCATGCAGTAAGGACATTTTGGGCTTGGCAGTTTAACATCTTGTAGCTCGAACGAAATCTTCTGGTTACACGAAATATTTCTTTAGAAATCTAGCATTTTTAGGAGATGCGGTGAGCTTACCTTCCATGGATATCAGGGAATATGCTCTATTGGAGTATACCTTTTGTATGATATATGGCCCCTCCCACTTTGGCTTCAGATTTGGAGGCTTCTTTCTAGGTCTCATCGGGGTCCAGAGGACCAATACCAATTCTCCTTCAAGAAAATACTAAAGAAAAACCTTTTTATTAAAGTCATGTGTAATCCAGTTCTAATATACTTATAGGTGGTGAAAAGTATGCAAACGCTTCTCATCCAGTCGATCCAATTCATCAAATTTATTTTCTGCTTGTTTATCATCAGACAGTTGATCACAAATAGCAATGCGGAGTGACGACAATTAGAGTTCAATGGGAAGAACTGCTTCTATTCTGTATACTAATGAGTACGGAGTGTCCTAGGTAGCCGTGTGAGTTTTGGTTCGATAGGCCCACAAGGCATGGAATAGTTTTTTTGGCCATGAATTCTTGTCTTTGTCCACCATTTTCTAGAGTATGTTGGATAGGGTCTTGTTTAAGGCTTCTATCTGTATGTTGGTCGTTGGATGGTAGCGAGATGAATGGTTGGAATTGATACCATATTCCTAGTATAGTTTCTCCAATTTGGTATAGCATAATTTGGTGCCATAGTCTGTCAGTATTGTATGAGGGACACCAAATATGGTGATAATATTGGCTTTCACGAAGCTGATGATGCTTCTTGCCCTGACTTCTTTAATGGGTGTCACTTCTTCCCACTTGAAAAAGAAGTCGGTAGTTGTGAGAATATATTTGAATTGTTTGACCATGGCAGGAGGATATGGTCCCACGACATCCATTCCCCAGATGGAGAATAGCCAAGAGTACTTAGCTTGGTGAAGTAGCTTTGGGGTATGATGAATGAAGTTGGCATGAATTTGGAAGGAGTGATATTTCATGGTAAAGTTCGCGCAATCCCATGTCAGGGTGGGCCAATAGTATCCAAGCCTTTGAATCTGATGAGAAAGCTTGGATTCCGATTGATGTACTCCACATACTCTGACATTCACTTTACTAATGATGGAAGCAGTCTATTCTTTATCAATGCATTTGAGAAGGACTCTATAAAGTCCTCGCTTGTAGAGGACCTTCTGTTGGCTCGTGTCACCATATAGGACAAAATTGACTACCCTTCTCTGTATTTTCTCTCTTACATCCCTGTCTGATGGAAGTTCTCCCCTTTGAAGGTAGTTCGTAATTAGAGTCATCCAGCCGGTAGTAATAACATATGGATTGGGGATAGGGATGACTTCATTGATTTCTTCCACGTTAGTTTGAACATATGGCAAGACCATTCGACGGTGAGCAATGCTGATAACTGTTTCATCTTGGTCTGGGTCAGCTAGGGCCATGGCCTCATTGGCTAACGCATCATTCTGGGCATTCTGAGACTGGAGAACATAGTTCAATGTCGGTTTTATGGGGAACTCTACCATTAACCCTCATACGTGGTCGAATAGGGGGATCAACTCCTCCTTTTTAATATCATAGTCACCATTGACTTTCTTGATGACCAGTTCCGAGTGGGATTTTACTTTGAGGTGCTGCACTTGCACCTGGAGTGTAAGCTCTAGACCTGCAATGAGGGTCTGGTATTCAGCCTCATTGTTTGTTCATACTTATGAAAAGAGGAAGGAATATGGAAAAACTTCCTACTTTGGGGATATGAGTATGACTCCCAGCCCCACCTTGTTAAACTTGGGATCTTCCATTGTTTTACCTGTTTGGTTTTTGGATGCACCATCAAAGTAAATTTCCAATGTTCGGGACTCTTTTTTCACAAAGAAGACTTCTTCATTGAGGAGTTCTATATCTGATGAGGCAGTCTCTGTTGAGGGATTCTCTATAAGAAAATAATCCAACGCTTGGCCCTTGATAGCTTTCTGAGGCACAAACCAGATGTCAAACTGTTGTAGGATGACTACCCATCAGAATAGGCATCTGTTCAGCATTGTATGGATGAGGATGTACTTTAGTGGATTACTGCACGAGATCATATGAACTTCATGATGCTGCAGATAATGTCGCAACTTCTGGACCGCGAAGACCAGAGCCAAACAACTCTTCTTGATATTTGGATACCGGGTCTCATCATCAATCATGGTTCGGTTGAGATAATAAAGCTTGTTTTCACTGCTACCATCATTCTACTGTGTAAGTAAGGCTCCTAGTAATAGATCTAAGGTCATCACGTACAAGATAAGTGGCCTTCCTTCAACCAGCGGCATGAGCACTGGTGGACTCAAGAGGTACTGCTTGGGGCTGTCGAATTCCTTTTGGCATTCATCTTTCCATGGGTAGGTCACTCCCTTCTTCATCAACCTGTTAAAGGGCAGACATTTTCCTATGAGGTTGGCTATAAAATTCCTAATATAGTCTAAGTGTCCTTGGAGTCCTCTCAGTTAAGTAAGGTTTTGGGGAGGTGGAAAACCAGGGATAGCCTTTGTCTTCTCAGGGTCAATTTCTATGACACTATGGCATATGACGAAGCTGAGAAATTTATCTGAGGTAACCTCGAAGGCGCATTTCAAGGGATTCATCTTCAGTATGTGTTTCCAAAGTTTTCTAAAGACGGTTTCAAGGTCTGACGGGTGATCTGAGCGATGTCATGATTTGATCACCATGTCATCAACATAACATTCGGTAAACTTCCCTAGGAATGGTTTGAAAATGCGATGCATGGAACATTGATATGTGGTTCCAGCGTATTTCATACCAAAGGGCATGACCTTGTAGCAAAATACTCCCTGGGGGGCCTGAATTTAGTGGTTTCTTCATCTTCTTAGGCCATTCTGATTTTATTATATCCAGAATAATCATCCATGAAGGAGAGAGCCTCATATCCAACCGTCTCATCGATCAATAGTATGGTGATTGGGACTGGGAAATCGTCTTTCGGGCAGTGCTGATTAAGATCTCTAAAATCAATACAGAAGCGGATTTGTCTGTTCTTCTTTTTGATAGATACTATTTTGGCCAACCAGATTCAATATTGGACCTCCTGAATGATTTCTGGTTTGATGATATTTTTTACTTCAACCTCTATCTTGGCCGCATGTGTGGGGTGCATCCTTCTAGAGGCTTGCTTATAACCTTGATGATCTTATGGAAGGCCTAGGTGGTGCGTCGCCACCTCAGGATTAATTTCTTGAATTTCCGTTTAATTCCAGGTGAAATCATCTCAATGTTTCCTTAATAAGAAGGTATATACCTCTTGTTCCTCGGAAGACATGGATGCATTAATGAGAGTGAGTCCTTGGGTCTTCTTCAGTACCCAGGTTTATTTCCCTGAGTTCATCAATAGTGGTAGAGATTCCCTCTTTGAATATAGGAGGGGAATATTTGAGGTTCTCTTCCTCTTCTTCCCCCAAATCCTCCTCCTTTTCTCCTTCTAACAGGTAGATAGCTCTTGATTTGGGCTCTCTAAAGCTTAGAGGCAAGATGTCGCATGGGCGCTTTGTGGCAGAAGCGACCTCCTATAACTCAATTGTTTGTGAGGGAACCTCTAGAGAGGGATAAGTATGGGGGTGACAAGTGTCTTGTCCTTCTGCCACTTCAGAGAGTCCGTCAAGGATATCTTGAAATTCTAAGGATGGGGCTTGGGCACCCTTGCTCAAGCATTCTTCCCTAGATTGAAGGTTAGAATGTGCTTCTATATTGTCAAACTCGGATGTCATGACTAAGAGCATGAGAACAGCTGGATACGCATCCGAACTAGGATTCCTTCTCTCAACATGGTTGATGGGTAGCACATACTCTTCACTGAGCTGCTTGAGGGGGCCTTCATGAACCACTTCCAGGCCATTTGGGGCGGGGGGGGGCAATCAATACCATTAATTTCAGATGCCTTTCCCTTTTCTCATAAAATTTGGCATCGATGTAATGTGACTCAGAGAGATCTAAAGGGGCCTTTTCAGCGTGCAATTCCCCACCTTATCCATTGATGCAATATTTGATACACTGGTGGTAGGAGGAAGTGAAGGAAATCACTGCATTACATTCAGCTGGGCTAGTCTCCATTAGATATATCTCAGTGGAAACGACATTAGCTTGAAATTCCTAGGGGTTGATTAGGACTTCTATGAGTGCCTCCCTAAGGTCTGCTGATAAACTCAAGGCATCTAGGATTGATAGATTGGTTAGTACTAAGGCAATTTTCTTGAGAATATCATACTTTTTCTCTAGAGTTCGGTGCTTCTCCATTTGCGTGAGCTCTATAACAGGCACTTTAGGGGATGGAGCATGAGATGAGGAGGGATCAGTCACAACAGTAAGAGTTGGTGGTGCTCCTATGTTCTGGGGACATGACCTTGTCGGTTTACTCATGCTCCCTAGGTGGATAGATAGTTGTTCCTCATCTGATTGGTACTGCGGAATAATGGGGCCAGAGTGGTTGCTAGTGGGGGTAGGGGAATATTCTTGCTCCTACTTGGTCCGTTGATGTGATATCCCGTGACTTTCCACAATATAAATGGTTTGATTCGGGTCATAACCGTAGGGTCAGTTCTGGCCACAGCTGTGTCTACCTTGGTATCCCCTGCCTCTACAATTTTTCCTTTTGGTCCCCTGATCGGGTTTTGGGAACTCGGGTTCATAACTATACTCTTATTTGGAGAATAATTCCATTAAATGGACGACATTGATAGAACTGAATATTAGTTCCTCGTTCGATGACAGATTATCATGGTTGGATTCCTCTGATGGTGTCGTTTTGTGGGTCGGTTCCTGTTGTGTCAAGCCTAAGGGCATGAAATCCGAAAGTGTCAAGGCTAGCTTTGGCCCTATCAAAAACTGATCCTCTTGTATATGATTATTTCTTCTATGGTTACGCCTAGATGACTAGCTTGTGTAATTTTGTGGGGCTGAGGATGGTGGTTGTGTTGCATTAGGATCTATTGGCAGCACAACCAATTGCTGCAATTAAGCTTGGAGTATTCCATGATCTCGGTTGACCGTCTTTTGAGTCATTCAACCATCAAATTTATGCTCCCTTTTTCTAATGACTTTCCTCCCATCCTTCCCCTCATCTAGGTTTGTGGAAAAAACATATTCTATGTGTGTCGGGGGGTGGTCCTAGCTTGACCTGCCCCGAGTCCACCATCCTTTGTAGGAGGTCTTTGAAGATGAAGCATTCCTGAATACTGTATCCCAACATCCAATAGTAGGGACAATAATCCAGTCAGTTGTCGAGGCTGACTTCTTCAGAAATTATTAGCTCTGGTAAGTAGAGAAATTTTTAATTCATGGAGGCTATGAAAAATACGCAGACTTGGTCCTCTCAGAATGAGTAAGTTTTATTTCTTCATTCAGAAAATTGGTTTCACCTAAGTCCTCTTTGATCATCTCACTGGGGTGGAGGCGGTCGTTGATACGCTGGAGGACCTTGTCGATTTGGCGGAGGCCTAGGCAGTGGAGTAGGTGCGGGGTAGCTTGAGTGTGATAGAGGATTCTTCAGCTCTACATTCTCTCTTTGTAGGATCCTGTGAGAAAATTTGGGACTTGAGGTTAGTCTACTTCAGGGAGACTTAGATTTTATGGGAAATATAAGAGAAATCCTGGAATCTGGTGATGCATTTCACTGGTATGAGTGGAGTTCGTAGCTCATCTTGGAGGTTGTCGATGCATATAGAAAGCATCTCGTCTTGGGGTAGTGGCATATTCAGAGAATAGGTCAGACCCTTCCATCTAGCGATGAAGTATGAGACCCTCTCGTTATCCCTCTATTTTCAATTCATGAGGTCACTAATCATTGTCTTGGGTAATGTTGAGCTGAAGTGGAACAGGAACTGTTGTTGAAGATCCTCCCATCCTTTTACTGACTGGGCTGGAAAACTTGTGTACAAGATGAAGGCCAAACCTTGTAAGGTTCGTACGAATCATCTGTGTTTCACTACTTCTTATTATTCTGGAGTTCCAATCATAGGGTCATAATGAGATGCGTAGTGTATCAAATATTATTTCGGGTCGCCTGAGCCATTGAATATAGGGAATATAGGGCTCCCAAAATTCGGTGTGTGTAGCGTGTTTCTCACCCAGTCTAGGTAAGGCTTTCACTCTGGCTGTATCGGAGCACGTCGTCCTTCCATTGCTTCCAATCGAGCTATCAGTGCTTTGATGGTATTGGTGAGACCTTGGTTTACATTCCGTTGGGCCTGATCCCAAATGGGTATAGCCTGGGGTACTGCCTGAAGTGCTTTCTCAGCAGGTACATGAGGCGCATATGTCATCGGTGGTACCTTTGGAGGATTTAGATGTACTCTATGTGGTTGCTTTCTGAGTGTAGGGAAGTCTTGGTATACTTCTGAACCCAAGTTCAGGTAGTTGGATAGGCCAGGTGCCATGCTGGGTGGGGGCCCTGACCTTGTTTCTTTTGTCGTGTCAAACCCTTGTTGTTGAGGAACACTTTCTAGAAGTACGTACTATGACCCATCTTGAGGAACATATTCGAAAGGATAGTTCCTCTGGAGTAGCTCAGCGTTAATTTACCTTAATTCTTTCATTTCCTGCTCCTGTCGAGCGAACCTCTCTTTGAGCGTGAGAGGATTGTTTGTGTTGAGAGAAGGCGATGGGTTGAGGAAAACCTAGCCTTTGTTCCTTTTTCTATTGGCGACTCACTGGGGAAGTGGAGGGGGATTTTCTAGAGCGGCCAGGTTCAGGGCGGCCCTCTGGTTCTGGGTGTGCATGCCTGCTGGCTCATTGTGAATCACATCCTGAACAAAACCATATTATCCCAATCCATCCGGATTTGCATTGTATTCAGTTCCACCTATGGGGTTAACATCCATGATATTGATAGATGCATAATACGGGGTGGAGGAGGTGTCATCTTCTAATTAGGAAGAGGAACTTCCGTACCTCATACTGGTTTTCCACCTTCTATCCTGGGATTGTCTTCGGGTTTCTTAAGGAAGGGTGGTGCAAAAGGACCCTTGGTGCGACCATGTGGCACGCCTCCCTCTTAGAGGGGAGGATGCTTCAATGGAAATGACTAGATAGGAACCTCCTCTTTTGACTACCCTCCCCAAATGAGAGAATACTTCTTATTGTGGGGGGATGTTGTTGTTGATGTAAAAATTCCCCCAGCCCTAGGGGCTGGGGTTGGCTCCGTTCCATGGGAATTGTGCCTCTTCCCATTTTTTATAGTCTTATGGGGGCATTTGTTGTTAAAAATCCTCCCAGCCCCTGCAAGATGGGGTTGGTCTCGTAATGCGGCAGCTGCTGCTGCTATCACTCCCTTTCTGATCTCATGTGCTCCCATTCAAGGGTGAGCCGGTCTAGGTGTCAAGCTCACCTATGAATTAATTACCTCTGGGGAGGCAAACATTGATCACTGATTGGATTTTCTTAGGTGAGAAGCCTACCGAATGTTTTCGGAAGCATGATTTAGGAGTTCGTGAATAGTTCACTCTCATCAGACCTGGCACTTTTGAGACTTACTCAAGGCATGTTTCTGTCGGATGTGTCACCTCTCCTGAATAAGGAATTCATTTGATTTCCATCTTGAAGTGATGGAATTGAAATTCCTTACGCTGAATGGGTTCTACTAGACGGGAAGTGGAGTGAAATACAGAGCCATGTGTTCTCCCCATCCACGTATATGAACTCCCATCGGATCGTCATCAATAAGGTTACACAATTTGTGTAGTGCACGGAGGAAGGTTGACTTCGGTTCCCTTTTTCACCTCTCTGATCGCAGTCGTCGTGCTGAAGGAAGGGCTTCCAGGTCAATTTGATGCATGAGCTATACTATTATCTTGACATGATCTACATACCCTTTATATGGTAGGAAGTTTAATTTCAACCAGTTGAGGGTTGTCCAAATATTGGAGTGGATGTCATGTATGCTTCTTTCAAAAAAACTCTATAGGTATGTCGAACTGAGAGGTGGTCATGGGCCAAAACATTACTGGTATATCATCCATGCTTAGTTGTTTCCTCAGGTGAAATATATCAACATGTGCCTACTCCAGCGATTCCTCTACTTGATCTGCCCAATTGAGATGCTCCTTGACAGTATGATCAGAGGTAGTGGGGTTGATAGGGATCGAATTGTTATGTGGGCAGCTCCAGGGTGGCTTAGAGGATGAACGTGGTCCTGGAACATCTTCTGATTGAAGAAGGATGTCATTGATAGCTGACTAGGAACCTGAAATGATTTATTCCCTCCTTCTGAGTGCCTCAGCATAGGAGGGATTTTCTGTACTTGATTTGGCAGGGGGAGGACCTTTCTGTCAGTATGATATGTCACTGAGGGGAGGACCTCCATCATTGGTGCTGCAGTGGCGAGGACTACCATCGTGGCTTGAAGTCTGACTGCCAGAAATAATTACATAGTGCATAACCTGGGGAAGACCTTCATAGTGGACTGCATCAAGGGGAGGACCTTCTTATTGTTCAAGGCCATTGCGGGGAGGGCCTTCACAATGGATATCATGGTTGGAAGGATGACCATCATGGTTTGACGTTCAGTGAGAATCCTGGGGAGGGACTTCAGGACACACTACTATAAGAGGAGTACCTTCTTATTGCTTAAGACCATCATGGGGAGGACCTTCACAATGGCAGCCATGATGGTAAGGGCTACAATCATAGCTGTCGTGATGGCGAGGACTACCATTAGATTTGTCGCAGGGAGAATATCTACAGGGCACACCCTGGGGAGGGCCTTCAAAATATACCGCAACAAGGGGAGGGCCTTCTCGTTTCCTAACATCTCTGTGGGGAGGACCTCCGCTATTACAATGGAAAAGACTACCACCATAATATGATTCCTGGTTGTATGAAATATCATAGTAATGTAACCCATGGGGAGGACCTTCAGGGAAATAAACGGATAGGGGAGGACCTTCTTGTTGTGATGAGACGTCACTACGAGGAGGACCTTCGTAGTTTCAACTATGATGGTGAGGACTACCATCAGAATCTGAGGTCCCGCTGCACGGAGAGTTTTTGCAGTGTATACCCTGGGGAGGACCATCATGGCGGACCACAACAAGTGGAGGACCTTCTTGCTACTCGATCATCTGGTAATTCGGCGGTATTTAGTGACTCGCATAAAAATAGGAACACTCGTGATCGGTCGTTATATGCCCATGAGAGAGGCCCTCATGGGTGCTCTGGGGAGGACCTTCAGAGATGTTGGTAGCAACATTTCGGGGAGGACCTTCGTAACTGCTACTATATCTCCCATAGTATAGTAATGGGTTAGCAGGGTTCTGGGCCTTTGAGACATATTTTGGGGCATTGAGAACCCCATATTCTAGTAGAGTTTATTCATGTACCTACTCTTTATTTTCCGGCTGTCTTCGGCGTGTTCGGGGTGCTCTCTTACGGGAAGCGGGGACCGTCTGCTGTTGATAATGGTCGTCACCTCTGGGTCCCTATCTAATTGGATCATGTGATGTTACTGAGATATGCCGACAAACATCTTGAGTTTTTTCTGGGATATATTCATGGCCTGGAGCATCCACCATGATGGATGGGAGTCCCCCAGTTTGAACGAGTGTGTATTCTCGATCCGGTTTCCCTTTTATCACAGGATGTAGCCGATTACCCTCCTGGGCCGAAGAAGGGATGCAGATCTTCTCTGAGGTGGCTATCTCGTCTCTTATATAAGTCACCTCAATTGGGGAGATGGGATTATTTTCCTGAGTCCTTGTTGTTTTCATTGATGCAATTATATTCTGGCAAGTCTGCAAGATATGATCTGGGATTGATACCTACTCCTCAGTTTTCTGCCACATTGGGATGACGGACTTTACTTACATCCATAGGGAGCTAGCCCTGCATATGTTGGTGTCCTAATGTATCGATTCGGTGGTCTCTATCGGCAAGGATACATGCCCACCTATTGACTACCATCATATCAGGATGGTGGGCATCAGGTGCATCTGTGAGGACCTGGTTCTGTAGGCGTTGGATTTCCACAATGTTTGGTTGGTGGGCATCATGATCTCAGGTAGGGAGAGGAGCTTGTCAGGTAGGTGTCATCCTATATGCGCGATAGGTTTGACGAGGCTCGGTAGGAATGCATGCCTGCTCGTAGGTTGCCACCATGTCGGGATGGTGGGTTTCGGAAGAGTGGACCAGTGCATGGGCCTGCCTGTGATATGCCTTCGTGTCTGAGTAGTATATTTCCTCCTCAGGAACCAGGGTGACGACATGTTCTTGGTTGTATGTTCACCACTCTAGGTGGGAGGTATGAGGGGCCAAAGCTCAGGGAGCATGGGATTAGATCCTCGGGGTGGTATACTCTTCAGGGTGAGGATACAAGGTCGTGGCGTAGTTGTAGCGATGACTTCCAGTGGGGAAATTAGAGCAAAACCCCCTTCTGGTGGGGATGAATTCATAAGCATCAGCCTCATCCACCTCCCTATGATAAGTGTGGTATTCATTGTCTCATTCTAGGGACAAGCTTCTGAAATGGTTTGAGATGGCTACAGGGGCTGCCTGGATCTTCTCCCTCAGTCGTTGCTGGGAATGCAGTCGGTGGGACTTAGCCGACTGGAGGGTGTAAATAGCCGCCTCTACAGTCAGGAGAGTACCGTTCAGATGGTACTCTCATATCAGTGCATTCAAGACCTAGTGTTGAAGATGTTGTGTGGGCGATGGGGTCCTCTGCTAATTGAGAGGCCTTGTCTTCACGTTGATCATCATTCATGTCTGTGAATTCCTTTGAGATGCCATTGGTTTGAAAGAAGCTCTGTTATGTACCACTAAAACATTTGGAAAGTAAAAACAGAAAAACCTGTCAATGTAGCATCTCATAATCCTATGTGTAATTAATGACCTTGCTTTGACCTCCTTTTGAACACAAAAGGGGGAACGAAGTGTGATTATTTCACTACATCAATCGAAGGCTCATGGTTGGGTCCATTTTTTTTGTTGGAGAATGAACATGATGGCCCGATGGATATTGATCATTCATTTATTATTATGGAGAGATTTAGATTAGGGTAAATCCATCATGCTGGTTAAAGATTCACTTCAGGTTCACCATTTTTGTTTCGCAGAGAATGGGATATGATCGATTCCAATGTCTGATTAAAGGGAGTTTGTGTTGTTTAATCATTTCTATCAGGTTCCCTATCTTGGTGGCTTCGCCTAGTCTCCAATGGGTTTTTTCATGAAGCTAGAAACCCCAATGGTTCTTGTATTCAACAATCTATGGACCTTCTTTATAAAGTCAGGTTCTCGTTGGGTGATATGGCTAATGACACTTAAGAACTCACATTGTTCAATAGGATGGGAATTTGGTCTCATCACACCCTTTTGGGGGGAATTATTTCCTATCTTGAGACTCTCTTATAGATTTAAGACATGTTAATATATTCGTGAATCATTGATTTATTCCCAATCATAGTATCCATGGATTACCCCTGGGTTGCAAGTCACATGTATATGAAGGGATCCAGAACCATCTACATCTAAGGTTTACCATCCCTAACTGGATTAGTGATTCTGGGGAAGTTTGAGTTTGTTCAGATAGCACTGGTCTCGAGCCTTACAATTAGGTTCTATGGAGTTTATTGTCATCCAGGTGGGGATAGAGAGTGACTTGAGTGTCTGGATGAAACCCAGAATACAGTCTTCCTACGTATCCTCATGAGAGGAATCAGAATCCACATAGTTTGGTGCCACTTAATAGGACACATCACCTTTTAAGGTCGTGTGAAAATGACCCAATCGTATAGTTTAATATCATGTGGCAAGAACATCTAGGTGAAAGGTGCCTGGTCAAGGATGGTGTGGGACTTACATCGAAGCGGCCCAGAGGGCCTGAGGGGAAATGATTTCCTAGGCTCGGGTATGATCCTGCTAGGGGCGTGAGGACACAGTCTAATAAGGATATATAGGAATCTGACTTAGATGTCGGCCCCCAAGGAGGATTCCTACATATCCCGAAAGGTTCAAAATCAAAGTGTACTTAGTTATAGAAGGTTAGGGATTACACGTAATAGTTTCCTGTCAAGGGTGTGGTTGGCAGACCATGTTGGGGTATGGTCAGGGCTTACATGTGGTTGGTGTCCCAAGATGGGATATAGTCGGGGATTAGATGTGGTTGGTGGCCTGAGTTGGGATATGGTCGGGTATTATATGTGGTTGGTGGCCTGAGTTGGGATATGGTCAGGGCTTACATTTGGTTGGTGTACCGAGTTGGTATATGGTCAGGGCTTACATACGGTTAGTGGTCCGAGTTGGGATTGAACCTCAGGTAGGTGTCCTACGTACCCTGCTTAGGAGACAGGGATCAAAATACACTTATTTTGGATTGGTTTTGTGATTTTGTAATGCTTACAAACCTCTAAGCCCATGTGAGTCATGCTCAGTGTGAGAAATAAGAGGATGTGAAAGATTCGACAATGCACATGCCTTCTCCCCTATTGGTGGGGGAGGGAGAGCCTGCGGCGGAAGAGGCCGGGGCAACCTTGGGTGAGGGCGCAGAACAATGAACCTTCCCGAATGAAAGGGGAAAGGCTATTGTTGTCCGGTGAGGATGGTGTTGGGATTACTCCATAAGGGATGTCCTGTATCTCTCTCTAGGAGAGGGGAGAAGTGCTCACTACTAGTGCTCCTTAAATGGAAAAGAGAGAAGGATCCATCAATCTTGATGAGTAGAGAGGTAGAAAGGGTCTCCCTGGCTTGGAATCTTCAATACCATGGGTATGTGAACCAAGGAATGCTCCGGATGTCCATACAAGGGATGGGGTAACCCCTTTGTCTCTACCTACCATGGGTATGTGAACTCAGGAGGGCACCCTAATGTGCCCGAAGGTTTCAGCATGTCGGTCCAGTGGCTTTGGTTGAGGCCTTGGATGGGTGCTGATGGATAGGCTACTGAGGGGATTATATAGGGTTGGATTGAATTGAAAGGCCCTTATATGACTCGGGGGATGGAAACACTGAAGGCCTTGGCGGGACACATTTCCATATAAGGATTGGTGCCCTTCACGTAGGTAGGTTCTACATGGATGGAGAGGTCGTCTACGTGCTAGTGTGGTACACAAACTGAGGGGCGTCCCGCGTACCTGAGTGGAACTCAGCTTTGGGTTTGGTCTGTGTACCAAATTGGTACATGGCGCTAGAGTCTTCTCAAGAGGTGGCAGCTGGGAGCAGTGCTGGTCAGGGTTTTGACCACATAAGAGGGTTCTACGCGGCGCGCTAGATCGAAGAATGGCCATAGGCTCCATGGTTCGCAGGGAGTGCATCCGTGTAGGGGCCATGGTTCATAGTTTACCAATTTTTGGTTCACGGTTTATCAATTTACTTATGCATTCTTCAGTTCTTAACAATTCGTCTCCAGTTTATACCTGTTACTGGCTCGCTAATCGGAACTTCACGTTCCGCAAAATCCTAATCTCCCTAAAACATCTTCTTTCTCCAAAATCCGATCTCTAAGAATTTGATCATCAATCAGCTGATCCCTTTATTCTCCCCCTTGACGTACTTTTATAGAGGGGTAAAAGGGTTGTATCTATGGTCATGCGTCACCTTTTGCGGAGGCCTGTGACAGGAAACCCATCCTACGGATGACTTAGTGAACCCGAGGTTCACGGGGTATATTGAATGCACCTCGCTCGTGAAACAACTCTGTCACGGGGGGTGCTTTGCAGTCACGTAGGGTTCCACCTCCGTTTCACGAATGACGTTGTGTGCAATGGGGGGGCGGTCCATGTCTGTGTATCGGTCTGTCTGCACTTCGCTGGCCATTTGGTTCATGCCCGTGTAGGAGCTCTGCCTCTGTTTCGTGAACGACGGTGTCCGTGGGTGGTGCGGTTTGCTGAACCGACTGCATACCATTGATGAAGAACTGGTACACGGACTGTTAGGTCCTTTACCATTTCTTAGAAACATTCTTCATATTTTTCCCAAATTATTGATGAAGATTGGGTAGATCCCTCCATTAATTTTAATGGAGTGTCTTCCTCCCCTTCTGCGGATTGTTCAGGAACCTACAATATGATTAACTAAACTCATGATGAATTCCATGTGTTTTAAGATAATCTCTAAACATACCACTTGATAATTCTCCACCATTATCAATTTACTTTTGTTACACTTCACCTAAAACACTTTAAAATTTCGAGAGCCTATGATTTATGTTTAAAAACATAATGCAATAAATTTGAGTAAAATCATCAATAAAATAAATAAAGTACTTGTCTATATTTTTTGACTACTTAATCCTAAGCTCATAAATTTTAGAATGTATATGTTCCAAGGGATGAGTTGAATGTATCTCAACTTTATTATGTGTCGAGTTAGTAATATTCCCTTCATATCATATGGAATAGTATCAATATATTGCTTTTATCATGTAAGTAATATTATTAATACTTTATATCTTTGTTATATTACTCATGTTACTCTGAAACATGTTCCCTAGCCTTTTATTCCATAGATTATTTTCTTCTATATTACTCGGATGGCATGAACTTTACATGTCACCAACTTGGAAGAAGTTTCCCTTGGTTTATTTCCATTTTTTCATAACTTTACCATCTTAAATTTATTTAAAAATGAAAATATATCTTCTAAAAACAACTTTTTTCCTTCATAATAATGTTTTTAATCACTCAACAAGTGTTTTTTTGGCCGATGAAAGACAAGGATCTTTTGGATTTTAACTTTTCTTCCCTAGTGATAGTAGATCCAAGGCCTTTGATTTTGAGGGAATCATGATTTCCAAAATCTATTGTACATTATTTATAATCTTTCACATTATTAAATAACATTAAATCAACCATCATGTGTTAATAACACCCACTCTCCAATATCCAAGTTGATTCTCATTTTGTATATTTGAGAGAAGTTTCAACAACTAAGGATTTTTTCTTACCTTTTTCTTCCTTCTCAAGTGGCTTTTTAGAATTGTTACATAAACTTTATTATTCTAGTAAAATGAAAAGACATCCTTTTACAAGATTGTTAGACTGATCACATCTTTAAAAAATATTTTCCAAAGGTTTCAATATATTTCCAATATTTAAATTGGATTTCTTAGGTTTTATTCTTTGAATAGGTTTATTCACCCTAAAAAATTTACTCTAGTTTCTCCTAGACTAATTATATTATTGATGATTGAACCAAAAAATATTTGATGTATATCAAAATCCTTTACAATACCATTAGTAACCATAGAAATTATATTTCCCTCTGTAACTTACATACTATTTGGAGTTGTGTATGAGTTTTTCATAAAATTATCCTTTACTTCAACAAATTATTGAGCATCGAAGTTTTGGTTTCTTATTGATATTTTCTTCTTCAGATTTTATTTCTTATCATCCTCAATTGAAACTTATGGTTTTTCAACTCCACTTGTTTTGGATACATATAGGATTTTATTAAACTAGTTTTTCTTCTACACTTTTTCACCAATCTTATTAACCAATGTTGTTTATTTTTATTGAACCTCCTAAGGATTAAACTTCATAAAATATTCACCAACTTCTATAAATGAGTTTTAAAAGTTTTAATTCCTTGATTATATTTAAAAAGTTTTGTTGAATAAGTTCAAACTCTTCCTCCTTCACCTTCAACATTTACTCAGGCTTGATGTTGAGATTTTTCTTTTCATCATGAGGCTTATTTATATCATCAGTTTATTTCATAAAATTGGATTTTTATTCAATAAAAGGTTCTTAATGATTTTATGAAAAAATTTATTTCTTCAACATATTGTTCTCCCTATCATGGATTACAATAATTGTTATAAATTATTTAAACAATCAATTTATAATAAACTCTATATTTTTTTCTTATTATTCTTATTTAGATCTACTTCTTTAATCACTGGTGAAATTTTAATTATTTACTTTTTCAATGATAAGTTTCTTAGAATATTCATCACTAGAGTTATTAACTTGTTCTTCAATGTATTTATCTTCCTCATAGTTAGAAAAAAATACTCTTTTTATATTTAGAAAAATTCTTATCCATTCCCTTAGAATAGTATGTGGATATGTCTTCCTTCTTCTTGAGGTATCTTATTGATTTTTTATCATCTTCATCACTTTATTCATCTTCATTGCTTCTTGGACAAGTTGAAGAAAAATTTTCAACAACTTCGGAGATGAATCACTTCAAAGGGAACTTGTATTTGAAATTTCAAGTGCCTATTCTCACCATTTTAGAAAACAAAGATAAATTTTAATCAAAAAATTTACAAGCCTCATATTCAGTGTTAGATTCGCTATATTATTCCTCAACCACAACGTTATTATATTTTTTTCACTCAATATCCTTGAAATATATTTCACGATCATATTTCTCCTTATTTATGATGAAATTTTCTCTTCTCATTTCATAAGTGATGAGATTGATGTATAGATCATCCAAAGAAATAGTTTCAGGATCTCAATCTCCTAGGGATGAAACTTTGGCATCAAATTTTCTAGGAAGATTTCATAAGATCGTTTCCACAATGGTTGAATCTTCCAACTTCTCACCAAGACATCTTATGGTGCTTAAAATATCATTCACCCATGTAAATAAGTCACCAATATATTCATTATCACCCATCTTACTATATTCATACGTCAATCACAAGATTTATAACTTCACTTTATTCACTTTTATATTTCCTTCATATATATTCTTAAACTTATCTCATATTCCTTTACTCATTAAAATTCATTTAAATCTACGAAACTAAATTTCAAAGAGTGGGGAAATTATATCATTTATGGCTCACCAGTCATTCCCCAAATTTTTCTTATCACCAGTTTTCAACCGAACACCTTCAACATAAGGAGGTAAATAATCTATAACAACCTCAATAACTTTATAACCAATGGATATAAGGAAACAATTTATATTTAAAGATATTATAGTTTTTACCATTGAATAAATTAATCCCATTACTATTTACATATCTCTGAACATCCATATCATATTATCTTTTCTCCAAAATTCATCAAAGAGATAATGAAGGGAACCTTCACTCTGATAACACTTGAAAGGACCAATCAAGATATGTGTGATCACTGAGAGGGGGAGGGGTTGAATCAAAAATATTTTATTTTTATATTTTATTTATAATTAAACAAAATTCACCTCCTATAAAATACATATGACTTTTATAAAAATAAGAACATAAGAACACCCATGGGAAAAATAAGTATTTATAAATTTCACTACTCAGTAAGAGTATATAGTCCTTGAAATGGTTTTGAAATAATAAAAGACCACAAAATCCACTTGAAAACAATCATTTGTATGTATTTATAATAAGTATGGAATATCCTTACACTTATATTATACTATAATCAATTAACAGTTCTTGTGATCATCTCACATATAAAATATGTAAAAATGTTTTGTAACAATAGTAAGAATACTTCACCAACAAGTTTCAGTATGTTTTCACTATGATGATTATACTTTATTAATAATTTATTTTCATGCAATTACTTATCCTTATTTTCTTTATTTAATAGAAACTAGAAAGAAATTATTCCATGGACTTATATATAAAAACGTTTGTCTGATCACCAATCCTTCTGGTATGGTCTGTCTGGTTATTTGTCTGGAAAACTATATATGATTCCTTATGAAGACTCATACCACTTCTTAATCTCTATTAATATTATCAACTTAAAATAATATCTATTCAATCCCATTGAAATGAAAAAAAAATTGGTGTATTTTGGTCTGATGACTTTGATTATAACTCCTTTTTCTAATAGAAAGTTATTATTTAACCAAGAGATTCATTGGTTGGAAACCTTCCCTATTAAAACTTTATCCATTATCTATTTTTCTGATATCTCTATTTGATACCCTTTATTTATAACTTTATCTTTTTATACACATGAATAATACACATTGTCCATACATTACCTACACCCTCTATTTATAGGTGCACCAACCAAAGTAAAGGTGGGAATATAATTTTACTTTCCTACTCAATGAAAAATCAAATTTCAAAATTCCCACTCAAATCAATTCTCTAGATTATTCCCAATTATTATATATATTTTTTGAAGATTAATGTACTATATAGAATCCACAACCTTTCTTCTAAATTGGAATGAATCGTGGATCTTTCCTTTGGGATATTTAGAACATTGAATGATCATAGTAGAATCATCACATTTTATGCATTTAGGAATTTTTTGTAAAGATATTTGAATTGGAAACTTTATAGCACTTATATGTTTGATAAAAAATTGTATTAGAACTTCAGTCTAATGAGAATTAATTTTATGTTCATGCAAAACTTCATGGGAACATTTTTTAAAACTTCCTCCAAACACTTCCATCATCCAATGACTTCCATTAGATTTCTTAGTCTATTTCATTCACACACCAACCTCAGACTAATGAAATTCATACTGAACATCCATATGATGACTTCAACCAAAACCATCTGTTTTATGACTCAAATTCATATGTACAATCATCAATTCGTCTTATTAACTCTAACTAATGATTTTGTGAGGGATCATATGATAGTCTTTGTCTAATTGGACTTTGTCCAATGAAATTCCTTAATATCTTCCCTTTTTACTTCAACAACATTCCTTTGTATGGTAAAATTCACAAATTTTGAACACAAACTTCATAGAATTTCACCTACCCATATGAATCATATAGAAATTGGGTGATACCCTTAGATAACTACTTAAATACACTTACACAGCACACACAAAATATGTTAGACCTTTATGAAATATGCCAATCTACCCTTATGTAGCCCACAACTCTAACTAATAGATTCTATCTGGTGAACTTCCTTAAAACTTTATAGTATAATATTTATACATAAAAATGAATCTATCTCCCTTTTTAATTACACTTGGATCATGATATATTTGAATACACATTATGTTTGAAAACATTATGACCAGTAAATTATCGACAGGTTGTCTTCATCAAAAACTATGTTTGATGAACCTTGAAAGAAAGATATGATAAATATTCATAACAAAACATAGGTTGATAACCTCAGCCTTATAACCTTTATCCAATATAATCGGTCTAATAAACTCATGCTATTTATCTTGGTCAGATTATATCTATTTTTGGTCGCCTTTCATGGAAAGGTTAAAAAAGTTTGGTGATTTATGTTTGGACAAAAAAAGTCATTAATTTCATAAAAAAAATCATAAAAACATAAATCATCTTTAAAAAACCTTCAATCTTCTTGGTCCCAACATATATCCCCTTGAAAGATGAAGGACTAGTGCTTTAAGCTCATGGGAGATGTTGTGAGAATTTGATCAACTTTGATATTTGAGATCATTTTAGCTATATATGTTTGATTCGTTGGAAGTGGTAGAGGCTACCTTGGTCTCATTTTTATATACTTCATAGGTTTTAAAGATCCAAGAGGTTTATCTATATAATTAAAGACCTAAACTAGATACTTTTTAGCCACATTAAATGCCTCCTCAGACCACCAGTCTTGATTCCACTGGATACTCGTTAGCCTCAATAGAGTAGCCAGTGGGCTACTGAGAAATAAATGCTTATTGTTTTCTATCATGAATTGTCTAGTGCACCTATAATGGATAATTTTGGGGCCTTCTGGATATATAGTTGTTATTTCATATGCTACTGGCTAGCCAGAAACACTACACTAGCTAGCCGGTGCTTTTCTATTTTACAGACTTTTAAAGTGCCATATTGAACCCATTTTGATTCTAAATTAAATATGGATTCCTTACAACCATTATGACTAAATAAAAACACTAGATACAACCTGAAATTTATTATAAATAAATAATTTTTTTGTGATCATAAAAAAAATTGGGGTCCAATAGTTTTTAGACCATGTATCCAAATCATGATCCATTTAAATTTCATAAATTTTTATATTTTGATTTATAATGATTATAAATTATTATTTTATATTATATTATTTATTTACAATTAATTGAGTTATTTTATATATATTATTAATGTTATTAAACTTGGTTAGATTTAATTTTTCCTAGAGATATTTGGTTTCATCTTGTAAAGGTTTGATTTTTATAATTTTCATAGGGTGTTATAAAATGATTTAATTTTTAAAGTAAGGTATGGTTTTATGAATGTTGTAAATTATTGTAAGTAGGGGTTGTGTAAAATTTTTTGGGATGTTATTTTAGAGTTTTGTAAAATATTTCTAATATTGTTAGTGGTTTTGGTTTGTAAATGATTTCAAATGTCAATTTTTAATGTTTTGAAGTATTATAAGGTATTTTAAGACATTTATAGTGATATACTTCAAAAATTTAGTTTCATAAAAAAATTGATTAATAATTTTGATATCAAAAATATATTTTTATGTTTCAAAAAGATAATAAAATGGTAATTATGGTTATTTCATAAAAATTATTTGATGGTTTTATTATATACTAAATTTTGATAAGTGTTGGGAATAATTGAGGTATATGTAGACTTTTCTTGGTGCTTTGATATTGATTCATTTACTCACATTTGGTTTTATGTACTGATGAACTTTGACTCACATTTTTATTATTTTTTAATTAATTATTATTTTAGAGTACACCTCAACCAAGTTGTCACGACCCGACCCTACCCGGGCTCGAGCCGCAACTACCCCAAGCCCACCTCCATAGGCCAGGGGCTGGCGACCAGTGCCGAAGGCACAACAACTCGGGGAGGCCTTTGCCTAAGTACCTGTACACACCCACGCAGCAAACTCAATGCAAAAGTGCAGAGTAAAAGAAAGAACAAGCAGAGTAAAAAGAACAACTGCTATATATATAAACCACAGATGTGCATCGACCTCTAACAAGTACAAAGTACAAGATGAAAAGAAAAGGGGAAAAACACGTGCCCAACCAAAAGTGCCACAACCCGGCAACAGGTAAACAAAAGAAACTGCTGATGGGTCTCCCACCTGGAACCTAGCCACGACCACCGCACGCGGTCCAAGCTCCCAAGATCCAACGCTCCACTGAAGTCACGCTCCACCTGTCCGTCGTCTGTAAGGGCACACCAAGTGCGGGCAAAGCCCAAGCAGGGGTGAGTATAAAAATACTCAGTAGGATACCCTGAAGGCTCGAGGGAGCAACAAAAGGAGGTACCGAAGGGTGAGTAGTAGAGAAAATAGAAAAGTAAAGGAGTACAACAAGGAGTGCAGTAAAGAGTCCAGCTCAACCCAACAAGAGGAAAGAAGGTAGACTCAACCAGACACAAGGAGCTGGAAATGGTGAGAAGATGAACTTCTCATCGAGTCTTCGCTAACTATAGTAAGAGAGTAGACTCGTCCAACCATGAGAAGCTAGACACGGAAATCACGTGGCATACCCCACGCGTCTTCACCTCTCTTGGAAGGAGAGTAGCCAAACCCAAGAAGTGGGTGCCGGAAACAAGGTATATACATATGTATGCTCTGTCAAGAAGCCCGAACAAACTCATAAGGGGATCTCCATCCCATAGCTCAGCCCAAGAAAGAGTATCCAACAGTCCCAGAAGTAACAACATCATCGATGCCCAGCATCCCGCACGTCTGCCCTGAACCGCAAGCCAAGGGGCTCAATCACCACACCTTGACACTATCCGCTTTGGGCAGCACTGACTCACCCGCACAGTTTTAGATCGCGTCACAAGAACGTGTCTGGGTGGGGAAAGCGCCCCTCGTACTTGAGAGTTATAGGGAAACTCAAACCACACCTCATCACTGCCATGTAGTCGAGAGGTCTCCTCAACATCAAGCCATTCCATCACCGACCCGTACAATCAAGGGTCCCGCTCTGGTAACCACGGAGGAAAGCCACAGACTAGCCTAGTAGAAAGGACTGAGTCTGGAATGCCAACAAGTGTCCCACTGCCCAGCCCCACTGGAGGGTAATTCATAACAAAATATCAGGTGACCCACTACCCAGCCCTGCTGGAGGGTAAACCCTAATACATCGTCAGGAAACCCACTGCCCAGCCCTACTGGAGGGTAAACCATAATCAGATATCGGGTGACCCACTGCCCAGCCCTGCTGGAGGGTAAACCCTAATTACATCATAAGGCGACCCACTGCCCAGCCCCGCTGGAGGGTAAACCAAATTACATCATCAAGCGACCCACTGCCCAGCCCCGCTGGAGGGTAAACCAAATTACATCATCAGGCGACCCACTGCCCAGCCCCGCTGGAGGGTAGACCTGGAATAAGTCGACAGGTGACCCACTGCCCAGCCTTGCTGGAGGGTAGACCTGGAACTAGACGACGGGCGACCCACTGCCCAGCCCTGCTGGAGGGTAGGCCCTAAGAGGTCATCGGGTGACCCACTGCCCAGTTTCTGCTGGAGGGTAGACCCTAAGTGTCGGGTGACCCACTGCCCAATCTCTGCTGGAGGGTAGACCCTAAAAGTGTCGGGTGACCCACTGCCCAGTCTCTGCTGGAGGGTAGACCCTAGAAGCCGATGAGTAACCCACTGCCCAGCCCCACTGGAGGGTAAAACTCAGAACTGCTCTGGTCACATCCACTGAAGGGTACAACACTGTCCAACCAAACGCGGAGTGGGTATCGTGCAACCACCCAACTCCAGCACAACTCACCCTGAGGGGTCCAGCGCCTGTTCCAGCACTGGGTGGCTAGCACCGCTACCGGCCAATCCATCGAGAACGAAACCAGGGGGAGACCACTCAACCCTGCTGGTCAAACAAACACACAGAGGGACCCTCCATGCCGCGAGAGGTCCAAGTACGCAAAGCAGAACCCGGCATGCACGTGGGGCCCACACAACGTGTGGCCCCATCTCAACCCCAAATGAGTGCACAAACGTTCTCAAGTACAAACCACACATACCTCCAAGCGTTCTCGTATACCCCCAGAGTATACCCCGTCTCCAGCCCAAGGCTATCGTGCGCACGGCTCCCAACGTCAACGCGAAGGCGTGACGTAACAAATCGACCTCAAAGGCCCAGGCACGGCCAACCACATCTCGTGAACCATTTACGTCACTCTCCCAAGAGTGCGTGAACGCACGCCAAGGGTCCGCTACAAACAAGGTAGGGCGAACCACCACCGGAGCACCTTCCATGCTCCACATTCAACAAGATCGTGCAAGAGGCTCCGTACAACCAAACAGATCACATTGTTGCAATCCTTGCGCAAAAACACGCGAGATGGACTACTTACTCGCCTGAAATGGTCAACCAGTGAAAAAGGTACTATTCACTGAAACCAAACCCGTCTGGAGCCCACCTCAAGATCCAGAAACTAAACCAACGGATCACGCCACTGCGATCCCCTCGGAAAAACACACGGGATTGAGTACTCAATCGCCCAAAACGGACACCTAGTGAAAATGGAACTATTCACCGTAGCTGGGTTGGGTGGGACCCACACCACGTCCCCGAAAAAGGTCGGGCGAACTGCACCATCGCAAAGATCTCGGAAAAGCACGTCAAATTGACTGCTTAATTGCGTGGGATGGGTACCCGGAAAAAAAGATGCCCTCCGGCGTACCGCACACGAGCGGTGCCACGTGGGACCCGCAACCCGGTCCCGAAACTCAACGAACGGATCGCACCGTTGCGATCCTCTTAAAAAAGCACACAAGATGGACTACTCACTTGTCCAAAACGGTCGCCCGGTGATAAAGCTGGAAATCACCGTCAAATCCAAAAACGGCCCTCGCGGGGCCCGCACTGTCGTGCGGAATTATAGCGGGCAGACTGCGCCAACTCGATGCCCTCGGAAAAACACCCAACATCGACTGCTCGCACGCCCCGAACGGACGACCGAGGAAAAAGTCGCTAGAAGCTGCACGCAGCTCAAAAGACGGGCCGTGGGGCCCGCGCCTCAACTCCAGCCTCAACACCTGGAACCGCACTCGAACCCTCCGCCTCAATGTCAGGGTCACAACGCCGCTGACGGCGCTCAAAACGGATGTCGGACGCGTCCGCACCGTCCAAAACAAGAATCCCGGAAAAACGCTCGTCCACTTAAGGACGCGTCGCGCCTCAGCGGCCCCTCGTTTTGGGAATTAAAAATTCCCGAAACCATCTCAAAACGTTCCCCTCGACGCAAGGTCCGCGCTTCCGCTGACGGCGCGCAAAACGGACCCCCTTAGCCTGAAATACGGGCGTCCGAAGACTGAGGGACAAAGCCCCTTGGGCCGGACCGGCCCGGTCCAGCCGAGCCGCGGGACGCCGCTCCGCGGCCGGCTCCCCTTCACACCCACGCGCCCGCCCCGCGGGATTTTCCACCGACCGGCTACGAGGTCCGGTCGCTCATCCCACTCAACGGCCCGCACTTTGCGGGTCGTTGTCGCGCCGCACGGGGCCGCCGCCTCGCAGCCCCTCTCGCTCTCGTCGGCGCCCTGCCGGCACCACCGGCTGCCACCGCCGCGGCCTTCCAAAGCCTCGGCCGCCGCGCCGCCTTCCGAAGCCACGGCCGCCGCGCCGCCTGCCCGGAGCCGAACCGCTCCGCCGCGCCAACTCGCCGGACCGCACTGCCGACCGCCGGAAACCGCAAAACCACCCCAACTTCGCCGCGCCGCTGCGGACGCCTCGGAGCTCCGATTTCACATCCGAAAGGTGCGTCGGAAAGCTTGGATCGAGATCTAATAATCTATGGGTTTTTTTCGAAGATAGGGCAGCAATTAGATGGTATAAATTGGGCTCAAAGAATGCGGAAATTTAAAAATAGAGACAAAATAAAACTCCTACCTCGTGGGGCTTTGCCCGATGCTTCCCGCGCGATCCGCCCCGCGCCGTTGCCTCGCCGGAGTTGGCTCGCCGGAGCTCACCAGAATGGAGGAGGGAAGGGGTGAGGGTGTGAGGGAGGAGAAGGGGAAGAGAAGAGGGAGGGGGTGCGTTTAAGTAATAACACTTAAACACCCCCGCCCGGCACGCCCCCGACCCCGCTCTCGAAGCAGACAAAAAGGAGGGCGTCCCTGGGGTAAACACGACGCTTCGAGCACAACGACGGTCTCAGAATTTTAATCCGAGGCCCCGTTCAAAAGTTATTAAACTTAGCGCCCGAGGCCGCCAAATTACGAAAACACCCCTGGGGCCATTTTTCACAGACAGCTCGCGCCCGCAAAACTTACACCCCTCCTAGGGTAAATGGCACGCCCCGAACTCAACGGTGCCCTCATTTTTCCAATACGAGCCACTGTTTAAGAGATAATAGTGTTTCGCCGTTAAACGAATAAATTAATTAATTAATTTATCCGTTTAACCTTCTGAAAGCGAGCGAGGGGTCCAAACATCCCGCGCCGACCAGTTTTATGTCATTCCTTGGGAAAACACCCCATTCCAGACCCATCCGTACACTCGGATCCTTGATCCGGAACTCCGTTTAGGAGTTATCTCATTTATTTAGCATTTCCAGTGTGAACGCACTGAAAATTTAATTTTGGGCACTCCGGGGCTCAGAATCGCACGCCGTCTGAAGGCGCTGCTCTGGAATATCATCAAGAATATTCCAAAGTATTTCTCAGCAAAAACTGGGTTCTTACATCATTCCCCCCTTCAATATTTTCGTCCTTGAAAAGCAAAACCAGGGAACAACACAAGGTACTAAGCCCACACCTGGCTTTCCCATACCAAGAAGAACCCACACATAGCTCTACGTCACCGCACACAGACCAAAGGATTGATCTGTTCACGCTAGGTCGGCCCTTGCCGACATCGTGCACTCACTCCAGACTTTGGGGTTAGGTCAAGGCGGTAGGGTACCTCTCCATCCCTTTGCATGGTCTCGCATGGCCCGAAGGCCCTCGGGGGTAGCTCACCTCCCCGGTCAAACCTCTACGTCGCACGCTACGACTGGAATCACCACCCGCGCCTGAAACAAGGCCCGGTGATTCCCTCCTTCAGAATATCTATATGGTGAAACACCCAAGGATATCTGGTCATACAAGATTCTACAACCGATGCTCTCTTACACGTTCAACAGGCGAAGGATCCAACACCATCGACTAAAGGAAATGGTCTCATGCCTTTTTCCTCACCAACACAGGGTTACACCCGACGCCCTGCGTCACCCTGGTAACACCTCAAACAAGGAGCAGGGAGAAAAGCCTTTCACACGCAGAGCCTAACAATTCTACTGCAAGAAGTAGAAGTGTCACAAGGGGTACCTCTCACCATCCCATGCTCTGCAGGATCGTAGACATCCGAAGCTCGCGGCTAGCCGCAGTCCCAACCGTCAGCTTCCGGAGCCTAACGTGGGCCGACTAGTGGTGATGGGAAGATCTCGTAAAGTCATCCCCCACCACCAGCTCCTCCCGCTCCTCTGCTAGCACCACCTCTCTGGGTACTACTCCGATCACAGCGGTGCCTCCGTCGTGGTGGTGCACCTGCTGCCTGCCCAAAGCTCTCAGCAACTCGAGTCGGGCAGTCTCGTGCCAAGTGACCTCGCCCGTCACAAGCACAGAACCGGTGCTCTCTGGACCACCCTGGTGCCCTCCGGCGCCACTGTGGTATACGACCACGGCCCGGGATCCACTCACGGAAGGGCGTCCTCGGCTGAGGCCCTGCGCCTTTTCGCCACAGTGGTATACGACCACGTCTCCGAAACCGGAAGTGGGAAGACCACCTGCATCAAGGTCCTGTCCTCCGGTGCCTGCTAGCTATGGCAGGCGTCTCTGCTCCGTCGCGCCCACTGCCACTACCAACCGCAAAACATGACAGGAATCCCTCTGTCACCAGCGCCCTCTCTAGCACTCCAGCATATGTGGAAATGCCCAAGGGTACTCTGACAGCGCGAATCTCTCAGCGGAGACCCTACTCAAACTTCCGCGCTCGGAAGTTGTCGTCATGGACCAAGTCCGGGTAAAAGTGTGCACGGTCTGCAAAACTAGCCCCGTACTCGGCCACTGTCATCCCACCCTGCTGAAACTGCAGGAGCTCCTGAATCTGAATGGAGCGCAAGCAGGAGGGGAAAAACCCCTCACGGAGCAAAAACTGAATGTCGTCCAATGAAAGTGATGACTCGTCAAGAATCTGAGTCACCAGACTCCACCAACGCTAAGCCGATCCACAGAAAAAGGCTGGCTGCCAAAGCCACTCTCTAATCTGTCGGCGTCTGCACAAGCCTAAAAGGCGAACCACTGTCTCGAGTTAAACCTCTGCTGCCTGAGGGTCTGGCTCACCACTGAACCTCAGCAGTCTCTACTGCTGGAACTCACGGAGTGCGGTAAACCTGCGCTCAAACTCATCCTACTGCTCAACAGGTGGGGAGGCTGCTACCGGCCCACCCGGAGAAAGGGCTCGCATGATGGTTTTTGGACTGAGGCCTCGTAGCTCACAGGGTCGTCGTCATGAACCAAAGCGGGTATCCTGGCTGGCTATCCTCGCGGAGACATCCTGAAAATTATCAAGGAGTGTCGCGGTCAGATGAGCATATATGTATATACCAAAAACAACAACGATGGGGAGCTGACTCAAGAAGGACAGTCAAGACTCAGTCATATGTGATGCACAACCAAATTTCCCTACAACAAGTGTCTCATCATGCCGAGTCGACAAGCGGGTTATCAAGGTCCTGGTGAATGGATACGCCGGCCGCCGCACCATCACTGGACTCCCTGGCCTGAGAGCCGCTCTCGAGACACGTTAACACTGTTGCCCTAAATCCCAACTAGTTCCTTTTATTTTAGGGACGTCCGAACAACGTCCCAAGGAACGAACCACCTTTGATACCACTTTGTGACGACCAGACCCTACCCGGGCTCAAGCCGCAACTACCCCAAGCTCGCCTCCATAGGCCAGGGGCTGGCGACCAGCGCCAAAGGCACAACAACTCGGGGAGGCCTTTGCCTAAGTACCTGTACACACCCACGCAGCAAACTCAATGCAAAAGTGCAGAGTAAAAGAAATAACAAGCAGAATAAAAAGAACAACTGATATATATATAAACCACAGATGTGCATCGACCTCTAACCAGTAAAAAGTACAACCTGAAAAGAAAAGGGGAAAAACACGTGCCCAACCAAAAGTGCCACAACCCGGCAACAGGTAAACAAAAGAAACTGTTGATGGGTCTCCCACCTGGAACCCGGCCACGACCACCGCACGCGGTCTAAACTCCCAAGCTCCTACGCTCCACTGAAGTCACGCTCCACTTGTCCATCGTCTGCAAGGGCACACCAAGTGCGGGAAAAGCCCAAGCAGGGGTGAGTATAAAAATACTCAATAGGATACCCCAAAGGCTCGAGGGAGCAACAAAAGGAGGTACTGAAGGGTGAGTAGTAGAGCGAACATAAAAGTAAAGGAGTACAACAAGGAGTGCAGTAAAGAGTCCAGCTCAACCCAACAAGAGGAAAGAAGGTAGACTCAACCAGACAAAAGGAGATGGAGACGGTGAGAAGATGAACTTCTCGTCGAGTCTTTGCTACCTATAGTAGGAGAGTAGACTCATCCAACCATGAGAAGCTAGACACGGAAAGCATGTGGCATACCCCGCGCATCTTCGCCTCTCCTGGAAAGAGAGTAGCCAAACCCAAGAAGTGGGTGCCGGAAATAAGGTATAAACATATGTATGCTCTGTCAAGAAGCCCGAACAAACTCGTAAGGGGATCTTCATCCCATAGCTCAGCCCAAGAAAGAGTAGCCAACAGTCCCATAAGTAACACCATCATCGATTCCCAGCATCCCGCACGTCTGCCCTGAACCGCAAGCCAAGGGGCTCAATCACCACACCTTGACACTATCCTCTTTGGGCGGCACTGACTCACCCGCACGGTTTTAGATCGCGTCACAAGAACGCGTCTCGGTGGGGAAAGCGCCCCTCGTACTTGAGAGTTCTAGGAAAATTCAAACCACACCTCGTCACTGCCATGTGGTCGAGAGGTCTCCTCAACATCAAGCCATTCCATCACCGACCCGTAAAATCAAGGGTCCCGCTCCGGTAACCACGGAAGAAAGCCACAGACTAGCCTAGTAGAAAGGACTGAATCTGGAATGCCAACAAGTGTCCCACTACCCAGCCCCACTAGAGGGTAATTCATAACCAAATATCAGGTGACCCACTGCCCAGCCTTGCTGGAGGGTAAACCCTAATACATCGTTAGGCAACCCACTGCCCAGCCCCGCTGGAGGGTAAAATATAATCAGATACCGGGTGACCCGCTGCCCAGCCCTGCTGGAGGGTAAACCCTAATTACATCATCAGGCGACCAACTGCCCAGCCCCGCTGGAGGGTAAACCAAATTACATCATCAGGCGACCCACTGCCCAGCCCCTCTGGAGGGTAAACCAAATTACATCATCAGGCGACCCACTACCTAGCCCCACTGGAGGGTAGACCTGGAATAAGTCAACAGGCGACCCACTGCCCAGCCTTGCTGGAGGGTAGACCTGGAACTAGACGACGGGCGACCCACTGCCCAGCCCTACTGGAGGGTAGGCCCTAAGAGGTCGTCGGGTGACCCACTGCCTAGTCTCTGCTGGAGGGTAGACCCTAAGTGTCGGGTGACCCACTACCGAGTCTCTGCTGGAGGGTAGACCCTAAAAGTGTCGGGTGACCCACTACCCAGTCTCTGCTGGAGGGTAGACCCTAAAAGCCAATGAGTAACCCACTGCCCAGCCCCGCTGGATGGTAAAACTCAGAACTCCTCTGGCCACATCCACTAAAGGGTACAACACTGGCCAACCAAACGCGGAGTGGGTATCTTGCAACCACCCAACTCCAACACAACTCACCCTGAGGGGTTCAGCGCCTATTCCAGCACTGGGTGGCTAGCACCGCTACCGGCCAATCCATAGAGAATGAAACTAGGGGGAGACCACTAAACCCTGTTGGTCAAACAAACACACAGAGGGACCCTTCATGCTGTGAGAGGTCCAAGTACGTAAAGCAGAACCCGGCACGCACGTGGGGCCCACACAACATGTGGCCCCATCTCAACCCCAACTGAGTGCACAAACGTTCTCAGGTACAAACCACACGTACCTCCAAGCGTTCTCGTATACCCCCAGAGTATACCCCGTCTCCAGCCCAAGGCTATCGTGCGCACGGCTCCCAACGTCAACGCGAAGGCGTGACGTAACAAATCCACCTCAAAGGCCCAGGCACGGCCAACCACATCTCGTGAACAATTTACTTCACTCTCCCAAGAGTGCGTGAACGCATGCCAAGGGTCCGCTACAAACAAGGTTGGGCGAACCACCACTAGAGCACCTTCCATGCTCCACATTCAACAAGATCGCGCAAGAGGCTCCGTACAACCAAACGGATCACACTGTTGCAATCCTTGCGCAAAAACACTCGATATAGACTACTTACTCGCCTGAAACGGTCAACCGGTGAAAAAGGTACTATTCACCGAAACCAAACCCGTGTGGAGCCCACCTCAAGATCCCGAAACTGAACCAACGGATTACGCCACTGCGATCTCCTCGAAAAAACACATGGGATTGAGTACTCAATCGCCCAAAATGGACACCCGGTGAAAAGGGAACTATTCACCGTAGCTGGGTCGGGTGGGACCCACACCGCGTCCCCGAAAAAGGTCGGGCGAACTGTACCATCGCAAAGCTCTCAGAAAAGCACGTCAAATTGACTGCTTACTTGCGTGGGACGGGTACCCGGAGAAAAAGATGCCTTCCGGCGTTTCGCACACGAGCGGTGCCACATGGGACCCGCAACCCGGTCCCGAAACTCAACGAACAGATCACACTATTGCGATCCTCTCGAAAAAGCACACAAGATGGACTACTCACTTGTCCAAAACATTCGCCCGATGATAAAGCTGGAAATCACCGTCAAATCCCGAAACGACCCTCGCGGGGCCCGCACTATCGTGCGGAATTACAGCGGGCAGACTGCGCCAACACGATGCCCTCGGAAAAACACCCAACATCGACTGCTCGCACGCCCTGAACGAACGACCGAGGAAAAATTCGCTAGAAACTGCACGCAGTTCAAAAGACGGGTCGTGGGGCCCACGCCTCAACTCCAGCCTCAACGCCTGGAACCGCACTGGAAACCTCCGCCTCAGTGCTAGGGTCACAACACCGCTGACGGCGCTCAAAACGGATGTCGGACGCGTCCGCGCCGTCCAAAACAAGAATCCTGGAAAAACGCTCGTCCACTTAAGGACGTGTCGCGCCTCAGCGGCCCCTCGTTTCAGGAATTAAAAATTTCCGAAACCATCTCAAAACGTTCCTCTCGACGCAAGGTCCGCACTGCCGCTGACGGCGCGCAAAACGGACCCCCGTAGCCCGAAATACGGGCGTCCGAAGACTGAGGGGCAAAGCCCCTTGGGCCGGACCGGCCCTGTCTGGCCGGCCCGGTCCAGCCGAGCCGCGGGCCGCCACTCCGCGGCTCGCTCCCCTTCACACCCACGCGCCCGCCGCACGGGATTTGCCACCGACCGGCCACGAGGGCCGGTCGCTCATCCCACTCAACGACCCGCACTTTGCGGGTCGTTGTCGCGCCGCAAGGGGTCGCCGCCTCGTGGCCCCTCTCGCTCTCACCGGCGCCCTGCCGACGCCACCGGCTGCCGCCGCTGCGGCCTTCCGAAGCCGCGGCCGCCGCTCCGCCTTCCGAAGCCACGGCCGCCGCGCCGCCTGCCCAGAGCCGAACCGCTCTGCTGCGCCAACTCGCCGGACCGCCCTGCCGACCGCCGGAAACCGCAAAACCACCCCCAACTTCGCCGGGCCGCTGCGGACGCCTCGGAGCTCCAATTTCACATCTGAAAGGTGCGTCGGAAAGCTCGGATCGAGATCTACTAATCTATGGGCTTTGTTCGAAGATCGGGCGGCAATTCGATGGTATAAATCGGGCTCAAAGAATGCGGGAATTTAAAAACAGAGACAAAATAAAACTTCTACCACGTGGGGCTTTGCCCGACGCTTCCCATGCGATCTGCACCACGTCGTTGCCTCGCCGGAGTTGTCTCTCTGGAGCTCGCCTCGCCGGAGCTCGCCGGAATGGAGGAGGGAAGGGGTGAGGGTGTGAGGGAGGAGAAGGGGAAGAGAAGAGGGAGGGGGGAGCGTTTAAGTAATAACACTTAAACACCCCCGCCCGGCACGCCCCCGACCCCGCTCTCGAAGCAGACAAAAAGAAGGGCGTCCCTGGGGTAAACACGACGCTTAGATCACAATGGCGGTCTCGGAATTTTAATCTAAGGCTCCGTTCAAAAGTTATTAAACTTAGCGCCCGAGGCTGCCAAATTACGAAAACGCCCCGGGGGCCATTTTTCACTGACGGCCCGCGCTCGCAAAACTTACACCCCTCCTAGGGTAAACGGCATGCTCCGAACTCAACGGTGCCCTCGGTTTTTCAATCCCAGCCACCTTTTAAGAGATACTAGCATTTCTCCATTAAACGAATAAATTAATTAATTAATTTATCCGTTTAACCTTCTGAAAGAGAGCGAGGGGTCCAAACATCCCGCGCCGACCAGTTTTATGTCTTTCCTAGGGTAAACCCCCCATTCTGGACCCATCCGTACACTCAGATCCCTGATCCGGAACTCCGTTTAGGAGTTATCTCTTTTATTTAGCATTTCCAGTGTGAACGCACTGAAAATTTAATTCCGGCCACTCCGGGGCTCGGAATCACACGCCTTCTGAAGGCGCTACTCTGGAATATTATCAAGAATATTCCAAAGTCTTTCTCAGCAAAAACTGGGTTCTTACACAAGTCCTTATGGAGCTACATGATGGATTTGCGGATGGTTCTTTACAAGTGAACCTCTGGTTGAAAAAAGTCTACCAGAGTTAGTTATAACTCCAAATTTCGCTATAGAGTATAGTTTTCTTCCTCTCCTAGATCAATATAAAATATATTTTCAAGAGTTTCATAATATGAATCCTTTTATCTCTAATGAGAAGTAATATTTTCATGATACTGAAGAGTGGATAGAGAATATTGAGAAGATGTTCAACCTTCTTGAACTCTAAGAGTCTCTTAAACTAAGGTTTTCTATATTTTTTCTTGAAAGTTCAATCTAAAAGTGGTGGAAGTCCAACATTTGAACTAATCTATATCAGTACCATTCATGAAAATATTTCAAAGAATGATTTATATAGTAGTATTATCAATATAGACTAAGAAATTAAAATGTAAGTGGAATTTTATTTCCTCAAGTAATGGGATCAGTTAGTTTTAGAGTATGCTCGTAACTTCACTATACTATTATCATATCTACCTAAGATAGCCTTGTACTATTCTTTAAGTTATTTTTGTTTTGAAAGATATCTTAATCTTGATATTTAGCTAAAATTTTCCTTATTTTATTTAACCTATTACATAGATTCAATGAAGTAAGCTATTATAATTAAGGTTTTCATGGATGGAGTACATAAGGTGATTGATAATTTCTCCATACTTGGGGGTGATTAAGGGAATTCCAACCATGGGAAGAGGAAGAATAATGAGTTTGGTCAAGTTGGGGGTGGCCTCAAGAGGCTATATTGTTTATCCACATTATCTTATTCCAAAAGAAAATCCTTGATATTCTATCAGTGGGGTAAGATGGGTAATAATAATATTTCATTTTAGTATACTGAGAAAACCCACCATAGTTTTATCCATCTAGGTCATCTTAGAATATTTTATTAGGGTAAATCATGTAAGAAAGTTAGATCTAGATCTACTACTTTTTAAGATCCATAATTTTAACCTTCTATACGTGACACTTACATAATAGTTTCTCTAGGTCCTTTATGTTATACTTTATCCTTTTTGTATAGTTGTTTCTAGGTTGTCTTTGATTTAAGATGGTGATCTTTGTAATTAATGGTATTTTTAGACACATAATTCAATTAAAATTCTTGAAACCTTTTGTTGGTAGTGTTTTATTATAGTTTTGTTGATTTTTTGTGGAGAGTGTCTAGTATTCCTATGTAATAAATTCGTGTCATCAAAGTTTTGTTGATATTTTCTCACTAGAGTGATTAAGGAACCTAGATAGTGAAGCTTTTGTGGATTATTTTCTCTGTTTTTTTGATATTTGGGAGTAGCTAATTGATTTAAAGAGCTAGTGTAATTAAGGAAATCTTAACATGGTGGGGATACCATTATAAATTAACTCGTTCTTATAGTAAAGGAATATGTAGTTATTTTTCTTTATTTCATTAAGGATTTTAGTAGGGCAGTATGTTGTGTATTTCTCAAGTGAGTTTCGTATAGTTCCTTGGATTTTCAAAGCTGTGTGTCTAATAAGGAATTAAAATATCATATTTTATTTAAAAAACATGTTCTACTAAGACTTTATAAAGGAATAAAGTGATATGGTGGGGAAAATTTTCACACCCTGATGTCACATTACCTTATTATTTTATTTAATTATTATTTTTTCTAATTAGAGAAATCTAAGTTTGAAATTTTCTAATCATTGGGAAATTTATGTGTTGTATGGTCATAGAATAATTTTTTCAGGGTTAGTATAAACCCTACAGTTTAATCTTTTCTGTGATAATTATAATTCATTGATAGTGAACTGCTGATGGTGGGTAAGAGTAAATATGTAGCTTAATCTTACACAGAGTTTTTGTAACAACCCAGGTACATATAGAATAATTTGTTTTCAAATTTATTAGAATTATTAAATTAAATTAATCACTATTATTGAAATATATTAATGAAATTTTTATTTATATATTCAATAAAATGTTTTTGAATTCATCCAAAAAATTTTATAGGATTAATATAAGAATAAATTAAATTTTAAACATAAAAAGCTATATTTTTCTAAAAGGTGACTTTGCCGCCTTTTAACGGCGCACTTTTTTCAAATCAAAATTTTAGAACTTTTATAAATTTTATTTGACAAAATAAACACTTAATTGTTCAAATAATAATATAAAAATAATAATAGGGTGAAATTTTGGTATTTTTCGGAGAAGTTCCATTTTTTGATCAATAGTGAAAAATACTGAATTTTAATTGAAAAATTAATTTTTGTTTAATTTATTTATATAGTTAGATTATATTTTAATTCGGTTTTAAAGTATAATTAGTTCAATTATAAATCAATAAACCCAATTCAGGTTATTTTAATCAATTTCATATTGAAATTGGATATAAAAACATTGTAGATACTTTATATTTTCCCCTTTAAAACCCTGATTTCTTGTTGTGCGTACGAGTTTAGTTTTAAATATAATTTTTCAATTTTGTTAATTGAATTTTGTAAAATAGATTCAATATTTAGAATCAAAAGTTACAAATTATGTTGTAATGTCGTTTTCATTTCTATCCATAAAACATTCATCATGGTAAAAAAATATTTACCGTTGTAATGGTAAAATAATGAAACGGGTTAACATTAAAAGGTAAAGGCTTAACATACCTAAAAATTAAAAATTTAAATGGGTGTTTTATGTGTTTTTAGAACCTAAAAATACTTTAAAACATTAATTATCATTCAAATTAATGGATATTAATTCCACCTCGATGTTGTTGGATTTAAATAGAAAATAACCATTATTTAATCACTTAAAACCTCCCCTCCTCAACTATAAATAACACTACTCACCACCCCATTTCTCCTAAAAAGAACTAAAACTCAAAACATGCACACAAAAAACCTCTCCTAATCACTATAAACATGTAAAATTGTAACTATTCTCACCAAAATACCAAATCCAAGGCCCTCAATGGGTCCTTCAAGAGGTGATATCTAAGAGGTGATTTTCTCAAAAAACCACTCTTATTTTCTTTTATTCTTATATTTTCTACTCACCTCCTTCATCCATAAAGTCATGATAACTACATAATAATATATATAATGGAGTGTTATTTTTATTATGGAATATCTTATATTCATCCTTTTTATTACCTCCTCTTATTCAAAGAAACGAAACCATTGTCCAAATTATGGCAGTTAAACGTCTCTATGGATAATGATTTTTTGTTTTCCATTACCACCTTTATGGATGGTCATAAAAGTATAATTATAATTAAACCATATTTAAATAGGTTTATTATAACCTATTTCATTATATATAGCTAATATACACATATAATATTAAATAAGATGAAACTTGTTCGTGGTGTTCTGAAGAACCGCCAAAATGAACTAAACATTTATCATTAACATTTTATCTAATGAATCATCCTCATGTAAGAAATAAAAATGATAAATGTGACTATTTAAAATTATATAAATTCATTAATATCATTTCATTCCAATTATGGAGTTTTATTTCCATTTTACAAGAACATATATGATTATACACAAATGAACCGATCATGGAACCATGAAACGAATGCACCCAAATAATGAAAATAACGAAATATTATTAATAAATGGGTTATAAGATGTTATAAAAACATCAAAAAAGGTATTATAAATAAGAATTTAGTTCTATAATGAGTTAATAACATTATTTAAACTATTATACATGAGTTTTTAACATGTTTTAAGGATTTTGAACGTCATGTAAGGGAATTATTAATCCAATTTCTATTATTTGGGTTAAACTTATACTTCTTGATTATGTCGTGATAATATTATGTGTGAAATAACTTTTGAATATATTATGTTGTATTTACAATTTGTTATGTGTATTTCTAGTGAATACACATAATCTATTCATTTGATTAATGCGCACTTCATTGATATGATATTTATAAAGGAATTTCTTTAAAAAATAATCTTTTAAAGTTAATTTTTAAACTATGTTTATGAAGTCCTAAAGGAATATTTTTTTAATATATACAGAATAAACATAATTTACTACTTCCTTGTTGCTTATATTTTCTGAGGCTTCCTTTACATGTTTACAATTTTATTTTCAAATAAAGTTTTTACATTTATGAGTGTGTGGCTTTGTAAAAATTAAAACTGATTTCAAAATGGAAAATTTATTTTCCTCAAGAATGTTTCTTTTATGAAAGATTTATGTGTTATGATTACGATATAGTTATTTTGAATTTTTTTTGAGTATGGTTGGTTCTAGGATAAACTGAGGGTGGGTGAGCCCATTATATCTCTTCAATGCATTGGGTAATAGGAATGAGTTAACCGATTAGGTTTCTCGTAAGAGATTATAGGAATAATACTATGGTGATTATTCCAAATGTAACTATGATGGTTACTTCATGTGTATACAAGAGAGATAAAATATTTTTTTCATTGATATGGGAAATGATGTCCCAAGTTACCAACTTATCTTTTATATTCTTTCTTATGAGTTTTCATGAAAATCAATTGATTTTCAAAAGGTATGAAATTGATATTTTTTAAAATATGATTCCTTTTTATGAATAAAAATGTATGCTTTAGGAAAATGTTTTTATAGATTTTTTTTCACTAACGGTTTAATTACTTTTATGAACCTTACTAATATTTTGTTCTCATCACAACTTTTAAAAAAAAATCAAGGTATTTAAGATATAATAGAGGAAAGGATGAGATCGTGGTGAAAATTGTGAAGATTTGATCCTGAAAAGAAACCATTTTTTTAATTTATGACTTTTTTAATGGAAGAAATGGATATTGAGTATAAGTCTTTACTTGTAATGTATGGGTTTATTTTTTAATTATTAGTTTTAATTATACAAAAATATAAATGGAAAATACTATTTGGAATTTAATAATGTGGATTCTATTTTAAAATCACTAGAATGTGTAATGTTTAAGGTTGATTCCTTACAGTTGGTATCAGATCGCGATTTAGATAGATTTAGGGGTAAGGATAATGTTAATAAAATACCCATAAATTATTTTTATAATATTTTTAAGATGGAGTGATATATAATTTAAAGGATTCCATGTTTCTTTGTCTAAGATACGTCTGTTCAGAATGGTTTTCCACAGAGTAAATAGGGAAATTATGGTGGGAAATCATCGAGAGGAAAACAACCTTCCCAATCAGAATCCTAATATGGTAATAATCCAAACTGAATATTTTTTTTCTATGAAGGATTATTTGAAACAAGATATAAATAGATGTGGAATCCATCCATGAGATCATCCAGATCAACCATAGAGAAATATATCAGTAGTGGATCATTTTATGAGGCAACATCCTCCAGCTTTTAGTGGATCTTCTGACCTAGTGGTATATAAAGGATGTATTAAATCCTAGTAAAATATTTTTTATGTCATGGGGTGTTCATAACATAAACATTTTAGTCTTTCTATTTATTAATTTGATGGTGAATCTAAGAATTGGTGGTCAATGGCCAATAATATCAGGGATAGTGAGTAAAATGATGCTTTTGAATGGGATGGATTCCAAAATATTTTTCTTGAGAAATATTTTCCTAAGTCAATTCAACTAGGATGGAAAAACGATTCTTGGAATTAAGGAAGGGTGAGGATTCAGTGGCTATTTAAAAATAAAAATTCACTCTTTTTTAAAGGTATTATCAAAATTTTATCTGAGATCTTGATGGTAAAATAAATCTTTTTTACTCATGATTGAATCTAAAATATCAAAGGGTGTTATCTTCTCATAAATTAAAAAGTTATGAAAAACTTGGCCAATGTGCAGAGAAGGTGGGAATGGAGTTTTTTGATGATCGTGTATTCTTTGAAAACAAGTATCAAAAATAAGTATAGGTGTCAGGAAAAAGAGAATAATGCATGAAATAAGTTTTATGGTAAGAAAATTAATTTTTTAGTTTGTGAGAATTATGGTAAAAACATACTAGGGAATTACTTTTGAAGTTTGTTATGTGTTTCTAATGTATTAAGTTTGGTCATATGGATTATAATTGCAATGAAAATGATCCTATTAGTGGTATGAATGATTGATATATAGTTAGTAAAATGTTTTAAATGTAATGAGATGGTTTATTATGCAAATGAGTGTCTTAAGAGGAAATTGAATGATAAGAACCAACCAAACTATAAGTATAAAGGTGTGGTAAAATCCTTTGCAACTACTTCAGCAGATGTTGGTCCATCAAACGGATTTGCAATAGGTTAATTTTTTTATTCAGATTTTAATGATATGTTTTTTTTTGATATGGGGTATACACACTCTTTCATTTTTGGTAAATTTTATGGTAAATTGGGAATTCCACCTCTAGAAATTAACCCATAACTTATGGTAAAAATAGCTAGGGGAAATATTAAGGAAAAAATAAATTATAAGAATCTTCATATTGTTATCTATGGAATGACTTTACCTAAAAATATTATTTTTTTCTAGTATAGTTTGATTTTATTCTGAGTATGGATTGGATTTATGTTTACCATGCTAAGATAGATTTTAGAGCTAAAGAAGTTGTATTTTGGAAAGAGTTTCAGTTTTTATACAAGAATGAACCCATACCATTGATAATATATCATGAAGCTGAGACACTGTTAAAATATTTAAATGAAAGTTATATTTTATATATTTTTTAAAATAATGGAACTGTTCAAATTAATGATGTGTCAGTGCTAAATGAGCATCTGGATATTTTTTAATGATTTTCCTAGTATTATACCTAATTAAGAAGTTCAATTTACTATTGAATCATTTCCTTATGTGAAGCCAATTTCAAAACCCCCTTATTGAATGAATCAATTAGAAGTTATATAATTGAAAACACAGTTACATGAGTTTCTAAATAAAGGTTTTATTTGACCCAACACTTCACCTTGGGGAGATATTGTTTTATTTTTTAAAATTAAATATTATTCTATGAGGCTTTACATTGATTATAAAGATTTTAATAACATTATTTTTAAGAATATGTGTCTATTTCCTCATATCAATGATATTTTTATCAATTTCAGGGAGTGATGTACTTTTCAAATATTTATATCATGTCAGGATACCATCAGTTGAAAGTAAAGGAGGCATATATTTTGAAGGCTTCATTTCAAACTAGATATGGGCATTGTGAGTTTGTATTTATGCCCTTTGGTTTGACCAATGCACCTACTATGTTTATAGATTTTATCAATAGATTTTTTCATCGATATTTGGATAAGTTTTTGGTTTTTTTTTATTTATGATATTTTGTTTTATTCAAAAATTTATTAGGATCATGAAAAACAACTAAGGATTGTTCCTCAAACCCTTAAAGAAAATAAGTTATATGGAAAATTTAGAAAATGTAATTTTTTGTAACAATATATTTATTTTCTTGGGAACATTATAAGTAAATATGGAATTATAATTTATCCCTATAAAACAAAAGCTGTTAATTAATGGACAATACTTATAAATGTAACTAAGATTCTTAGTTTTCTTAGATTAGCAGGATATTACTGATGATTTTTTGAAAAACTTTCACGGTTATCTATCCCACTAACTAAGATGACATGAAAAGGGTTTAAATTTATTTGAAGAAAATAATGTAATGAAAGTTTTCAAGAATTGAAAAGAATATTTCTAAATTATCTAGTTTTGAACTTGCCTTCCATAAATGGTGAATTTATCATCTACAATGATGCTTCATTGAAAAGAATTGGTTTTTTAATGAAGAATGGTCAGGTAATTTCTTATGATTCACGTTATTTGAAACCTCATGAGTTAAATTACCATACACATGATTTGGAATTAGCTATATTTTTTTAATTAAAAAATTGGATACATCATTTTATTGAGTAAAGTGTGAAACATATACTGATCACAAAAGTTTGAAGTATATATTAACCTAGAAATAATTGAACATGATGTGGACAAGATGGTTGTAACTAATCAAGGATTATGATTGCATGATTCATTACCATCCTGTAAAAGAAAACAAAGTGGTTGATGCTTTGAGTGTAAAAGGAAATGATAAATCAACCATGTTGCATTCATAATATGACACCTTGGTTAATGATTTGATGAATTTTGACTTAGAAGTTGTTGGTGTAGGAAATTCATCTATTTTGTATCATGCATCAATGAAATCATCTCTATCATACAGAGTTAAGAAAGTTAATAAGGAATAATGTGAGTTATATAAAAATGTATAATTGGTTAGAAAGTGTAAGTTTCTTGAATTTAACATTCATAAAAATTTTGTTTTGAGATTTGGGAAGAGATTATGTGTGCCTTTTGATTCAAATTTAAAGAAAGAGTTATTAAGTGAAGCTCATAATTACCCATTTTCAGTTCATCCTGACATCACTAATATGTAAAAATATCTTTGAAATTATTACTGGTGGGATGGAATGAAAAGAGATATCGTTGACTTTACCATGGAATGTATCACTTGTCAATAGGTTAAAGTAGAATGGCAGTTACCGAAGGTGATGCTTCAACCTTTTCTTGTACCATAATGGAAATGGAAGAATATATCAATGGATTTTGTGGTAGGATTTCCAAATAATTATCAAGGTAATAATGTGATTTGCGTTATTATTGATTGATTAACTAAATCTATACATTTTCTACCTATTCGAGACACTCTATCTCTAGATTAACTTTCTTGGTTGTATATTAAATAGATAATCATGTAACATTGATTTTATATCTCCATTGTAACTAATAGTGATCCCAAGTTCACTTCTAACCTTTGGAAAGTTCTTAAGAAGTTGAAGGGTACTGAATTAAATCTCATAACTGCTTTTCATCCTCAATTTGATGGACAGTCCAAGAGAACAATTCAGACATTGGAGGATATGATTTGAGCTTGTTTGATAGATTACTAGGGAAGTTTGGATCAACATATTTCTTTATTGGTGTTTTATTATAATAACTATTTTCTTTCCAATATACAGATGGAACTATTTGAGTCATTATATGGAAAGTGGGGTCAGAAATCAGGTTTTGGGATGATGTGAGAGAAAGTAAGTTGATGGGACCAAAGTTGGTAGAGGAAATACTAGAGAAAGGTTAGTTGATTTAGAAACACATGTGGATAGCTCAGAGAAAGCAGAAAAGTTATGCAGATACTTGGGGGAAGGATATTTCTTTTGAGGTAGGTTATCATGTCTTTCTCAAAGTTTCTCCATGGAAAAGTGTGATGTGTTTTGGTAAGAAGGAAAAGTTGAGTCCATAGTTCATTGGACCCTATGAAATCCTATAGAAAGATGGATCAGTTAACTATCTAGTTTATTTTCCATCAATTTTATCCTCGGTACACAACATATTTCATGTTTTAATGTTAATGAAATATGTTCCATATTCATATCATGTTTTGATCCCTAAAGTAGTTTAGTTGTAATAGAATCTTTCATATGAGAAACAACCATTTCATGTTCTTGACTGCAGAGAGCAAGTGTTAGGGAATAAGGTGATTCGATAGGATAAGGTTTTATGGAAAACCCATATGGTTTAAGAGGAAACATGTTAATCTAAAAATTATATTATATAAAATTATCCCCACTTTTTTAGTAAGTGAATAAAATTGCAAGGATGCAATTTTCAGAAGTGGGGGAGAATATAACAACCAAGGTACCGATAGAATAATTTGTTTTCAAATTTATTAATGTTATTAAAATAAATTAATCACTATTAGAGAAATATATTAATGAAATTTATATGTTATATATTTAATAAAAAAAATTAAATTTCTACAATATGTTTTATAGGCTTAGGAAAGGGATAAATCCAATTTTAAGCATAAAAGCTATATTTTTCTAAAAGGCGATTTTGTCTCCTTTTAACAGTGGACCAATTTTAAATCTAAATTTTGTAACATTAATAAATTTTATTTTAAAAATTAAACTTTATTTTTTAAATCAGAATATAAAAATTATCTTAGGGTGAAATTTTTTTATTTTTTAGAGAAGTTTCATTTTTTGATGAATAATGAAAAATACTGAATTCTAATTAAAAATTATATTTTCATCCGATTTATTTATATAGTTAGATTATATTTTAATTTTTTTAAAAGTATAATTAGATATAATATACATAAATAAATCCAATTTATGTCATTATAATCAATTTTACATTCAAATTGGATATAAAAACTTTGTAGACATTTGAATTTTTACCCTTAAAAACATGCTTTTTCATTATGCTTATGAGTTTAGTTTTAAATATAATTTTTCCAATTATGTGAATTTAATTTGGTAAAATGGATTTACTATTTGGAATAATAAGGTCAAAATTAGTTTTTAAGTTCATTTTTATTTTTACCATGGTAAAAAATATATTTACTGCGGTATAGGTAAAATAATGAAATGGGATAAAGTTAAAAGGTAAAGGCTTAAAATAACTAAAAATTAAACTTTAGATGGGTTTTTTTTTGTGTTCCAAGACCCTAACCACACTTTAAAACATTAATTATCATCAAAATTAATTAAAATTAATCATATCTCAATGTGGCTGGCTTTAAATATAAAATAATCATTGTTTAATCACTTAAAACCACTCCTCCTCAAGTATAAATACCACACCTACCCACCCTATTTCTTCTAAAAAGCCTTGAATCCCATAAAATATCTTGAAAAACATATCCTACTCATTATTCCCATGTCAAATTTCTGTTAGTCTCACCAAAATACCAAATACAAGGTCCTCAAGGGGTCCTTCAAGGAGATGATATCCAAGAGGTAATTTTCTCAAAACACCTCTCTTATTTTCTTTTCTTCTTATATTTTATCCTCACCTACTTCATCCATCAAGTAATGATAACTAAATAATAATTTATATACTAGAATTTAAAGTTTCTTATATAACATATTATATTCAACCTTTTTATTACATCATCTTATTCAAAGAAACAAAACCATTGTCCAAATTATGACGGTTAACCGTCTCTTTGGATAATGATTTTTTGTTTTCCATTACTGCCTTCATGGCTGGTCATAAAAGTATCATTGCAACAACCTATAATTATATCAATGAAATTACCCTTATTAAAATTATTTCATATAGTATAAATCATATAAAATCACTTAGGGAACAAAATAAAATCTTTATAAATGAAGAATGAATGAAATAAGAGGTATTTCTAGAAGTTAAGGATCTTATACTAATGGAATAGTAACTTGACCTTTAGAATAGTAATGTGACCCTTAGGAATAATAAACTATCTAATATAATATTAACCTAACCAATGACATTATAAATAAAATTTATCCATCCTATAAATGAAAATATGATATATTTATATCATAGTTTATGTAAATAAATGATTTAAAAATAATAAATTAAGTGTTGGTGTTTTTATAAAGAATAAATGTTTATTTACAATTTTTTAATTAATATAATAACTTAAAATAAAATTTATTTTCATAAAATAAATTAATTAATTAATATTTTGTTATATTATTATTATTATATAATTTTATGATACATTAATCAATTTTTCTAAGTGTCATAAAATCGGTTATAATTTTTAAATTGGAATTTTTTGAATAAATTGTGATTTTAATTAAAAATTTAATTTATCTTATTTAAAAAATTATTTTTAAAAAAATTTATTTAATTTTTTAATTCTACACATCGAAAAATGGTTATGGTAAATTTATGGTATTTTTTTGAAATAGTTGGATTTTTTTTAATAGTGAAATACAGTAATTTACAGTATATATACATTATAAGATCAATAAACTATTCCTTGAGTCATGAATGATTTAAGAACCATAATCTATAACTATCCTTCATTATTTTAATATATTTGGTGATAATTCTGAAACTATTCAAATTGTTGAGCCAAAATAATAAACAAATGAATAAAATATTCAAAAGACCCCACTCTCCTCCACTATAAATACCACCTCCTCTCCTCACACCTAAAAAGGTTTGATCCTTTTCCAATTTCTACCCAATAATCTTACCAAGCCCCTATACCATGTCCAGGAGTCTTTGGTATCAAAAAAATACAAAAACCAGTACCCTTAAGGAGGTTCTCAAGGAGGATAATTCAAGAGGTAAAAATCCTCTTTCTTTTCTTTTACTTATCTGTTCAATTTCAATTATTTTCTTATCATTATTTAACCTCCCCTATACAAAGTGACATGTTAACTCCAGAATATTTTAAATATTTTAATTTTATTATGTCAATGTAAAATACACCATCAAGTCTCTTCTCCTTTTCCTTTAATTTTAAAGATGAAAACATCGTCTGAGAGGTGTCGATTTACCACCTTTGTGGACAACGTGTTTTCATTTTAAAATTCCACCTTCAAGTAAGGTCATAAAACCATTTTTATGGATAAAATATATTATAATATTTTTATTGAAACTTATTTAATGTTCTGGAACAAATATATATACATAATATTAATTAATAAAACAAAACTTGTTCGTGGCGATCGAAAAACCTCCAAAACGATCTAAACGATTATCATTAAAGTTATATCTAATGAATCATCCTAATATATAGAAAAATAATATATAAGAACATTAAATATTATTTATGATCATTAATAACATATAATTTCAATTCTGGAGAATTATTTCCATTTTACATGATCTTCTATATACCTGTAAAAGTAAAACGATCATGAAAATCAAGGACAAGAACACTCCCGAACAATGAAATTGAATCTCATAACTCGTAAAAAAAGATGTAAATGAACTTAATAAAACTATAATAAATGAAATAAATGTTTAATAGGTTATTAATTAATTTATTAATTAATCTAATTTCGTTATCCATGACATTAATCACAAGTACAGGACACTTTCGGACATAAGGTAAGGGTTTCATCCCGAACCTCCATTTTCATTCAGGTTAAAATTTATCCCTTTTACACAAATTTAATTCATCATTATTTTTATATAATTATTATAAATTCTTTTTATATGTTCCAAACTCATTTATCCAGGTTAATTCATCTTTATTTTATGGTAAATACATGTTTTACAAGGTTCTCTTCTCAATTCTTCCCAATACGCAAGCTCGATTAAAGAGAACTTCTCGATTTCTTACCCATTTTAAAGTACCATACATAATTTGTTTTAAGACACCGTTATTTTTATAAAATCACTAATTTTGTCATGAAAAACTATATTTTTTATTTATGGTTTTATACAAACAATTATGTAAAATATAAATGATTTCTCCAAAAGAACTCTTCTTTACTAAGTAAAAAAGTGGTATTTCTCTCAAGAATCCCTCTATGGTTTTATTAGTGTGTTTTCAGCTATTTCAAAACCTCTATTGAATATTATAATTTATTGAGATTAATCTCTTATGATTATCATCTAATATATTTTATTAAAAAATTTAAGATTAGTTTGACTGTGGATGTGCTATCTTGATACCATTCATCATACTACTCAGAATGGTTAGTGATTATGTTTACACATTGGGTAAAGTTATTTACATTTCATATATATATGTTTTTTATGTTTAACCCAATTCATATGAGAAATTAATTTTACTTATTTAGTGATGGTTAGGTCCCTCTATATCCCCTCGATGCATCGGTAGGTATCATGAGACAAAACAGAAATGGATTTGGCTGAGGCCTTAACCATCTATTTTCTAATTTCTTGGTTGAGGACTCAAAGGTATATTTATGATGTCTGACATTATGAATTCCCTCATTATGATATTAGTAATTGATAAATCATGTGTTTATTAAAATATTAGAATATCCATGTTTAAGTTTTGTGTGATTATTTATATGTCATTATTTATTTAGATTTTATTCCTACCATATTATGCTCAAGATTATGTTTTATTGGCATATATTTTAGTTATTCACCTCTCCTTATTGTTTATATTTAGGATAGATTCTGCTTTATTGTTTAACCTTACTCATTATATGATATCACCCCTTTATTATGTTTTATTTTTCAATAGGATATGAAAATGTATAATATGAATGAATTTTAGGGATAATCTATGAGTTATGGATGTTACCAATGAAGTTGATTTTCTATTTTTCCTTTCAAGTTATAATGAAAAACTTATATTTGTATCTGTTTTTTCAAAACTACTAAAATTTTTGGTCTTTTGTGATGTAATTTTTTTTTCATAGTACTAATGTCATAAAGTATGGCACCGACTCTGGGATATTGGGGTTGGGGTCTTTATAGTGGGTATTAGAGTAAGTTTAATAGAAACCTTGGAAACTAGATTAAAAAAACATAGATTAGGGAAAATATCCCTAATATAGACTTTAAGGATAACCATAAAATAACATCCTATAATTTTGGTAAGTTAAATATTATGTGGGTATTTATATAAATATATCTCTGTCAAGATACTATATGTGGATGTGGTTCTGTCATAGATATACCTAGGGGTAACAACTCCAACAAGGTGTCCTGGGCCTGACTTAGGGTAACCTAGTACATGACAACAATCCTTACTACACACCTAGTTTGACACTCCCAGGATATATTCTTATGATAATTCACATTTTCTTTACAAACCATTATGAATAATTTAAAATTAAATATGCCCCCAAAGAAACCATATTTATGATTATGAGATTAGCTATGCATTAATTTCTAATCTATGTTAAGTGTTTTTCTAGTTCAAAATTATTCATTATGATTCATAACCTAATTTATTTTATGCCATTATTTATAATTGGTTCCTAGTAGAAGTAATGGAAACTATATCAATGCACATATCCCATGTAGAGATTTCCCCCCTATACAATATAATGATACAGGTACTAGAGTTGTGATTGGTACTAAGAAACTTATAACTATACTGGGGTAGTTGACTCAGGTTATGAATAATAACCTTACCCATATGAAACATCATGATCTACTATGTAGAGTAACAATTTTATACCACTTCATAAGACAATATCCTCCATCATTTAATGGAACTACAAACCCATTTGTAGATAATCAATGCATAAGTTCCTTAGAGAAGATATTTATTACCTTGGGAAGTAATGAAATGGAGAAGGTTATCATGGTAGTTTATCATCTCTTAAGATATTATAATCAACGATGTTTGTTGATTCAAAACAAAAGGAAGAGGAAGAAATTTCAAATATGGAATGAAAGGATTTTAAAGAAATTTTCTTGGAGAAATATTTCCCTCACAAATAATGAGCAGATATGGAGAAACAATTATTGGGTATGAGACATAAAGAGGATGACAACATTTCCAAGTATGAAGAAAATTTTACAAGGTTAGAATAGCATACCACAAACTACATGAATAATCCATGGTGTGATATTAATCGGTTATTTGATGGGTTAAAACAATTCCTCCTAAGGGAACTGGTCTCTCAAACTTTCTCATCATAAAAAGATAGATTCTCATGTGCTATAGAGATACAGAAATAATTTTATAAGTCTTATTACATTAAGGGAAAACAAAAGAAAAAGAGAGTGGAGGAGTAAAGATTGGATAAAGGGAAGAATAAAAAGGGGAATTTTCCAATGTGAAATACTTATGGAAGGAAACACCCTGATGCCTGATTAAAAGGAAAAAGAGTTTGTTACAAGTGTGGAGAAAAATACCACCAAGTCTATGATTGCAAGGGAAAGAAACAAGGTACCAAAGTTCAATGCTATAATTATAGGGAGATTGGAAACTATAAAAATCATTGTCCTAAGTGTCAAGGAAACATGCCCTAGAAAAGGATAAGGGAGCAAGGACAAGCTTATGTGATCATAACTGTAGAGGTTGAAATCCCTAATGATGTGGTGTAAGGTACTTTAATCATTTACTCAAACTTATCCAATACTTTATTTGATTCTATATCATCACATTTTTTTATATTTTCCTAGTTTTCTAAGAAAAATAGACATTTCCCTATTGATTTAACAAATCAGTTGTCTGTCAAAACTCCTAAGGGAAGTATTATTGCAACAAATATGTGTTAGTCGGTACCTTTTATGAAACATACACATGCTTTAGTTAATAACCTTTTCATCATACCTATGATTGAATTTGATATAATCCTTGGTATGGATTGGATTTAAAAATATTATGAGAAAATATATTGCAATAAGAAGAAAATTATGATTGGTGGGGAATATGTATAATCCCTTATCTTTAGAGCAGAAGCCTTGTCATCTGATTCATATATGAATCCTCCCCTAGTAACTCTACTGAAATAAATTATTATGGAGGAATAAAAAACATCATCTATGGATGAGAAAATAAATATTCAAATTGAAGATGTATCTATTTTACAAGAATACATTGATTTATTTTCATAGGATTTACTAGGACATCCTCCAAAGCGAGAAGTTGAGTTTTTTATTGATTTAATTACTAATGCAAGGCCAATATCAAAGACTCCTTATATAATTTCCATGTTGGAATTAGTGGAATTGAATAAAAAACTAGAGGATTTGATTCATAAGAAATTTATTCACCCAATTGTTTCTCTATAGGGATCCCTTCTTCTCTTTTTCAAAAAGAAAGATGGATCTATAAGGTTGTGCATTGACTATAGAGAAATCAATTATATTACAATAAATAAAAAGTATCCTCTTCCTCATATTGATGATTTATTTTATCAACTTCATGAAGCTCAATATTTTTCGAAGATTTAACTTTGAACTGGATAACATCAATTGCATGTGAGGAAGGAATATATTCTAAATATAACATTTCGAACCAGGTATGGACATTACGAGTTTAAAGTAATTACATTTGTACTGACTAATTCACCCTCTATTTTTATGGATCTAATGAATAGAGTGTTCAATTAATATCTTGATTATTTTTTTTGTTATTTATTGATGATATATTTATATATTCCAAAATATAGAAGGACCATGATAACCACTTACAGGTTGTTTTGGAGACTCTTAGAAGAAAAGAGTTATATGGGAAGTTTAGAAAGTTTAAATTCTGGATTCAAATATTTTCTTTTTTTCCATATTATCTCTAAGGATGGAATCTCATTTTATCCTAAAAATAAAAAGGTGGTTCAGGAATGGCCTACGCCAACAAACATAACTGAGGTACATAGTTTCATTGGTTTAGCATGTTACTATCGACTTTTCATTCAGAATTTTTCATGATTACCTAATCAGTTTACTAAGAATACTGTTAAAGGGGATAAGTTCATATGTACAAAATAATGTGAATAATGTTTTGAGTAATTTAAGAGGATATTAGTTAATTCTCCGATCTTGACTCTACCATCAAGAAATGGTGGATTTGTGATCTATAGTGAAACATAAAAGAAATGACTTGGTTGTCTCCTTATGAAAAATGATAGAGTTATTTCCTATGAATCAAGAAAATTAAAAACCCATGAACAGAACTATCTAACTCATGAACTTTAGTTAAAAGCTGTAATATTTTCTTTGAAAATATGGAAACATTATCTCTATGGTGAAAATGTTAGATATGTACAGATAAAAAGAGTTTGAAATATATATTTTCACATAAATAACTCAACATGAGGAAAATTTTATGGCTCAAGCTACTCAAGGATTATAATTTATGAATACACTACCACCTAGGGAAGGTGATTATATACCATATTCATTGAGTAGAAAGAATCATGGAGTTTTAAGAAAAATGAGGATTGAAAGGGATCCTATGTTCATAGATCTAATAAAGATGGATATGGGAATTATCAAGGAAGGTGAAACATCATTAATTTTTCCATTGGATGCCCAAACATCTTTATTGGAAAGTATTAAATGTTCACAGGCTGGTGATGAGAATTTTGAAATGAAAATTAAAGTTGTAAATGATTGGAAGTTGACAGAATTCGCGTGTGAGGATGAAATTTTGAAATTTGGGAAGATACATTGTCTTCCCACTATACCTGAGATGAAAAGGGAATTATTTTATGAATCTTATAGATAAAATTTCTCTATGAACCCTGGTATCACTAATATGTATATAGATTTGAAGTAAAATTTCTAGTGGGATAATATGAAGTGGGAAATTGCTGATTATGTATCATGATGTTTAGTCTATCAATAGATGAAGGTTGAAAGATAACATCCTAGAGGATTCATGCAACCTCTACCTATTACTACATTGAAATGGAATGACATAACTATGTATTTTATCATTGTATTACCAAAAACATCAAGAAATAATGATGCAAAATGGGTAATTATTGATAAACTTACCAAATCTACACATTTCCTCAATATAAGGGAGGATTTTCCACTTGAGTGCCTTTCATGACTCTATATTAATGAAGTTGTAAGAATTCATGGAGCACCTATTTCAATTTTTTCTTATCATGATCCATGATTTACATTGAAATTTTAGAAAAGTATTCAGAAATATATGGATACTGAGCTTCATTTGAGTAATTCTTATCACCCTCAAACTGACGGGCAGTTAGAAAGGACAATAAAAACTTTAGAATACATGTTGAGATCATTCTCACTTGACTTTCAAGGCATGTGGGATCAATATTTACCTTTTTTATATTTTTATGACAACAATATTGTCTATTCTAGTATTAAAATGGAACCATATAAAGCATTATATGGAAAGAAATTTTGTACACCAACTTATTGAGATAAAGTTGGTGAAAGGAGTCTTGTATTCCCAGGACTTATGGAAGAAACAATAGTAAAGGTAAAGACTATTCAAACACATATCAAAGCATTCAAATGTAGGAAAAATATCCACACTGATAACCAGAGGAAATATTTGGAGTTTCAAGTAGGAGATCATGTTTTTTTAAAAGTATCTCAATGGAAGGGTGTCATAAGGTTCAGTAAGAAAGGGAAACTGAGCCCCAGGTACATCAGACCTATTGAAATTATGAAGAGAATTAGAGTTTTGGTTTATCGTTTGGCAGTGCCACCTAGACTTTCCAAAACTCACGATGTTTTCCACATCTATTTGTTAAGGAAGTAAATGTCAGACACAACACATGTTCTCACTTCTCAAGAAAGAGAATTGGAACTTGATTTGTCTTACTCTGAAGATCCTATCCAAATTTTGGAAACTATAGAAGAGTTTTTGAGGAATTGGATGACTGGGATGGTAAAGGTACTTTGGAAAAATCATAAAATTAAAGAGGAATGTGGGAGCCAGTGTAAATTATGATGAAGAACTATCCAAAAAAATTTATGAGGTGAAATTCTGGAAATTTCGAGGATGAAATTTTGTAGGAGGGGAGAATGTAATGAGGCAGAATTCTATCAATGAAATTTCCCTTCTTATAATTATTTAATAGAGTATAAATCGCATAAAATTACTTATAGAACATAATAAAAACTATATAAATGAATAATTAATGAAATAAGACGTATTTCTAAAAGTTAAGGATCATATACCAATGAAATAGTAACTTCACCTTTGGAATAGTAATGTGACCCTTATAAATTATAAAACATCTAATAGAATAGTAACCTCACCAATGAAAGTATAAATAAAATTTATCCATCCTATAAATGAAAATATGATATAATTATATCATAGTTTAAGTAAATAAATAATTTAAAAATGATAAATTAAGTGTTGGTATTTTTATAAAGCATAAATGTTTATTTATAATATAATAATTAATATTATGACTTAAAATAAAATTTATTTTAATAAAATAAATTCAAAAATTAATATTTTGTTATCTTATGATAAATAATATAATTTTATGAGACCTCAATCAATTTTTCTAAGTGTCGTAAAATCAGTTATAATTTTTAAATTGGCATTTTTTGAATAAATAATTATTTTAATAAAAAATTGAATTTATCATATTTAGAAAATTATTTTCAAAAAAATATATTTAATTTTTGAGTTCTACATTCTGATAAATTCTTATGGTAAATGTTTGGTATTTTTCTGAAATTGTTGAATTTTTGTGAATAGTGAAATATGGTAATTTGTGATATATATACATTATAAGATAAATACACTATTCATTGAGTCATGAATGATGTATGAATCATAGTCTCAAACTATCCTTAATTATTTCAATATGTTTTGTGATAATTCTCAAACTATTCATAGTCCGTATCCAAAATAATAAACAAATGAATTAAATATTCAAAAAACACCCCTCTCTTCTACTATAAATACCACCCCTCACCACCTCCTCTCCTCACACCTCCCAATTTTTGAGACTTGTAAAATTTATGACCAATAATATTCCCAATCTCATCCCCCACATCTAGGATCCTTTGGTCTCAAAAAAATATCAAAAACAATCCCCATAAGGAGGTTCTCAAGGAGGAGAATTCGAGAGGTAAAAATCCTCTTTATTTTCTTTTCTTTTTCTTTTCAATTTTTTTTTTCTTTTCTTATACTTCTCTCACCTACCCTATCCAAAGTGACATGATAGCTCCATTATATTTTATATACTTTAATGTTATTATTTCAATGTAAAATTCACCATCATGTCTCTTCTCCTTTTCCTTTTATTTTAAATAAAAAAATATTGTCTAAAAGGTGCCGATTTACCACCTTCATGGACGACGTGTTTCCGTTTTTCAATTCCGCCTTCAATGCTGGTCATAAAATATTTTTTATGGTTAAAAAAGATTATAATATATTTATTTAACCTTATTTAATATTCTGGAACCAATATATATACAAAATATTTATTAATAAAATAAAACTTGTTCTTGACGCTTGAAAAACCGCCCAAATGATCTAAACGATTATCATTAAAGTTCTGTATAATGAATAATCTGCATATCTAGAAACAAAAAAAAATAAAACATTAAATATTTTTTATGTTTATTAATAAAATATAATTTTAATTATGGATAATTATTTTCATTTTACATGATCTTCCATATACGTGTAAAAGTAAACCGATCATGAAAACCAAAGAAAATAACACTCCCGAACGATGAAATTGAATCTCATAACTCATAAAAAAAGCCATAAATGACCATAATAAAATTATAATAAATCAAATAAATGTTTAATAGTTTATTAATTAATTTATTAATGAATATAATTTCATTTTTCAGAATATAAAGTGCAAGTTCACTTTCATACATAAGATAAGGGTTTCTTCCCAAACCTCCATTTTCATTCAGGTTTTCACTTCTCTCTCTTTACACCAATTTAATTTTTCATTATTTTTATATAATTATTATAAATTCATTTTATATGTTAAAAAATCATGTATTCAGATCATTTCATCTTTATTTTTTGTGAAATACAAATTTTACAAGGTTCCCTTCTCAATTCTTTCCGATACGCAAGCCCAGTTAAAGGGAACTTATTGATTCCTTACCCATTTTCAAGTACCATCCATAATTTATTTTAAGACATAATTATTTTTATAAAATCACTACTTTTGTCATGAAAAACTATATATTTTCATTTTGGGTTTTATACAAACAATTATGACAAATACAAATGATTTCTCCAAAAGAAATCTTCTTTATAAAGTAAAAAGGGTATTTCTATCAATAATTCATCGATGATTTTTATTAGAGTATTTTAATCTATTTTAGCTCCTATATTTAATCTTATGATTTATTTATATTGATATCTTATTATTAGAATCTACCAAATTTTATTAAATGGTTTATAATCAGTTTGATTGTGGATGTGCTATCTTGATACCATTCACCATACTACTCGGAATGGTTAGTGATTATGTTTATAGATTGGGGAAAGTTATTTAAATTTAATATGTATATGTTGTTTATGTTTAACCTCATTCATATGAGGAATTCATTAGACTTAGTAAGTGATGGTTGGTTCCCGCTATAACCCCTCAATGTATCGGTAGGTCTCATGAGACAAAATAGAAATGGATTTGGATAAGGCCTTAACCATTTATTTTTAGATGCCTTTGACAAGGCCTTTGTGGTATGTTTATGATGTCTATAATTATGAATTACCTTATTATAATATTATTAATTGATAAATCATGTGATTATTTGACTAGTATAATATCCATGGTTAAGGTTCAAGTGATTATTTATATAGCATTATTTATTCAGCTTTCATTCCTACCATATTCTGCACAATATTATATTTTATTGGCATGTATTTTAGTTATTCACCTTTACAAATTGTTCATGTTTATGAAAGATTTTTTGGTATTTTTTACCCTTACTGAGCATCTAATCTCACCCCTTTCTTATGATTTATTTTTCCCCAAGATGTGAAGATGTATATTATGAATGACTTACAGGGATAATCTAAGAGTTATGGATGTTACCAATGAAGTTTATTTTTTGTTTTTCCTTTAATGTTGTAATGTAAAACTTATGTTTTTCTCTGGTTTTCCAAAACTTCTAAACTTTTTGGTCCTTTGGGATGCGAACACTTGTTCATAATACCAATGTAATAAATTAAGGCACCAACTCTAGGCTACCGGTTTTAGGGTCTTTACAATAATTCTGATTAAATTAGATTTAAATAGGTGAATTATAACATATTTCATGTTCTATAACTAATATATACATATAATATTAAATAATATGAAACTAGTTTTTGGTGTTTGGAAATAATCTCCAAAATAAACTAAACATTTATCATTAACATTTTATCTAATGAGTCATCCTCGTGTAGGAAATAAAAATGATAAATGAGACTATTTAAACTTGTAGAATTTCATTAATATCATTTCATTCAACTTATGGAGTATTATTTCCATTTTAAAAGAACATCCATAATTATACACAAATGAACCGATCATGAAGCTATGAAATGAACACACTTGAAATAATGAAAATAACAAAATATTATTAATTAATGGGTCATAATATGTTATAATCACATCATATAAGTTATTATAAATATGAATATAGTTATGGAATGAGTTAATAAAATTCTGTAAACCATTATACCTGAGTTTTTAACAATTTTTAAGGAATTTGAACATGAGGTAAGGGAATTATTAATCCAATTTCCATTCTTTCGGTTAAACTTTTACTTCTTTATTACGTCATGTTAATCTTATGTATGAAATGAATTTTGAATATCGTATATTGTATTTACACTTTTTTATGTGTATTTAAATTTAATACACACAATATATTCATTTTATTAATGCTCGCTTCATAGCTATGATGTTTATAAGGGACTTTCTTATAAAAGAATCTTTTAAAGTTACACTTTCAACTATTTTTACAAAATCCTAAAGGAATATTTTTTTAACATAAACATAATGAATAGAATTTCTTGCTTCCATTTTGATTAAATTTTTTGAATCTTACTTTACTTTTTTACAATTTTATTTTCAAATAAAGTGTTTACATTTATCAGTTCATATCTTTGTAAAAATGAAAACTTATTTCAAAATGGAAAATTTATTTTACTCAAGAATTTTTCTTTTATGAAAGGTTTATGTTTTATTCTTATGTTATGATTATTGTGAATTGTTTATGAGGATGGGTGGTTTATTGATAAACCAAGATCTGGTGTGCCTGTTATATCTCTCCAATTCACTAGGTAGTGGGGCGGAGTTAACCAATTAGATTTCTCCAAAGATATTATAGAAATAATACTATGGTGATTATTCCAAATGTAACTATAATGGTTACTCCCTATGTAGATGAGAGATCTAAAATATTTGATAGAGTGATATGGGAAATTATGTCCCAAGTTTCCTACTTAAATTTTATATTCTTTATTATGAGTTTTCATTAAAATCGATTGATTTTCAAAAAGTTAAGATATTGATCTTTTTGAAAAGTTGATTCTTTTTTTCAAATAAAAAGGTATTTTTTTATGAAAATTTTTTTATGGAGTTTCACTAGACAAATGGTTTCCTTCCTTTTATGTCTTTTATTAAAATTTTGTGCTCATCCCAAGTTTTAAAATTTATTTCATAGGATTTAAGAGAGAATGCAGGTAAGGATTAGATCATGGGGAAAATTGTGAAGATTTGATCAGGAAAAGAAACCATGTTTTTATTTTAAGTCTTTTTTTATTAAAGAAATTGATATTGGGTATAAGTTTCCACTTGTAATGTATGGGTTTATTTTGTAAGGATTGTTCCTAATTCTATAAAACTCTAAATAGAAAATATTCTTGGGAATGTAATAATGTGGATTATAGTTTAAAATCACTATAATATGTAATGTTTAAGGTTGGGTCCTTATAGTTTCATTCTAATGTCTATAATATAGTTTATTAAAATTTAGGAATAATCATACAGCCTAACCATGTGGGTTGAATAGCTCTAATCTATTATTTATCACACATCTTATGATTACGCACCATGAAACTAACATATGAGTCGATGTGCTATGTGGCCTCAAGCACACCTCCTCATACACTAGAGGCTAGTGAATAGTGATGGTGGCCTAATTCATGAATTCAAGAGACTATATCCTTGATATAATAGAAGTAAATAATAATAAATATCCAAATAGAATCCACGTTATAAAAATTAAAGTACATAGAAATAAATAAACCACCCAATATCATACATGATGTTGTTATGAAAAATATACAGTGATCTCCCACTGGTCAGATCCCAAATACAAAATAAATAAATGGCCAAAAATATGCACATGTGCTCTAATTCCATCCTTGAGATTCATCCCAATATTATAATACCCTAAAGTTATCCCATTTCAATCTACTGAACATCCCAATACCTAACCCATACTTGAAGATTCAGGGCAAGCATCATTTAAACCTCGAACGGCTACTTGAAGGAATAGGGTAGGGTCACATGCCCACATCTTGACCCATTACCTTATAACTCAATGTTGGTTCTATCAGTCATGTCTTGAGTCACATAAAGACCCATCCCTCTCATAGGAAATCCTCAACCCAATACTACTCTAGGAAAGGTCACTCATCCAAGTCCTATATCTTACCACAACACATCCCCTAGGGAGGTCCTCAACCCAATCCTCTAATAGAAAGGTCCAACACATAACCCAAGCCTAATCAAGGAAAGGTCCAATTTTATACATAATAGGACTCTTTCTCTCCCATGATAGTCTGAAAAACACCTATCTGAACTCATGGTAGGATAGGCCTTAGGATCCTCTCCCCCACTGGGTCTGTCTCCTATAAAAAACACAATCACGCATAAGAAGAAGTACATAGGGCCATATTCCATCAAAAATATCACCAACTAATCTGAGGTATCTAGTCTCTTGATACCTATACTCTCACCTTGAACACATCTCAACTCTCTAATCAGGGTTACCACTAGTTCCTTAATACCCAACATGGTCTATGGTCATTGATATCATCACAAGACTATCACCCTTCAATGCCATCCCTTCCTGAAGACTCATCCAACCCAAACCCTAAGTTTTCATCTCACCTCACCCAAGTTTCTCAACACTTCCAGTCCCACTACCTAGGGATCATCCCAGGACATACTTCTCTAATACCCTTGGAATCCTAATTCCACATCCCAAATTATTCCCCTAACTCACACCTAGGTCCCATCACACATCTTCTAAGGGAGATCCGTCAACCTATCACCTAGAAAAAACCTCTATTTGTCACACATTTTAAGACCAAGAAGACTTTTCCTACTACACATGCACCATAGGACTCTCCTCCAACCATAAGATGGAGTTCCCAGTCACTCATGAGATGTATAATAGTCTATCCCATCATCACTCATCCCCAAGCCAAACATATCTTCCCACTATCCCTAGGAACCCATTCTAGGATATCCCAAACCACTACTCATACCTTGATACCTACCCAAGGACACACATTAACTCTAATGAAACCCTCTTCCCTTGGAAATATAATCACTAAGAAATATTGATTAACCCAAGTACTAATGAGCACTTATTCCAAGCATATGAGGCCTAACACCATCATACTTCATCTACCTAGGGTACCCATTATCACAAAAAATCCATCCCAAACCCATGAAATTATGTAGGAATTCATGCTTGTGAATATACATATATATATTTTTGTATTATATGGGACACTTTCCTAGTATATAGAGTTCACCCCTAACTGAGCTCCATTAAGCCTCGTCCAAGCCCGCTGAGCCATATCCATGCTCCCAAGCACCTATTTCACACGAAACATTAAAAATAATTAATTATAAACATATATAATTAATTATTCCATTTATTTAAATAGAAATGAACACCTAAAACCTCACCAAGAATCCCCATCACACTGAAATGGTGACCTGGAACCTGTAGATGGTCCATAAGATACTCTGGACACCAGCCTAAGAAAAATACATAACACATGACATCAATTAATTAGCTAATTTAATTTAATTTAGGATAAAACCTTATAAAAAATCATGTGTCATCATACCTTCATTGAAACAGTATGCGACAGCATGTAGAAATCATCTCAATATGTCTTAATACATGCCTAGAAAAATCCCCCATTGATTTTTCCATATTTCACCATGCTCTGGTGGAATCGAAACCAAACCCTAATTGAAAATAGAGAACAAATAAGTGGAAATTGAAGACAGATAATAATGGAGTAAGGAACAAACAACCTACCTTATAACCACCATAAAATCTCCCCAAATCATCCCCCTTTCATAGGGGATAAAAGAGGAACAATATTGGGAAGGTATTTAGGAAAAATGGTCCTCCCATGTTTCCCTTACCCCTTGAAATTGAAGTGGATGACTTGAAAAAATATGGATTTTCCCTCGATCAAAAACACCCCTATGCACTATTCATGATGTGAACCATTCCAGGCTAATGGGTCCATCCCTAGAACACTATAATTCATGGTGTGAACCATGGTTAACACTATTAAATCCTTATGGAAAAGGTCCTCATACCTCATGACTTTTTCATTCATGTAGTGACTCATGTGGTTCATGGTGTGAATGGATATAGGTGTTGAATGTTAGCCTCCTAGTCCCCCCAAAACCTTCTACAACATCCACTTAAACACTTGATTCACCAATAGGTCCTTAAAACTCATATAAAACACTATTTTAGGGCATATAATCCCTTGATATACCTATTAGGTCTCAGTTCTCAAAATGAACCCCTCACCAAACTAAAAAATCAAATTACCTTTCGAATTTACAAGTTTAAATGATGTGATTCATTAAAAGAATCCCACCATAGGGATTATTTTCCTCGAGAAGCATCTAGTGGTCCTTAAGATAGAACTTGGACCTACCTAGATCATTAATCCACTACTAAACCATTGTGTCCCACCACCGAACACCAAAGGTACTTCCACTGCGCAACTCCAAACAAAGTTTAAACATTATGAATTTAATTTAATATGCTCAGTTTGATTCTCGAACCCCTTCAAATGCATCATGAATGTCACTCCCAATGCAGCATCCCCCTCACCACATCAACTCCTACACCAATATTCTAGTCAAACATTATCTGGATGACTTCTCCCAAAAAATCTTGACTTCACCCGCTAACACATCACTGCATAACTACCAATCCTGATGCCTTAATACTTGATGGAATCAAATTATAATCAACTTCCAACACAAAATTTTGAGTCTGGAACTTCGTATAATTTCATGGTCATGTCACCATCCATTGAACCTGTCATTATTCCCTCGCCCCAAGAACCAACACACCCCTAATCCGACAAACTCTTGGATCACACTGAAACCTCCTAGAGTTTTATGTTCACAGATCGAATCCTTACAATACTATATCAAACTTAAAATATGATATTACCCAAGGAACCATATAAAATTAGATCTTTCTCACACACCAACATCTTGGTGTCACTTCAACCATCGACTGACTAGTATCACCACATCCATAATCCATTCTGACATGAATATCATTTACCCATGAACAGTATTATTCTCCTTATCATAAGAGTATCGTTATCATCATCAGTTAACTAAAATCCCAATCTCTATGGCACATTCTCTATCTATTACTACACATAAGGATTATACATGAATGGACCACTCATCCCTGTATTCCATCATGAAATACCACCACCACCCACTCTCGACTCATTGGATAATTGTTTATTCCAACCACAAATTGTCAATGGTGTGATCCCCACCATATGGATTCCCATACACTACTCCTTGAGTGTTTACCCAAACAGGTCTCATCACCATGCTTCCCTGAAAATACCCCTACCAAGGACCAAACCCCTAGGTTTTCATGCCCACACATGCCTCACCCATGCACCACAACTACCACACCCCTTTGGTTCATCCACAACCCATTCCACTCTCAACAAAATAACACATGGCTCATTCACTAGTCTATAACTCAACTAAGAATCGTTTGTAAAGAATGAAACTTCCCTTGTACACTAAGAATTTTCCAGAAAAGTTGTTCTAATTATCACTCTCCTTCTCAGGAAAAGTGATCTTCCAAGAACAGACTCATAGGTTCTTTCCTTCTATCTACCTCAGTCTCAACCAAACCCAATGGTTGTAAGCTCTTGTGCAACCCAGTCACATAACTAGACTCACACTCCTATGAATTTCATCCCATTAAACCCAGTATCATGTTCCTAACCCACTAAACATTCCCCATAACACATAATCTAACTTCACATACCAAGGAGTCTCTCATGCTAAGGATAATTACATGATCACCTATCACCTGAGCGTCATTCCAAAACCATGAGCATTTGACCATGCTCCCACCATGCTACTAGAATTGAATATAAAGAACTAAATTTCAATGAATCCAACATATCCTACCCTATAAACCCAGCCCCATTTATAGAAATTCTTTAAGTTATTCACATCACAAAAGTCTAAGGAATTTATCATGAATTTCCTCAATACACTCAGGGTATCCACAAAAACACCCAGTTCGATGAAGTAGAATGCCACCAAGAATATATTATTCTTGAAACTTTAATTAATTGAAACTATATCCTCAAGAAAATATATGCCTAACCTTGGATCTCCCCTCAAGTATATAATTCCCACATCAAGCTATTACCAGGGCATTAATTTTCCATGTCAACCCACAAATATTCTATATACATCCCTAGATAAAGGGACTATATTATCATCACCAGATTACCTCTTACAATAAGATACACATGGCCATCCATCAAAAATAAATACATCATGGTCTAGGTGAGTATAATTAAACTAAAAATTTACATGATAAAACATCATAGAAGTTGTTTTTGAAACATTAAGTGACTGAACCTATCATTAAAAAACCACAAAAATCATGAATATGTCATGTGAATATAATGTTACAAGAATGATGTAGGTACACATGCCACTTTACAATATTAAGATATCCAAACTACCATAATAAATTATAAATCCAAGATTCAATTTCGTCACCCAAGGTGAAATCATTTAACTATAACATAAAAAACCAAAAATAATAATTTAATGCCCTGGTAACCTAGAATTCCTATCAGAAAAGGTGTTATCAATGAACTAATCTGATATCCGTAATAATCTGTTACCATATCCCCAAATCATAAATCAAAAAAAGTCTATGATTCCACATTGTGAAGCCCACCCTATAACCATCGTCCGGGTCGAGGTTCTATGTAGATTAAAGTGAGCCTCCCACATACCAAAGGATACTAACTAGAGGTGAGGTACTAGTCCTTGCATTGAGGAGATTATTCCCACAATATCATAAAGACAAATAATAATAATTATCCAAAAATATCCCCATCAAAAACAATTTATTATGTAGAAATAAATAAATCATATGATATCATACATGATTTTTTCATACAAAACATACACTGATCTCATGAAGGGTGTGAGAATATAACTCAATAGAGTCTCACCAAGAACCCCTAATATAAAAATTCATATGTGTGTGTATGAATGAGGAAAAGAAATACATAAATAATCATTCTCTTCAAGTCAAACAGACCGCCATAACACCCAATGAGTTACACATGCATGTTAGGCCACTGTGTGCTAACCTCGCCACTATGATACTCGACCATAACTTCTTTGCTTCTATGTTAGAATCTTTTTTATTACTCACCCCATAACTCTTCCCAACCTATAACCAAAGTCTCAGGGTAGGTCAGCATCCCAACCTTGACCCGCTACCCAAAGGAATAGGGTACGATCATGCGTCCACATCTTGACCCACTACCTTACCACTCAAGACAGGGTTTATTGGTCATGTATTGAATCAAATCACAACCCATCACTACAATGTGCGGTCCTTGACCCATTACTAATCTCATCAAGATAACTCATCCAATTCCTACATCGCACCATGACACGACCCCCAGGTTGATCCTTGACCCAAGCCTCTCATGAAAAGGTCCAACACATGACCCAATCCTGGTCAAGGAAAAATATTATTTCATGCATAGAATTACTAATTACATCCCATGTAAATATATCTAATTTATATATATTCTCATGGAATTCCATGCCTTAAGATCAACCCCCCCCCCCACTTAGTTTATTACCTATCACAAATAAAAGAACATTCAAGAAAAATCATACGGGGATATATCCTGCTACATAGCTCGCTAGCTAATCTCAGGGTGCTAGTCACTCAAGACCTATCCCTTCACCATGAAAACATTTTAACTCGCCATTTAGGGCTCCCATGGGATATTTTAAAACCATCATGGTATCTTATAATTGATACCATCACGTGATTTTCACCCTTCGGTGATATCACTACCCAAAAGCTCATCCAACCCAAACCCCAAGGTCCAATATAACCATTCCAAAGTCCTTTAACACTAATATTCCTCTACCTGGGACCATCCCATTCCATTAATATCTAATACACCTTAGCATCCTGATTCCAAGTCCTAAACGATTCCCATGACCCACACCTAGGTCCGGACACACATCTCATAAGGGAGATCCATCAGCCCTTCACCAGGAGGCAACCTCTCTGTCATGCATGTAATGTCCAATAACACTTATCCCACTCCCCATGTATTCCAAGACTCTCCCTTTACATTATGAGGGAGTTCCCATTCACTCATAAGATCTATTATTTTCTCTCCCATCATCACTTTTCCCCAAGCCTAACATGTTTTTCCATTAAACCTAGGAATTCATCCTATGTTATCATGCATCACTACTCGTACCTTAATACATACCTAAGGCCTCATGTAAGCACGACTGACACCCTCTACCCTTAGTGACATAGTCATCAAGTGAACCTAATTAACCCATGTGATAACGACCACTTATTCCAAGCATAGTTGTCTTAATTCCATCCTACTTCATTTACCCAGGGAATACATGATCCCTAAATGTATAGATTGAACCCATGAAATTATGTATCCATGCACACTCATAAATATAAATGCATATATAGTTTTTTTATTATAGTGTCCACTAAATTGGAATATATATATAACCCCTTTACAATCTCTTTTGATCCTTATTCAAGCCCATTGAGCCTCATCCACACTCTCGGGCACCTATCATGTTTCAAGATTCATACATAATTAATTATAAACATTTATTATTAACTATTATTTTTTAATTTAAATATCCATAAATACCTTAAACCTCGCCAAGTGACCCCATATTATAGAAATGGTGACCAAGAACTTGAATATGGTCTGTAGGATATTCCCAACACAACCTTAGGAAAAATCCCAAACATGCGACATAAATTCATAAATCAATTTAATTTGATTTAGGTTAATACCCTATAAAATTCAATGGGGAAGTATACCTTCACTAAAACTATGTGTGGTGGAATGCATAAAATGTCTAAGAATATCCTCTACAAAAGCTAAGCAAAATCCCCCATTGATTTCTTTCGAATCCACTATGATCCAATGGAATCATCATTGAACCCTGATCCAAAAATCAAGCAAAAATTAGCATACATAAAATATGAATAAGAATTGGGGGAATGGGAGGGGAAGGGAGTTAGCCAGAATGTCCCTCCCACATTTCCCCAACTCCTTGAAACCAAAGGGGATAATAACACACACAAAAATGTGGGTTTTATCCTAATTAGAAAACACCCCTAGAAACCATTCATGATGTGAACCCATTGTTTATGTCATGAACTATTCAAAAAAAGGGTTCCATACCTTAGACACTCTCATTTATGATATGAACCATGGTTCACAATAGGAAATCCTCGATGTAGAGGGCCCCAACCCACCTACCTACCTCATTCACATTGTGACCCCTAACGGTCATGATGTGAATGGCTACAGCTGCTAAATTTTAGCCTCCTAGGTCCCTAAAACCTTCTTTAACATCCCCATTAACACCTAAGGAAAAAATTAGGCCTACAATAACATCTTAAACACTATTTGAGGATATATAAACACTAAAAATCCCAATTTGAGTCTCATTTATCAAAATGATTATTGGAAAAAATCAATCTTGATGATGATTTTTTGGTTAATTGTGTTTGTTTACAAGGTTTTACATTGTCGATAAAGGGTAGTTTTCAAAGGAGGCTTGAAGAGTTGGAATGAATGTCCTAACAGACCATATTGAAGTGTGTAATTCCTAAGGGATCATACAAAGTGAATTTGTCTGGTCATGTTGGACATGTCTTACTTGTAATAGCAAGAGTTGAATGAGATCACATGATCGCATCAAGTGATATGGGTGAGTATAAGAGGATCTTGTGATGAGATCACACAATGAACTTGTAGAAACCATATGATTTTCAAGGGATTCCATGGATTCAAGTGAAGTGCCTGGAGGAAAATAAGATGGAAATGATGGATACTTCTCACAACCATTCAAAGTCACATGATCGCATGATTATCATTGCATCTTGTGATGGGATCATATGAAGCACTGAAGCACAGTGTCACTGACCACATGATTATAATTGGATCTCACAATGGGATCACATAAAGTGATTTGGACATGAAGTAGGTGACCACCTAAAACACTTGTGACATGTGGTAGGTGATCATGAAAATTGCTAGAAACATGAGTCGAAGGTGATCATATGTAGAGAATGTGATAAGAAACATGTCATAGAAGCCTATCGTGAAATCCAAAACTAATCACGAGTAGTGTGAAAGGACGATTTCTAAGGCAGTGGGACAGATGGATAACCATGTTTTTTGGATTTGAGGCGGTTTATATATGCCTATAAATAACCTTTAACCTATCCTTAAGAGTTATGATACATTTTTAAGTGGTTTTATAAGAATAAAAAGTGTTCTTCATGATCAGAAAAAATCCTTGAACTAGTTTCTCGTGATCCATATAATAAGTAAAAATTATTTTGAATGGATGTATGTTTTGTGTCTTTACATATAGGTAGTCCAACCAAAATCATGCAATATGCATGATAAAAATAGGGTCTTGCACTGGATTCATGTGATCTGCATAAATAGAACATGGTCTCATGATCCATGTAAATATATTAAGGTCACATGATCCATGTGATCTTAATAGGGACTCATGAAGGGGTATTTCACAGTGGTTACACACTCTAAGAGGAAAAGTATAGAAAAAATGTGGTTTTCATCTCTTTGATGAAAATAGAGAAAAAAGACAAACACAAGTGGGAGTCAACTCATATTTTATCATCAAAATTTTCTACTACAGGAGAAGTGAGTTAACTTCAGTAGAGAGAGATCAATGAGAATTTAAATTATGAATGGTTGTAAATTAGGAGGGAAAGTGAGTCCTCTCCGAACCTTGTAACAGTAGTGCACTTTAGTGGATTTGGTACATCGGAACATTTCCTTTGTATGATCCTTGTATTTATCCCAGAGATGATGAACTAAGTAAAAACATTGTCTTGAGCATGTTTTACCATCCATTTATTCTTTGCTATAAGAGTGAGAGAGAACATAGTTTGTTTTACGATGAAATAATATCTAAAGGGATAGTTGTTTTAATCTCTCATATCCTAATTCACCCCCCAGGGTATTTAAACTGGTTAAGCTAAAAAATTATTATAGGTGTTGGTTAATGTTATAATTTCTCTATTAGTGGAATCAATGGAATTTATTAATCATAAATGTATTTTGATATTTTATGTAAATAATTTTCAGCTATGGAAGAATTGGATGCAACACTATTTTTCATCATTGGTTATGGATTTGTTTACATCTACAATGCATTTTATTTTAGCTATTATGGATAATATATCATTGTCCAAAGTATACCAAAGATAATTGGATGTTGATACCAAAGGAATCAATTCCTTATGAGTATCTTTATCCAACACAATCTATATGAAGGTTATGTCAAATAAGTCATCACATTCCATGTGGTAAAAGATACTAAATATATATGAAGTTGATTCAAAATCCTGAGAAGCTAAATTATAGGTTCTTTGGAATAAATATGAGAGCCTAAGAATTCACCCCAATGAGTTTGTAGATTCATTCTTTGGCAGGGTGAATGTTGTCATGGAAGAAATGTATGGTCTTGGAGAAATTATTGAATATGTAAATATCGTTAAGTGCATCTTGGGAATACTTCCACCTTGGTTTAATTATAAATTATATATATAAAAATATAATGATCCAAAGGTTCTAACATTGGATATATTACACATTATTATTTTCACAAATGAGATGATAAATGATTATAATGAGTTTGTGGGAAAAAACGAAGTCTAAAGAGGGGTCTTTCAAGGTAATTAAGAACTTTATTATAGAATATAGTCAGGAAGAATATGTTGTGGATGAGGTTATATCATTCATTTACTCAAATCTACAAAGGTTAAAGGGAATTTTTAAAGTGAAACTTCTCCTGGAATTCTTTTGTTGTGGAAAGGTTGAATATATTGTTGTAAAGTGTCTTAATAATTTTCAATATGATAATTATAATGATAATTAAACTCCTAAGAAAATTCCTTCTACAAGTGTGAAAAGTAAGAAAAATTCTAAGAAAAATTCTTTAGAAATAATAATTTTATTTCAAAAGAAAATGATAGTTTAGAAGAATATAAGGCATAAAAAAATGGAAGACTGCAAAGATCATGGAAAAATCTTATGGTGGTGGTTTTGGGAAATTACTAAAAAAGGGAAAAAAGAATAAAATGATGAAAGAGAGTTTTAAGGAAAATTTTTCCTCCATATTTAATTAGAAGTTTTTCTTAAGGAGATAGATGTTTGGAGTTCCAAAACAAAGAAATCCAATAGGGTTGTTCATGATGACAAACTATATATGAAATAATAGGAATAAGAGAAGTTTGAGATGAAGGATAAAATTGAAAATATCATATCATAATATCTATATAAATTCGATAAAGTTGTTGAGTTTAAGATAAAGGTTGAAGAAAAAACCAAGGTTATCAATAGTTTGACTAACACAGTAAAAGATCGAGTTAAAAGTGTCAAAGAACTTGAGGAGGAAGTTTTAGGTCTATAAATAAAGGTAAAAAATCAAGAGAAATCATAAATACTAATATAATATTGGGAAATAATGTTTCACAATAGATGGAAAAAAGTGAAATTAGAATTCAGAGGTCTATAAAATAGTCAAAGGAATGTCTGGAAGAAAAAATGACACATTAGAAAAATACTACTGGTATAGGGATTGATCGAAAACATAATGTAGTAATGGTTGATGTCATACCAAAAGCACCCACTTTGAGGATGGAGATTTATTTGGGTATTAATAAGAATCATAAAATTCATATATCCCAAGGGAAAATAGTAGTTCCATAATTATTCATGGGAATACAACTAGTATCAGGTTTTATTTCTGTGGAAAGATGTGGCATTCTCAAAATGTATATTCCATATCCAATAGGTATTGATGGGAATAATAGAAATAGAGGTATCCAAATAGAGTTCATAATTATAAGAATTCTTTTGATGGTCATTTTTTTTGGGTAGGGGATTTAGAAACATGACCAAAAATTTATCATCGACAATGCAGGGGAATGTACTGAAGAATGAAAAAATTTGTTGCATGCAGAAACTCAAGGTATCATCAAAGGATCTAAGAATACAAAATAAATTTATAGACTTGAAATATGTGGTTGAACCATCATACTCTATGAAATATTAATAATTCCAGTCATCATCATGTATGAAGTCAAAGACATATATCAAAAATAAAATAATAGAGAAATAGGTGGTTATAGAGATTGCTTTCAAAGCATCATAATGCACTGGAATATAGATCATTGATAGTCGATGCACCTCCCATATGATAATAAATAAGAATCTGGTGAAAAGTATTATGTATAAAAAGTAATTTTTCTTAATATTTTCAAATGATAAATTCCAAAGAATTATTGTATCGGTAAAATCCATGCTTGGAGAAAAGATATGAGACGTGAAGAAGTCTTGGTTATTGAAGGTCTTAGTCACAAATTTCTAATTTTCATTCAACTGTATAACTCAAGACATGCTATAAAATTTACCAAGATGTTTTATATAAATAAGGGAAAAGATGTTGTGGTTTTTTCAAGTAAATCACATGAAGGGGGATCTATAACTTATAAGTGGAGAAGAATACATATTATTTCTATCCAAGTAAGAAGAGAACAAGTTTTGGCATAAATGCCTTAATCATCAGATCCAAACATCCTTGGAAGATCTGGTAAAATTTGATGTTGCTCAAGATATTACTAATTTATCAAATGTCTATATTAATATGTATAATTATTGACAATAAGGTAAGATTAATATAAATACGTATAAGGTGAAAGATCAAAGGTAAACAAGAGTGATTGAACTGGTGCATATTGATGTGTGTGGACCTATTTCACCAAGAACTATTTATGGGATGATATGTTAGGTCCTTTTCATTGATGATTTCAATATAATGGAATGTTTTTGAATTATCACCCACAAGTATGAGGTGGTCAATTTAATAACACATTATCATAGATAAGTTAAAAAGATGTTAGGTCAAAAAAAATGAAGTTTCAAACAGATAATGGAACATAATTTACAAATGTTCAAGTGTAGGATTATCCCTAAAAACATGGGATAAAGAACCAAGTTTTTTTATTAATAACTCTATAAAAAATGGAGTGGTTGAGGGAAGAAACCGAATTATCAAGTCTGAAATTGAATAAAATTCATGTTTTCAAAATTAATTGTTTCATTATCAATAATAAGAATGTGGGAAGTTTTAATCCCATGGGATAAATGGATTTTACTTGGGTACTTAGGAAAAATAAAAACATATAAATACTTAAATAAGTGGTTGGGAAAGGTTGTATAGAGAAATCATTTTGTTGTGGTTGAAAATGATCAAAATCTATAGAAATTCCATGAACATTCTTGGGAGGATAGTGATGAAGATATGAGAATCTTAAGGTTATTACAAGTACCGGAGTAAGATTTTGAAGAAGATTTAGATGATGATAAGGATGGACTTATATTTTTATCTACATAGAAATTGAACAATTGAGCCAAAATTGATAGTCAGAATATAATCAGTGATCATACTACACTAGTGCATACAAGGAGTATAAACACACTTCATCAAGAAACCTTTCTATCATTGGTAGAGCCAAAGTGTTTTGTAGAATCTTAAATTGATGAGAATTGGTTTCATGTGATGAACTAAGATCTTGACCAAATCAAAAAGAATCAAACATGGGAGGTTGTTTCAAGACTAATAGACAAGAATTTCATTAGTACCAAATGAGTCTTATGTAATAAGATGAATAAATATGTGACAATAATTCAAAACAAATAATGAATTTTGTGCAATAGATACTCAAAAATTGAGGGTATTGATGTTGATGAAAAAATTTCACCTATTTCAAGGTTAGAGTCAATTTGATTATTCTTGGTCATAGCACTGCAAAGGAAATTCAAATTTTTCCATATGGATGTCAATTCATCATTTCTGAATGGGGTTCCAAAAGAATATGTGTATATTAAATAGCCAGATTTTTTTCTCATTCATGATGATGAGAAAAAAATAGTTAAATAAGGAAATATATATGTTAAATTAGGAAACAAAAGTATGGTATTCATGACTTTATTAGTATTTGAAGAAGCTCGGTTTATAATGTGTTGGATTTGATTATAATTCTATTTCAATAATGAGATTAATGAAAGTATAATAGCATTGGTATATATAGATGAAATAATATTTGGCGGATCAAACGTATTATGGTTTAAATAGTTTATAGAATTCATGAAATGTGAATTTGAAATGTAAATTATTGGAAACTTTCATTTTTCCTTGGTTTATTGGTAACACAAGGAATACATGGCACATTTATTTCTCAAAAAAAATATTCTAAATAGATTCTGAGAAGATTTGGAATGGAAAATTCCAAATATATGAAAAATATGGTTTCTATACAGATAAAATTATCAAGGGATTATAAAGGAAAATCATTCAATGTCATATAATATAGACATATCACTAGAAATCTGTTGTACTTAACAGTGACATGACCTTATATTATATTTTCCACATGTTAAGCAGGAGAGTATAAAAGTAATCCTAAATAAAACCAATTACTTGAAGTGAAAATAATAATTTAGTATATTGAAGGAATGGTGGATTTTAGTTTAATATATAATGAAAAATCTTAGAAATATTTATTGGATTTTATAGATGTAGATTGGGCCGGTTTAGTAGTTGATTGAAAGTCAACTTCTAGTGGTGCATTATATCTCAGTGAATTATGTATTTCTTGGCAAAGAAAGAAACAATATTACATTTATTTGAGCATATTATAAGCTGAATACATCATGGTGACTCCATATTTAACACCATAACTATGGATGAAGCATCAGTGTGAATATATGGGAGTTAAAGTGAAGTCTCCAATCGAAATTCATTGTAATAATTCAAGTTCTATAAATATTAGAAAAAATCCATTACATCATTCAATGAAAAAGAAAAAAAAGAAAAAAAATATTACTCCATCAAGGAGAAATTGGAGCATAGACTTGTGAATCTTGAGTATGTGTTGACTAAACTATAGGTTATAGACATTTTAATGAAGGCCTTACCCAAATAAGTGTTTGGGTTGCATCAAAATTCTCTTAAAGTTCAGTTGACTTCCCACACAAGAATAGTGTGGATATGTGACCCACTCTTCCCAAGGTATGTTTTGTTTCTCCATATGTGATTATATGTGTTCTTTACCATGTTAAATACCAAAAAGGAGTGGCCTTTGGGTTCATTGAAAAAGGGGGAGAAAAGTCTTGATCAAGATAACGGGGGAAGCTAATAGGGGGAACAACGAAATAGGGGGGTTTAAAAAATATAGTGATGTTAAAGCTATTCTTTAAATTAATAAGAATCATGAAAAGGAGTTTAATTTGAATTCATTATGTGAGAAGTTTACATGTGTATTTTATGAAGTTATATTGATAGTTGAGATTGTTTTATCTTTTGGTGTCAAGAAGGTTTTCATAGGAATGATTGAGAAAAAAGTAATTCATTGATGAAATTTTCATTATACTCTTATTTCTCACATTTTTATTTTCTAGTGTGGACTTAGAGTACATTTTAATAAAATATTTGATCACTATACGGGGTTACAGAATTAAAATGGTTTTTCATGTGCATGAATTATCAATAAGTTCAATACTAAAGTTTAGAAGTGTTGTCAACAAACCCAAAGGGGGTATTTATAGAAAAAATACCACTTGATAGTTGGGTTGATTATATTTATCAAAAAGTTTTTACATTATTGATGAAGGATTTTTCTCAATGGAGGAATAAATAGTTGGTGTCAATGTACTAAAGGATCATGAGGAATCACGTAAGTCTTAAGGGATCACATGGAGTGCATTTTCCTGGCCAAGGTGGAAATGTCTCTCTTGAAGTCATGAGAGATAAAGGATATTATGTGGTCTGTGTAAGTATAATAGGATCTTGTGATGATATCACATGATGCAATTATAGACACCATATAATATTCAATGGATCTTACAAAGGAGTCACACAAAGTGCATGATGGAAAATAGGCTGGAAATGATGGAGACTTATCCCGATAATTCAAAATCACAAGACTACATGATTGTCTTTGGATCTAATGATGGGATCATGTGAAGTGCTATAAGATAATGTCATTGACTGTATGATTATCATTGGATCTCATGATGGGATCACATGAAGTTCTTTGTACATGCGGTAGGTGATCATGTAAAGTGCTTGTGACATGCAATAGGTGATCATGTGAAGTTCTAAAGACATGTCCAGATGTGATCACATGAAGGTCATGTGACAAGAAATATATCATGTTGGTCTATTGAAAATTCCAAAAATGGTCACACAAATTGTGTAAGGATGATTACTGAAGTGGTGGAATGAATGGTTAACCATTATTTATAGAGTTTAGGTGATGTATTTATGCCTATAAATACCCCTTAACCAATCCTTAAGAGGTTAGAGAAGTTTTATTACGTGGTTTGATCCAAATAAAAATTGTTTTCATGATAAAAATAAAGCCTTGTGTCTATGTCTCATGATCTATGTAATCAGTAGAAATTCTTGTAAATGGATTTATGTGATGTGTCTTTTCACACAGGTAGGGCCACTGTAATCATGTGATCCATGTGAGAAGAACAAGGTATTTCGCTGAATTCACATGATCCATGAAAAAAAGAAAAATTTCTAAAGATCCATTTTAATAGAAAAAGGTCTCACAATCCGTGTGATCTGAAGAGGGACTCATGAAGGGGTCTCACGAATGGGTCTTGCTAAGTGGCCTTACATAGGGGTTACATGCTCTAAGAGAAAAAGTTTAAAACAAAGGTGGTTTTCATATATTTTATTGAATAAGATCATAAATACACACAAAAGTGTAAATCAACTCAGAACTGAACATCAGAAGTTTCTACTAGAGGATTAGTAAGTTCACATTAGCAGAGAGAGGTGAGGTTTCAAATTAATAATGTTTGTAAACCATAAGGGGCAGTGAGCCCACTTTGAACCTTATAACATCAGTTCACTTTAGTGGATTTGGTACATCAGCACATTGCCTTTTTATTCTCTTTATATGTATCCCAATGAGGGTGAAATAGTGAAAATTTATTTTTCCTATGCATGTTTTAACATCCATTTATTCTTTCAAAAGGATAGAGAAATAAGTTTGTTTAAATAATGAAATAAGATCTAAAGGGATAATTTTCTTAATCTAGAATACCCTGATTCACCCCCCCCCCACTTCCCCCTCTCAGGGCATTTAACCTAGTTGTTCTAACAATAATCCTCACACCAAACCAAAAAAATAAAATTCCATTGTGAATTTTCAATGAATAATGACATGATTTATTAAAAACTCCTTACTATAGGGATTCTCATCCTCAAGAATAATTTAGTAGTCCTCAATTCATAATAGAGACCTACCTCAGTTATTAATCAACTGAAAACCCATTACATTCCACCTCCAAACACCAAAGGTGATTCCACTCCACAAATTTAAACACAAATATCAGACATATAGGTTTTCCTAAAAGACGCATGGTTCGATTCCCAAACAACCTCAACTATGTTCTGAAAAACACTCATGATGTGGATTCCCCTTCACTACATCCTCACTCATTCCAAAACTCTATTCGGAACAACTCTCACCAACTTCTCTTATAAAGCTCGTATTCACTCGCTGGCATGACACCACACAATGCATGGTCATGATTTCTTAACCCTCAGTGGAATCCTATGATCATCCAATTCCCAAAATAAAGTCTAATAACATCACTTGGTGTAATTATAGGATCAAATCACCAACCATCGCACTATCCTCCATACCCTCTCCCTGATCACCAGCACGCCCTAAATCTGACTTACTCTCAAATCACACTAAAACCTCCCGAACCCAATTTCAATGCACCAACTCATTATAACACTGTATTCAAACATCAAAACTAGTGCTAACCATGATACCAATAAAATATAATCTTACATATATATCAATATCTAGGTGTCACCTAAACTATCCACTAACCAGTCTTACCACATCCATGACCAATTCTAACATGAACATCATTTACTCATGACTAGTACAATACTCCCCATCATAGGAGTATAGTTATCATCTCCCACCAAACCAGACACTCGATATCCATGTCCTAAGATTCGTCTATTACCATACATAATGATTGGAGTTGAATGACCCACTCATATATAAGTACTAATATAAAACACCATTGCCACCCACTCCAAGATCACCAGAGTGTTTTTCACACCAACCATCAACAAAAAATGGTGCACTCCCCATCATATGAATTTCCTAACACTTCTCCTCAAGAGAAGAACCAAATGGGTATCATCACCATGATTCCATGGAAATACCCCTACCATGGACCAAAACTCTTAGTCGTCACATCTGTATTCATCTTACCAATGCACCACCAACACAACACCACTTGAGTTCATCTACAACCTGAACCACTCTCAATGGACCAACACACACACCGTTCACCAGTCTATAACTCAATCAAGCATTGTTCATAAAGTGTGCACCTACCCTCATACACCAAGATGTTTCCTAAACATTTATACCAATGATCACTCTCCATATTAGGTAGATTTATCCTCCAATAACTTGCTCACAAGTTCTTTCCTACTATTTTCCTTATTCATAACTAAACCCAATGGTTTTACACTCTCGTGCAACCCAATCACCCCACCAAACTCATTTTATCATGATTTATATCTCATAAAACCTAGGCTCATATGTCTAAACCACTGACCATTCCTCATAGCACATCACCTCACCCCATAGGCTAATGAATCTCTCATACTAAGTCTAACCGCACAATCACTCTCCACGTGGGCGTCACTCCAAAATCATGAGAATCTACACATGCTTCCACCACACTACAAAAAACACATCTATAGAAACATAGGGCCAAGAATCTAATTGATATTTCCCTCTAAACCCAACCTCTATACCAAAAATGGTTCAATAGCTTCACATATCGAAAGATCAAGGCATTTCTTAGGCTTTTCCTCAACCCACTAAGGGTATCTATGAAACTACCTGATTCGGTTAAGTATAATTCCACCAAGAATATATATAGGAAAACACTATATAGTTTTTATTGAAAATTTTAGTAACTGGATCTACATCCTCAAGGAAATTTTTTCCCATCCTTGGATCACCCCTCATGCATATCATGCCCTCATCGAGCTATTACTAAGGAATTAATTTTCTTTACTAGCCAACAAATTGTCTCTATACATCCCTTGATGAATGGTCTATATTACCATCATCAAAGAAACTTATACCATATAATCCACATAACCTTCCATCGAAAGTAAATATAACATGATTTTTCTAATTATAATGACACAAACAAGTTATATGATAAAACACAACATAATTTCTTTTTAACACTTTAAGAAACTAAACATATCATTAGAAAACAACCATAGGAAGGCATGTGTATGTCATGTGAATCCTATATTCCGATAATGATTTTTGTGAATAGGCCTCTTTCCAATGGTCCAAGATCAATTATATCATTATAAATCATAACTCAAAAACATAATTTTTTCACCCTAGGTGAAATCATATAATAGTAACATCAAAAACCAAAAATAAAAATATCATGCCCAGGTAGTCATAATTCCTATCAAAAAATATATTATTGATACCCCAGTATTATATACATCATAAGATATAACACATTCAAAGACCATGCGTCTACAATATCCCTAATTCATAAATAAATAAAGGATCTGATGTCCTTAATTTTGATGCCCCACCTGGGAACCATTGTTTGATCCTAGGTGCCACATGGACTCAACCGTGCCTCCCTATATACCAAAGGTTGTTGACTAACATAGAGGTCCTAATAAATGTATTAGGGAGACTATTTCATTGATATATTAATAACGAATAATAATAAATATCCAAATAATATCCACATCAAAATATGCATAAGTATATAAACTATCCAATAAAATACATGATGATGTCATAAAAACATACACTGATCTCCCACTGGGCTGATCCCAAATAAAAAATTAAAAAAAGATCAAAAAATTTTACACTTTCCCTACTGCCATCCCCAGGCCTCATCCTAATATCTAGATAGCCTCAAGCTATCCCATCTTAATCTACTACATGTTTCTTTCTTTGACCTAAAAAAAAATAATTTTTATATTTGAACCAAGATTCTTATGCAAGGTGTGAGCATATAACTCTATAGGGTCTCACTAAGAACCCCAAATATACACCATTATATGAATGTGTATGCATGTGAAAATTAAATACATAAATAAATATGTTTTTTGATTCTTCATGCACTAACCAAGCCACCACAACACCCAACAAGTTACACATTCCCGTCAAGAAATTGTGAGCCAACCAAGACACCATGATGCCTAACCATACCTAAATCAGTGTTATAATGAAACCTCATCATCAACTATCCTCATACTAATGCCCATACTATATCTAAAGACTTGGGGTAGGTCATCATCTAAACCTAGATTTGCTACCTAAAGGAATAGGGTATGGTCATGAAGCCATATCTTGACCCACTACCTTATCATTAAATCTAGGTTCTATCATAAATTTATTGCATCACATCATGGCCTATCCCTCTCATGGGCGGTGATCTACCCATGCCTACTCTCAGAAAGGTCACTCATCCAAGTCATGTATTGTACCATGACCCAGTCCCCATGGTAGTCCTTGACCTAAGCCTCTCAGGGAAAGTTCCAACACATGACCCAATCCTAATCAAGGAAAGTTAATATTTTATGCACATGAGGACTAAAAATTTACCATGAAATTTTATCCAATTTCTATCTCAACTCGTGGTGATCTAGGCCTTAGTATCCTCTCCCCCACTGGGTATGTTTCCTATCATATACACAAGCACACGCAAGAATAATAACACTATGTGATAGCCCATCATAATGCTTGTCGGCTAATCCCAAGGTTCTAGTCACTCAAGACCTTCCCCTCCCATTGAACACATCTGAACTCGACCATCAAGTCACCCACTATGACTTCCAGACTAGTCAGAGTCTTTTCTCATCGATACCATCACATAATAGTCACCCTTCAGTGACATCACTACTTAGAGGATTGTCCGACCTAGAACCCAAAGTCCAGTCTAACCTCAACAAATTCCATCAACACTCCTCGTCTTGTTATCCATAGACCATCCTAATACATATTAGTCTAAGACCCCTTTGCCTCCAAATTCCACGTTTTGAAAGATTCTCATGACCCGCACCTGGGTCCCATCACATATCTCCTAAGGAGGAGAACTCTATCTATCACCTATAGGAAACCCCTCTCTATCACACATGTTTAATTATAAAGGACTCATACCTCTCTTATTGTTTTTTAGGACTCTCTTCCGACTTCAGGAGGGATTTCCTAGTTACTTGTGAGATGTATGACTTCTTTTCTTATCACCACTCATCCCCAAGCCAAAAATGGCTACCCACTAGCCCCATGAACCCATCATAATATATCTTGCATCACTTATCATCCCTAAGACTTACCCAAGGCCTCATGTTAACTAGACCAGCACCATCACCCCTTGGGGACATAGTTATCGAGTGATACCAATTTATCCAAATGATAATGATCACTTATTCTATGCATAGAATTCCTAACACCATCCCACTTCATCTACCCAGAGTGATCATGGTCTCTAAATGTCTAGAATAAACCCATGTAATTATGAAGGTATGCATGCTCATAAATAAACATGAATATAGTTTTATATTAAATGGTCCACCTACCCAGAATACATATTTAACCCCTTTTAGAGATTCGTTGAGCCTCGTACATTCTCTCAGGAACCTATCTATTTCCAATAATCACAAATAATTAATTATAAAAATTTATAATTGTTTTTAATATTTAATTTAAATAGGAATGAATACTTAAAACCTCACTTATTGACCATGTCATTCTAAAATGGTGGTCAAGAATTCATGGAAGGTCCATAGGATATTCCCAACATCTCCCCAGAAAAAAAATCCCAAACTTGCGACATTAATTCATAATAAAATTTAATTTAATTTTGAATAAAACCATAGAAAAATACATGTAGTGATGAAACTTCACTGAAATAGTTTTTGATGACATGTAAACTATTTCTTGAGAAATCCTCTATTCAAGTGAATCAAAATCCCCACAGATTTATCCTGATTCCACCATTCTTTGATGTAATCGACATTGAACCCTAATCAAAAATCAAGCAGGGATAAGATACCATCAAATATGAATAAGAAAAACTGAATTAATAGAAACCCTAACTCAAATCCACCATATAATCACACCAAAAACACCCCCTTAATGAGGGATCAAAGGGGAACAAGTGGGGAAAGTTGGTTTTTTGAAATATCCGTCTTGTGTCACCCCTACCCCTTGAAATCTAAGGGGGTGTGACTCGAAAAAATATAATTTTAGACCTATTTAAAAAAATACCAAAAAAACCATGACATGAGCCCCCAGTTCATGCAATTTGTAATATCCTAAACATTCAGTTTAAAATAATCTATGCTTGATCGCTTGCTAAGACACAACACTGAGTGTCAAAAAATTGTGATATACAATAAAAATATTATTATTTAATGTGATCATTATATTATATACATTAAATTAGAAATTATGAATATTAATAACCATATTTTTAAAAATGTTTATACAATTTTTATATAATTCAATTTTTTTGATTAATTCCTCATAAATAAATACATAATTTTCAATAAAGTTGTTTTGTTCTTCAATAATAATTTTTATTCAAAAATGGTTTTTAATTATTTTTATGAGTGAATATTATAATTAATTTTTTAAACTTTTAGAAATTTTATTTAATAAAAATGAAATTAGTTTTTAAATTGGCATATCAAAATTATCTTAGGGTGAATTTTTTGGATTTTTCTGAAAAGATTGATTTTTTAGTGAATAGTGAAAAATATCATTTTTGTAAAACTATCAATTATTTTCATTTAAAATTATCATTATGATTTTAATTTAATATTAAATTAAAAAATATTAAGTTATATATAATTGAATTAATTACATAGTAATCAGTATTGTACTTGATTTTGGTATAAGTTTAATTTTTGGGCTCAAAAACACATTTTTTTACAAAACTATTTTTATGTGCGTAATGTGTTTTTATCTTAATTAATTAAATTAATTACTATTTATTAATTATGTAATGAAATTTATAAATTATAAATTCCAAAAAATTATTTCACATTAATTTTATGTTTTTCACAAGGCATTGAATAAGAATAAATCCAGTTTTATTCTTAAAAATATTTTTTTTCTAAAAACAGTATTCATCACGTTTTGAGGGTTTAATTTTTAATTAAATTATGAAACATTTATAAATTAAATTTTTAAAAATTGATTAAATATTTTTAATTATAATAATTAATATTATTTAATAATTCATTCTTAATTTTTTTTCTTTATAAATAGTAACCATAGTAAATATGTGTCACCTCAGTAAGGGTAAAATTGGTAAAACTGGGTTAAAACTATGGGGTAAAGATTTAAAAACTTTATAACACTTACCTTTATCCTATTTTATGTTTTTTTTTCAAAATAATATCTATTAAATGAGTTAAATAATGTATTTTAAAAAAATATTTTGAATTTTGGAACTCAAGATTGACTTTTGGGAAGATAAGATATATTATATTCCAATTAAAAACTATTTTTCAGTCTTTATATTTCATGGCATGGTTGGAAGATTCTATTTGGTTTAATATTGACTCATAATTATAAAAAACTTCATTTTTTTATTTTACCAAAAAAATTGTGGAAACTAATTTATTACTTGATTTCAAGTTAAATTTTTTTAAGATTAAATTAATTATTTTCCTAAAAAAATCATTCATTTTGTGTTCTTATATTAAATGTAATTTCAAAACCATATAAAATATGAATATGATAAAATTGATTAAAAATTTGGAATCGTAGTGTAAAAATTTTGTTATAATTTCCCTTTTTCCATATAATTAAGTTATCATTGTAAAAAAGTTAAGTTACTATAGTTAATGTTAAAATGGGTTTAAAGTGATTTAACTTGGAGATAAGGCTTAAAATGTATAAAAAACTTATATAAAAGTGATTTATTAAGTTTATTTTGTTCATATCACACCTTATATTCTAATTTTGGGTTCCTTGGTTCCAATTGACATGATTATAATATATATATTATTTAATCTTTTAAGAAATTCCAAGTGTGTCCTTTCTCTCACTTATAAAATAGCACCTCATATCCTCCCTTCCTCACACATTTTGGACTCTAGTTCATCCAATACCTACCCAAACCTATTCTAAACCTTCCTCTCCACAACCTAGTGTCTTTTTTCTCATCAAAATGATAACCTATAAGGCTAAAGTTGTAATCCAAAGGTGGTTTTCCAAAGAAGAGGTATAACTCTTAACAAAACATTTTCAATTTATTTATTATTATAACTCCAAAAAAATCTTAATTAAATATTATTAAATAATAAAATTAGAATCATAAATATTATAAAATTTTATTATATTTATGTTAAAACCCTTATTCATCACCTTTCCCATCCTATGGGGAATGAAAACATCATTTTTGTGTACATGTGGACTACCACCTCCACAAAGCAATGTGTTTCATTTTCCATCATTGAATCTCATGGATGTTTATAATGATAGATTTAATTTATATATATTATATTCATAAAATAATTATAATTCTTTAAATACAATATATCATATAGTTTCTTATCTTTCCATCCATTGAAAAATGATAACATTGTTCATGCATACGTTTTGATTACCACCTCTATGAAGTGATGTAAGTTGTTTTTCATCATCACATCACATGGTCGGTATATATAATTAATTTTAAATAGTTAATATTATATTTATGATATAATAATAATTATGTAAATATAAAATAATACTTACCTTATTTTCCTCATGTTTGTTAAAAATAGAAACTTTACTCATGCATACGTAGAGCCTACCATCTCCATAATTTTAATGTAATTAATTTTTCATAACCATATTTCATAGTTAGTTTTCAAAGTATAATTAATTAATAAGTATTATAATTATTTTATGATTATTATCCTAGATATGATGAAGCAATTACACCTTTGACCATGGTCAACCCACCGAATTTGTGTTTTGATTATGAATCGAAAATACTCAAAACACTTGATGTGGACTTAACCGATTATGTAATTAAATATTAAATTTAAATAAATTAAATAAATGGTCTAATAATAAGGTACTAAACCTAGAAAAGGTTCCTAATAAATTATAAAAGTGATAAAATTTTATTATACATGAGATAAAGAACAAACATGAAAATTTAAGTGTGTATAATCTAACTTATGAATGTATTTTATCATTATTCTCTAAAAAATTAAGTATTTACAAATTTATTCATGTTCTTTCCTTAAGTTTTTCTTTGGTTCAAAATTTATCAAGTCGTAATGGACACTTTACCTTAAAACCTCATTTTAGATATTTTAAATATTTACTTTCTAAATATTTTTCTTTTATGTCCATATTTTAACATTATTTATGAATGTATTTATATGGACATAAATAAATTATAAAGGAAATTTTATTTATCTTTTTAATTTTTTTCAAATGTTTTTAAAAGGAATATTTTTAAATATTTTATACAGGATGTTTTGATTTTATTTATAAAAGGTAAAAGTAAATTTCTATTTTAATTTATATGACATCAATGTTTTCCCCACTACATTGATGTTTGGATTTATTTATATTATTTCATGTTTTCATAAAATAAAAACCCTCATTCCATTTTTTATATGTATTTTAAAAATTGTGTTTAAATGGAATGGATATTTTGATATCTAGAAATGCTTTTCTTATGGGTGGAAAGAATATGTTCATGTGTGTTATAATTCAAATTAAAATTTTCATGTGTTGTGATTATGTTATAGTACTTTGAAATTGTTTATAATAGAGGGTGATCCCTATATATACCTCTAATTAATTGGTTAAAGGTATTAAGTTAATTGGTTATAGGTTTATCTAAATATATTATTGGAATTTACTGAGTAGGTTATTCCATTTGTAATAGTGATTATAAGATTTATATGAAAATTATTTATCAAGTTACCTACATGATTTATCTATGATTTATGTGGGTATTTATAGGAATCTTATAATTTCACAATATAATCTAATTATATTATGCTTAAAATAAATTATATGCCCCTTTTAAAGGTGGAAAATATATTTTTAAAGAAAATGTTTTCAGAAGTGCCCATATTTTACCAGAAACCCTCATGATTTTGATTTTTCCTTCATGATTTCTTATGATATGTTTTATTAAAAGTTTGGGAAAATAATTTTCTTTCATGGATATGTAAATGATTATTTTAGTTAAAAAAATTATGAAAAGGGTAAAAAAAATTAATGGGTTTTCATGAATTTTCAATTATACTAATGGGTTTATTTATTTCTATATCCCTTTAGGAGATTTTTGTGCCCGTAAAAAGTTTTCAAGTGTTTTTCAGGGCCTAAGGATGTGTAGGATACTGTAGAATGGTCTAAATTTCTATTATGGTGATTCAACTTTAAAGGATTGAACATTAATTTTATGAAATGTGATTTTAAATTTAATTATACTATTTTTTTGGGAAAATATAAATTTAGTGGAAGTGTCCACTTTTTATTTTAAGGGTTTGATATGTAAGTTTTGTTCCTAATTCTATAAAACTCTAAACCGAAAATATCCTTGAAATGTAATAAAGTGTATCCCTTGTTATAAATCATGTAACTATGGGTTATTTAAGGTACGGGTCCTTATACTTGGTATCAAAGTAATGGTTTAGATAAATTTAGAGACTATGATGTTTTCATGTGAGGCTAACTTAAGATTTATAGAAACCATCATGGGTTATATTTTTAAGGTTGATCATAAGTTCAAAGGAATTGACACAAATTCTAAGGTTTTAAGTGATGGTATTTTAAGATGATTAAGAGTATTTTGGGAGAAATTTATGGTAATATAACTCTAGTGTTTTGTATATTTTTTAGTAAAAAGGTTATTTGAGGAATAATGATTTTATATTTTGTGTACATAAGTTTAAATTTATTTATAACCTTTATTATTAAGATGATCTTTGATGTTGAGGTGAATATGGTTAATTAGGATAAAGGGTTATTACATTTTGGTAACATATGTTTTATCATATAAATAACCATGGGATTGAAAATTGATTAGGTGAGTAAGTTATTAAAGTTATTTTTGAAGAAATTTACTATATTGGGAAAATTATATGATTAAGTTAAATGTAAATATTTTTGGCTAAGATGGGAATTTATTTTAGGAATAAAGTTTGAATTATATTTTGAATGTATGCATGATTTTATTTTGGATTTATAGTTATTTAGGATATTTATGGAAAATATTAGCATATTTTGAAGATTATATGATTTGAGAATGTACATTTTTGGTATTTGAGTTTAGGAATAATTTATGGTATTTGGAAATAAATGTTAATTTTTTCTCGAAATAATATATGATCAAATCATTCTAATATTTGGGTTTCAATTTTGTTTGGGAATATTTTGAAGTGTTTTAAGGTTTTTTATTTATTAAATGAATTATATTGAATTATAGGTGTATACTTTTGAGTATTTGTAGATTAATGTAGTATTTATTCATATTTGATATTATCTAAGCTTGTGCTAAGAATTTTGTTTTTGGTTAATATAAAAAGATAGAATGAATAAATTTTTATCTTTTTATAGATTTAGTGATCTATTAAAAGTTAATTTTAGTGCTTCATGCATTAAAAATTCATCTTGAATATTCATTGGTTAGAGTAAATGATTATATAGAAGTGTGAAAACTTCTCAAATAACAACCAAAGGTTTAAATTTTGCTTATAGAATAGAAATAAATCTAGAAATTGTATTTTATTATGTTTTATATATTAATAGTAAAATAATTAATCAAATATAGGAAAAGTTTATTGAAATAAAAATATTATCATGTTATATTCATTTATAATGAATTAATGGTCTCTTTTCTTCTTAAAAAATAAGCATAAAATTGTCTTCTAAATATATCTTCTTTCAAATTCCATATTTTCACTTCCTGTCAATGTTCTCCTTATGTGGAAACATAGTTATGTGTTATTTTTTAGTGATCATGATATTTCCCTTTCTCTATATTAAAAGTTTTGTTTTATTATCCCTTTTTACAATTTGGATTTTCAAAAAAGGTATTTATAAATATTAAAAAGGTTTTCTTTTCATTATCATGTGTTCTTTCTTCCACTCCATTGAATAGATTTTAAAAAAATGTTTCAAAACCTGTTATTGGGAACAAGATAAAATTTTTAGGATGAAATTTATTTAAGGGGGGTGGAATTTAATACCTAGAAAATTTATTTCAAATGAATAATATTCTTTATATCTTTCTTAACACACAACACCAAGCATTAAGTGAATTACAGTATATAATAAAAATATTATTATTTAATGTGACCATTATAGTCTAGGCGTTAAATTAGTAGGTATGAATAGTAATGACCATATAATGAAAAAAATTTATAAATATTTTATATAATTAAAATTTACTGATTAATTTATAATAAATAAATACTTAAATTTTAGTAAAGTCATTTTAGGCTTCAAAAATACATTTTCTTCAAAAATGATTTTTATTGTTTTTTGTTAGTGAATATTATAATTTATTTATAAAAAAAATTAGAAATTTTATTTGATAAAAATGATATTATTTTTAAAATTATCTTATCAAAATTATCTTAGGTTTAAATTTTTCTATTTTTCGTTAAAAATTATTCTTTTTAGTGAATAGTGAAAAATATTGTTTTTGTAAAAATTTCATTTATTTTCATTTAGAAGTATCATTATTATTTCAATTTTATATTAAATTAACACAAGTATTATTTAATTAGATATAATATAATTAATTACCTATTAATCATCATTATATTTTATTTTGGTATAGTTCTTTTTTGGGCTTAAAAAATACATTTTTCTAAAAAACTTTTTTTATGTGCCCAATGTGTCTTTATATTAATTAATTAATTAAATCACTATTTATTAATGATTTAAAGGAAATTTATATATTCTATATTCTATATAATTATTTTTCATTCATTTTATGTTTTTACCAGGCATGGAATATGAATAAATCTAGTTTTATGCTTAAAATGCATTTTTCTAAAAATGGTTTTTATCACATTTTTGTGAGTTTGATTTTAAACTAAATTATTTGACTTCTATAAATTTAATTTGATAAAATAGTTTCCATATTTTAAATTTTAATAATTAAAATTATGTGATAATTTCAGCTTAATTTTTTTCCTTTATGAATAGTAACCATAGTAAATATTTTTCATCTCAATAAGAGTAAAACAGGAAAACCAGGTTAAAACTATGGGGTAAAGATTTAAAATCTCTTGAAAACATGAATTTATCCTATTTTATGAGTTTTTTTTAACCAAATATCTATTTAAGGAGTCAAATAATTAATTTTAAAACATTATTTTAAATTTTTGAACCCAAGATGGACTTTTGAGATAATAAACTTTATTTTATTCAAATTAAAAACTATTTTTGGGTCGTTGCATTTAATGGAATGTTTGGGAAATTACATTCAGATTCAACTTACAATTAAAGTCTATAAAACTTAATTTTTTTATTATTTTACTAAAAAAAATTGGAAACCAATTTATTACTTGATTTCAAGGTAAAATGATTTTTACGCTTCAATTGAGTATTTTCCTAAAAACTGTTTTTCAAGCCTTTTGTGATATTATATTAAATGTAATTTCTACCAACTAAAAAAATTTAATATTATAAAATGGATTAAAAAATTTCATTCATCATTTCCAAATAAAATTAGATGGATCCTCTTATTTTTTGTCATAAAATGAAGTTATCATAGTAAAAAAGTTAAGTTATCACTGTTAAGGTTAAAATCAGTTTAAAGTGGTTTAACTAGAAGATAAGGCTTAAAATATAGAAAAAACTTGTCTAAATGAAATTTTTTTAAATTTATTTCAACCCTATAAAGTCTTATATTCAAATTTTGGGTTCCTTGCTTCTACTTTACATGATTATGATATATATTATTTAATCTTGTAAGAAATTCCTAGTGTGTCATTTCCCTTACTTATAAAAGGTCACCTTCTATCCTCTATTCCTCGAACATTTTTAGGGATCTATTTTGGCCGATCCATACCAAAATCTATTCCAAACCTTACACCCCATGACCTAAAGTCTCTGGTATCATCAAAATACCATCCTAGAAATCTTAAGGTGTAAGCCAAAAGTTGTTTTCCAAAGAAGAGGTATAACTCTTAACCAATCATTTTTGTTTTATTTATTCTTATAAATCTTTAAAATATTAATTAAATATGATGAAATAATAACATAATTATATTACATATAATTAAATTTATTATTTTTATGGTAAAAACCCTATTCATATCCTTCTCCATCGTATGGGGAATGAAAACATCATTCATGCATACGTGTGGACTACCACCTCCACGAAGTGATGTGTTTCGTTTTCCATTACCACCTATCATGGATATTTATAAATATGGATTTAATTTATATATATTATATTAATTAAATAATTATCACTCTTTAAAGATAATATATCATCTATTTTATTAACTTTCCATCCATTGAAAAATTATAACATCGCTCATACGTGTGTATGGATTTCCACCTCCATGAAGCAATGTGATTCATTTTTCATCACTGCATCACATGGTTGGTATATATAAATATTTTTAAAGAGTTTATAATATATTAATCATATAATTATAATTATTTAAATATAAAATAATACTTACCATATTTTCCTCATGTTCATTGAAAAATTAAAACGTTAATCATGTGTATGTACATCGTATAATCTCCATTATTATAACATAATTAATTTTTCACAACCATATTTCATGGATGGTTTTAAAATTATAATTTAATAATAAATATGATAATTATTTTATGAATATTATTTTGGGTATTATGGAACAATTACCCATTTGATCATGGTCGACCCACTGAATTTGTTTTGCAATTATGAACTGAACATCCTCAAAACACCCGATGTGGACTTGAATTATTATGTAATTAAATATAAAATTTAAATCAGTGAAATAAATGTTTTAATAATAAGGGATTAAACATGGAAATTTTCTTAAGAAATTAAATAATTTAAAACATTTTATTATACATGATATAAAGAACATACATGACAAGTTGGACTCAAGGAAAGAGATTTCTAGTCTCGATTCCCATTCTTTGATACTTAATCTATTTTCACCACAAGATTTATTTTGTGTAGTGTATCAACTTCCTTATGGATTTATTTTATCATTATTCCCTAAAATATTAAGTTTTTATAAATTCACTCAATTTCTTTCTTTCAATGTTTTTTTGGCTCAAAATTTATCAAGTTGTAAGGGGTTTTTACCTTAAAACCCTAATTTTTAATACTTTAAAGATTTATTTTATAAATATTTATCTTCCAAGTACATATTATTAAAATTATTTATGAATTTATTTATATGTAAATAAATTATAAAATAAATTTTATGTCTCTTTTTACTTTTTTCAAAGTTTTTTAAAAGGAGTCTTTCTACGTATTTTATACAGGGTGTTTTGATTTTATTTATAAAAGGAAAAAAGTAATGTTTTGTTTTAACATATATTACGTCAATGGTTTTTTCTTGATATCATAACCATTATTTTATGTTTGGATTATTTTAGAAGATTTCATTTTTTTTCTTCAAATAAAACCCCTCTTTCCCTTTGTTCTGGGTATTTTCAAAAAGGGTTTTAAATGGAATGGATATTTCGATTTCTAGAAAAAAAATTAGTATAAGTGCAAAGAAAATTTTTAGGAGTGCGATGATGAAAATGAAATACTCCATGTGTTATTATTATGTTATGTTACATAAACATTGTTTATAATGGATGGTGTTCCTGATTCATATTATATGGTAGGTGACCCTGATATAATTATCCAATGCATTGGGTAAAGGTACAGAGTTAACCAGTTATAGGTTTCTCCTATGAAATTATTAGAATTTACCAAGTAGGTTATTACATTTGTAAGAGTGATCGTAAGAGTTATATGAAAATTATGTACAAATTTACCAACATGACTTATCTATTATTTCTATGATTGTTTATGTAAATATTATGATTTCACAAGCTAAGATAATGATATTATATTAAAAAGAATGTTTATGACCCTTTTAAAGGTGGAAAATATATTTTATAAGAAAATGATTTCATGAGTGCTCATATTTTACAAGAAAGACTCGTGATTTTTAATTTTAATTTATGATTACTTATGATATGTTTTATTAAAACTTTGGGCAATAATTTAACTTCTTTGATATATAAATGATTATTTGAATTCAAAGTTTATTATGAAAAAGACAAAAAATTTAAGGGTTTTCATGGATATTAAAATGTATTAATGGTTTTATTTATTTTTGTATCACTTACTAATATTTTTTCACATATCAAGTGTTCAAGTGTTTTTCATGTCCTCAGGATGAGTAGGATACTAGAGCTGTAATGACCCATAATTTTATCAATGGAATTTTCCTTCTGAATATACAATTGTATCATATTTAGTAATACAGTATTATATAATGAACACATGCCACATAATAAAACCAACTAAATTTTATTATATTAATTTTAAAATTAAACTTAGAGAATAAATATGGCCATAATAATTTAAAGTATTATAATGGGACAAAAATATAAATTAAGACAATAATAATAGGAAATTTTATATATGCTCGATCCCCTAAAATAATCACACTCATGAACAACATTGTAGAGATGAAGAAAAATATTTGTAATGAAATATGAATTTTTAAAATTAAAATATATAAACTTGAGAGAAAATATAATTTAATTAATAATGAATAAAATATGTGGTATTTATTGAAAGTAGATATCACATATAACCATTACAAATCTTACTGTTAGAATAGTAATCTGACCATTGGAATAGTAATATAACTATTAGTAAAATTAACCTGACCATTATAATAATATCCTCTCCTATGGAAGTATAAAATAATATTTTAAGTATATTAGAAAATAAAAATATGGCATATTTATATCATGATACAAGTAAATAAATGTTTAAAAATGATAAAATAAATGTTCATATTTTTGTAAAACATATATTTTTTATTTTATTTTATTTAAATATAATGATTTAATAAAAGATTATTTTCATAAAATGGGTTTATAATTTAATATTATGTTGTATTATGATGATAATATAATTTTATGAGACCTTAAGTAATTTTTTAAAGGGTCAGAAAATTGATCATAATATTAAAAGTGATATTTTCCAAATAAATAAGGATTTTATTTAAAAAATAAATTTATTATATTTAGAAAATTATTTTCATAAAATGGATTTCATTTTTGGAATAATCATGTTGAAAAATGGTTAGAGTTAATTTTTATATTTTTCTAAAATAATTGAATTTTTGGTGAATAATGAAATACGTCAAAATGTGATATTTAACATTTAATATAAATACATGAATTTCTGAGTCATGGATGATGTAAACACCCATTATTTTGAAATAACATATACCATTTACTATATAGATTCTCAATATTCATCACTATAATTATTCTTGAGGAAAAATAATAAATTCATGAATATAATATTCAAAAACACCCCTCTTCTTCTGTTATAAATATCACCCCTCACCACCCATTCTCCTCACAACTTCTAAGACTTGGATATTTAAAAATTTCTGCCCAATTACCTTACCAATACTCTCCCCCATGTCCTAGTTCTGTTTTTCTCATCCAAATAACATTATAAGGAGCCTTAATGGGTACCTTAAAAGGAAAAAAATCAAAGGGAGAGGTAAACAGTAAACTAAATTTCATTTAATTTTATTCTTATTCCACCACCCCCATATGGTATCCATAAACATATAATTAGTAACATTAGTATCATAAATACAATGATATGTTATTCTTATGATGTAATATTAATCTTCTACCCCCCCCCCCCCATCTTTATAGTCTAAAACAAAAACTTTGTTTATAAAATGGTTGGTTCGCCACCTCCATGAATAACATACTTCATTTTTCTCCACCGCCTTTAGGGGTTTATATAAAAATAATATTATGGTTAAATATTATTATAATAAGTATATTATCACTTATTTCAAGTTATTTAATGTTTTAATAACAATTTAATTAAATAAAACAAATCAAACTTGTGATGATTGGTAAAGTGGCCTAACAGAACTAACCACATAATGTTAACATTTTTACTAAGAGAATAATCCCAATTTCAAAGCATAAAAGGATATTTAGAACTATTAAAATTTCTAGGAGAAAATTAATATCATTTAATTTCCCTTTTTTAGTTATATTTAATTTGATAAGAACTTCCCTAATTATACACAAGTGATCCGACCATGGAACCATGGAATGAACGCCCTCGAAAAAGAAAAATTGAACTTTATATCTCAATGAAATGGTTATAAATAAAGATAATAAAATTATAAAATATATATGTAAAAGTTTTTTAAATAATTAATTAATGAATATAATTTTATTATACAGGATGTTAAGAGCAAGTACAGTTTGATTCTGGAACATAAGGTAAGGGATCTCTCTAAACCATCCTATTTTTTAGGGTTATGCTTTCTCTGTCTTACCTCACTTTATCACTATAATATACTTATTTAAATTTTGTATATTCTATATATATTATATATAGCATCCCACCTTTTTATCACATAAACTTTCATTACATTATACAAAACTGAGGATCTTTAAGGTTTAATGTCTTGGAAACCAGGAACTTATTACATGAGAAAAAAAACATTCTTCTTAAACACTTGAAAGGCTTCTCCTTAAGTTCATCCTAGGTTCATTACTGCATCTCATAACCTGGGGACATACATCAAGATAAAGGGTGAGCAGAAGGCCCAGTAAGGGAAACAAGAGAAACATTTTACATGTGAACTTTAGATACTTCAATAAGGTCATGAAAAGAACTTTAAGGCATGAGAAAGAAATCCTGAGGCATATCATAATAAAAATAACGTTTTCATAACTTGAAGATGTGGATACAACATTTAACAAAGGCAATCATTTCCGTTTCACCAAGGTCTATCCCCAAGGTGTCAATAAAAATTACCAAGGTTATTCACCAAGGTATCAATCAAAATGGTCATCTCTAGAGATTAAGTCTTTACCCAATGCATTGGAGCGCTATCAGGGCGTACCCTTAAATTCGCCTTTATTATCATGTGAGCCACATATATCATCATCAATAATTTCATAAACAACCCATATAGCATAAAAGAAATGGGTTTCATTTCATAATCATAACGTTTTAAAAACTGCTTTAAAGACATGATCTTTCTGTCACTTTAAACCCACAAAAAGGGAAAGCGGGTCTCATGTATGTAAATCCCAGAATTTAAAATAGAATATTTTGGTATATATGGGAATACCCCTATATAAGAGAGAGATTTGATTATTCACTTAATAAAATAATATAACTTTAGAAAAAGAGAGAGATATTTTGAGACGGAAATTATGCAGCATAACGGCTATGTTTCGGGGTTTTAGAAAACATTGAAAAGAGAGAAGACATGGGTCAAACATTCATAAATGACCCATAAAATAGTAGAGGGACAGAATATAAAGGATATATGAACATGGTAATGAAATTTTAAGTACATACCATTTTAAATGAAAAACATGGAATGAATACAAAAATAAGATTTCTCTTATGAAAATTCGGCTGCCTAAAGGTGTTACTTAAAACTTCCAAAAAAATGAATTGATGAGGTCAAATAGGGTCTCTCATCATACGAACATAAAATATCAGTATGATAGATATATATATCATACCCCAACATAATAAAAAGGAACATTAAAGACTTGACATTAAAATAGATCTTGAAAACAAGAAGGGTGAAAGAATCCCTTAAAAATTCGACAGCCTAACGGCGCCACTTAAAACTTCAAAATACTGGATTGAAGAGATCAAATAGGTTCTCTCATCATATGAACGTAAAATATCAGTATGATAGATATAGATATCATACCCCAACATAATAAAAAGGAACATGAAAGACTTGACATGAAAATAGATCTTGAAAACGAGAAGGGTGAAAGAATCCCTTAAAAATTCGGCAGCCTAACGGCGCCACTTAAAACATCAAAATACTGAATTGAAGAGATCAAATAGGGTCTCTAATAATATGAACATAAAATATCAGTATGATAGATATAGATATCATACCCCGACATTATAACAAGTAACTAGAAATACTTGACATGAAAGTAGATCTTGAAAACGAGAAGGGTGAAAGAATCCCTTAAAAATTCGGCAGCCTAACGATGCCACTTAAAACTTAAAAATACTGAATTGAAGAGATCAAATAGGTTCTCTCATCATATGAACATAAAATATCAGTATGATAGATATTGAGATCATATCCCAACATAATAACAAGGAACTAGAAAGACTTGACATGAAAGTAGATCTTGAAAACGAGAAGGGTGAAAGAATCCCTTAAAAATTCGGCAGCCTAACGGCGCCACTTAAAACTTCAAAATACTGAATTGAAGAGATAAAATACAGTCTCTCATAATATGAACATAAAAGATCAGTATTATAGATATATATATATCATACCCCAACATAATAACAAGGAACTTGAAAGACTTTATATGAAAGTAGAACTCTGAAAAATGAGAAAGGTGACCGAATCCCTTAAAAATTCGGCAGCCTAACGGCGCCACTTAAACTTTCTTAAAATGAATTGATAAGAGAAAGAAGAGGTCTCTTGTCATATGAATATGAAAAGTTCAGTAAGAGTAATATAAAAGAACATCCTCCAACATAAGATCATGGAGCATAAAAGAAATGACATAAAAGAGATTACTTGAAAAGAAAGAGAGAGGTAGGATCCCTTACCTTAAACGTAACTCTTAAAACTCAAAGGTTGGGACCTTGAGGGATTGGGGGCACCTTGGGAGGACTCCTTGGGAGATAATGAGACCAGATATTCGTTGGGGGAGAGTTGGGAGTGAAAAATAAAGGAGGAAAGGGTGGGTATTTATAGGGAAGGTGAGGGGACAAGGCATTAATGGCCAAGGGACACCTCACAGGTGGTTTTCTCAAAACCATGGGCTCTCCCATGGTATTTCCCATGGAGTTAGGCCACATGGGTCCCCCCACACAATAATTCATCATCTTTAGTCAGACAACCCCTAAAATATCTTATGAAATCATCATGAAATAGTTATGATGTCATTAAACATACCGAAACCCTAAAACTGTATTTTTACTATTCACTGAAAATTCAACTTTCCCAAAAAAATCCCAATATTTTACCTTAACCAAATATCAATTCTTTGATTTCAAAAATGAACTCCATTTTATAAAAATAATTTTCTAAATATTTTTATTTTAATTTTTAAATAAATACACTATTCACCGAAAATTCATTTTTTTCAAAAAAATCCCCAAAAATTACCTTAACATAATATCGATGATCTTAGTTCAAAAATAAAGTCCATTTTATAAAAATAATTTTCTAAATATTTTTAATTTAGTTTTTAATTAAAAAATTCTATTCACCCGAAAAAACTAATACTTGACTAATAATTTATGAAACTGTTATTTAACCATTTTATTGAATCACATTGCTTAATCAAGGTGCCAAGATTATATTAATACTTTCTTTAAGTGAGATTACTAATCCATTTGGTCACATTACTAATCCTAAGCATAAAATCACTATTCATAATTTACTATTCATCAAAAATTAAGTTGATCTTATTAGATTCTAAATTTCATACTGAACATAATTGTAGAAGACCATTTTTCGAAAATCATTACACATTTTTAATTATTTAAGGTTTACATAAACATTTTTTAAAATATCCTTTCTCTAAAATTCATCAAAAATATGCATACTATATTTATCTAGACATTTGAAAATTCATAAGCTTCATTATAAGAAGAAACCAAAATTTTTATTTAAAACAAAGGATTACACAAGGTGGTTATGGTCTCCTTACATATCCCCTTATAACCCCAGCATAGGACCTAAGTGTAAGGTGTGCTAATGTGAGAGAATCTGAGGGTGGCTTAGCCAACATTGCACGAGTAGTAATTTCAATCAGTTTGAACTTCTCGCGAAGGCGATTCCGTTCTAGCTTCACACGATTAAGTTCGGCTTGGGTTTGGTCTAGAGCAAAGCCCAGTGGTGTTACCTCCTTCCCAAGTTCTGTTAGATGGGCTTCGATTGGCCCGAGACTACTGGATGAGGCCATCAAATCTTCTTTCTATATTAATTAACCAAGATCACTTGTATTTAGAGACAATAATCGAAATGTTTAGTTTCCAGCATTCATATTGACCAATGGTCATATAACAGTCAAAACCCAACGGTATCATTTTAATTATACTCATGTTATCAAATGAAACAGTTTTGTTGAGTATAAAAAAATAAAATAAAACACAAAATTAGGAAACAAGATTTATTCAAAATTTTGAGTCGTTACAATCTTCCCCCCTTAAGAAATTGCATCCTCCCAATTTTTAAAATCGGGATTAGAAATTTCATTGAAAGTCCCACATCGGAAAAAGATTCAGTAACACTATTACTTTAAAAGAAAGAAAGGGAAGTTAAAAGGTCACCCAAGTTAACCCATACTAGGATTCCATGTAGGAAAACATGGACATGGAGGAGAAAACAAAGGGTCATGTTCTGAGGGAGAGTGATAGAAAACATGATTATGAGAAAGTTAACAACAAGAAAATCACAAACTTATGATGGGTTAAATGGTATTTTATTTCCAAGTAGTAAACATCAACAGACAACATTTTTGTTTTACGTTCGTTTTCATAGTTTTGATGAATTCATTTACTACATAGAATAAAACACAGGGAAATATACCTACCTTTAAGTAGAGTTTCAACCTTTAATTAGTTTCTACCAAAACTAATCTTTTCTCCAAACGATGAGCATTCAAATCTACTTGGTCTCATCAAAACACAAGAATCATATTCTAGGGAATCACATAATCCAGAAAAGATTAACTATCTATTTCTTATATTATCCCAAAAAGAGAAAGGGTAAGATAAAACAACTCTTCAAAAAGAAAGAATCCCATAGGAAGGGAAACTTCTTTAAATCTTCAAAATTCCACGGTACTACCCAAAGTTCATCACAGACCATTCCATAAATAACTATCCTTAAAATTCCTCAAAATAAACCAAACTAAGATTAAAACCCAAATACAAGAAGAATTTGATAACATAGTCTTCCAAAATAAACTTCATTGTTCATCTCCAAACAACATCAACCACTCCTAACATCTTATAACAAAAGTAGATAACCTAAACATATTTTCCCCAACATAGGTTAATCATTTCAATAACTAACCTAAATTACTATAAGTCCACCTTAAATTCATCGATTATTCAAAATATAAGTCAACCTTTACTCCTAAAAGAAAATACCATAATAATCTATTTACCTCAATCAAATAGGGTTGCCAAAATAGTGAACGTCTTACAAAATAATAATAATCTTTTAATCCCCTAATCATATCTGTCATATTAATACAGCAATCATCACATTTCCTATCACATTGGTTGTTGGGAAATGTTCTTCCATTTCCCACCATTAACTAAGAAAAGAAAGTACAATTAGGGGCTTAAATACTTAGCCAATAATCATGAAAAGGAACTTAAAGCATAGAAGGATAACTTGTAGAAGAAAAGTATACCCTAACTTGTGATCCCCTAGGTTCCAAACTAGGTTATCCATGATCATATATTCTTATGTGAATCTTTATTTTAATTTATCTTTGTTCCTTTAATAATGGTTCATACTAAGCTTATGAATTTACTAAAGCATATCCCCCAGGAGTGTCGTAACCAAGAGTGCAGTAAGGCCCGTTGTCATGTACCAGTTCCCGTTAAATTATATCTCAAAGCGGTGTTTTCAGGTTTTACCCCTATGTACATCTGTGCCAGAGCCACCTCTACCTGCTTGTATTCAGACAGGGATGTATTTTCTTGGTAACCCCTTACTCAATACTCACCAAAATACAAGGAATATTTCCTATATTTAAACATTTCTATAGGTTTCTTCCTAAAGTTTTCATATCCTAATTTCCACAAATAACTAAACCATACTTTTATACCAACTATATCATCCTGCCTTTTTGTCACATAAACTTTCACTACATTATAAAAAACTGAGGATCTTTAAGGTTTAGTGTCTTGGAAACCAGGAACTTATTACATGAGAAAAAAAACATTCTTCTTAAACACTTGAAAGGCTTCTCCTTAATTTCATCCTAGGTTCATTACTGCATCTCATAACCTGGGGTCATACATCAAGATAAAGGGTGAGCAGAAGGCCCAGTAATGGAAACAAGAGAAACATTTTACATGTGAACTTGAGATACTTCAATAAGGTCATGAAAAGAACTTTAAGGCATGAGAAAGAAATCATGAGGCATATCATAATAAAAATAAAGTTTTTCATAACTTGAAGATGTGGATACAACATTTAACAAAGACAATCATTTCTGTTTCACCAAGGTGTCAATAAAAATTACCAAGGTTATTCACCAAGGTAACAGTCAAAATGGTCATCTCTAGAGATTAAGTCTTTACCCAATGCATTGGAGCGCTATCAGGGTGCACCCTTAAATTCACATTTATTATCATGTGAGCCACATATATCATCATCAATAATTTCATAAACAACCCATATAGTATAAAATAAATGGGTTTCATTTCATAATCATAATGTTTTAAAAACTGCTTTAAAGACATGATCTTTATGTCACTTTAAACCCACAAAAAGGGAAAGAGGGTCTCATGTATGTAAATCCCAGAATTTAAAATAGAAAATTTTGGTATATATGTTAATACCCCTATAGAAGAGAGATATTTGAGTATTCACTTAATAAAATAAAATAACTTTAGAAAAAGAGAGAGATATTTTGAGACAGAAATTTTGCAGCATAACGGCTATGTTTCGGGGTTTTAGAAAACATTGAAAAGAGAGGAGACATGGGTAAAAAATTCATAAATGACCCATAAAATAGTAGAGGGATAGAATATAAAGGATATATGAACATGGTAATTAGATTTTAAGTACATACCATTTGAAATGAAAAACATGGAAGGAATACAAAAATAAGATTTCTCTTATGAAAATTCGGCAGCCTAACGGCGTTAGTTAAAACTTCCAAAAACAATGAATTGATGAGGTCAAATAGGGTCTCTCATCATATGAAAATAAAAGACCAGTATGATAGATATAGATATCATACCCCAAAATAATAAAAAAACATGAAAGACTTGACATGAAAATAGATCTTGAAAACGAGAAGGGTGAAAGAATCTCTTAAAAATTCGGCAGCCTAACGATGCCACTTAAAACTTCAAAATACTGAATTGAAGAGATCAAATAGGGTCTCTCATCATATGAAAATAAAATATCAGTATGATAGATATATATATCATACCCCAACATAATAAAAAGTAACATGAAATACTTGACATGAAAATAGATCTTAAAAACGAGAAGGGTGAAAGAATCCCTTAAACATTCGGCAGCCTAACGACGCCACTTAAAATATCAAAATAATGAATTGAAGAGATAAAATAGGGTCTCTCATCATATGAACATAAAATATTAGTATGATATATATAGAGATCATACCCCAACATAATAACAAGGAACTAAAAAGAATTTACATGAAAGTAGATCTTGAAAATGAGAAATGTGAAAGAATCTCTTAAAAATTCGGCAGTCTAACTACGCCACTTAAAACTTCAAAATACTGAATTGAAGAGATAAAATAGGGTATCTCGTCATATGAAAATAAAATATCAGTATTATAGATATAGATATCATATCCCAACATAATAACAAGGAACTAGAAAGACTTTACATGAAAGTAGATCTTGAAAACGAGAAGGGTGAAAGAATCCCTTAGAATTTCGGCAGCCTAACGGAGCCACTTAAGACCTCAAAATACTGAATTGAAGAGATAAAATAGGGTATCTCATCATATGAACATAAAATATCAGTATGATAGATATAGAGATCATACCCCAACATAATAACAAGGAACTTGAAAGACTTGACATGAAAGTAGAACTTTGAAAAATGAGAAAGGTGAACGAATCCCTTAAAAATTCGGCAGCCTAACAGCGCCACTTAAACTTTCTTAAAATGAATTGATGAGAGAAAGAAGGGGTATCTCATCATATGAACATGAAAAGGGAAGTAATAGGAATATAAAAGAACATCCTCCAACATAAGATCATGGAGCATAAAAGAAATGACATAAAAGAGATTACTTGAAAAGAAAGAGAGAGGTAGGATCTCTTACCTTAAACGTAACTCTTCAAACTCAAAGGTTGGGACCTTGAGGGCTTGGGGACACATTGGGAGGACTCCTTGGGGGTAATGATACCAGAGATTCTTTGGGGGAGAGTTGGGAGTGAAAAATAGAGGAAAGGGTGGGTATTTATAGGGAAGGTGAGGGGACAAGGCATTAATGGCCAAGGGACCTCTCACAGGTGGTTTTCTCAAAACCATGGGCTCTCCCATGGTATTTCCCATGGATTTAGGCCACATGTGTCCCCCCACACAATAAGTCATCATCTTTGGTCGGCCGACCCTTAAAATATCTCATGACATCATCATGACACAGTTATGATGTCATTAAACATACCGAAACCCTAAAACTGTATTTTTACTATTCACTGAAAATTCAACTTTCCCAGAAAAATCCCAAAATTTCACCTTAACAAAATATCAATGCTCTAATTTCAAAAATGAACTCCATTTTATAAAAATAATTTTCTAAATATTTTTAATTTAATTTTTAAATAAATACACTATTCACCGAAAATTCATTTTTTCAGAAAAATCCCCAAAAATTACCTTAACATAATATCGATGCTCTGAGTTCAAAAATAAAGTCCATTTTATAAAAATAATTTTCTAAATATTTTTAATTTAATTTTTAATTAAAAAACACTATTCACCCAAAAAAACTAATACTTGACTAATAATTTATGAAACTGTTATTTAACCATTTTATTGAATCACATTTCTTAATCAAGGTGCCTAGATTATATTAATACTTTCTTTAAGTGAGATTACTAATCCATTTGGTCACATTACTAATCATAAGCATAAAATCACTATTCATAATTTACTATTCATCAAAAATTAAGTTGATCTTATTAGATTCTAAATTTCGTACTGAACATAATTGTAGAAGACCATTTTTTGAAAATCATTATACATTTTTAATTATTTAAGGTTTACAAAAACATTTTTTAAAATATCATTTCTCTAAAATTCATCAAAAATATGCATACTATATTTATCCGGACATTTAAAAATTCATAAGCTTCCTCATAAGAAGAAATCAAAATTTTTATTTAAAACAAAGGATTACAAAAGGTAGTTACGGTCTCCTTACATAGCCCCTTATAACCCCAGCATAGGACCTAAGTGTAAGGTGTGCTAAGGTGAGAGAATCTGAGGGCGGCTCAGCCAACATTTCACGAGTAGTAATTTCTATCTGTTTGAACTTCTCACGAAGGAGATTCCGTTATAGCTTCACACGATGAAGTTGGGCTTGGTTTTGGTCCAGAGAAAAGCCCAGTGGTGCTACCTCCTTCCCAAGTTCTATTAGATGGGCTTCGATTGGCCCGAGACTACTGGATGAGGCCATCAAATCTTCTTTCTATATTAATTAACCAAGATCACTTGTATTTAGAGACAATAATCGAAATGTTTAGTTTCCATCAGTCATATTGACCAATGGTCATATAACAGTCAAAACTCAACGGTCTCATTTTAATTATACTCATGTTATCAAATGAAACAATTTTGTTGAGTATAAAAAATAAAATAACACACAAAATTAGGAAATAAGATTTATTCAAAATTTCGGGTCGTTACATTATAAGCCTAAATTTTATATATATTTTTCTGTCACTTTTCCATTGTTCTTCATTTATATACAAGATAATGCACGCGGTAGATCCACATTCCATGCTGTAGATCCTGGTCGAAATAATGTGGATTAAGGGTTCACGACGTGACGATTAAGTACACGTCATGACCATTTCCACCTATATAAGGAGCATCCCGGTAGAAAATTTGATATGCTTGGATCATCTCTCTATCCCTTTTAGACTCACTTTAGAATTCCCTTCTCTTTTCCTTCTTAAAACACTTTAGTTCTTTGTAATTTCTTTACATTTTCAATCAAAGAGTCGTAGATTCGTTTTTTTTTCAATGCCTTCAATTCTTGTGTTGTTTAAATTATATTTCATTACATTCAAGTAAGGTTTTATTTAAAGTATTATTGCATGTTCATTTCATATCATTACATGTTCAATTCCATTACCATTGTTATCATGATTTCCTCTATCCCTTTTATTTCTTTAATTACCATCATGAGTAGCTAAACGCATCATGGGTAGGGATCAAGATTCGATGTATCTATACGCTTAATTAGATATCTAGTTCTAAACTTGAAAAACCTAAATGTATTAGTAATTAGGATATAAACCAACAATCAAACCCCATTTTTTTAATGTATTATGACCATCAGAAAGTCAAGAAAATGACCCTATCCTAATTGAAGTAAACTATGACTATGGCCATTAGATTAGGGAACTTTCTACAATAGAAGATGAACGTAATGCATCTAAGACTGTATCTATCCTCCTAATCATGGAATGACTAAATCCTAGGTAGAACTATAATACTGGACCAAGGTTGACTAGCAACTACCGCTTACTTCGTAGACTAAGCACTTAGGACCTTGCCAAGATTAGAACTAGGATCACATTTATCTAGGTACTCGGACTTGATCTCGACCCCTCTTTAATCACTTTAAGTCAAACCTAAAATTAGTAAGACACTTCCCAAACTTTAGTCAAGCTAGTAAGTACTCCTATAAAGGATTCAAGACTAGATTTCTTTTCCCCACAAGAACAACACCCTTCTCATGGGATAGACCCGGGACTTATACTATACTATGCCCTAGTAGTTAGTAAAGTTTGGGATACATATAAATTTATATTTTGACTCGCACCCTGAGGAATTAACGACGCCTTTTGGGCGTCCAATCAAATTTTGGAACCATTAATGGGTAGGCGATGCTATTTCTTCATGATTAGGACTCTAATCTAGATCTATGATTACCTTTCTCTCACCCCCTTTCCTTTGTTTCTATAAGCCCTTGTGTCTTTTCATATTTTTTTTGTTCACCCTGTGCATGTACCAAGGTCCTTTGACTCGTTCAAGAAATCTTGAAGAACAATATCTTTTGGCCTTTGATACTGAGATTGAAAGGCATATCTCTTCTCTTCGTCGGTCAGCAATGGTCGAGAAATTCCACCATGTGGCACCTAACCCACCAAACCCCAACCAACAAATCATTCCGGCAGAGCACCCAATAATGAACCAGGAGAAAACAATCATGGACTATAGATTTCCATCAATCTATGGAGTGACTCCTAGTGTTGTTTTTTCCTCTATACAAGTACACACATTTGAGATAAAACCTAGAACCATTCATATGATCCAGTACAAGGGGTAATTTAGCGGTCTTTAGAGAAAATATCCACATGAAAATATTTCCAACTTCCTGGAGGTCTGCAATACCTTTCGTAACTAGGGAGTTTTGTCTGATTTAATAAGACTCTACACCTTCCCATTTTCCTTATGAGAAAGAGCCAAGGACTGGATAAAGAGTCAAGCTCCTGAGTCAATTATGACTTGGGACTAACTAGCCAAGAAATTTCTAGACAAGTACTTCCCACCCATCTGGACCTAAAATCTCCGGATAGACATGCAAAATTTCAAACAAATTGATGGAGAGTCTGCTTGGGAAGTGTGGGATAGCATTAAATAATTAATGAGGAAGTGTCCACATCATGGACTGGACATGTGGATATAAATCCAAACTTTCTATCAAGGACTCCAACTAGCGGCATGGAATGTTATCGATGCAGCCACTGATGGAGGTCTCATGTTCAAGACTCCTAAAGCTGAAAGATCCAGTCTAGATGAAGTCTCTCACAATGCCAGTTTGTGGTAGAATGATCGTGGACCACCATGGCGTGGAATCCACTAAATTGATGAAACAATAAGGCTATCAGTGCAAGTGGAAGTGCTCACTAAAAACTTAAAATCATTTCAGATACCAACTACTCAACCCCCTCTTTCTCTAGTAATGGAATTACAATCATGTGAAATGTGTGGTGGTCTGCATCTATATCAAGACTGCAAAGATGGATATGAATAACCACAACAATATTTTAATTACATCAATTAAAATCAACCAAACCAGACATTTCATCAGCAATAGTATTATCAGCAGAGGCCTACTTAGCAGCAACCTTAGAGTAATTAGGGTTTTTTTCAACTAAGAGGTGTACATGACCAATTCATAGATCAAGTACCACCAGGATACCCTCTGATGAACCCTGTACCAATACCACAAGATCAACAACAACCATTCCCTCAAAGAGAACAACAATTTCAACCACCTCAGCCAAGACCTCAGAAAGTGCCTATGCAAAGCAATATGGAACGCTCCTGGCATTATTTGTGCAAAAGTATGATCAAAGAATTATGACCCATGAGATAGATATGAAAAATCAGAGAGAGAATCACTAAGGAACCTTGAAGTGAAAATGGGTGAAATCTGAAAAGCCTTATCTGATAGATTACCTGGTACTCTACCTGGTAACACTGAGATATACCCACAAGATAAGGTTAAGGTAATAGTGCTGAGGAGCGGAAAGATTCTGGAATTCTAACAACCCAAAGAAGCAAGTCTACGAGAAGAAGAGCTGAGAAAACAACTAGTACCTAATGAAAAAGATGATGAAGTCAATCACTCCTTACACCATGAAGAAGTACCAACAGAGAAGGAACATATACCTAAGCAGCAGAAGGAACCTATGTATGTTTCCCCAACTCCATACTAGCCACATCTTCCATATCCAGAGAGAGTGAGACAAATTAAGCATGAGTCAAAATATAAGAAGTTCCTGGATATGTTCAAGAAATTACATATCAGCATCCCTTTTTCTGAAGCTATTGCCCAGATTCCCATTTATACCAAGTTCCTGAAATACCTTTTATCAAACAAAAGAAAAATAGAAGACATAGGATTAATTTATTTAAATGAAGAATGCTCTGCTGTTGTACAATAGAAAATTCCACAAAATATGAGAGACTCTGGCAGATTCTCAATCCCTTATGAGATAGGCACGTGTAAATTTGGAAAAGCACTATGTGATCTTGGATCAAGCATTAACCTCATGTCAATGAGTAATTTTCAAAATCTAGGTGTCATAAACCACCTTCACCAAGATGAGGGAAGGGACATCATAATTCCATACCCTTCCTTCTTCAAGTTGAAGGAGAGATAATGACCCCCGAGACCCGTCTTCAATAGGTCCCGAAGTGGCGACTAGCACCAAGGGTATAGAATCATACGAAAAATGGAAGGCATTATCCTTTTTATTTAGTAGGATTGAGAGATAAGATAGTAAATCCCAAACAACACCAAAACTGAAAGTAAAAGTAAATCCAAAATAATTCATTCCCATATGCATGTTCTAATAATAAGTGCTACAAAAATACAAGAAAACTCCAAAGGAAAGTACCAAAAGAAAAGAAAAGTAGCAACGTCAACATTCCCAACATCCGAACTAGTAGGGTCCCACATAGTCCTCTAAGTACTCCTGGAAACCTAAAAGCAGTTTTATATATGTAGGGTGAGTATACAAGTATACTTAGTAGGGAAAACCAAAATCTCTCATGCACAAGTGAGGAGGCATTCTAATGCCCCGTGAAAAAGGAGGTAACCAAAGCACATAGCAAGGAAACTATCCACAAAAACCTCACCAAGGCACACTCCCCAAATAACGCAAGTCAAGTAAAGTAATATTAATAACACATTAATTTTTGGGTACCCCACACCACTTTACCACTAGTTATTGAAGACATCCTACGTGTCAGACCTCCCCCGCCATTCTCACCGGAGTCCAACTACTGCCCCAACAACAACCTTTTGGGCCACCACAACCACAACTACAACCGAAAACACATGGGCCATCACAACCACGCATAACCATGTTTGCAGAAACCTGGTCCAGAACAACTACTTCCATGCCCAAAGACACCTAGGCCCGAACAACTACTACCACGCCCGAAGACACTTGGGCCACATCTCGAAGACACTTGGGAAACAACCTTTCTGCACACACCTGGGAAAACCACCACAGATACCCTACCCAAAGAGTCTTGGGCTATAATGGAACTCAACCGTCATAGCCTGCCTAAAGAGTATTGGGCTACTTGGGAAAGGGAGCAGAAAATGAGCTAATAACTATCCACTCATAGGAGTGTTGGGAAAAACACCCACCCCCGTGAAATGGGGGTTTTTAGCACAAAGTGCTCAACTTGGGTGGGGTGAGAATAAGAAACATAAGGACTAAATTATACATATAGGTAAACAAGCACTCATCCCAACCTTGGGGTTCCAAAAATATCCCATACACAAACACCCTCATTACTATTCACTCATAAAAAGCACAACAGCCACAACCAAGTCACGACTCATTACTGGAAAACAATTACCCATTGAAACCATTCATTTTATCACATGCAAGTGGTTCCATTTAAATAATTATTCACTTCCAGGAAACTAACAAGAATATACACAATCCAAGGATGGAAAAACAACCAAGCAGGAGATTTAGCATTCACACCCGGTTCTCTTGTAAAGTCACAACAATAAAAGGGATCAATGGGATCCCTCGAAGTAATGGAAGCAAACCAATCCCCACCATACAGCCCCACACTACCTCAGATCCACAAACCAACAACTTCACCACAATAGGGGTTCTCATCCCCATCCATGTCAACCCACAAGAATCAAGAAGACAACCACACATATTACTAAGACAGAGAAAGGGAGTTTCTAGATTCAATCACACCATTAATTGCATTACTTCTCTCTGTTTGGTTAACCAGGGTGATCACACAAGGATTCTTGTTCACTGGAAATCTATTTAATCAATCGAGTTTAATTGATTAAACAATTTACATGTTACATCCATTCAATCATCACAGAATATAGGGGTTCATTAGTGCGCAAGGAAAGACCACCAACGACCATGATTTTTAGTGGACAGAATCCCATACAATTAACAACATATAAGCAAGGGTAAAAGAGTATAGCAGCATCATCAAACACACCCCTTCATTCTTTAAAAGTCCATTTATTATATTTGTTAAGGTTTGGTTTCATCTGTCCACATAGAGATATTATCATACCCACCTCGCATGATACACGATAAGAAGAGGTGAAGGAAGAACCCTACTTGTATGATCAACGATCGAAGTTTTTCTCCTCATGCCAAGAATTGGGGATGTGTGACTTGCAGGGGAGGAACTTCGGGGACTCCAAGAGTGAGTAGGCAAGGCTCCATCACAGGCTCACCACTAGCCTCAGGAAGGGGGACTCCAAACACACTAGGGAAAGAAAAATAGACCATCCAAGAATAAGAAATAATTCTTGTGTGATAAAAAGGAGAGATCCTGGAGTTACGGGATATGAATTTTGAACGGATTTAAAGGATTATTGTGGTTTCACCATGCGGTTGGATGGTTACACATGATGAAATTAATTTTTATTTAATAATTCTCATCGGAGAGGTGGACATAACTACTGTGAGTTAAAGGGTTTTCTTTAAACAGAGGAAAATGTGTAAGAGGGGAAGAACTGGAATTACAGGAAAAGTGTTTGGCACTAAGGAAAAATCCACACGTTTTGGTAAGTCAAGGGTCTCATGGATCTTGGGGGATTTTAGATATCATTTATGGGCTTTTAATGGCTTTGAAAGGGGTATTAAAACACGATTATGTCAAAAGATACATTGCGGGAGCAGGACTGGAAAAAGAAACAAAGGTGAGACATTGTTGGGTGAGACACCCTAAATGATGTCATGGTCACGGTGCCACCTTCACGGTGCCATCGTAAGCAGTGCCACAGTTTCGGTGAGCAAATTTTATGGTGCCACAATCATAGTGCCACCGTCACTATGCCACCCTCACAGTGCCACCTTTTCGGTGTGCGACTGTGGCGGTGCGACCGCTATGGTGCCACTGTCACGGTGCCATCATCACAGTTCCACCGATTCAGTGGAACACCATAAGCGGTGCCACCGTTTCGGTGTACGATTGTGACCAGTGCCACCATTACGGTGCCACCATGACTGGTGCCACTCTTTTGGTGGAACCGTTTGATGGAACTGAGTTTTTGGAAAACTCTTTAATGATTCATTTCCTGGTCTATTACATCAGTTGCCTCTCAAACTATTCTAGACCTCGATAATCGAAACTAGACCCAAAGAAAAGAGAGGGGTCCGAACAACCACCTCGAAAGATTCCTCTCAGGAGAAACCTCCTCGACATCTAGGAACACCTCTCCTTCAAGTAACCACACAAATATATAAGGTGCCACTATCTAGAAATATGGATTAGGTATTCCCTTTCCCCCATGTCGATATATTATCTGCTTTGGGCGGCACTGACTCGCCCACACAGGTTTAATCACATCCACTTTAATGCGTCTCAATTAGGGATCAGGTCCTCCCCTCCCCATAGTCAGGACTCTTCACACACATCCAGAGAATAAGGAAAATAGACCATCTCAGAGTTTACAAGGTCAATAAAATCATCAAAAATAAGTACAAAACAAAACCGAACAAAACTCAAAAGAGCTCCAGGTACTGAGTGCACATTTGTGCCTCCCGTTCCCAGGTACACTCCTTGAGGCCACCATGCCTCCATAACACACGAACCAAAGGAATGTTTTGTCCATGAATCACCTTCTCCTCACGACCTTCGATCATCAATGATCACTCTACAAACATCACGTCGTCCTCGATATCCATCCTTCACCAATAAAGGACATGTGAATCATCATGTAGATATCGACAGAGCTGATACACATGAAAGACTTCATGCACCCTCAGTAGCATCAGTGGTAGCGCCAGCTGATAAGACACCTTGCTGACCCACCATAACACCTCGAAGGGTCTGAAAAACCTGGGAGAAAGCTTACTCCCCCTACCGAACCACTGTTTCCCACACCGAGGGGAGACCATCAAGAACACGTGGTCCTTGACCTCAAACTCCAAGGGTCTCCTCCTATGATCAGCATATGACTTCTTCCAGTCCTGATTCACCTTCATCATCTTCTGTATAAGGTGAACCTTCTTCATCGTGCTTTGTACTACCTCCAAGCCAAGAACACCTACTTCCCCAACCTCTACCTAGCACACGGGTGAGCGACATGGCCTCCCATACAAGGCTTAGAATGGATCCATGTCAATGGTAGAGTGATAGCTATTGTTGTAGGAAAAATCTACCATAGGTAAGTGTCTTACCCACAATCCCCCAAAGTCCAAAACACATGCTTGTAGCATATCCTCTAATGTATGGATGGTGCGCTCTGTCTGGCCATATGTCTGGGGGTGGAAAGAAGTGTTTAGGCATAGCTAGGTTCCAAAATCATGTTTCAATCCTTTCTAGACCCATGAGGTAAACTGGGTATCCCGATCAAAGACTATGGACCTTAAAACTCCATGAAACCGCACCACCTCATCCACGTACCATTGTGCTAGGTCATCCACCGCACTTGACTCCTTGATTGTCAGGAAGTGATCTGATTTCATCAGTCGGTCCACCACTACCCAGATAACATCATAACACCATTGAACTCTAGGTAGTCCTGTGATAGAATCCATCGATATGTCATCCTACTTCCACTTGGGGACATATAAAGGTTTTAACAGACCTCTTGGGACGCGGTGTTTAGCCTTCACCTAATAACACATGAGGCACTTCACCACAAACTCTTCCACTGTCCGCTTCACCCCGGGCCACCAAAACCAACCCCTCAAACCCCGTTACATCTTGGAAACTCTTGGGCGTACCTCCAGGGGTGAGTTTTGGAACTCACCAAGAACTCTCTCACGCATTCCCATGGGGACGAAAAAATTTCCATGAAACAACATTCAATTATATCCATCTTATGACCATCCTTCCAGAGCATTGCCCTGGAAAACATGATCGTGCATCACTTCAGCCTCTAAGTCCCCCCATTGAGACTCCTACACCTTCCGCAACAGAGAAGACTACACTATCATCTGGAACAGACAACCTCTGTCATCCTCCATCCTTGTATCTAGGTGTAGGGCAGCCAACTCCTCCATCGCTCTCCAAGCATCTGCTGATTCTCGAACCACATCCTTCTACGACTTCTTGCTCAAGGCATCAGCCACCAAGTTCCCCTTTCCTAATGTGTAGGAAATTTTGAAGTCGTAGTTCTGAAGAAACTCCATCCACCTCCACTATCGCAAGTTTAGGTATCGCTGAGAGAAGATATACCTTAAGCTCTTGTGATCCGTGTAGACCACAAAGTGTTGCCCGATGAGGTAGTGTCGCCACAAATTTAGTGTGAACACAACCTCTATTAGTTCCAAGTCATGTGTGGAATAGTTACGCTCATGGGTATGTAACTACCTAGACCCATAAGAGATCACCCCTAGCTTTTGCATCGGTACAAACCCCAAGCCTTATCCTGAAGCATCACAAAACACCTCAAACATCACCCTTTCTTCTGGAAAACTCAACATTGGGGAACTAACCAACTTCCCCTTTATATAACTGAAGGTTTCCTGACACTATTCACTCTACATGAAGGCTTGTTCCTTTCTGGTCAAAGCTGTCAAGGGAGATGCAACTTGAGAGAAGTCGGGCATGAACCTTTGATAATATCCTGTCAGAATTAGGAAACTAAGAACCTACGCCACATTCTTGGGTGGTTCCCAAGAAACAACTGCTTCAACCTTTGATGAGTCAAATATTATTCCCTTCTCAAACACCATGTGTCCAAGGAAGTGCACCTCTCGTGTCCAAAACTTGCACTTGGAAAACTTTCCGTAGAACTGGTACTGTCGGAGGACCTCTGAAACCATTGTCAAATGCTCGGTGTGATCCTCCTCTGATCTTGAGTAGATCAGGATGTTGTTGATAAACATGACTACAAATCGGTCTATATATTCCCAGAAGATGGATTTCATGAGCCCCATGAACACGGTTGGTGTGTTCGTAAGACCAAACGGCATGACCGCGAACTCAAAGTGCCCATATATGCACCTGAAGGTAGTATTTGATATGTCACCCTCCTTCACCCTCAACTGGTGATATCTTGACCACAGGTAGATCTTGGAGAACCACTATACCCCCTTCAATTGGTCAAAAAGGTCATCTATCCTCGAGAGAGGGTAACGATTCTTGATCGTTACCTGATTCAATCTCTGGTATTCTATGCACAACTTGAGACCACAATATGACTTCTTCGCAAAGAACACTAGAGCACCCCATGGTGATTCTCTTGGTCTAACAAAAACCTTCTTCATCAGATCATCGATCTGAATTCATAACTCACACAACTCAGAAGGCTCCATCCGATAGGGAGCCATCGAAATTGGACGGGCACCAGGTTGCAAGTCTATCTCGAACACAAAATCACATCGAGGGGGTAGAGTCACCACCTCTTCAGGGAAGACGTCCATGAACTCACTAATAATTCCTGAAGCTTCTACCATCTCTAAGTCTATTGACTCCACTAACAGCTCGGCTAACAAGGAAAGAAGGGGCTCCACTCACCGGCTGCCCCCCTGGAAACCCCACTCGCCGATAAAAGTCGCACGTTTTCCACCCATATCTGAAAACACGACCCTTCTTCGGAATTATTCGATAATGGTAAACATTGAGAAAATCTAGTCAATGAATAGAATGACATCATACGGCTGTATATGTAACAAAATAAGGTCCCCACTAGACTGATGTGGTCCCAACATCAGTCTATATCCCAGACAAACATGAGACAAGTTGGTCTGACCTCCGACTGGCGTACTCAAAACCAAGGGTACTGGAAGTCTATTTTCATATAAACCCAAGGTATGGGATAGACTGGGTGAAACAAAGGAGTGTGAAGCTCCTGAATCAAACAAGGCTGGGCAAGAGTAATAAACAAGCTGATCGTACCTTGGACAACTTCTGGCCCTACTGGAACTGCTGCCTCTACGGCGTGAAACTACCCACACCTAGCTCCTCTGCCCATCAGTTGTCAGTCAACTCACCAACCACGCCCTAGTCGAGGTCCTAGGAGAACACCCTGAGGTCGGCCTCCTCCTGCAACATCTGCTCTTGGAGGAGCGGGAGCTCGCTGTCCCTGCTACTGCAACTGAAAAGCCCTGGCTAGAAACAGCTGCTGCTGAGGTGGGCGTTGAACCTGCCCACCCCCACTGTACTATACTCAGTCCAATCATTGATTCTGAAGGTTCCCACATCTTCCACAGATGCAGCATCTCGGTCTTGGTCCCTCAAGGAAGGGGCGAGGACCGGGATATCGAAACTGTAATTGATGGGGCCTGCTCCCCACTGGCCAAAACCTGGAAGGCCCTGATGATGGAGGCCTGCTGCTGATGGCATTCCCCTTTAACGAGCCCAACTGGATCCCCTCTCATGGAACACCTCCCATCATTTTCATCCTCTCCACCACTTCTTCCTTCCACTGGACCTCCAAGTATGTCGGTAGAGTGAAGGGAGTAACAACATACTTAAGAGAAGGTCAGAGTGCCTCCTCTAAACATCTCACCCGAGACTCCTCATCCATAAAGAGTTCTAAAGCAAAGAGAATGATATCCTTGAACTTGATCCCCAGCTCCCTCACTAACATACTCCCCTGCTAAAGGTAGAGTATCTTCTACCTCTTCTCAGTCTTTATCGTGGAAGAGAAGAATTCCACCCGAAACTCCCTCTCGAAGTCAGTCCATGAAACTTCAGCCTCCCTCTTCTCCCCAAGATAGAGCATCCACCACTGACATGCCACTCCCCACATCTGGCTTACATCCAGATGAACCCAGTTGTCACGACCCATCCTCGGGGCCCATGCCGTGACTACCCCAAGCCCGTCTTCCATAGGCCAGGGGCTGGCGACTAGCACCAAGGCGTAAATCTCGGAAAAAGGGAAGGCATTGCCTTTGAAAAGTAAACAAGAACCACAGAGTAAGCAAGTGGAAAAAAGTAAACACTAAGTAAAAACTGTACAAGCTGTGATGAAAGTAAAAGGGGCCGGAAATATAAGCCCAAATGTAAAGTACAACTGAAAGGGGAAAACAGCAACTGAAAGAAAAGCCGCAGCATCAAGCCGTCCTCTGGCAGTCCCACCTGAAGGGTGGGTACAGATAGCCCCCACTGCTCCTCGGGTCCACCTGATCGCTCCGAGTGCGTCCCGCCCAGTGGTCCACCTCCAGGTATCGTCCTGCTCCACACGCCTCTACCACGATCAGCATTGTCCGTCGTCTGTAACCAACACAATGTAGTGCGGGCATAGCCCGTGCAGGGGTGAGTATAAGCTACTCAGTAAGGACCCCAAGACCCCCGAAGGTCTCCCTAAATCCAAAAAGGATAATCCACAAAGGAAAGATACAATCACGAAGTAACAACCGGAACTGCTTAGGTATATGCCCATACATATACCTAAGTCATCAATTCTCGTTCGGCTCCAACGTCCGAGCCCAAGCACAACCCATTCCACACAGGAAAGCAAAACGTATACCCACACAGGATAGCACAACACAATCCACAAAGGAGAGTAAACAGTAAATCCACACAGGATAGCTCAACATAATCCACAAAGGAGAGTAACTCAAGATTCAGCTCACACAGGTATACTTCTTCAAATGACGATAGAGATGATCAGATGTAGTCACTGATTCATCTAATCCGTCAGGCCCATAAAGGTTCAGAAGATACTAACCCCCCCCCCCCCCCCGCAATAACCCACATAGGATCGATCATGAAGTTGGACCCAAAGCTATTGGGAAACTCCTTCTCCATCAAGTACAGTGGTTATGCCGCTACAACCAAACGCTCCCCTGTCGTGGGTCTGCCGCTACAACCAAGCGCTCCCATGTGCCGCTACAACCAATCTCTCCCCTTTCGTGGGTCTGCCGCTACAACCAAGCGCTCCCATGTGCCGCTACAACCAAGCGCACCTCTGTCGTGGGTTTGCCGCTACAACCAAGCGCTCCCCTGTGCTGCTACAACCAAGCGCTCCCCTGTGCCGCTACAACCAAGCGCACCTCTGTCGTGGGTCTGCCGCTACAACCAAGTGCTCCCCTGTGCCACTACAACCAAGCGCTCCCCTGTGCCGCTACAACCAAGAGCACCTCTGTCGTGGGTCTGCCGCTACAACCAAGCGCTCCCCATGGGGCTATCCGTAACACACCGAGTCATTCAATCAGCAGTCGTCAAATCTCAACCGGCTCTAGGGTTCCGCACATAGCATGCTCGTTCCGGGAGGGTCCACTCCACGAGAAAAAAGGTCGATGCATCAACTGACATGCAGTCCGGAGTTGATGTATCCCAAGTTGTACCATAGTGGTCACTTCCAAAGACACGGAGGATTCCCGTACTGTTCTCATCATTGTCGCAGTCGAATCCACCGAGGATCTCTGTATAGTCGTCGTCGTCGAAGTCGCAGCCAGCACTAGGGTTCCCGCTCCACGATCCGAGAGGTCGATACATCAACTGACATAAAGTCCGAAGTTGATGTATCCAAAAGTTCTGTATCGTCAACAGGAACTCAACGTCGCAGACGGCGCGTCAATCGGACGCCCGGTCTGAGAGTTATTGGATTTTTCGTCCCAGGGGCCCGGTTGGTTTTTAAGGCAAAACCAACCCGACCGTACTCCACCTGCATCCAAACCTCTGGTGGAGTGAGCCAAAAGATCCGTCTCACATAGAGTAATTCAACAAAGCTGACGGCATGTCAATCGGACGTCCGTAGCTCAAGATATGAGTGTTTCCGCTCCGAAGGCCCGGTTGGTTTCGTGTACGAACCAACCCGGCCGAACTCAAAGTATTCTGAAACCTTGAGTACGATATACCGAAACGACCGTCTTGATCCAAGGATCTCTTTTCCGCTGACGGTGCGTCACTAGAGATAAGGGCATTTCCAAAAATAAGGGCATTTCCAAAAATAACGGGAGAAATAATATTCAACACATGAATACATATCCGAAAACAATTTTTAATGAAATAAAATTGTTTTATGAATCGGGTTCTTCATTTTGAACGGAAACAAAAAGAGAAATAAGAGAATTTCCAAAAATAAAATCCCTACCTTGACAAGACGTCGCGCGTGAGCATTCTTCGCGGAATTGCACTTCGCGGAAGGAGGGGATCGTCGCGTCGTTGCGGAAGGGCGTCGCGTCGTTGCGGAATCCGGCGTTGAGTCGGCGAACTCAACGGACCAAGAAACAACAGATTTAATTTAATTATATAAAATTAAATCCGTGTTTTGTTAAAAAAACACAAGGGAGATTTAAGAGAAACCCGAAGTCTCTTACCTCAATAGTTGATCGAAGATTCGTTGCGGAGGAAGGGACGTCGCAGAAGAACGTTGCAGGAAGGGAACGTTGGCGTCGCGGAACACGGCGTCACGTCGTCGACTTCCACGGGTTCGGCATTCTTCGTCGGAGGTCGGCGTTCTTCGCGTTCTTCGTGTTCTTCGTGAAGGAGGATGAAGGCTCAAGAACTCTGACAAACCTCCCAATGAGTAGTCCTCCAAAAAGACATGTTGGCCTTATTTTATTATTACGCCAACAAACGAAAAAAAGGGGTAAGTAACGACCCATCAATTCGTTGAATTAATTAAACGAAAGAAACCGCCCATTTAATTCATGAAGAAAACCGCCCAATTAAATGGTGCGTTAAGGATTTAAGAAAACGCGTCAGTTGACTTTCATAATGACGGGTTTTCGCGGGTGCGTTACTTAGCGGAAAGAAACGGCGGGGCTCGTGCGGGCCCCACCTCACAAATATCCTACCAAGAGGGTAGGATATTTCTGGATAGTACCCTATCCGGTTCAACTCTATTTAAGCCGCTTCTAAGTGGCTTCAAGTGGCTTCCAAGTGGCTTAAGTGAAATAAAATAAAGTTGTCGAAAAATTATTTTATTTCTTAACTTTAAGCCTGAAAATTAAAAACCACACCCGAGCAAACGCAACTCCAGAAGAGGCGTTTCTAAGCAAATATCGGCGCTTCGATTTCATCGGTGCCCTCAGAATTCGATTACGGGCACCGGTTCAAAAGTTAGAAAAACCCGCTCGTCCGTTCACTGAACGTACCCGAGCCAAACTTCGGAAAATGATTCCAGGCACACCGGGCCTCGGTATCAGGTGTCGTCAGAAACTGCACTCTTGTAAAATTCCAAAGAAAATTAAGAAAAAAAAATTCCTTGAAATTTACGGGTCTTTACATTACTCCCACCACAGGGCTTTACGTCCCCGTAAAGCTTCACCACAAACTTAGGGATACAAAGGCGGTACTGAGCACGCATCTGAGCCTCCCACTCCAAAGTGCTCTCCTGGAGGTTCCCGAGCTGCCATATGAAGCGCACTAGAGGAATCAATCATCCACGTAGGACCCGCTCCTGTCGATCCTTGATCTCCACTGGGACCTCAGCAAAAGTCACCCCATCACCAAAGACCAGCTCTTCATGGTCAAAGATTGACGTTGGGTCATGCACGTATCTCCTCTGCTGAGATACGTGGAAGACGTCGTGCACCCGGTGCAACTGTGGTGGTAGAGCCAGGCGATAAGCCACCTTGACAATCCTACCGAGGACCTGGAAGGGTCCGATGAAGCATGGATACAACTTGTCGCCTCGTCCAAATCTCTGCAAACCACGTCGAGGTGAGACACGCAAGAAGACGTGGTTGTCATTCTCGAACTCTAGTGGCCTCCGCCTCCTGTCAGCATATGACTTCTACCGGCTCTGAGCTGTCCTCATCCGCTCCTGGATGACCTGGACCTTCTCTGTCGTGGCCTGGAGCATCTTCGGTCCCACAAGAGCTGCTAAGATTTCTTCTTTTCCGATAAGAGAAATCTGGTCTCATCCCCTGGATGAACCACTTCCTTTGCCTAATACAGTCAATCCCGACATGGATGGTACTAATCCATACCAAGGATGACGTCGTAAGGCCTCGACGCTACTACCAAGAGATCCAATTGTTACTCTTGTATCCCAGGGTTGAGTCACACTGTCGGCATCTGTGTGTGGTAACTGAGTCTCCTCCAGTAGATATCTCACGGGTGAGGGTCAAGTCAACAGTCTAAACCGGAACCTCTTAGTAACAACACAAAAGATGACAGGAATAAAAACATCACAAGGGTATTCGTCTTTTATTATTGCAGCTCATAATACAAAGACACTACACCATAGAAACAAGGAACTAGAAGTACAAAAGACGTATCCACTAGTCTCGCTCCTGTCCATCTGCTCCTAGAGCTCCTTGATCGAAGACCTTAGCTACCTGAAGCTAAGCTCTTGCATGTCCACCAACTCCCTGCGGTCAGGGTGGACCTCTTGGTGGTGGTGGTGGCAAAACCCCGAAGCGTCGTCCACCTCCAGCTGCACGGCCAACTCCCCTACCATGGTTGCCTGCTCATTGCGGTCCACCTTGATCGAACCTCTACCTCTGCCTGGGGGGTCCTTAGTTCATCTGCTGGTCATCCGTATGGCGGGTCGGACAGTCACGAGCCATGTGACCAACCCCGCCGCAGGAGTAACACTGCCCTCTCATGGAAATTCATTTCCCACCCCGAGTGCCTCGCGCAAACGATCCAGAGTCATGCTGTCGACCACCTGTAGGTCTAGTCCTCTTAGACCCCTTCGTCATCTGTCTACTACCCACTGTAGAAGACTCTGCCGCATGCCGGCAAGTGGTGGGTCCTGCTGCTGGAGACTGCTCAGCAAAGAAACTCTCCACTAAGAGGGCTCGCTCCAACACCCCTGCCTGAGTCAGAATGTTGAGGGAGATCATCGAAGCCCTGATCTCGTACCTCATTCCCTGCTCGAAGGTCCGGGCCCGGAAGAACAGGTCCCGTACCATATCTGTGGAGTAGCGCGAGAGATTAGTAAATCTCACCGGGTACTGGGCCACTGTCATGCTGCCCTGCCGCAGCTGTAGTAGCTCCTGGATGCGCACCGCTCGGAGGGTGGTTGGGACGAACTCGGAGAGGAAGATGCTCTCAAAGTCCGTCCAGAGGAGAGATGTCTCGTCGTGCACCTGGAGCATCAAGATCCACCATCTGCCTGCTGCCGCGTGCAGGAGGCTCGCTGCGAGGATCACCATGAGGTCTGCCGGTGTCCTCACTAATCTGAAAACTCGTACAACTGCCTCCATCTAGTCCTCGGCGGCCTGAGGGTCTGTCTCCCCACGGAACCTAGGCGGTCGCTGGCACTGGAACTCATGCAGTGCACTAAGGCGACGTGCATCGTCAGCGGCTGGGGCTGGTAGCATCGGTGGCTCGACGGGTATAGGTACCACCGGTGCCTCAGCTGTCAAAGGGCCCTGTACCGAGTCCTCGACGCTCGGTGGGCTCTCGCCACGCACATCGCTCGGAACCCTAGCTAGCTGACATCGTCGGGCCATCCTGAAAAGGAAACAAGTGCGCCACGATCAGAACAGTATACCTGGTGAGCTGACACAAGTAATCACAAAGAAAACTTGAAACACACATGAAATCAATATTTTCGTGCATTAAGTCGGAAATCAGAAGTCATGGTCCTGGTGTACGGATACGTCGGCCGTCGCACCAACACTGGACTCCCTGGACTGATAACCACACCCAATACGCTAAACACTACTGCTTCACACAGAAGAAAGATCAGAGTCTGCGGTAGAACCGACCACCTCTGATACCAATTTGTCACGACCCGTCCTTGGGGCCCGTGCCATGACTACCCCAAGCCCGCCTTCCATAGGCCAGGGGCTGGCGACTAGCACCAAGGCGTAAATCCCGGAAAAAGGAAAGTCATTGACTTTGAAAAGTAAACAAGCACCACAGAGTAAGCAAGCGGAAAAAAGTAAACACTAAGTAAAAACTGTACAAGCCGTGCTGAAAGTAAAAGGGGCCGGAAATACAAGCCCAACTGTAAAGTACAACTGAAAGGGGAAAAGAACAACTGAAAGAAAAGCCGCAGCGTCGAGCCGTCCTCTGGCAGTCCCACCTGAAGGGTGGGTACAGATAGCCTCCACTGCTCCTCGGGTCCACCTGATCGCTCCGAGTGCGTCCCGCCCAGTGGTCCACCTCCAGGTATCGTCCTGCTCCGCACGCCTCTACCACGATCAGCGTTGTCCGTCGTCTGCAACCAACACAAAGTAGTGCGGGCACAGCCCGTGCAGGGGTGAGTATAAGCTACTCAGTAGGGACCCCGAGACCCCCGAAGGTCTCCCGAAATCCACAAAGGATAATCCACAAAGGAAAGATACAATCACGAAGTAACAACCGACACTGCTTAGGTATATGCCCATACATATACCTAAGTCATCAATTCCCATTCGTCTCCAATGTCCGAGCCCAAGCACAACCCAGTCCACATAGGAAAGCAAAATGTATACCCACACAGGATAGCACAACACAATCCACAAAGGAGAGTAAACAGTAAATCCACACAGGATAGCTCAACACAATCCACAAAGGAGAGTAAACAGTAAAACCACACAGGATAGCTCAACACAATCCACAAAGGAGAGTAAATCAAGATTCAGCTCACACAGGTATACTTCTTTAAATGACGATAGAGATGATCAGATGTAGTCACTGATTCATCTAATCCGTTGGGCCCATAAAGGGTCGGAAGATACTAACCCCCCCCCCCCCCCCCGCAATGACCCACATAGGATCGATCATGAAGTTGGACCCAAAGCTATTGGGAAACTCCTTCTCCATCAAGTACACTGGTTATGCCGCTACAACCAAACGCTCCCTTGTCGTGGGTCTGCCGCTACAACCAAGCGCTCCCATGTGCCGCTACAACCAAGCGCTCCCCTGTCATGGGTCTGTCGCTACAACCAAGCGCTCCCATGTGCCGCTACAACCAAGCGCACCTCTGTTGTGGGTCTGCCACTACAACCAAGCGCTCCCCTGTGCCGCTACAACCAAGCGCTCCCTTGTGCCGCTACAACCAAGCGCACATCTGTCGTGGGTCTGCCGCTACAACCAAGCGCTCCCCTGTGCCGCTACAACCAAGCACTCCCTTGTGCCGCTATAACCAAGCGCACCTCTGTCGTGGGTCTTCCGCTACAACCAAGCGCTCCCCATAGGGCTATCCGTAACACACCAAGTCATTCGATCAGCAGTCGTCAAATCTCAACCGGCTCTAGGGTTCCGCACACAGCATGCTCGTTCCGGGAGGGTCCACTCCACGAGAAAAAAGGTCGATGCATCAACTGACATGCAGTCCGAAGTTGATGTATCCCAAGGTGTACCGTAGTGGTCACTACCGAAGACACGGAGGATTCCCGTACTGTTCTCATCATCGTCGAGTCGAATCCACCGAGGATCTCTGTATAGTCGTCGTCGTCGAAGTCGCAGCCAGCACTAGGGTTCCCGCTCCACGAGCCGAGTGTTCGATACATCAACTGACACAAAGTCCGAAGTTGATGTATCCAAAAGTTCTGTATCGTCAACAGGAACTCAATGTCGCAGACGGCGCGTCAATCGGACGCCCGGTCTGAGAGTTATTGGCTTTTTCGTCCCAGGGGACCTGTTGGTTTTTAAGGCAAAACCAACCAGACCATACTCCACCTGCGTCCAAACCTCGGGCGTAGTGAGCCAAAAGATCCTTCTCACATAGAGGAATTCAACAAAGCTGGCGGCACGTCAATCGGACGTCCGTAGCTCAAGATATGAGCGTTTCCGCTCCGAAGGCCCGGTTGGTTTCGTGTACGAACCAACACGGTCGAACTCAAAGTATTCTGAAACCTTGAGTGTAATATACCGAAACGACCGTCTCGATCCAAGGATCGCGTTTCCGCTGACGGCGCGTCGTTTTGAGGCCCGTATCTCAAGATACGGGTATTTGACCGAAAATGGTCCGAAGACGGGGGGGTCCGGGCCCGGGCCGACCCGGCCCGACCCCCCCCTGGGTCGGCCGAACCGGGTCAACCCGGTTCGACTCGGCCAGACCCGGTCCGGCCCGGCCAGGGTGCGGCCCGGCCGGTCGAACCGGCCTGGCTCGGCTAGCCCGGCTCGGCTCGGCCGAGCGGCCGAGCGATGCGGGGGGGAGCCGCCGCCCCCGCGTGACACCCCCGCGGCACCCGCGGGGGTGTAACACCCCAAGATTTCATAAGTGTGTTAGTTCTTCAAAATAATTCAATAACTTTCACTACATGCAACACCAAGTTCAAGCACACCATGACTTACCAAACAAGCCGTTCAAAAGAGGTTATTAATAGTATTAGATAAATTTTAATGTTTATATAATCCTTATAATTTTAGAATCCATATTATGAGTTTCTTAGTCATAATGCAAGAACAGATTCATTTTCAGTACTGCACTTTTATCAAATTTTGATAGTGAAACCTTTTTAAATACTATATTATAAACTTTTTGACTAAATGGGGACATCAAAAATTTAAAATGAAACATCCCAAGCTTCTATGGTACGCTTCTCTTTGAATAATGTGATAGCGTGTGTTGTACGCAACACCGAGTTCTAACAACCAATTAAACTAACCGTTATGAATAGTAATAACTACTTTTTGAAATTATATATATTTTATATTTGAAAATGGACTTCATTTTTGGATTCGGAATATCGAATTTAGCCTAAGATGAAATTTTGGTACATTTCGGATAACTTTCATATTTTGATGAATAGTGAAAATTACTAAGTTTTAATTAAAAACAACTTTTTTAATCAAAAATAATTAATAGTGATAAATTATGAATTTGTGTGGTTTTAAAGTATATTTAGAATATATTTTTACCATTTAATATAATGTTGGTCATTGGACATAATTTTACAATTAAACCGAACATAAACGAGTGTCAATCTTTTGATAGTTATTATCTCTTAAAAACACGCTTTTTGTTTTGACAGCGGGAATTAATTTTAAATTAATTTCTGCCACTTCTGTGTTTTGAATTTAGGAAAATGGATTCCATATTTGGAATCAGGATGTTCAAATTGTGTAAATAGGTAACTTTTATTTTTAGACATTTTGAATAATTACTGCGGTAAATATTTTATTTACCATGGTTAAGGGTAAATCCGGTAAATAAGGGTTAAAAAATAATATTATAATAATACTAAATTACCCTAAAACGTGTCCTAACCTTATTGGTGGACACATACCCGACCATGGGCATCCTTGGGTCAATTTGGGGACCCCTTGGAGCCACTTGTATGTGGTAGGGACACATTATATTAATAAAGTTAAAATAAAAATAAAAATGGCATAAGCTTACATCTTTTAGAAGAACAATTTTTACATAGGGTTATACATGTTTGATTTTCGATTATAAATATTCATTAGAAATCTAAAAAGATTTCCTACATAAAGATATTTTATTTATAATTTTTAGACATTAAATAATTTATTTTATTTATGACACAATGATGATGCAGTAATTACTAAAATAGTGAAAAATTAAAATAATTGATCTTATAAATACCCAAATAATTATAATATGAAACTTTTAATGAATTAAACTAATTTTCTAGTATAATATGATATATTAGGATTGATTTAATTGACTTTGTTCGAAGTAATCAATCTGTTATGAGTTTCAAAAAAATCAACTATTGAATAGTGTCAAAATTGACATAAAAGAGTTCTTAAAACAAATATTATATTATTAATTGATATTAAATTCCTAAAAATCTAAGGTTCGGCCAAGAGACTTATATTATGATAGGTTAATCATTAATGGGCCACTTGGGGGTCGCTTGGATGTATATAGTAAGTTTATTAACCATATTATATAAAAATACAAAGAGACATTGTAAAAGTGAAACTAATTAACTTAGAGTTAATACTTAAAGATAAGGTTAATATAAGTACCCAAACCTGTCTAAATTCTATTGGATGAGTTGTTTTCGACCTATCCCTACCTCATCCTTTGAATAGTCAACTTTGGAGCCTTTGGAAACCGAATATGAATTTATTATAAATTAATATTTCTAGCTTTTCCAAAGGTGCCCCTCACCCCTCTTATAAAAGGGCACTCCTCCTTCTCATTTCTTCACACCTCTCAAGCCACTTGGCTCGTCCAAACTCTGCCCAAATACTCTCCCAACATCCCTCACTACAACCTAGGGGCCTTAGTTTGATCAGAAAGCCAACCTAAGGAGCCCTTTTGATCAAATCAAAAGGAAGAACCCGAAGAAGAGGTAATGTTTTCACCACCCCTTTTCCAAGTTCATTTCTTCTTCCACTTCTTCTTCCTTTGTTGTTACCATTCTAAAATAATAACTCCAGTATCATTTATATACTGTGATGTTATTATAAATATGGTACAACCATATTCAGTATTCTATCCACCCTTTGAATAACATGTCACCATACGTGCGTACGTACGGCTTACCGTCTCCACGTCGTGGCGTAATTGTTATTCAATATATTATTATTTGGATGGGTATAATAATGATGTGTAACTCATGTAAATAATAAATATAACATGTTAATGATTCTGTATATATGATATACCATCCATTTATATATTATTTTAATATCAAAAGAATGATATTGTCGCCCGTGCGTACGTACGGACTACCGTCTCCACGAACGCGATGAGATTCATTCTCCATCGTAACCATTAAAGTATAATTATCATTTGATGATTTAAAAATGATGTTTAAGGACTTGATATCATTCTGGATATGAATAATATACAACCTATCCTTTAAAAACATGTCTTACGTGACAAAACATATGAAAGGAAACAAGTAAGTTAACACCCGAAACAACGATAATTCTAAGATATTATTAACAAATCAATATTAAAAGATCATATATGATATCATATTAATATATATGATTCTTGTATAATTTAATAACAATTATTTCACCATTATACAGGAGGTTAACCTACCACAACCAAGGAAAAGTACAAGGTAAGGGTTATTTCACAATCTCTTCATTATCCGAGGTTGTTTATATGTAATAATCTACTGGGATCTCTTTATCATCCACATCCATGTTTCTTAAAAATGTATTTCAAAACATTTTTACTATTTACAAGAATATGGGTTAAAGTCATTTATACCCTTTTTCTACTTTTTATAAGAGGTTTATAAAGGAATCTTTCCGTCGTTTTCAAAACAAGGTCCTTTTTAACTTTTTCGACAGAATTGAGGTAAGAATGTTTTTTTTAACTTATACGGCGGGTGCGGTTATTTTACGCCGTTATAAAATCTTCAAATCTTTCCTTACAAGCTTATAAGAATATTTTCAAAGAAAATGTTTTATTTTATATGGATCTTAAATGATTTCAAAATAAAAGGAGATATTTCTTTAAAAAGAATTTTGATTTCATCTATGTCAACATCCTTTGATGGATTTTAATATTATTTGAAGTTGATTTATTATGATACAAAACTTCTATATTGTATTGAAGGTTTTGTGATATGTTTGACTGTGGATGTGCTATTTTTATACCATTCATAGTTTATTGTGAAAGTATTGACATTTCGTATGCTAGTTTTAATACGAATGTTTATGTTATGTTTAAACCTTTTCATATGGGAATGCATTGGACTTAATAAGTGACGGGTGGAGCCCGCTATAGCTCCTCGATGCATCGGTAGGTCTCATGAGACAAACTAGTGTCTTGGCACAAGGCCTTGACAAAATCTTATTTTTAGTCTTGGCACGAGGCCTTGGCTATGTGGTTATGATAGTCTGTCATTATGCATTCCAACATTATGAAAGTGGTTATTGATTTTTGCATGTGATTATTCGATTAGTAGAATATCCATGTGAATAAGTAAATGGAATTATTTCATTTTATTTATGCCATACCATGTTGAAAGTTCATATTTAAAAGGCTTTTGTTTTAGTTATACATTGCCTTAAATGTTTATTCTTATTTATGAAAGTTTCCGCTATATTGTTATCCTTACTGGGCATTTGAGCTCACCCCTTTTCTATGTTTTATTTTTCCGAGGGAGTGAAGAAGTATATTATGAATGACCTGCAGGGATTTTATGAGGGGATAATAGTGTGGTCTATTGAGACATTATGTTGTTGTATTAGTTTTTCATTTTATAATGTAATGTAAAACTTATGATTATATCTAGTGTTTCCAAGGCTACTAAACCAATCGGTCTTTCGGGATTTGATCTTTCTTGTGATCATGCCAATGTTATGTAATTAATGCACCGACTCTGGGTAGCTGGGGTCGGGGCGTTACAGTTGGTATCAGAGGAAGTTTAGTACAAACCTTGGAAGCTAGATTTAGATAAACTCTGATTATAGCACGTAGACCTAAGATGAACTTTGAGGATTAGTATAGAAGAACTTCCTAGAATTTTGGTATTGTAGAGATTTTGTGAGTTTTCCGAGCAATACATCCCTGTCTGGATACGAGCAGGTAGAGGCGGCTCTGGCACAGATGTACCTAGGGGTAAAACCCGAAAACACCGCTTTGAGCTAGACTCGAACGGGAACTGGTGCACGACAACGGGCCTTGTTGCACTCTTGGTTACGACACTCCCGGGGGATATGCTTAGGATAACTCTCACTTTCTTTACAAATCATTATGAAGGGTTTATGAGTATATACTTCCTCAAAGAAAAAAATATTTATGATTATGGATTATATCCATAGATAGTTCAATTTATGTTAAGTGTTTTATAAGTATGGGATTATGTATTTTGATTCATAAACTGATCTAGTGTATGCCATTGTTTAGAAATAGCGCCCAGTAGAAGGAATGAGAACTCCAGCAATGCACATGATCCAAAGAGAAAGAAGGATCATATCTTTCATGGTCTTAAGCTAGAATTTATAAGAGAAATAGTCTCCCATGTATTATCATCATATGAAGATATAATATCATGTGTTGATAAGATAAGTAAAGAGTTTGCTGAGTCCTATGGCCTTGAAGGGAAGCAAGAGAAGAACAATATGGAAGAGAGAAAGATGGATAAAGGGAAGGGGGAAAAGAGGAATTTTCCCATATGTGGTAAATGTGGAAAGAAACACCCTGGAGCTTGCCTGAAAGGAATGAGAGTTTGTTATAAGTGTGGAGGAAAAGGGCACAAAGTACGTGACTGTAAGGGTAAGAAAATGGTTTCAAATGTACAATGCTTCATTTGCAAGGAGTTTGGACACTACGCGAACCTATGTCCCAGTCATCAGACTATGCCGCAAATGATGCTATTGGATAATAATCAAGTTATGATACTACCACAGATGAAGAGGAATGATTAGAGTTCTTATTTTGATTATGTCAATTGAGTGTTGTATCAACAATGTACTTGTTATAATGATTATGGAGTATATAAGGATTGTACTGCAGTACTATTTCATTAAGGACTTGAGATTGTGTGGAACAAACAAAAGTGACTCAATAGCAGGATAAATTTTTGGAAAATATATGGTTGAGAGAAAGATAAACCATAATATGGTTCTGATACTGAGTTAGTAATTTTAGAATAATACATGATTGATTTGGATAAATTATATTGGATATTCTTGACTACCTTGAAACTAATTAATGATTTTTATATTCCATCATTGTTGGGGTTTAAAACATTTTTGGATTAATGAAGTATATCCAGCATTCTATATGGAATAAGGGAGCATGAATGTAATCAATAAGGAATATGGTAATACATGATGAAGGTATTCATATTCTATTACGGGGTAAAAAGGATCTATATTATGTTTACCTTCCTTATAAATGTTGGACTGTGAGTTTAGACAGAAGTATTTTGGATAGTTCTAGTTTGGATTATTTTGGATTGCCATAAAAGAACAACCCGGAGGTCGGGCGGCAACCCGTCGCGTCCGGCAAGGCTGCGAGACTTGAACCCGCAACCGAAGGGCGACAAGGGTGTATCACCTACCACTGGCACACGAGATGTCCTAGATTAAATAATGTAGTTTTTATTAAAAGATCTTGTAGATGAATTATAAATTCGTTTATTTTGGAACCCTATACGAATAGTGTAAATAGAATTTTTTTTACATTCTATTATCTTTTAGAGTGAAAGATGAGTTTGTGGTAGAAATTTATTAATGGATAAAACTCTAATTATAAAGTAAGTATATCTCCTTATGATCTTAGCCAATCTCATAAATAAATTCCTCAATATTAAGAAAAGCAACTTAGAACAAAAATGTTTTCCTAGATGGTACCTTAAATCATCACTAATTTATGGCTTTGGGATTGTTGGCCTTTTCATAGCCATGTTCTCTACCACTCTCCATCAGATAATTGATGGTTAGATTTTTCTTCCATATCCATATTTTCTTACATGGAACCCTAGTATGTGTTATTTTCGGTAATCTTCATACTTTCGACTCTTTATTTTAAATAGAGGCCTCGTTAATTCATTTTTCGATGTGGGATTTCAACTAGGATATTTTGAAACGTCAAAAATGTGTTATCCTAATACCCTATGTTTTGTTGAACCGATGGTATTTCAATTCATCATAGATTGATGAATTTAAGGACCTCAATTTTATACTTGTTTGTGATTGATGACCTCAATCACTACCTATAAATATTTACGTTTTTCCTCCGATTATATGTCTCCAATTTCCACCAATGTTCTCCTAATCGAGATCATAATTTGGTGGTGACCCTTTGATTTCTCTTTTCCTCATATTAAGACTAAATTTTAGTAACCCAATTTCCGATTTGCGTTTTCCCACAAATATATTTTCTACTTTCAACCTTTTATTTTCGAAGAACAATTTCAAATTGCGAGGACGCAATTTATTGAAGGAGGGGAGAATGTAACACCCCAAGATTTCATAAGTGTGTTAGTTCTTCAAAATAATTCAATAACTTTCACTACATGCAACACCAAGTTCAAGCACACCATGACTTACCAAACAAGCCGTTCAAAAGATGTTATTAATAGTATTAGATAAATTTTAATGTTTATATAATCCTTATAATTTTAGAATCCATATTATGAGTTTCTTAGTCATAATGCAAGAACAGATTCATTTTCAGTATTGCACTTTTATCAACTTTTGATAGTGAAACCTTTTTAAATACTATATTTTAAACTTTTTGACTAAATGGGGACATCAAAAATTTAAAATGAAACATCCCAAGCTTCTATGGTACGCTTCTCTTTGAATAATGTGATAGCGTGTGTTGTACGCAACACCGAGTTCTAACAACCAATTAAACTAACCGTTATGAATAGTAATAACTACTTTTTGAAATTATATATATTTTATATTTGAAAATGGACTTCATTTTTGGATTCGGAATATCGAATTTAGCCTAAGGTGAAATTTTGGTACATTTCGGATAACTTTCATATTTTGATGAATAGTGAAAATTACTAAGTTTTAATTAAAAACAACTTTTTTAATCAAAATAATTAATAGTGATAAATTATGAATTTGTGTGGTTTTAAAGTATATTTAGAATATATTTTTACCATTTAATATAATGTTGGTCATTGGACATAATTTTACAATTAAACCGAACATAAACGAGTGTCAATCTTTTGATAGTTATTATCTCTTAAAAACACGCTTTTTGTTTTGACAGCGGGAATTAATTTTAAATTAATTTCTGCCACTTCTGTGTTTTGAATTTAGGAAAATGGATTCCATATTTGGAATCAGGATGTTCAAATTGTGTAAATAGGTAACTTTTATTTTTAGACATTTTGAATAATTACTGCGGTAAATATTTTATTTACCATGGTTAAGGGTAAATCCGGTAAATAAGGGTTAAAAAATAATATTATAATAATACTAAATTACCCTAAAACGTGTCCTAACCTTATTGGTGGACACATACCCGACCATGGGCATCCTTGGGTCAATTTGGGGACCCCTTGGAGCCACTTGTATGTGGTAGGGACACATTATATTAATAAAGTTAAAATAAAAATAAAAATGGCATAAGCTTACATCTTTTAGAAGAACAATTTTTACATAGGGTTATACATGTTGGATTTTCGATTATAAATATTCATTAGAAATCTAAAAAGATTTCCTACATAAATATATTTTATTTATAATTTTTAGACATTAAATAATTTATTTTATTTATGACACAATGATGATGAAGTAATTACTAAAATAGTGAAAAATTAAAATAATTGATCTTATAAATACCCAAATAATTATAATATGAAACTTTTAATGAATTAAACTAATTTTCTAGTATAATATGATATATTAGGATTGATTTAATTGACTTTGTTCGAAGTAATCAATCTGTTATGAGTTTCACAAAAATCAACTATTGAATAGTGTCAAAATTGACATAAAAGAGTTCTTAAAACAAATATTATATTATTAATTGATATTAAATTCCTAAAAATCTAAGGTTCGGACAAGAGACTTATATTATGATAGTTTAATCATTAATGGACCACTTGGGGGTCGCTTGGATGTATATAGTAAGTTTATTAACCATATTATATAAAAATACAAAGAGACATTGTAAAAGTGAAACTAATTAACTTAGAGTTAATACTTAAAGATAAGGTTAATATAAGTACCCAAACCTGTATAAATTCTATTGGATGAGTTGTTTTCGACCTATCCCTACCTCATCCTTTTAATAGTCAACTTTGGAGCCTTTGGAAACCGAATATGAATTTATTATAAATTAATATTTCTAGCTTTTCCAAAGGTGCCCCTCACCCCTCTTATAAAAGGGCACTCCTCCTTCTCATTTCTTCACACCTCTCAAGCCACTTGGCTCGTCCAAACTCTGCCCAAATACTCTCCCAACATCCCTCACTACAACCTAGGGGCCTTAGTTTGATCAGAAAGCCAACCTAAGGAGCCCTTTTGATCAAATCAAAAGGAAGAACCCGAAGAAGAGGTAATGTTTTCACCACCCCTTTTCCAAGTTCATTTCTTCTTCCACTTCTTCTTCCTTTGTTGTTACCATTCTAAAATGATAACTCCAGTATCATTTATATACTGTGATTTTATTATAAATATGGTACAACCATATTCAGTATTCTATCCACCCTTTGAATAACATGTCACCATACGTGCGTACGTACGGCTTACCGTCTCCACGTCGTGGCGTAATTGTTATTCAATATATTATTATTTGGATGGTTATAATAATGATGTGTAACTCATGTAAATAATAAATATAACATGTTAATTATTCTGTATATATGATATACCATCCATTTATATATTATTTTAATATCAAAAGAATGATATTGTCGCTCGTGCGTACGTACGGACTACCGTCTCCACGAACGCGATGAGATTCATTCTCCATCGTAACCATTAAAGTATAATTATCATTTGATGATTTAAAAATGATGTTTAAGGACTTGATATCATTCTGGATATGAATAATATACAACCTATTCTTTACAAACATGTCTTACGTAACAAAACATATGAAAGGAAACAAGTAAGTTAACACCCGAAACAACGATAATTCTAAGATATTATTAACAAATCAATATTAAAAGATCATATATGATATCATATTAATATATATGATTCTTGTATAATTTAATAACAATTATTTCACCATTATACAGGAGGTTAACCTACCACAACCAAGGAAAAGTACAAGGTAAGGGTTATTTCACAATCTCTTCATTATCCGAGGTTGTTTATATGTAATAATCTACTGGGATCTCTTTATCATCCACATCCATGTTTCTTAAAAATGTATTTCAAAACATTTTTACTATTTACAAGAATATGGGTTAAAGTCATTTATACCCTTTTTTACTTTTTATAAGAGGTTTATAAAGGAATCTTTCCGTCGTTTTCAAAACAAGGTCCTTTTTAACTTTTTCGACAGAATTGAGGTAAGAATGTTTTTTTTTAACTTATACGGCGGGTGCGGTTATTTTACGCCGTTATAAAATCTTCAAAGCTTTCCTTACAAGCTTATAAGAATATTTTCAAAGAAAATGTTTTATTTTATATGGATCTTAAATGATTTCAAAATAAAAGGAGATATTTCTTTAAAAAGAATTTTGATTTCATCTATGTCAACATCCTTTGATGGATTTTAAGATTATTTGAAGTTGATTTATTATGATACAAAACTTCTATATTGTATTGAAGGTTTTGTGATATGTTTGACTGTGGATGTGCTATTTTTATACCATTCATAGTTTATTGTGAAAGTATTGACATTTCGTATGCTAGTTTTAATACGAATGTTTATGTTATGTTTAAACCTTTTCATATGGGAATGCATTGGACTTAATAAGTGACGGGTGGAGCCCTCTATAGCTCCTCGATGCATCGGTAGGTCTCATGAGACAAACTAGTGTCTTGGCACAAGGCCTTGACAAAATCTTATTTGTAGTCTTGGCACGAGGCCTTGGCTATGTGGTTATGATTGTCTGGCATTATGCATTCCAACATTATGAAAGTGGTTATTGATTTTTGCATGTGATTATTCGATTAGTAGAATATCCATGTGAATAAGTAAATGGAATTATTTCATTTTATTTATGCCATACCATGTTGAAAGTTTATATTTAAAAGGCTTTTGTTTTAGTTATACATTGCCTTAAATGTTTATTCTTATTTATGAAAGTTTCCGCTATATTGTTATCCTTACTGGGCATTTGAGCTCACCCCTTTTCTATGTTTTATTTTTCTCAGGGAGTGAAGAAGTATATTATGAATGACCTGCAGGGATTTTATGAGGGGATAATAGTGTGGTCTATTGAGACATTATGTTGTTGTATTAGTTTTTCATTTTATAATGTAATGTAAAACTTATGATTATATCTAGTGTTTCCAAGGCTACTAAACCAATCGGTCTTTCGGGATTTGATCTTTCTTGTGATCATGCCAATGTTATGTAATTAATGCACCGACTCTGGGTAGCTGGGGTCGGGGCGTTACACGGGGTGTCGCCCTGGACGACCCGAGCGATGCGGGGGGGAGCCGCCACCCCCACGGGACAACCCCGCGGCACCCGCGGGGTGTCTCCCTGGACTGCCGGACCCGCGTGGCCGCGGGTCCGTTGGCCGCCACCGGCGTGTTCCGCGGGCCACCGGAATCGCTCCGGTGGTCCGATTCTGTTCCCATCTGCGCCGTTGCTCCTCCCGGGACTCGTTCTTCACTGCGGAATCATCAAATTTCCGTTGCGGCACACTCCGTCGTCGCCCGTCAAATCCGCACAACAACGAAGAACGGCGGAGGGTTGTCGGGCCGTGTTCGTTTGGCCCGCACCCTCCGCGTTAGAGATAAACAACGGGAGAAATAATATTCAACACATGAATACATATCCGAAAACAATTTTTAATGAAATAAAATTGTTTTATGAATCGGGTTCTTCATTTTGAACGGAAACAACACGGGAAATAAGGGCATTTCCAAAAATAAAATCCCTACCTTGACAAGTCATCGCGCGTGAGCGTTCTTCGCGGAATTGCTCGTCGCGGAAGGAGGGGATCGTCGCGTCGTCGCGGAAGGGCATCGCGTCATCGCGGAATCCGGAGTTGAGTCGGCGAACTCAACGGACCAAGAAACAACAGATTTAATTTAATTATATAAAATTAAATCCGTGTTTTGTTAAAAAAACACAAGGGAGATTTAAGAGAAACTCGAAGTCTCTTACCTCAACAGCTGATCGAAGATTCGTTGCGGAGGAAGGGACGTCGCAGAAGAACGTTGCAGGAAGGGAACGTCAGTGTCGCGGAACACGGCATCGCGTCGTCTACTTCCACGGGTTCAGCGTTCTTCGTCGGAGGCCAGCTTTCTTCGCGTTCTTCGCATTCTTCGCGAAGGAGGATGAAGGCTCAAGAACTCTGACAAACCTCCCGACGAGTAATCCTCCAAAAATACATGTTGGTCTTATTTTATTATTACGCCAACAAACGAAAAAAAGGGGTAAGTAACGACCCATAAATTCGTTGAATTAGTTCAATGAAAGAAACCGCCCATTTAATTCACGAAGAAAACCGCCCAATTAAATGGTGCGTTAAGGATTTAAGAAAACGCGTTAGTTGAATTTCATAATGACGGGTTTTCGTGGGTGCGTTACTTAGTGGAAAGAAATGGCGGGGCTCGTGCGGGCCCCACCTCACAAATATCCTACCAAGAGGGTAGGATATTTCTGGATAGTACCCTATCCAGTTCAACTCAGTTTAAGCCGCTTTTAAGTGGCTTCAAGTGGCTTCCAAGTGTCTTAAGTAAAATAAAATAAAGTTGTCGAAAAATTATTTTATTTCTTAACTTTTAGCCCGAAAATTAAAAACCACACCCGAGCAAACGCAACTCCGGAAGAGGAATTTCTAAGAAAATACCGGTGCTGTGATTTCATCGGTGCCCTCAGAATTCTATTCCGGGCACCGGTTCAAAAGTTAGAAAAACCCGCTCGTCCGTTCACTGAACGTACCCGATCCAAACTTCGGAAAATGATTCCGGGCACACCAGGCCTCAGAATCAGGTGCCGTCAGAAACTGCGCTCTTGTAAAATTCCAAAGAAAATTAAGAAAAAAAATCCCTTGAAATTTACGGGCCTTTACACCAGTACTCTTTCAGAACCTGGATCAAGCTGAAAGATATCACCAGCTCTTCGAGCCAGCTCTCTATCTCTAGGTATGAGATGTTGCCCTCATACTTCCTGAGGGTCTATCGTTGAAAGGCACGAAGAGTCTTCTTCCACTGTTCATCCTCCTCCTATCGATCATCCCTCTGTTGATCAGCTAAATCAGATTCATGGGCATCAATAGCCTACACTACTCATGGTCGTCGTTTAGGTGCCATAGCTACAAGGTAAACAAGGAATACTTAAGCCCGAGTAGTGTAGAAGATTGTTTTTAAATTTTTCATAAACATTTTATTTATTTTGGATCCCAAAATTACCTAAGACACACAAGAACACAATTCATTATGATGCTTGTACCTTTCCTAGGGTCTCTACCCTGCAATCAATGTAGCCTCACTTGGTCGTTCAGTAGGTCCAGAGTCCTTGCATCAGATCACAGGGGACCCTAAAATCCCATGTCCTAACTGGTATTCCTTGTCCTATTTCACGTGCCAAGATTTTCCTAACATTGTTTCCCTACCATCCCATGATATCCTCACTATTTCTAACTCCGAACTCCATCCTATCTCTCAACCTCCTGCTCTGATACCATTCTGTCATGACCCGCCTTCACCAAGATAAGGGAAGGGACAATAGAATGCCAGACCCTTCCTTCTTCAATTTTAAGGAGATATAATGACCCCCGAGACCCTCCTTCAATAGGTCCTAGAGTAGATACTAGCACCAAGGGTATATAATCACACGCAAAATGGAAGGCATTACCCTTTTTATTCAGTAGGATCAGGAGATAAGATAGTAAATCCCAAACAACACCAAAAATAAAAGTAAAATTAAATCCAAAACAATCCATTCCCATATGCATGTTCCAATAATAAGTGCTATGAAAATACAAGAAAACTCCAAAGGAAAGTAAAAAAAGAAAAGAAAAGCAGCAACGTCAACAGTCCCAACATCCAAACTAGTAGGGTCCAACATGGTTCTCGAAGTCATCCTAGAAACCTAAAAGCGGTTTTATATACATAGGGTGAGTATATAGGTATACTCAGTAGAGAAAACTAAAAGCTCTCATGCACAAGTGGGGAGGCATTCTAATGCCCCGTGAAAAAAGAGGTAACCAAAGCACCTAGCAGTGAAACTGTTCACCCAAACCTCACTAAGGAACACTCCCCAAATAACACAAGTCAATTAAATTAATAGTAATAACACATCAATGGTTGGGTACCCCACACCACTTTCCCACTGGTTATTGAAGACATCCTACATGTCAGACCTCCCCCGCCATTCTCACCACAGTCCCATTACCGCCCCAACAACAACCTTTTGGCCCACCACAACCACAACTACACCCAAAAACACTTGGGCCACCACAACCACACATAACCATGCCCATAGACACCTGGTCCAGAACAATTACTTCCACACCTTAAGACACCCAGGCCTGAAAAACTACTGCCAAGCCCGAAGACACATGGGCCTCATCCCAAAGACACTTGGGAAACAACCTACTCGAACACACCTAGGAAAATCACCACAACTACCCTTCATGAAGAGTCTTAGGATATAATGGACCTCAGGACGTCACAGCCTGCCCAAAGAGTCCTGGGATACTTGGAAAAGTGATCATAAAAGGAGCTAATAACCAGCCACTCATATGAGTGTTGGGAAAAACACCATCCCCCATTAAATGGGGGTGTTCGGCATGAAGTGCCCAACTTGGGTGGGGTGAAAATAATAAACATAAAAACTAAATTATATATATTGGTAAACAATCACTCATCCTAACCTAGGGGTTCCAAAACTATCCCATACACAAACATCCTCATTACTATTCACTCATAAAAAGCACAACAACCACAACCAAGTCACGACTCATTCCTAGAAAAAAAATTCCCATTGAACCCATTCTTGTTATCACATTCAAGTGGTTCCATTTAAATAATTCTTCACTAATGGGAAACTAACAAGCATAGCCACAAGCCAAGGAAGAAAAAACAACCAAGCAGAAGATTTAGCATTCACACCTGGTTCTCTTGTAAAGTCACAACAACAAAAGGGATCTTTGAGATCCCTAGAAGTAATAGAACCAAACCAAGCCCCACCATACGGCCCCACACATCCTCAAATCCAAAAACCAATAACTGCACCACAACTGGGGATCCCATCCCCATCCATGTCACCTCATAAGAATCAAGCAGAACAACCACACATATTACCAAGACAGAGCAAGGGAGTTTTTAGATTCAATCACACCATTCATTTAGTTCCTTATCTCTGTTTGGTTAACCAGGGTGATCACATAAGGATTCGTGTTCACTCAACATCCATTTAATCAACCAAGTTTATGTGATTAACCAATTTCCATGTTACAACCATTTAATCATCAAAGAAGACAAGGGTACATTAGTGCGCAAGGAAAGACCACTAATGACCATTATTTTCAGTGGACAGAAGCCCATAAAATTCACAACATATAAGCAAGTGTAAAAGTGTACAGTAGCATCATCAAACACACCCCTTCATTCTTTAAAAGTCTATTTATTATCTTCATTAAGGTTTGGTTTCATCCATCCCCGTAGAAACATTATCATACCCACCCTGCACAATACATAGTAAAGAGATGCGACGGAATAACCCTACTTGAGAGATCAATGATCAAAGTGTTTCTCCTCATGTCAAGAACTGGGGATGCGTGACTGGAAGGGGAGGAACTTAGGGGAATCCAAGAGTGACTAGGAAATGCTACAACACAGGCGCACCACTAGCCTCGAGAAGGGGGACTCTAAATGCACCAAGAAAAGAAAAAGATACCATCCAAGAAGAAGAAAGAATTCTCATGCGATAAAAAGGTGAGATCCTAGAGTTACAGGATATGAATTTTAATGTCTTTAAAGTCATATCATGGTTTCACCATGTAGTTGGACGGTTACACATGATGGAATTAATTGTTATTTAATAATTCTCATCATAGAGATGGACATAACAACTGTGAGTTAAAGGGTTTCCTTTAAACAGAGGAAAATTTGTAATAGGGATGGAACTAGCAGTACGGGAAAAGGGTGTGGCACTGAGGAAAAATCCACACATTCTGGTAAGTCAAGGGTCGCCCAGCTCTTGGGAGATTTTAGATATCATTTATGGGCTTTTAATGGCTTTTAAAGGGGTATTAAAATACTCTTACGTCAAAAGATACATTGTGGGAGTAGGAGTGGAAAAAGAAACAAAGGTGGCACACCATTTGGTGAGACACCGTAAACGGTACCATGGTCACGGTTCCACCATCACAGTGCCACCGTAAGTGGTGCCACCATTTCGGTGTGCAACCGTGATGGTGTGACCGTTGTGGTGCCACCGTCATGGCTCTACCATCACAGTGCCACCCTCATGGTGCCACCGTTTCGGTGCGCGACCATTATGGTGCAACCGCTATGGTACCACTATCATAGCACCACTGGTTCGGTGGACACCATAAGTAATGCCACTGTTTCTTTGTGCGACCATGATCGGTGTCTCCATGACCGGTGCCACTATTTCAGTGGAACCTTTTGATGGAACTGAGTTTTTGGCAAACTCCTTAATGAGTCATTGCCCGAACCATTACACTAGGACTCAAAGAGATTAAAGAAACAAGGGTGGATTTTCAATTAGTTGATCACTCGGTCAAGTACCCCTAAGGCATTCTATAATATGTGCTATTAAAAGTTAGCAAGTTCATTTTCCCAGCTGATTTCCTGGTGTTTGACATGGAAGAAGATGGATATGTTCCCATTATACTTGGAAAACCATTCCTTGAAACAGGAAAGGAACTGATTGATGTGAACCAAGGACATCTTATATTCAGATTAGGAGAAGAACAAGTTGTTTTCAACCTAATTAGAGCTTTAAAACACTCAGATGACACTATGGATTTTCACACCATTTCTCTCACCCGAAATGGACAAGAATATATGGACATAGAGGAAGAAAGTGGTGACTCTCTTACAGAAGTAGAAGGAGACTATGACTTCAAGGAATTCAAAATTATTGAACCACTCACCAGATATGTCATTCCATAATTTACCCCATCCATCATCCAGCCTTTTCAATTAGACCTAAAACCACTACCTAGTACTTTAAAGTACTCATTTCTAGGGGAATCTTCCTCCTTGCCCATTATAGTCAACTCTGAACTATCCTAGGAGCAAGAAGAAAAATTCGTTGATATCTTCAAATGACATAAGAATTATACCACCTATGGAGTGGAAGACATTAAAGGGATCAATCTCACTGAATGCACTCATAGAATCTTACTCAAAAAGGATGCAAAACCAAAGCGGTAACCTTAGAGGTGGCTCACACCACCCATGAATGAAGTTTTCAAGAAAGAGGTGCTGAAATTTATGGGTGAAGGAATAATATTTCTTATCTTAGATAGTAAATGGGTGATCCCCTCTAAGTAGTTCCCAAGAAAGGAGAACTCGTAATAACAAGAACAGATTATAATGAACTTATTTCAACACGCACCATCACTGGATAGAGAGTTTGTGTGGATTATAGATGTTTAAACTTAGCCACATGAAAAGACCAGTTTCCCTTACCTTTTATGGACCAAATTTAAAAAGACTAGTGGGGCATGATTTCTATTATTTCCTAGATGGTTATTTAGGATATAATCAAATTGCAGTCGACCCCGCTGAGTGGCTAAAAACCACATTCACTTTTCATTTTGGTACTTTTTCATATAGACGCATGTCCTTAGGTATATGTAATGCTCCAGAAACTTTCCAAAGATGTATGAAACGCATCTTTCATGATATGGATGAAGAATTTCTCAAAATTTTCATGGATGATTTCTCAGTTTATGAAAGATCATTCAATATCTGTCTCATAAATATAGAACTAGATCTTTAATGCTGTTAAGAAAAATGCTTAGTGTTGAATTGGGAAAAATGTCACTTCATGGTGAAAATAGGAATCTTACTCAGCCATAGCATCTCCAAAGAAGGCATCAAAGTAGATCCATCAAAGATCAAAGTTATCAAAGATCTACCTAAGCCATCCACTTTTAAGGGTATCAGTAGTTTCCTTGGGCATGTTGGATTATACAGACGCATCATAAAATATTTTTCTAAAGTCGCACATCCTTTGACACACTTATTTTCAAAATATATTCCTTTCAAATTCAATCAGGAATTCCAAAAATCTTTTGATACTTTGAAAATCAACCTGATGACATTTCAAGTCATCATTGCATGAAACTGGGAAAAATATTTTGAACTAATGTGCAATGCCAGTGACCTTGTTGTAGGGTATGTTCTAGAAAAACGTAAAAATAACATATTTTTTCCCATTTATTATGCAATTCACACCTTAAATGAATCTTATATTAATTATACAACCACGGAGATGGATCTCCTAGCTATCGTGTATGCCTTTGAAAAAATCTATTCATACCTTGTTTTCTAAAAAGTTGATTTTCATATGGATCATGTCACACTTTAGTACTTGATGACCAAGAAATATAGAAAACCAAGGTTGGTACATTGTATTCTATTCTGCAAGAATTCGACATAATAATCAAAGATATGAAGGGAACAGAAAATATTATTGCAGATCACCTCTCTAGAATATCTCTTACCATCATCAAAGGCAACAAGGCTCATATTGAGGCATATTTTTCTGATGAGACCCTATTTAGTAACCACACCCCACCTTGGTTCCCCAACATATCCAATTTTCTTGCAACAGGATTCCTCCCTTAAGATTTATCTTATCAACAACGGAAAAACTTGCTTTCGGATGCTAAGCACTACTTTTGGGATGAACCTATACTTTTCAAGCATTGTACTGATGTACTTTTAAGACATTTCATTCTAGAAGAAGAGGAATAGTATGTAATCAGAGTGTTCCACACTTCTCTAACTGGAGAACATCACGGGCTTGAGCGCACAGTGGATAAGATCCTACAAAGTGGATTTTTATGGCCCTCATTACATCAAGAAACTATGAGATTCTGCCTTTACTGTGGCAGATTCCAAAGGACAGATAATATCAGTAAAAGAAATGAAATTCCATAGAACCTTATAGTAGAAGCTGATGTTTTCAATGTTTGGGTCATCGAATTTATGAGACCATTCCCCACATCACATGGAAAGAAATATATTCTGGTTGTAGTGGACTATGTGTCTAAATGGATCGAAGCCTAAGCAACGACTCATGACACTTCCAATGTGGTAATAAAATTTCTTCAAAAAATGTGTTTTCACGTTTTAGATTTCCACGACTGCTCATTAGCGATTATATAACACATTTCTCTAATCAACTAGTGAGAAAAATGCTTCAAAGATATGGGATTCTCTACAATACTGGAAACCCCTATCACCCACAAACGATTGGTCAAGTCGAACTGTCAAATAGGGAGGTAAAGTAGATCCTAGAAAAGATATTCAATACAAGAAGAAATGATTGGAGTCAGAAACCGGACGATGCATTATGGGCATATAGAATGGCTTATAAAACACCCATAGGCACCACCCCATTTCGACTGGTTTATGGAAAACCATGTCATCTTCTAGTGGAGTTAGATCACTGATCATTTTGGGACATAAAAAACTAAATTTGGAGTTAGAAAAGGCTGGAGAGAAGCGGTTATTGAAATTAAATGTGTTGGAAAAATTACGGAAAGATGCATATGAGAACACGTGAATTTATAAGGAAAAAACAAAAGAATGGAATGACCGATGGATTGTAAGACGCACCTTCATCCCAAAGAATAAGGTTCTACTATTCAACTCAAGATTGAAACTTTTCCCAGGAATGATGAAATCAAGATGGTCTGGTCCTTATGATTTTATCTAAGTTTTTTCATATGGAGTGATTAAAATTCAATGATATGGAGAGCCTCCATTCAAATTGAATGGTCAATGGTTGAATATTTTTCAAGAACCATTCCATGAGGTCTATTTCCTCAACCTCAAATTCAACTAAACTCTAAGGAAGTCTGGATAACGACTTTAAAGTTAGTGCTTTATGGGAGGCAACCCATAGTTATTTTTGAGTTTTGCTTGAGTCTTGGATTTTTCAGTGTTTCATTATAGTACTTTGTAAAAACTTTCATTCAATAAATAAAATGGTTACCGTTATTCCTTATTTTAACACCTGCCTATTTTTTAGCTATTCAAATGTTTAAACATGTGGATTAACGTTTGTTCTATAGTGCATGATTTTTCTACTAACATATTTTACAGGTTTATAAAACTTTAATTTTAAGACAGCTCAGACACCCCCATGGCATACCACTTCATCTTAGGGATCTCTCGATTCCCTATTTATAAATTTTTTCATCACTTCCATGTCAATTCAATTATCAAAAATCACTACCACGCCACTCCCACCAATTATTTCATAGACAGTGGTGACATTGTCTCCTTTTAAGTGTGTGGGGGGGGGGTCTTTCTCATATTTTCACAGAGATACACTTGAATTTTTGTTTGTTCTCCCTATTCTATGAGATATTTTTCAAATATATAATCATGTTATGAATTTTAAAACCATTATGCCCATGTAAATTAAAGATAAAGTTAAAGAGAAAAATTTTAAGAACCATGTTTCACCCCTGCTTAGAATTTTAGAATGATTGCTAAGCTTAAAATTTTAATTCAAATTAAAAATCTTTGAAATCATGATTAATTGACTCACTAATTAGGATTTAATCCCTTTTTAATTTCTAGTTTTTATTTTTATTCTCATTAACCAAGAGGATTCTAAGCCTTCAATCTCATTTTCTTTTCTGATCATATTTCTTAAGAGATATATGGGACATGGAAACCTACTAGAACTTGCACTGAGATCTTATCAAAACGATGACTGAACAAGTGTAATTTTAAAATGATTGAGGTAGCCTTTGATATCCATTTTACCTGAGACCCACCTGACATTTATCCTTTGTTTAACCCATAGTTTCTATGAATGACCTATTAGAAGAAGATCTATTTCAAGTCTGTTTACCTTCCTGACCTGCTCATTATACAATGTTTAAAGATTATTTTTGAATAATTGGGGGGAAGTAATTCTTACAGCATGTGATGATTTCACTTTTAGAGATGTACGGTATGCTCACCTAACTACCAGGTTGTGTTCCATATGAAATTTTGTTGTATCTCATTCATATTTTATTCCTTTGTAAAATTTAAAAGAAAAAAAAATCAGTATGGGTTGTGTACTGGAAGGCTCAAAAATCACCATTTTCCAGATTGGTGAATCCCTTGAAGGATCATATGTGGTTAGATGACGGATGTGAGATCTATCCAAGGCATAACTTATGAAAAATAAAAATGCAAAAGAAAAAGGAAAAGGAAAGGAACAGAATCATTTCTTTATCTACTTACTTTTGATACATATGGATCTAACCTAATCTAATAGAGTATAGACCTGACTCACCATATGGAGGAATTTTGTCACACTTGTCTTGTTGAATATGCATTGTACTTTAGATATTACCCTCCTTTTGAGCTGGATTTTTAAATTTTACCTACCTACCTACAGCCTCAGAGTCATCAGAACCTTGTTGCTAAAAGTCCTCAAGATTATTTTATACTTGTCTTTACATAGTGGAGATGATAGAACCAATGCAAGCCTATGTTTAAGATCATGTACTCAGGGTACGAGCATACCTTACTTATATTTTACCCTAATTGATGAGAGAAAATCATGGTGAGGTAAATTTCAATTGGGCATATAGCTTAAGGAGTAGTTAAAAGATTATGATTAAAAGAATAGAATTTGTTTTGAAAATCTGAACTATGAGGCATGACTAAGTTACTAGGCAAGATCGAAAAAAGAACTTTACTACTTTTCTACTTACAGTTAATTTAATTTCATGGAAATAACGTACATTTATTTCTTTGAAAATTTATTATCCTTCTGAAATCTTTGTTGACATACTTTGCTTGGGGATAAGAAATGATTCAAGTGTGGGGGGATTTGTTAAGCCTAAATGATAAATATTTTTTTTGTCACTTTTCCATTGTTTTTTATTCATATAAAAGATAATGCACATGGTAGATGTCCAATTTTTCATGAAATAGGTCTTTACAAGGTTCCAAGGAAGAAATGAAAAAACGCTACAAAAATTTCCAAGTATATATTGTAATGGCCAAGTTCAAGTTGTGTACTTGATAATCACAGCCTGCATCAAGTCATGAATTCTAAGTCATAACCAACCACGAAGACTAAAGAATTTGTCAGTTCATGCCATGATTCCCTCCTACAAGTCATGACACCAGTCAAACCAAACGCTAAGAAATCCGTGAGGATTCAATGCAAAAAGCCAGCTGGACATGGGGTACACGTCGTGAAACACATGTACACGATGTGACCATGGTAAGACTTCATTAATCTATGGAAGATACTCATTCCATGCTGAATATCCTGGTCCAAATAACGTGGATTAAGGGTTCACAGTGTGATGATTAAGTACACATCGTGACCATTTCCACCTATGTAAGGAGCAGCCTGGCAGCACATTTGATATGCTTGGATCATCTCTCTCTCCCTTTTAGACTCCCTTCATAATTACCTTCTCTTTGGATTCTTAAAACATTTTAGTTTTTAGTAATTTCTTTACATTTTCAATCAAAGAGTCATGGATTCATTTTTCTTCAACACCTTCAATTCTCGTGTCGTTTCAATTCTATTTAATTCCTTTCAAGTAAGGTTTTATTTAAATTATTCTTTCATGTTAAATTCATATCATTACATGTTAAATTCCATTATCATTTTTATCATGATTTCATCTATCCCTTTTATTTATTTAAATACCATCATGAGTAGTTAAACACATCAGGGGTAGGGATCAAGATTCAATGTATCTACATGCTTAATCAGATATCTAGTTATAAACTTGGAAAACCTAAATGTATTAGTAATTAGGATATAAACCAATAGTAAAATCCCATTTGTGCGACTGTACCATGACCATCGGAAAGTCAAGCAAATGAACCTATCCTAATTGAAGTAAAATATACCTATAACCCTTAGCTTAGAGAAATTTATACAATAGAAGTTGAATGTAATGAATCTAGGACTGTATCTAGCCTCCTGAACTTAGAATAGCTACATCCTAGGTAGAACTAGAAGACTGGACCAAGATTGACTAGTGACTGCTGCTTGCTTCGCAGACTAAGCACTTAGGACCTTGCCAAGATTAGAACTAGGATCACCATTATCTAGGTACTCGGACTTGATCTCAACCCCTCTTTAATCACTTGAAGTCAAACCTAGAATTAGTTAGACATCGCCCATAATTTAGTCAAGCTAGTAAGGACTTATACAATGGATTCATGACTATATTTCTTTTCCCCACAAGAACAACACCCTCCTCATGGGATCAACCCCATACTTCTACTATACTATTCCCTTGTAGTTAGTAAATTTTGGGACACATATAAATTTATAATTTGACTCACTCCCTGAGGAATTAATGACGCCTTTTGGGTGGTCGAACAATATAAGTCTGACACATATATACCTAGATTAATTCATCTATCCTTTATGAGGATATACATGTTTTAAAAGGTTCCCTTTTCAATTTCTCTCAATAAGAAAATCTGATTAAAGGTAACTTATTTGTTTCTTACCCATTACAAATACCACTCTTTAAAAGGTTAGAAATCACTAATTTCTTCTATAAATTATAATTTTATCAAGGGAAACCATTTTATTTAATTTATGATTTTATTAAAATTATTATTCTCTTACCCTATTTGAAGGCTTGTCATACTTTTTTCCAAAATCCCCGCTTAAGCGGTACTTTTCCAAAGGTATTTCTATACTCTTTCAAGTATTCACTTCAATTGGAAATATTTTTTCATGAAATATGATTATAATCATAAAATAATTATTAAATACCTTCATTAATGAAATCCATTATGATATTTCATTTGGTTATGTTATATTACATGGTTATGAAACTCATTTATTTTCATGGGTAATCCTTATGTTTATGTCATATGTTTGATTTCCTTATATGGAACACATATGAATGTAAATGTTATAATGAGTGAACCCAAATAGTGATATAATGAATTGGGTAATTTTTTGTAACATGATATGTTATGTATCGGATTGGGAGTAAACCAAATCCATGATGGGACTCTTCCCACCATGTGATGTTGTCTTGGAAGATAGCCTTGACTTATGTTTATGTCATGTTTTATGTTGTTTACACTTTCCTATGTTGTCACGATCTTATAATACCATGTTATTTATTTTATTCTCACATGTGATTATTCATGGGCCTTTTCTTTTTTGATATTATGCTATGTCATTTGACTCACATGTTATGCTTTGTTATCGTTTTTATTCCCTTACTAGGATTTATAGCTCACCCCTTTATTTTATGTATTCCCCAAGTTATAATATGCATTTGTAGGAGTTCAAAGGGATTTCTGGAGCTCATTAATAATAATAAAATAAATATTTTATGTTTTAGTTTCTTTTTTATGTATTATTAACCTAGTCTTCCAAAGACACTAGGATTTATGATCTTTGAGTTGTGCTTATTGTGTATTTATTTGAGAAATCACATAATAATATGTTTAATAGGTTTGAGTTTCTATAGTTAGTATCATGGTAGGTTTTAGTTATTTTTGGTAATTAGGGAAATAATACTTTAGTTAGAAACCTATGGATAATTCAAAGTATGGGAAAATATCCTGAAATTTTAGTGAAGTATAGAGTGAGTGGTTTTCAAGAAATTACATCTCTATCTAGATATTACAAGTGGATGTGGTTTTGGTACAGTTATACCTAGGGATAATGACCCCAAAAATGGATCATTGGGTATTAACTCGATCATCACCTAGTACTTGATAAAGATTTCATGTTACAAACCTAGTTTGATACCCATGAGGGGTATGATTTGGAAAATTCAAAAACTATATACAAACCATTATAAAGGACTTGAATATAATGTTAGTTTAGAAAAAATAATGGGAAAATTACCATGGATAACCTTGATTGAAACCTAAAGAGTAAAAATTTAGTATTTACATGTCATATATAAGTTATTTTTTCTATCTTCATATTTTACCTTTTTATATGATTTTTAGTTTATGTGTTCTTATCTGTAAGTTTATTTTGGATATAGAAAATGACTAGAACAAGAATCAACTAGTGAAAGGGGTGATCATTATCTTTTCATGAGATTTAAATTTCTTATATTATTATAGTTCTATTCAATATTTAATATCTTATAAATTTAGTAGAAAAATTCAAACACCATATTAAAACATGGAGGTTGAGTTGTCTGTGAGAATAGAAAATGGGGAAATTATTGCATACTAAGTATATAACTTCTCATCAAACAAGGTTTTTAGACTAAGACTCCCAGTAAATATTTTCCTACTTACTTTAGTTTAGTTTGATGCTATATTGGTCATGGACTAGTTATCCTTATATAAATCCACCATCAACTATCGGTAAAGGGAGTTCACTCTTCACATCCCAATTCACCCACAGATTCTATACAAGTCTAAGGAGGAGGATGAATATCATTTGGGATTATCTTATCAGGTGTGAATATTATTTCCTTATGAGTAAGTATTTCCAGATGAAATTATATATACTAAGGATGGAATCATGCTTGAATACATGCACATTTTTAGGGATTATACTAATGTATTCCCCAAAGAATTACATAGTCTTCCTCCTGAATGAGAGGTTGAGTTCTCAATAAAACTTATACCTGGATCTCTTCCCATATCCAATAATTATTATAGAGTTTCCACCATTGAGTTATAATAACAGAAGAAATAGTTACAAGAGAATATAAAAAAAGGGTTTTATACACCACAGTGCTTCTCCATGGGGTGTGTCAGTCCTCTTCTTCAAGAAGAAATGTCGGTTAATGTGCCTCTGTATTGATTATTGTGAGCTAAAAAAACATGATAAAGAATAGTTATCCCATGCCACTATGAGATGACATGTTCAATAAACTATGTAGAGCCTAGTATTTTTCTAAGGTGGAACTTCAGTCAGGATATCACCAATTAAAGGTCAATAATAAAGATATTCCCAAGATTTCCTTTTGAATGAGGTATTTACACTATGTGTTCATAGTAATTCCCTTAGGACTCACTAATACTCTAGTAATTATTATAGACTTAATGGATAGTCTTTAGATATTACCTTGACATATTTGTGGTGTTATTTATAGATGATATTCTGATATACTCTAAAATTAAGGATGAGTGTGAGGAGAATTTTAATGTTGAGCTAACGATATTGAAAAAGGAGAAGATATAAACAAAGTATAGTAAATATGAGTTCTAGATGGAGGAAGTATCATTATTGGGGCATGTTAACACCATTAAAGGGATATATATAGACCCTTATAAGACAAATTCAATTGAGGAGTGTCCCAAACTAGCATATGTGATGGATTTATATTGTTTCCTTGGACTAACTGGGTATTTATAATGATTTTTTGAGAAAATTCTTATGATTTTCAAACCTGCTAACCAAGCTTCCTCAAAATGGGGGGAAGTTTGTTTGTACTGATGAAGGTGAAGGGAGATTTGAGGAATTTAAAAATAGGTTTATCACTACACTAGTACTTACACTACCAACAAGTGGTGAAATTTTTATGGTATAAAATGATGATTCAAAGAAGATCTAAGGATATGTACCAATGCAGAATGATAAAGTGATGGTTTAGACCTCAAGGAAGTTGAAATTTCATTAGAAGAACTACCCAATTCATGATCTAGAGTTGGTTTTAGTGATCTTTACATTGAAAATATAGCAACATTATCTCTATGTGGATAAATGTGAAATATATACGGGTCATAAGATCCATATATATTTATTAACATAGAAGGATCTTAATATGCACTAGAAAATATGGTTAGCGTTGATCAAGGACTATGACTGTTTAATACACTACTATATTCGAAAACAAAATAAAGTGTAAAATTATCTATGTGGGAAGGATTAAACAACCTTATCAATGATGAGAATTGAGAAGGATAAAATATTATTATACTTGCAAAATATGGACATGGGTATCATAAACGAAGGAACATTATAATTCCTTTCCCAAATTATTTATCAACCATCCATTCTGAATAAGATAAAGGATGCTCAAAGAAATGATTTGTAAATACATAATAAGGTGCAAGATATAAGAAAAGTGAAATCCTTGTTGGAGTTGGTGGTCTAGAACCAACTACTTTGTACTTTATTCATTAATAAAAGCCTTATCACATCTTGATTGTTCTTCTGCATGACAATTCATGTGATAATGTCCTAAGGACAGCTATTGCATTAAAGGGTCATAGCAGAACCCTGCTATGATGAGAACCCAAAAGTGTCATAACACTGTTCTATGGCTGGATGATAGTATTTGAGGGACACAAATAATACAGGTCATTAGGGGTGAGGACTCATAAAACTTTGAAGCACCTTCTCATGGTGTGCGCCTTTGGTAATATCTAGGAGGATATTATGAGAACGAGATCCACCAGTAGGAAATCCACATTTTATAGTGTCATTGGAGGTTCCTATCTGCGGACGTGTGTATTGGTCCTTAGACTTTAAGATTATTATTAATGGGTATTACAACTAGCATACTTAGATGTATTGATGAAAACTGTGATGACACACTGTTTGCAGCGAGGTAGGATACGTTGGGTACGCCACGAGTAATACTGCATTAATAGATAATGCGAGAAAGTATTTGTCCCTTCTATTCCATAATGGAAGTATATATCTCAGGCCCTTTGATGGAATTGATATAGCCTAAATAAATCCATGGCCATGGTAAGGTATGGGCGAGTTCAATTCCGAGAAGTCAAAGAAAGAATAATCGAGCACATGGGTTGATGGAACTAGCATGCAACCCGGTTGATTAGAGATATCGAGACAAAGGGATTATATTACACGGTAAGCCTTCGTAGGAGGTGACACATCATTTCGGCATTAACTTCTTTCTCTATGGATGTCTTGGCGTGTTTCTAGACGCTAACCTTGGACTTTAGGAAGGCTCTGCCTAATGCCACTGAGAAAGAGGCCTAGAGGGTCACACACTAAGTGTGTCCATGTATCTCAGTTAAATATTAATTTATCAAGTTAAATAAATATTATTTCTGACTTTGGTTTAATAATTAATTAAGGATGCCTGATCGCATTTATTTCGACACTAGTTATTCGAGAGAATATATTGTGGGTGAAATAATATATTTATTAGTGAGTAATGTAGTTAAATTTATTTAAGAAATAAATATCCATTACTCATGGTATAATAAATGTGGTGAAGAAAAATGGAAAATAAAAGTACACGTCGTGTATATTAAATATACACGCCTTGTAGTTTTATGGAAAGCAAGTACACGCCGTGTAGTTTTCAAGTTGGGATTTTGAGGATATAATATTTTTTTATTAAATGATATTAATTATAATCAGCGTGGGCACATGTCAAGGAATTAATAATGCGACATGGGGTTTCAATAAGAGTTAATGAAATAAATAAAATGCATAACGTGTTTATTTATTGTCATAACTCTATTAACCTCAAACCCGATTATAAATATCCTCAAAACCCCAACACTTTTTGAGAGCCAATTTTGGTTGTGCACAACAGATTTGGAAATACTCTCAAGCCAAGAGAAAATTCCCTTTCCACCAAGAACGCCCTCAAGTTATGAGAGTGAGATCCTCCACCGGATCAAGGCGGTCGAAGGCGGACATCGCAAGCGAAAGTTCTTTCGTGCTAGCACCCGGAGATCCCTTCGGTGACATCCAGAGATATGTGGAGCACGTGTGGATCATCGCTAGAGGAATCCTATACTTGGATTCTACAACGCAACAACGGATCATAGGATCGTGACCAGAGACATTGAAGAAGAAATAATTCCACCAAGATAATTCTTGTGAATTAATTAAATTAATTTTAACCAACATATGATGATACTATCTCAATGGTTCTGGGACACTTCTTTTCTTTTTCATTCTTCGTTCCATTTCGAAGATCTGGCGTTTTATATCGTGACGGATCTTGGATTGAACATTGTTTAACGCTAAAATTAAAGTTGGAAAAACCCACCAACGCGCTTCCGCTGCACCGAGAACCTACAAGTGGTATCGGAGCGGTCATATAGTTGATTATAATTATTTAGTTTTTAGTTGGTGACTTACGCATTTAATAGTTTAGTTATTTCAATTCATGTTTAATTGTTCTGGAAATCTGAATCTTGAGATCTGTTCCTCCTCCCTCGTTTCTCGTTCAATTCCACCAAGAAACTAATTTTTCTTTTAATTTTGATTAAAATAAAATAGAGGAACTCATCCGTAGGAGCCAAACGTTTCTGGTCGTACAATACCATAATACACGGCGTGTATTCGGAAGTACACGTCGTGTATTCTAGGTTCAATGCATTGACTGATCTTCCAAATCATGCCATGTATTGGATTCTTTCTAAGAATTTAAGACACCGTGTGTTGACCAGAAACAGGTGGCACATGGTTTCTGAATTACACGTCGTGTGGTCCAATGAACACGGCGTGTAGTACCTTCGGGTTAGGGTTGGGCCGTATACCCCGTACATGGCTTGCCCGGCTGGAAACCGTGTAACGTGGAAACTACAAGGCGTGTGTCCCACAGAACACACCGCGTACTCTGAAAATTTCCGAATTACATTAACACGCCATGTCCCCGGGCGTGTACTTCAGATGGACGGTGAAGAAAAGTACACACCATGTAGTCGGAACTACACGCCATGTACTCACCCAAATTACGCAGATTTATTAAAATTTATTATTATATTATACAAACCCTTGAGACGTGTACCATGGTGCAGTCGTAAAGCTGAGGCACAACATGTGATAGGTGTTTTATATATATGTGTTTAATTTAACATCTGCATAATGAACGGGAATTCACCGGGTTGCCTCCAAGGTACAAGTTACATAAAAGGATAATTTTAAATGAATTTATTTGTTTAAAATTATGATGGATGAGAAACTCAAGGAAGTTTAGAAAAGGGTTTAAGATAAAAGGATTGATTAATTGAAGATAATTAATTAATTCAAGCATGATTTATCTTAAACAAGAATGATTAAAGAATTGAATCCTAGTTTTATTTATGTGTAAATATCGTTGCATGTATGGATGATCATGATCTAGACCGAGACCTTTTTATGTGAATGGTTTCCTTTAAATTATTTATTTAAATTAAATTTTTTGTCCTACGAGCCGTCTCCTCATTAATATGTAGGTTCTGCGTGCCCAATGATTCTTTTATGTAAAAACCCCTTTTACCCCTCACCTGTGTGTGAGATAAATGCATATGTAATAGATGGATATCCTAAGCTAGTGGAGGCATCTCAAGTAATGAGCCAAGGTGAAACCAATCGAAGGACATACAAAGGTGGACAGGTGGAAAGCTGCAAACACAAACCCGAAAGGTTCAAGGTGTTTCTCCCCAAGGTATTGGGTTAGTTTATCAATCGCTAGATAAACTAACCAATAGAAAAAGCTCATGATCATACCATTTATTTTATTTCTTTCAGTTGCATGGTTTATTAATTGTGGGTGTGTTGTCACGGTCACACAATTAATGAATTAAACGAGCATGCAAGATGGAACTAAAATAAAACTGGATTATACGTAAATATTATCTTAGACATGATTAATCACTTAAGTATATCCCACTTAATATTAACATGCATGTAATCAAAGATAATAAAATTTAAATTTATGTATAAGGATAAAATCCCTCAAAAGAAATATTAAGTCAGTATAGCCTTCCATAATCTTGGTTAGAATCGAACCATAGTTCAAATTGCTTGACCAACCCTAGTTGGGGTGATTTCAATTATCGGGGAATTATAATTCAAGGTTTTGGGTTGAATTGACTTGGTTTGCATCAATGGTTGACTGCCACAGTAGGACTTGGTGTGACCAAGAGGCAAAAGTTGAGGAAATCCAAAATAAAAGGATTTCAGGATTGGGGAGTCCACTCAGCGGATCAAGGAGTTGTGAGTTAATGTAGTTGGCATTTAGAATACCTACCTAAAACCCTTCAAGTTGCTTTACCAACCCTAGTTGGGGTAATGCGAAGAGCAATATGAATCCTTGCCACTAGAATATCCAGGCAACAGAATATTCCGAAATCAGTGGTGAGGGCTATTGGATTTCGATAAAATAGTGGGAGACTAATAAGTATTAATTTATTTATTTGTATAAGTTTTGTAATAAAGTACTAAACCTTTGATCATCTTAATTTTTAGAAATGACAAGAAAATGACTTCAAACATATCATTGCGAACCATACTCGAGAAGGAAAACCTTCTCACCGGCACTAATTTCCAAGAGTGGCAGAGGCGTTTACGCGTCATCATTCGCCACAAAGGGAAATTGTATGTGCTGGAAGAGCCTATTCCAGTTGTGCCTGGGAAAGAGTCCAGTGATGAGGAATTATCTCTCTATATGAAACACATGGATGATGCCACAGATGTCTAGTGTTTCATGCTATCGGCCATGTCCAATGAGCTCTTAAAGCAACATGAAAACATGGACGCATATAGCATTATGTCACACCTTAAGGATCTCTACCAAGAGAAGGTGAGATAATAGAGGTATGAGATCTCCAATGCTTTGTTTACAACTAATCTTGGAGAGTCTGTGCCAGCTGGGCCTCATGTATTCAAGATTATTGGCTACATTGAACACCTGGACATCTTAGGGATTAAATTCCCAGATGAGTTGCGTACAGATCTCATCCTATCATCACTTCCCAAGACCTTCTCTAGTTTCATTGTCAATTATAAAATGAGTGGAAATGAGAAGACTCTATCGGATCTTCTGACCTTGATTCTCCAGGTAGACAAGGACATGGGGTATGAAAAACTCGTAGTCCTTATGGTGAACAAGAAAAGTAAGGACAAGGAAAAGGGACCAAAGACTTATAAACGGTCTGAAGCCCCCGAGCACCGTCCCTCCAAGAAGGGGAAGATCCAGAGTCAGGGCAAGGAACGAGAGGTGGTGTGTTTTTCATGTGGCAAGCAGGGCCACTGGAAGAGTAATTGCACCCAGAATCATGGGTATGCTAAAGGTGCGTTCGTTATCAAGTGTAATCTTTCCATTTCTACACATTGGGTATTAGATACATCTTGTGGGGCTCACATCTGTATTCAAATGTAGGAACCAAGTAGATTTAGAAATATTTCCATAGGAGAGGTGGATCATCGAGCTGCCAATGGCGCAAGGCTGGTTGTGTTGGCTATTGGCGACTACTACCTCTCATTACTGACTGGCATGATTTTTGTTTTACATAACTGTTATTATGTGCCTAGTGTTACCAAGAACATAATTTCTATATCTTGTTTGGATAAGGATGGATTTATTTTCAATTTTGGAAATAAGGGTTTTCTCTTTTATAAGAACAACGTATATTATGGTATGGAACATTTAAATAATGGTCTGTATGTATTAAATTATGAAAACCAAGTGTTAGAAATCGATAACGAAACAAACTTACATGACTCGTACATCACCTAGTTGTGGAATCACCGTCTAGGTCATGTAAACGAGAAGCTCTTGACAAAGCTCTGCCAAGATGGCTATTTAGACTGTACTGATCTAAAACCACTTGATAGATGTCACGCTTGTTTACAAGGTAAAATGACCAAGCCGCCTTTCGGTGGATAGGGTGAAAGGGCCATAGAGCTTCTAGGATTGGTACACATGGATGTATGTGGACCATTTCTAGTAGAAGCTAGAGGTGGATATTCTTACTTCATTACTTTTACTGATGATTTGAGTAGATACGGATTTTTCTACTTAATGAGGTATAAGTCAGAAGCCTTAGAGAAATTTAAGGAATTCAATAATGAAGTAGAGAATCAGCTTGGTAAGAAGATAAAGAAACTTTGATCGGATCGAGGTGGAGAATATCTGAACCAAGAGTTCATTGATCTTCTACGGGAGTCTGGGATTCTATCTCAGCTCACTCATCCTTATACACCATAGTGGAACGGTGTTAGTGAAAGGAGGAACTGCACCTTGTTGGACATGGTGAGGTCGATGATGAGTCATGCAGATCTTCCATTATCCTTTTGGGGATATGCATTACAAACTGCAGCATACACATTCAACCGAGTACCAACTAAGGTGGAAAATGGAATTCCCTCCAAGTTATGGAATGGAAAGAAACCCATTTTGTCACATACACGTGTATGGGGATACGAGGCATTTGTTAAGGCCTTCTCAGGCAAAAAACTATCACCCTGGGGCACGAAGTGTATCTTTATAGGATATCCTAAGGAAACAAAAGTATATTACCTATATAATCCTCAAGACAAGAAAGTGATTGTCGCCAGACAAGCCATCTTTCTTGAGAGGGAGCACATCCTCAAAAAGGATAGTGGGAGCAAGATTGAATTCGATGAAGTTGATGCTCAAGATACACAGGAGTTGGTACAGGAACAAGTTCCACAGGTCCCCATGGAAGAGGTTCCAGAAACACAAGTAGTGAATAGGAGCTCAAGAGAGGTAAGGGAACCAGAGAGATTTTGTTTCCTAGTCACCGAGGATGGTGAATCATTATTGTTGGACAATGATGAACCTATCTCCTACAAGGAATCTATAGAAAGCGCAGAAGCTACAAGATGGATAGAAGATATGAATTCTGAGATGGATTCTATGTATCAGAACCAAGTATGGGTTCTGGTCGATGAGCCAGTTGATGTAAAGCCTGTTGGATGTAAATGGGTATTCAAGAGAAAACTGGACATGGAAGGTCAAGTTAGAACCTATAAATCAAGGCTAGTGGCTAAAGGATTCAGATAGCATCAAGGAATTGACTCTGATGAAACCTTCTCACCAGTTTCCATGTTTAAATCCATAAGAATCAAACTTGCCATATCAGCTTACCATGACTATGAGATTTGTAAAATGGATGTCAAAACAACATTCCTTAACAGGAACCTTCAGGAATATGTCTATATGACACAACCAGAAGGGTTTGTGACACCAGGTGAAGCCAAACGGGTTTTCAAGTTGTAGAAATCCATTTATGGATTGAATAAATCATCCAGGTCATGGAATATTCGATTTGATGAATCCATAACGGAATTTGGTTTCATTAAGAATGAATGTGATCCATGTGTTTATAAGCGGTTTAATGGGAATGTGATCATTATCCTAGTAGTATATGTTGACGACATATTACTTATTGGAAATGATGTACCTATATTAAAGTCAGTTAAGGACTAGTTGAACAAGTGTTTCTCCATGAAGGACTTAGGAGAAGAAGCCTACATTCTAGGGATCAAGATCATTCGTGATAGATCCAAGTGGATGCTTGGACTAAGTCAGGGTACATACATTGACCAGATACTAAAGAGATTTAGTATGGAACAATCCAAGAGGGGATTGGTTCCAGTGTCACATGGCCTACATCTTTCTATGAAAATGTGTCCTCAGACACAACAAGAGAAATATAGAATGAGTAATATCTCATATGCTTCGTCTATAGGATCCATCATGTATGTCATGTTATGTACCAGGCTTGATGTTGCCTATACACTGAGCATGGTAGGCAGATATCAAGAAGATCCAGGAGAACAGCATTGGACTACTGTTAAGACTATCCTTAAGTATCTGAGAAGAAATAAGGATATGTTCCTGGTGTATGGAGGAGACGAGGAGCTTGTCATCAGAGGGTATGCTGATGCTAGTTTTTAGATAGATCAGAATGATTTGAAGTCACAATCTGGATATGTTTTCTGTCTCAATGGAGGAGCTGTGAGCTGGAAGAGTTCAAAGCATCCAGTTGTCGCTGATTCTATAGCAGAGTCTGAATATATAGCGGCTTCTAATGCATCCAAGGAAGTCGTCTGGATTCGGAACTTTGTCCAGGAGATTGATGTGGTGCCTAGAAGTAAAGATCCCATTACATTGTATTGTTATAATACTGCAACGGTGGCTATTGCAAAAGAACCAAGGTCACATCAACGGAAAAAGAACATACTCTGGAAGTATCACCTCTTGAGAGATTTCTATCAGAGGGGTGAATTTTCTGTGAGCATAGTGTCCACGGAAAAGAATGTGGCGGACCCCATGACTAAAGGCCTATCTCAGCAGAAGCATGAATATCATGTGAGAGCTATCGGGTTAAAGGTTGTTAGCAGTTGGCTCTAGTCCAAGTGGGAGTCTGTTGGAGTTGGTGGTCTAGAACCAACTACTTTGTACTTTATTCATTAATAAAAGCCTTATCACATCTTGATTGTTCTTCTGCGTGACAATACATGTGATAATTTCCTAAGGACAGTTGTTGCATAAAGGGTCATAGAGGATCTCTGCTATGATGAGAACCCAGAAGTGCCATAACACTATTCTTGAATATATGTTCTATGGCTGGATGATATTATTTGAGGGACACAAATAATACAGGTCATTAGGAGTGAGGACTCATAAAACTTTGAGTCACCTTCTCATGGTGTGCTCCCTTGGTAATATCCAAGAGGATATTATGAGAACGAGACCCGCCTTTAGGAAATCCACATTTCATAGTGTCATTGGATGTTCCTATCTATGGACGTGTGTATTGGTCCTTATACTTTAAGATTATTATTAATGGGTATTAAAACTCGCGCACTTAGATGTATTGACGAAAACTATGACGACACGCTGTTCGCAGTGAGGTAGGATATGTTGGGTGCGTCATGAGTAATACTACATTAATAGATAATACGAGAAAGGATTTATCCCTTCTGTTCCATAACGGAAGTAGATATCTCAGGCCCTTTGATGTAATTGATATAGCCTAAATAAATCCATGTCCATGGTAAGGTGTGGGTGACTTCAATTCTGGGAAGTCAAAGAAAGAATAATCGAGTACATGGGTTGATGGAACTAGCATGAAACCTACTTGATTAGAGATATCGAGACAAAGGGGTTATATTACACGGTAAGCGTTTGTAGGAGGTGACACATCATTTCGGTGTTAACTTCTTTCTCTATGGGTGCCTTGGCATGTTTCTAGACGCTAACCTTGGACTTTAGGCAGGCTCCACCTAATGCCACTTAGAAAGATGCCTAGAGGGTCACACACTAAGTGTGTCCATGTATCTCAGTTAAATATTAATTTAACAAGTTAAATAGATATTATTCCCGACTATGGTTTAATAATTATTTAAGGATGCCTGATTGCATTTATTTCGACACTAGTTATTCGAGAGAATATATTGTGGGTGAAATAATATATTTATTAGCAAGTAATGCAGTTAAATTTATTTAAGAAATAAATCTACATTACTCAAGGTCTAATAAATGTGGTGGAGAAAAATGGAAAATAAAAGTACACGCAGTGTATATTAAATATACACGCCGTGTAGTTTTATGGAAAACAAGTACATGCCATGTATTAATTATTACATGATGTGTAGTTTTCAAGTCGGGATTTTGAGGATATAATATTGTTTTATTAAATGATATTAATTATAATCAGCGTGGACGCATGTCAAGGAATTAATAATTCTACACGGGGTTTCAATAAGAGTTAATGAAATAAATAAAACGCGTAACGCGTTTATTTATTGTCATAACTCTATTAACCTCAAACCCAATTATAAATATCCTCACAACCCCAACACTTTTGAGAGCCAATTTTGGTTGTGCACAACGGATTTGGAAATACTCTCAAGCCAAGAGAGAATTCCCTTTCCACCAAGAACACCTTCAAGTTACGAGAGCGAGATCCTCCACCGGATCAAGGCGGTTGAAGGTGGACGTCGCGAGCGAAGGTTCTTCCTCACTAGCACCCGGAGATTCCTTCGGTGACATCCAGAGATACGTGGAGCACGTGTGGATCACCGCTAGAGGAATCCTATACTTGGATTCTATGACGCAACAACAGATCACAGGATCGTGATCGGAGACATTGACGAAGAAAGAATTCCACCAAGGTAATTCTTGTGAATTAATTAAATCAATTATAAACAACATATGATGATCCTATCTCAATGGTTCTGGGACTCTTATTTTCTTTTTCGTTCTTTTTTCCATTCTGAAGATTCGGTGTTTTATATCATGACGGATCTTGGATTTAACATTGTTTAACGCTAAAATTAAAGTTGGGAAAACCCACCAACACGCTTCTGCTGCGCCCGAAACCTACAATCCTCATAGTTCAAAATTGATTAAGTAGATAAAATATTTTGGTTACAAATATGTGGACATAAAATTTTTATATAAACAAATAGATGTTTAATGATACACATATATCGACCATATCCATCTACCTAGGGATCATGAATATGTATCAAGATCTCTAATAGAATTATTTGTGGGATAATATGAAGAATAAAATCACATAATATACATAAAAGTGATTTGTGTGTTAGCAAGTGAAGTCAGAGAGACAAAAATATGAGGTAATGATGCAACCATTACCCATACCTATATGGAAATAGGAAAAATCACCATGAATTTGTCACTAGTCCGATGAATACATCAAGATGAAATAATTCAATTGGTTTATGGTGGATCATATTATAAAGATGTCTCATTTCATTGAAATTTGATAGGAATTCTCACCTGATCAATTTGTCTGGATATACATCAAATAAGTGGCAAGGCTGCATGGAACACCATTATTAATTATATTTGATTGAGATCAAAGATTTATCATAAATTTTTGTAAGAGTATCTAACATGATCTAGGAATTGGGTTGAACTTAGGTATGGATTATCACCCCCAAAATGATTTCCAATCTGAGTGGACTATTCATACACTAGAATACATGTTGAAATCATAGTCAATGGACTTTAAGGGAGGAGGATATCATCACTTTCCTCTAGTCAAGTTCACCTACAATAATAGTTTCCACTCAAGAATACAAATAGATCCATATGAAGACCTTTATGGGAAGAGATTTATAACACCTATGTGATAGGATAAATTTTGTGAATTAAAGCTTATTGTTCCTAAAATAGTTGAGGAAATAGTATAAAAGGTCAAGACCATTTAGTAGCACATCAAGGATACTCATAGTCGACAAAATAGTTATGTTGACCATCATCGACGAGACCTGGAGTTTGAGGTTGGTGATAAAGAGTTACTCCACATATCTCCATGGCAGAGATTCATGAGATTTGGGAAGAAGGGTAAGCTAAGTACCATGTTTATTAGCCAATTTGATATTATAGATTACATCAGATATGTAACCTGACGACTAGAATATGACACCCCACATGTCACAGTGTTATTTCTTTTGTATGGTTTTATCTTATCATGAGAATTTGGGAGTTTTGGTTGGTTTTGTATTGTAAACTCATGTTTTGGAGGCTTTTGGGAGGAGCGTAGTTAGCCCGCATGGTTAGTACTAACCATGTAGTGCCCGTGTAGGTGGATTTGTCATTTTGAAAGAGTTGTTTTGCATGGATTCCATACAGTTATTCAAACCATGTGGAGTTCCCTAGAGATCATGTGGGGCTTGGTGTATATCTATGGTGAGGAGCATGGTTTTTTCAAATTGTGGGGATTTATGGCCTAGGAAGTAGCCAAGCCATAGTTTGTAAAACCATGTGGAAAAAAGTGACTTATATAGATTTTTAATTTTTGTGCTTTCCCATTTTACCCCCCCCCCCCTTAAATTTTAAGGTTTTTTCAACACCATTTATCCCCTCCTACACCATCTAGCCCTTGGTAGATCAAGGAGGAGCTTTATACTTCTCCTCCTTGGATTCTTTCCCTTACTTTAATGATTTCCAAGATTTTTTAGGTATTTTTTTCATTTCTTTCTCTCTTTTTTCTTTTTCCCTATCTTGTCTCTTGGTTTGGGCTTCCCCCTGAACCATAGACCTCTTGTGGCTGATTTTAGGGTTCCTGGTGGATCTAAGGTTAGTTTTTTTGTGCCTATGGTTTTTTGAAACCATTTCTATTATCATGGGAGTGGTATCCATTAAAGGTGACGTGTTATAAATCATTTTGACTTGGTTCTCATCTCCTTGAGGTAGGTGTTTCTATATAATTATTTCATTTTGGAATTTAAAAGGTGATTTTTCTTACTAAATTCCCTTTTTATGAAAGTATGAATATATTTGATATATTCTTGGTGATTTGAAACCATTTATTGTTAATTTAAGCTTTTGATTATTGGTATTTCATGTGAATTCCATGTTTTCATGTTTAAAATGGAATTTTTAAAGGTGATAATATTTTGTGAAATTTTCATATAAATTTTGAAATTGGTTTCAAGGTGTGTATTGAATTTTGATTTCAGTTTTTGTTTTCAAAGAGAGAAAATGGTGTTTAAAAGGGTAATTTGTTTTAAAGTGAGGTGTTGGCCTCAAGTTGTTTTTAAAAATGGGTTCTATAATGAAGTTTGAATGATGATTTTAAATTTTTGTGTGGTTTCACCTTGTGAAAATTTTCTTGATGGCTTGTCTTAAAATGGTTTGATGGAAATGGATGGAAATTGGCCTTGTTTTTATTTTTAAAGAGAAATATATTTGTTTTAAAGCATGACTTTGAAATTTTTTAAATGTGTGGGTGATTTCTATATTTTTTCAAAAAAAAATTAGAAATGTGTTTTATAAAATGTGAAAGGTTTTGGAATCCCGATCCATTTTTTATTGTTAAAGTCCTAGTTGGAACTTTGGTTTAAAATGGTGTTGTGAAAGAAGACCCTTGATTTACCCTTTCCTTTTTACCCCTTTTGTGGGTTCCTTATCACTATGTGATATTTTTTCTCCCATTTAGTGAGAATGTGATTGTTTATACCATGGTAAAAAAATTTAAATATGTGGTTGTCTATAATTGGGTTTTATGGGTGATGGTAGCTTTGGTTATACCCTGTGTGTTATATTTTGCTTGTTTATGTTATGCCTCACTTCCTTTATTAGTCATGGGAAACTGAGTACTAAATGAAAGGTATAATTCATTCCTCTAGTTGGTTAACATGCCTCTTATTTCCCACAAATCATGCTAGGTGAAAGGGATAGTTGGGGGTTTTTTACTCACAATGAGGCTTGTGTGGTCTTATTGGATCAATTGTGGTTTGGTCTTCATTGTATGCCAGTAGTTGGTTCATGAGTTGTATACTCTTGTATGGTTATATTATTTTCGTATTCTAAATCTCAGGTTGGATCCCATGACACATTCAATTTCTTGTTGAGATTTATTTTAGGGTAGTTTTATCTAGTGTTCAGTTGTATCATTTACTTTTCTTTCATTTTTGTGGAACCTTTCCTTGCTTGAATTGTTATATGCCTTGTGATATATGTATAGTGCATGCTTATTGTACATAACCTGTGTAAATGTGTTGGGTCGGTTCCTTTATAAAATTGAGTTCTCAAAGATTTTTTTGAAAACCTATTTTGAATTTAAAGACTCTTTCATGGGTTCTTTAAAGTGGATTTCAAATTGGGCTTTTTTGGTTAAAAGGGTGGCTTCAACTGGAGAATTTACTTAAAGTGACCATTTTTATTTAGATAAAAAGATATAGTTTTATTTTGGGAAATGTAAATGATGTGTGTGGTTTAAAAATGGATTAGGTTTGTTTTTTATTTTTAAGACATATTTTTTGGTTTTTGTATAAAAAAGAGAAATGTTTTGGAAGTGGATTTTGGATATGTTTGGTTTTCCATAAGTTATTTGTAAAGAGATTAATTTCTAGTTTATTTTTAAACTAGGATTAATGAATTAACTTGTGAAACATATAGCATATATTTGAAAGGTTTTAGTGACCAACTGGGTTTTTTAACTCATGCCTATATATTTTAGGCTCTATGTTCCTAGTTGGATTTTTTTTGCTCATCATGGCCAATGTGGGGTGAGCTAGGTAGTGGTGAGAAATCAGTGGTTGCATGGATGTGGTTTGAACCTGGATCAAGTTGGTTTTTGGTTTTTATTTTCTTTTAGTTATTATTGTATCTTCCACCTTGTGTATTCTTCATATTTATGGATTATTTTTATATTTATGAAAATGGGTTGGATCATGGTAGTTGGTTATGACATTTTTGTCTTGTTTATTTATTATTTTGGCTCTTGTATTTAATTATTGCACTGATATTATCTATGACTTGGGATAAATAATTCCCAAATGTATTTCTATAAAAATCAAGCACTAATTTCTGGCCCATAGGGATCAATAATTCCCTTTAAGCCTTGTGGTGAATCAGATCGAGTGTTGGGTTTGGTGAAATATCAAGCTAGTTTATTAAAAAAATGGTATCATAGGATTGTGTTATTTGGTAAGATCCTAAGACTCCTATGAGGCCCTTTTTATTTGGGGATGTACTGGTAGGAATTATATTGAGGTTTTCAGGGCTTGAGAGATAAGTAGTGGGGAGAGTCTAGCTAGATCTTGTTCATCCCAACCCTCGATCTTCCAGGGGAAGTTGGGTTTAAAATCATGGATTCAAGTTGTTTTGTTTGTTTTTATGGTATTTGATGAGATTTGTTTTTTTATCCCATTTTATTATTTAAGTTTTATTTATGGTCAATCCTTGTTTTTATGGTGTAAAGGGAGGAGAACTTGAGTGGCATAGTTATCTCACATGGTTTGGGAAATCGTGCGGTGCTTTGTGGTCGACTCTACCTCCTTAGTATGGTGTATTTCATGGTTTCTCTCAGTTTCCCAACCTTCATGGATGAAGCGTATATGACCCTATTTCTTCCTTGGTTATACTATTTGAATCCTATAGAGTCTAGATTCTCCAAAGGTGGTTATCACTTTTTGGAGGTTAATTAAGGAGTGTTTTGTTTCCCTTTGTGTATTTTGTTCTTGTGAACCTTGTTTGAATGCATGTTAAGAACTTTGTTTGTACTTTATTTTTAAAACCTACTTTTGGAAAATGAAATAATTTTATGAAAAGTTAAATTTCAAACTTGGTTTTATTTAATGTTTTACAAAATGTTTTTTTACCATTTTGGATGATGTTTTTAGAAAAGGGAAATGATTTTGATGTGTGTTTTAGTCCTAAGGTTCTTGTTTTTCAAAAATGAAATAGAATTTTGAAAGGAATTTTATGTTGTATGTCTTGTTTGGGTAGTGCGTTTTACACCAAGGATGTTTTATTTTTAAAGGATTGGTTTGGATTGGTTTTCAATCATACACCTTGGTGGCGGTTGATTTCAAAATTCCTTAGTGAAAATGTTTATTTCAAAAGAAAAGATATTTTGGCGTAAATGTTTTGTGCCTCACCTGAAGAGTTTTTGTTTTGGTTTATTCCTAGATTATGGAGGAATAATTTGGTTTTTTAGGAATGGATATATGATGTTCATGTATTTTTTGTTTTTGTTCCCCAGAATGGTCGAAAGGGTTTCTTCGGTTTTGGTACCAACCCAAAATCCAAGTGGAGTAGTGGATGTGGAACCATCCTTACGCTTATAGCTTGTTTCAGACTTCTTTGATTAGCATCTGCCTTCATTCAGTGGTGATCAAGGGTTATTGTATGGATTTAGGAACTACGAAAAGATCTAGGTGATCCTTGATTCTCTTGGGATACCTAAAGTTTCATGGGTAAGAGTTGTTGAGAGTTTTCTTGTTGGTTTTAGCTAAGTTTGGTGGGAGTCGATGGTACCTTCTCAGCTAAGTGAAGGTATATATTGGGATCTTTTCAAGATGGAATTTATCTATTGGTTCTTCCTATAGGTTGAAAATGGGGAAAATCCCTTGAACTCGTGATCATGCATCAAGGTAATCGATCATTGAGGGAGTACATTGATCACTTTGTGAAGTTGGTCATTTTCTCTCTGAAGTTATTCAACAATTATACTAATAAATCTCATTTCTTAGAAGGTATTATTCACCTAGATCTTGGTATAGTTATTCTTTCATCTAGTTTAACATCTTCTCAGGAGGTTGTTAATGATTCCATTCGAATAGAAGCTGGCCGGTCTAGGTAGCTTGTGGCAGGTGACGACTTAGTTTTAGCTGGTGGGGAAAAGGATAACCCAACAAGTAAGGAGAATGAGTAATATGATTTGGGTATTTGTGAAAAGGTTCTCTCTCATGGGAAGAGGATATCTCTTGTGTGATTTCAGTGTGGTGAATTGGGGAATTCTAATCCCCACTTCTTGAAGTATCCTGTATTTTTCCTTAGCTGTGTTCATTTGGTTAATCTTCGAAATATTGGTAAGAGGCACTTTCAAAAAAGGTCTCTAGTTTGATCCTTATTGGTGTGAAATTTTGAGGACCTTTCCTTGGTTAGTTTTAATCATGGTTTTAGATATTCAGATATTTTTGTTGATATTTTTGTGGATAGTTAAATTTTTTAATGTTTTTATGGATGGTTTGAATTATGTTTTATAGAATGAATTATTTTTTTATGGAATGATACCCCCCCACACCTTCCCCCATATCCCACCCTCTTAGGTGTTTTTTGGTTGGTTGTGAGTACCATTTTGTTGAGCCTAATTATTGGGTGGACCATTCTAGAGAGTTTTGGTTACACCCATTCTTATGTTGAGCCTTTGAGGCATTCATTTTTTAGGACGTGAGAAATTCCTTGGGTTCACGATTGGGTAACTAGGGTGTGTGATCAACCAATTGATTTTGGTATACCATCTGGTATTTGGGTGTGGCTGTTCAAATACACCATGTGAGGGTGATTCAGGTTCTGACCATAGTTTATCCATGTGTATCTTGACTTGAGGTGAGATCTCTTTTCATTTTTTTAGGATTCTCCTAGTTGTTCTTCCTTCTTTTGGGCTTGGAAGTGATTTTGGTTGAGAGTGAGTTTCTCTAATGTTTTCTAGGTTATTCGAGGATGTAACACTTGGTTTTTTATCTTTTTTGAAACTATGTTAGAGGAACTCTAAATGGTGGTGATTTAATGTTATAGGAATTCTAAATGGCGGGGAGACCATATTAGAGGAACTATAAATGGTGGGGAGGCCATGTTTTGTCTCTCGTGCTTCATAGAACCTCTTGTTTGGAGTTATTATTTTTATTGTACTTAGAGATGTTTGGAAACATTATGGTTGATCAGTTCAATAATTTTGAGGATTTCGGTTGTTTTCTTTGAGGTTGTTTGGTCTTGATTCTTTCTTTTAGTTGATTTCTCTTTATAACTTCCATTTTCTTTCCCCTCTCTTTTCAATAGTAGACTTTCTAAGGGAAAAGGGTGGCATGGTGTGGATTTTGTGACACCCCATGTGTCACGGTGTGGTTGTTTTTTTATGATTTTATCTTATCATGAGAATTTTGGAGTTTCAATTGGTTTTAGTTTGGAAATTAAGATTTCTGAGGGGGGTTTTTGGAGTATCATGGTTAGCCCACATGATTAGTACTAACCATACGATTCCCATGTAGGTGGATTTATCATTTTGATGGAGCTATTTTGCACAGCATCCACACAGTTCTTTAAACCATGCAGAGTTCCCCATAGGTCATGTAGGGATTGTGGTGTGTTTGGGGTGAGGTTCATGGTTTTTCTAAACCATGTGACACCTAAGGAGTAAATTTTAAAAGGGATTACTATCCTAGGTAGTGGTCAGCACACGGTCGGTTCAAGGTTTGTAAAATCATGTGGCCAAACTATTTGACCTATCTGAGTGTTTAATTTTTTGGGGTTATTCCATTTTACCCCTCTTTGATTTTAAGGGGTTTTCACCCCCATTTATCCCCTCCTACATCGTTCAACCCTTGATAGGTTAATGAGGAGCTCTAACCTCCTCTTCCTTGGATTTTTTCCCTTCCTTTGATGGTTTCCAATAGTTTTTTAGGTATTTTCACCCTCTATTTCTCTATTATATATTCATCCCTAACTTGTCTCTTAGTTTTAGATTTCCATATGAAGATAAGATCTCTTGGGGATGATTATAAGATTTTTGGTTGGATCTAAGGTTGGTATTTTTAGTGTCTAGGGTTTGTGGACACTGTTTCTTTTCCTGTGGGATTGGTCTTCATTAAATTCAGTGTGTTCCAAATCATTTTGGATTGGTTATCATCTCTTGGAGGTAGGTGTTTCAATGAAATTGTTTCATTTTGGAATTAAAAAGGTTCTTGTTATTCCTAAATTACCTTTTTTATGAAATTATGAATATATTTTATATCATATTGAATATTTGAAACCATTTATTATTATTTTAATCTTGACATAATTGGTTTTTCAGGTGAATTCCATGTTTTTTTGTTTTAAATGAAATGTTTAAAGGTGATAAGATTTTGTGGCATGATTGTATGGATTTTGAAATGGTTTTCAAGGTGTTTATTGAATTTTGATTTTGGTTTTGGTTTTCCAAGAGTGAAAATGATGTTTAAAAGGGGAATTTGGTTTTGAAGTGAGGTGTTGAACTCAAGGTGTTTTTAAAAGGGGGTTCTCTAATGAATTTATAATGGTGATTTGAAATGTTTGTGTGATTTCCCCTTGTGAAAAAATCCATGATGTATTGTTTTAAAATGGTTTGATGTAAATGGATGAACTTGGGCCTTATTTTGGTTTCCAAATAGAAATACCTTTGTTTTAAAGGGTGAATTTGACATGTTTTTAATGTGTGGTTGATTCCCATAATTTTACAAATGGTGTTTATAAATTTTTTTTATGAAATTTGAAATGGATTGGCATCTTGAGCCATGTGTTGGTGTTAAAGGCCTGGTTGGATATTTGGTTTAAAATGGTGTTGTGAAAGACTCCCCTTAATTTTACCTAGACTTATTTACCCCTTTAAAGGGTTATTTATTACTATGTGATGTTTTTTTGATCCCCTAGAGTGGGAATGTGATTGTTTATGCCATGATGAATTTTTTTAAATATGTCTCTATCTTTCATTGGGTGTTAGGGGTGAGGGTAGATTTGGTTATTCCTTGTGTGTTATACTTGGCTTGTTTTCACAATGCCTCATTACCTTTATTAATAATGGGAAACTAGGTACTAAGTGGAACATCCAATTCATTACTCTAGTTAGTTCACACGCCTCTAGTTTCCAACCAGTCATGCTAGGAATAAGTTCTAGGTGGGGTTTTGTCATCTTAATTGTGTGGTATAATTGGATGACTTGTATTTTGGACTTCAGGGCATTCCAATAGCTAGTTCATGAGTGGTATAATCTTATAAAGTTATATTCTTCACATGTTATAAATCCTAGGTTAGATCACATGACACATTCGATTTATTGGTAGGATTTATTTAAGGGGGATTTGATATAATTTTTGGTTGTATCATTTCCCCTGATTTCATTATTGTGTAACCTTTCCTTGATTTCATTGTTATATACATTGTGATATATGTATGGTTCCTTCTTATTGTGCTTGACCTACGAGCGTGTGTTGGTTCAGTTCCTTTAGAAAATTGATTTTTCAAAGATAATTATGAAAACCCATTTTGAATTTAAAGACTCTTGTGTGGGAGCTTTAAAGTGTATTTCAAAATAGGTTTTTTGGTTTAAAAGGGTGGAATTGGTCGGATAAATATTTTAAAGTGGACATTTTTATTTAGATAAAACAAATATTGTTTTTTTGGGAAATGTAAATAGTGTGTGTGTGTTTTTGAAATGGATTAGTCTGGTGGATTTTTCAAGGAATATGTGTTGGTTTTGGGAAAACAAAGAGAATTTCTTTGGAAGTGGATTTTGGATATGTTTGGTTTTCCATGAGTTATATGTGAAGTTCCTACTTTCTAGTTTATATTCAAACTAGCATTGATGAGTTGTCTTATGAAATATATTGCATAGATTCAGTGGGTTGTGATGACGTACTGGGATTTTTAGCTCAAGCATATATGTTCTAGGTTCTCGATTCCCGGTTGGATTTTAGTTTTCTCATCATGGTCAATGTGGGGTGAGTTCGGTGGTAGTGAGAAACTGGTGGTTTCATAGAGGTGGTTCAGGCCAATCTCGAGTTAGTTTGTACTTTTCATTTTCTTCCAGTTATTATTGTATCAGTTTCCTTATGTATTCTTCATATTTATGGATGTTGTTTATATTTATGCAAATGGGTTGGATCATGGAAGTTGGTTATGACCTGTTTATCTTATTTATTTATTATTTTGGATCTTGTATTTATTTATTCCATTGTTCCTATTGTTTATTTGGGAGAAATCATTCCTAAAGGGAGTCTTGTGATGCCCATGAACGAGTTTTCAGCCTGTGGGGATCGGGAACTCTCTTAAGGACTTGTGGTGAATTAGGAAAAGTGTTGGGTTTGGTGGTAGCCTGGTCCATTTCATTACATAGTACTCCTACTAAACCTGACTCAAGTTCAAGACATGTTCCACGTATCCCTCTTGAGGAAGTACATATCAGATCTATCTCATGTACTGAATTCAAAGGTGGTACAACTAGAAAATGATCTCTCTTGTGAGGAGCAGCTAGTGAAGATCTTATAATTTAGAGACAAAGTTCTATGTAACAATACAACTCGCCTATTCAAATTACTATGGTGAAACCATAAGTATGAGAAAACAACATGGGAACCAAAAAAATACTTGAAGTAAAACTACCCTCACCTATTTTCATAATAGTATGTAAAATGAAATTTTGAGGGTAAAATTAATTAATGATGAAGAATTTAATTCCCTATAATTTTATCAATATAATTTCCCTTATGAATATATTATTGTGTCATATTTATTAATATTATATTATATAATGTACATGCACCACATGATAAAACCAACTACATTTTATTATGTTAATTTGAATATTACATTTAAAGAATAAATATGGCCATAATAATTGAAAGTATTATAATGGGATAGAAAATATAAAATAATATCACAATAATATCAAATTTTGGATCTAATCGATCCCCCAGATTAATCGCACTCACGAAAAACACTTTGGAAATGAAGTATAATATTAGTAATGAAAAATGAATTTTAAAAATGAAAATACATAACCTTGAGAGATAATATAAGTGAATTAATAATGAATAAAATATGATTTTTTTTATAAAAATTATAGATCCTATAAGGCCATTATAAATCTGACTGTTTCAATAGTAATCTAATCGTTAGAATAGTAATCTGATCGTTGGAATAGTAATATGACAATTAGGAATGGTAACTTGGACATTAGAATAGTATAATCATTTATGTAAATATAAAATAAAATTTAAGTATCTTATAAAATGAAAATATGGAATATTTATATCATGATACAGTAAATAATTGTTTTAAAAATGATAAAAATAAGTGTTCATATTTTTTTACAACATATACGTTTTATTTAATTTTTATAACAAATATATGATTTAAACAAGTTTATTTCATAAAATGGGTTTTTAAATTAATATTTTGTTTTATTATAATGATAATATAATTTTATGATACCTTAAGTAATGTTTCAAAGGGTCAGAAAATTGATCATAATATTAAAATTGGTATTTTTCAAATATAAGGATTGTATTGAAAAAATAAATTTATCATATTTAAAAAAATCATAAAATGGATTTAATTTTTAGAATCTGTACATTGAAAATTGGTTAGGGTTGATTTTTGGTATTTTTTAAAAATAGTTGAATTTTTGGTAAATAGTGAAGTATAACAAAATAAGATATTTAACATTATAAGATAAATACATGAATTGTTGAGTCATGGATGATGTAAGAACCCATTAGTTCAGAATAACATACACTATTTACAATATATAGTCACAATATTCATCAATATTGGTATTATTGAGTCAAAATAATAAATTAATGAATATAATATTCAAAAACACCCCTCTCCTCCCCTTATAAATACTACCCCTTCCCCTCACAACTTTTAAGCCTTAGTGATTTCCAAATTTATCCGCAATTCTAATCCCAATACCCCCCCCCCCACCCCCACACACACACACACATCCTAGTTTTGGTTGTCTCATCTAAATACCATTCCAAGGATCCTTAAGGGGTAGCTTAAAAGGACACATTCAAAGGTAGAGGTAAACACTAAACAAAATTTATTTTAATTTTATTATTCTTTTACCACACCTATATGATCTCCATAGACCTAGACATAGTAACATCAGTATAATAAATATAATTATATGTTATTATTATTGTGCAATATCAATTATCTACCCCCCCCCCCCTATATTTTAAAACATAAGCATTGTTTACAATATGGTTGGTTCACCGCCTCCATAAACAACATACTTTTTTCTCCACCACCTTCAAGGATGGTTATAGAAACAATATTATGGTTAAATATGATTATAATAAGTATATTATAACTTATTTAAAGTTTTTTAATTCTTTAATAATAATTTAATTAAATAAAACGAATCTAGTTCACGATGGTCGGTAAAACGAACTAAAATAACTATCCACATAACGTTAACATTTTTACTAAGAGAATCACTCCTATGACAGAACAAAAAAGGATATCTAGAACAATTAAAATTTATATGAGGAAATAAATATCATTTAATTTAAATTTTTTAGTTATATTCCCATTTTAAGATAACTTCCATATTTATGGACAAGTGATTCAACCATGGATCCATGAAACGAAAGCCCTCCGAAAAGTGAAATTAAACTTTAAATCTCATTAAAATGGTTATAAATAAACATAAAAAAATTGTCATATATAGATTTAAAAATTTATGAAGTAATTAATTAATTAATCTAATTTTATTATACATTATGTTAAGTGCAAGTTCATAATGATTCTAGAACATAAGATAAGGGATATCTCTAAACCTCCCTATTTTCTTTAGGATTATCCTTTCTCTCTCTTACATCACTTTATCACTCTAATATCATTATTTAATTATTTTATATTATATATATATATATATCCCATACATATATACCTATATTAATTCATCTTTCCTTGATGGGAAAATATATTTTTTAAAAGGTTCCCTTCTCAATTTCTCTCAATAAGGAAACCCGATTAAAGGGGACTTCTCTATTTCTTACCTCATTACAAGTATCACAATTTAAAAGTTTTTAACCCACTAATGTATTATAAAATGTATAATTTTAAAATGGAAATCCATTTTAGTTCATTTATGGTTTTATATAAATTACAATTTTCTTACCCTCTTTGAAGACTCATTACCCTTTTTCTAAAAACCCCACTTAAGAGGTACCAAAGGGATTTCTAAACTCTTTTTCAAGTCTTCACTTCACATGGAAATCCTTATTTTTATACCTTATGTTTTATTTAATTATGTAGAATATATATGAATGTAAATTTTATGATGGATGTTCCCAAATATTTCTTTAATACATTGGGTAATGTTTTGTCTCATGAAACATTATTTTATAGGATTAAGGAGTAAACCCAATTCATGATGGGACTTTGTCCACCATGTGAAGTTGTCTTGGTAGTTTTCCTTGACTTATTCTTATATTGTCTTTTATGTTACTACTAATTTTCTATGTTTACATGATATTATGATACCATGTTCTTTAATTTATGCTCCCATGTGATTATTTATTAGCCATCTCTTTTATTATATCATGTTATGTCATTTGACTTGCAAGTTATGATTAATTTTAATGTTCATTCCCTTACTGGGATTTATATCTCACCCATTTCTTTTACGTGTTCCCCAGGTTATTCTGTATATTTATAGGAGCTCAAAGGGATTTTGGTATATCACTAAGGAGAATAAAATAAAGTTATTGTGTTTTAGTTTCTTTTTGATTTATTATGAACTTAGTCTTCCAAATACACTAAGCCTCATGATATTTGGGTTTTTCTTATTAGATGTTTATATTAAAAATCATATAATAATATGTGTAAAAGGATTGGGTAAATATAATAGAAAGATACAATTTTCTATTATGGGTATTCAAATTTAGAGAAGTGAACATGTTTTTAATGGAACAAGAGTTTTAATTTAAGTATCCTATTTTTGTGAGAAAAAATGGATATTGAGTGGAAGTGTCCACTTTTTATGGTAAGGGTTTGATATATAAGTGTTTTTCCTAATTCTACAAAACTCTAAATTGAAAGGATCCTTGAAATGTGATAAAGTGAATCCCTTGTTATAAATCATTTAAGTATGGGATGTTTAAGGTATGGATCCTTATATCGTGAACCATTCAAGGCAGAGGGGTCACCCCCTTATACACTCTCATTCAATGCATAAACCATGGTTCACACTATGAAATACTCGATTCAGAGGGATCTGAACCTCCTACCCATCTCATTCACATAATGACCCCTATGGGTCATGGTGGGAATGGTTGCAGCTACTGAATTCCAGCCTCCTGAGTCCCCCAACCCCTACCTAATGTCCACCTGAACACTTGATGCACCAACAAGGCTTCAATCCATGTCCAAAACACCATTTGAGGATGTAAAAACACTCAGAATCCTAATATGAGTCTCCATTATTAAAACAAACACCTCACTAAACCAAAAATTCAAATTCCCTTGGGAATTTACAACCCATAATGACATGGGTCGTTACACGGTTGGTGCATAGTTTCCTAAATCGGGCAGCCAAATCATGCGAGACGTATAGTATTAAAAAATTATTGACCTTAAAAAAGTAACCCTACTTGATTTAAGTTATTTTGTGGGCCTCTTTTTCCCTATTCAACCCTTAAGACTCAAGTCATTACCTCCCTCGTTCCTCTATTCTTCTTTAGCTTTCCCCATTGATTTTTTCCTCCTATGGTGATGATTCTTTAAGGTAAACACCTCTAAACCTCCTCCTCTACTCTTATTTCCCTTTTTACTCCTTTTTTATTGCCCCATGATTTTCATGGAGACCAAGGGTTTGGATTTTCCTGAATTTATTTGGTGGTATTCTTGATTTAGGGTTTGTAGTGGCCTTATAAAGGTTTTCACTTGATTATTTGTGGTGGAATAACATTGTTTCTAGTGAAATCGGTGATTTGAGGTAGGTTGGTATGTGAATATTCCTTTAAATTTAAATCCATGAGTTATTACTTATTTTTAATCTATATTTTTAGTGTTTTAAAGATTATATTAATTTTCTACAAATGGTATTTCTCATGTTTTAATTTTTTAACTAGTTTTCATGAAAATAATGTAAACAAAATGTTTTCTAAAATTACAACCTATTTTTTTATGATTAAATAAGGGTATACCTTTATAAAATGATTTTTTATGATTTATAAATAATTAATCACATTTTTTATTAATATTTATTAAAATATAATTCTATTTTTAATTAATTGTTAAATTAGTTTCTGTTAGTATGTAATACTTGAATTATTCTCTTTTCTGATGGAGAAATGGATTTTACATGTGTTTTAAAATGTGTTATTGGATTTCCTTGATTATATTTCCAAAATATTATGTTTCATTGAAATTATTTAATGTGATTTGATAGTTTTATCCCCTTTAATTGAGCTTCTTAATGTTGTTTATATTAAATTTAAAGTGATATTTATGTTATGTTAGACTGGTGGACTCAACCTGGTTAGAGGATATGGTCTTGATATGGTTATTCATGGTAAGGGGTTGCTTCTATGAAGGGTGATCGGAGGTGAGGGTTGAATTCATTGTCATGAAATTTTAAATTTATTATATCTTTAAATATGATTTATAGTCTAGGTAAGACCCTAGGTTGTCTCTCATGGAGTGTTGGAGGTTTAAAATGTGTATTTTTAATAAAAGGGACTAAAAGAGGGGGTGGTTTTGAAAATAGTTTTAAAAATAAAATGACTTAATTAAAGAGTTTAATAGTTGAATTGAAAAAGGAAGGTAGAGTTTTTAAGATTATGATAGAATGAGGTAATTTAAAGTTCACCACACACCCTGGTTAGTTCATCATTCTGAAAAAATACACATAGTTTAATGGAATCTTTTGGTTTAGGGTTATCAAGATCTCTTAAAAAAATACATAAAGAACCAAACCTTGACACAAAAATAATTTTGTAAAGGTTTGGATCTCAAGTATAGAGTGAAGGTTGCTAAAGAATACTGATATCTCATGTGTGTGTGAGAGAAAGAGGATGTTTTTCTTGTCTAATCAGAACAACCCAAGATTCTCACTTAAAGCTTAACCCAATTGGTATTGAAATGAAAAATGTTTCACTTTATTAAACCAAATTGATGCATTTAGAGGGAGAATAATGTTAAGATAAAACATAATTAAAATATATGACATAAAATTACAAAACAAAATAGAATAACAAGTGTTGGAACTCTTTCCCAAGTGTATGTAGCTTCCTCGAAATGACCATCCACTATTTTTCTTGCCATCGAGAGGAGGAGGAGGCTTGGGTGGAACTTAACCTTCATCCTTGATCCTCCTATGAGGATAGGGTCCTCCAAAACTCATAGGATCATAATAGGATTCCTTTGTTATCCAAAATGATAGATATTTTCTCCGTAATTGATTTTGAAAATGAAGTTCCCAAGGTTCCCTTTTACAGCCAAAATGAGAGGTGGTTTTAGGCACCCAGATTTCAAAATACCACTTGACCCATGGTTTTGGGTGGGAAGACAGCCTTATTTTTCTTTATAAAAAATTAAAAAAAAATCCCCACCTATTTACTATCTTCACCGAATATTTTGAACTGTTTTAAAAACTAAATCCCGAGATACGGATGAAATACAGAACTTAACTTTTGACTTTGAGCAGAATATTTTTCTTGGACAGATCGGTTCGGTTGGGACCCTTAATGAATGAACTGAGATTGGGTTTCTTCATAATAGTTGTAGAAAACTAATTTTTTTATAATTTCAAAAAATTTCAAACCAATTATATGCACTAATTATCTTAATTATTCATTTTAGTCCACATGTATTCTTGAATTCTTGCACAGTTTGGCCCATTTTTCTTCAACTTCCTCCTGGGCCCTCTAAATCACCTCCAACTACAATGAAAACATCAAAAAAAGTGAAATATACTTTTTAAAAGTGATAAAAATTAAATTATTGAATCAAAAATTAAGTTAAATTGTTTATAATATTTTGAATTTACAAAACAAAGTCAATTTAATACAGTGGTGTAAGGGTGAAATAAAACAGTGAATCATGGTGTGATCACACCCCCACACCTAAACATTTTCACTCCTAGGAAAAGACACATTTCAAAAAATTATGTTTGGAGATATTCCCAACTTCATTAAGATTTAACAGTCAATGAAAATATAATTCTTGATAGCAATGTGATCAAATAAAAAATCACTCCAAGGAGTTATTCATAGTGATCATGGAAAAAGATGTCTCATAAATTATATCAGAATGAAATTCAAGGAGTTAAATAATACCAATTTTATAAAATAATTCAAAATTAAACAATGTTACTAACTCTCTACATGTTTATGTGACAACCTTTTCTTTCTATTATTTCCACGTTCAATCCAATAAATATTGTTTATTTTAAAAAAATATTCTTAAATGATTTTTCCCACCGAACCTACCCTACATCGTTTGCAATCAAATTTCAAGACTCACTCACTTAATAATTCCTAGTAGTCAAACCTTAATCTCCTGACTTAAATATCCTCATATGTTTTACATTTCATCACTCCCCTCATTTATTATTATTATTTTTTTAATTTGAACTTGGAACAAATATCACACTCGTCACTTAACCATTGTTTGATCTCCTCACAAAACTAATTGTAATAGTTATAACAAGATAAAAGGTCGAGGAAGAGTGGTTTTTGACCTACCTAATACACAACCCAAATTTTTTGTTTTTTTTAGGGTGTACAATAGTTAGATAGTAGGTACACACACATAGATCAATCCAGTTCAATAATGAAAAAGATCATATAAGGAAAGAACGTATGGAAAAATCATTTTAGAAGACTGATAAATATTAACCTCACTTATATTTACCTTCTATTGATTAAAAAAATTCACACTTCATGGTTGGGTACAAATATATGTGGAGATATTAAGTGATAAAATTTTTCCATAAACTACTCACAAAAAAGTTATCATTCTTCTCAAAGGTTTTAAAATGATAAAACCATTTATATCGTCAAAAAACAACCAATTTTTAAGAAAAAGTCACACATTAATGTTAAATTCATGCTAAAACACACATTCTATCAGTGAAGAAAAAATGTTAAAAAAACCTAAAATAGTAAATTTCCTCATTCATTTTCAATAATTTCCATGATTAAGTGGGCATCGAAATTAATATTCCGACAAAAAAAGTGAGGGAAGAAGGGGGATTAAAAATACTATTAAGAAAGTGAAAAATATAAAAAAAGAAGAAATATGATGAAAATTCATAACCTAGGAATTTATTCAGACCCCCCCCCCCCCCACACACACACACACCTATAGTGTGTAGTGTCCTCACTGTAATAAAAGAGAATGTGGGAAGGATGGATAAAACATGGTGGGTTTCATTGGTAGGTTTCTTCTTGAACTTTTAGTTCCTCTATTAGGGACTCCAGAATGGTTTCATGAAAGAGATTCAATCAATTCCCATTTATAGTGAAGGTTTTTTTTCTTAATTCTAAACCTAAACAAAACCAAATGGATAAACATTAGTAATGGTGTATTGTCCAAACCAGTAGGAATGAAACTTACCTGGATGAAACTTTATCCTTGAATTGAAAAGGAGGACCTTCTACCCAATGTGGAATTGATGATGAAGGATGAGATAGTCGTGGTTATCATTGGTTAGCTCCTTATAGATCCAGAATTTCTCATGTGAATCTCTATTCATTTCCTCCAACTCCTAAATCTATAACTTCCTCTAATCACCTACACCATAAATATTAAGAATTTCATTATTTTATGGCCTAGTAGGCCCGGTGCTCTATATCAATAGGGAGGAGACAAATCTTTCCAAAAACTAACCGATATGTTTACATGCCAATGGTAATTTTTAAGGAAGTAAGTTGATCCCACAATAAATCATCAAATCTAAGACTCTAATATTCTTTATTGGGTTAAACCATTTTTTTTAAGAATTTGTTTTACCTCTCTATTTGACACCTCTCTTAACCATTGGTTTGTGGGTGATATGAAATAGAAACTTGATACCTAACCCCATACCATGAAAAAGTGATTTCACTATTTAGATATAGAAATGAGAACCTTGTTCACTAATAATTATCCTAGGTAATCCAAACCTACAAAAAATTTGGGTTCTCAAAAATTCTACAGCTATCTTGGAATCATCAAACCTTGTGGCTTGGGCCTCTACCCATTTTTAAACATAATAAAACTCTATAAGAATTTCAAAAATCAAAAATTTCATTAAAGAGAAAGGGTTTTTTTGGAATTTCATTTCTATGAGAGACATTCCCCATACTTTGACAATGAGGAAAAAAATTTAAAAAATTATGGGCATGCTGAAATAGTGTTGGCTAAAATAGACTAAAATCAAGGACCTTGAGAGCAGTCCGTTGGGGACCAAAGTGGCCCCCAAAATCAAGAGTGCGGAATAACCTAAGAATAGACTGAAACTCACTATCAGGAATACAACTCCTGAGCACTTGATCACTACATGTGTGCCAAAGGTAGGGGTCATCCCAAATGTACCAATGGGACTCATGTTTTAGATGATCAATTTGGTTTTTATTGAAATCAGTATGAATGAAATATACTACAAAATAATTTACAATTTCATATACCAAGGAATTACATCTTATACTCGATATAATTTCTCATTAGGAAACATGTCATTTATGGGAATAGTAGGGTATGAGTCAATGTTTGAGTATGGGATGATCCTACTGATATGGTTAGCCACCACATTCTCTATTACTTTTTTATCCCTAATTTCTAAATTAAATTCATAAATGAGGAGAATACAACAGATGATATGTGGTTTTCCTTATGGTTTCTTAAGGAGATACCATATCGCTTCATGGTCTGATAACATAATAACTTTATACCCTAAAAGGTATGACTTGAATTTATCCAAGGAAAACACAATGGAAAGTAATTCTTTTTCATTTGTGGTGTAGTTTTCTCAGGCAGGGTCTAGTTTTTGTGAGGAATAGGCTATGACATATGGAGCTTGATCAACCTGTTATGATAAGATTGTCCCAACTACATTGTTAGATACATCGCACATGAGATCAAATAGTCAATCCCACCAAGGAGGTTTCATTACCAGGTGTGATGTGAGACTCCATTTCAATTTTTTAAAATCTTCCACACATTCTTTATCAAAAAAAAATCTTTTTATTTTTGGATTAATCTAGAGAGTGGAATTGAAATATTTTTAAAGTAACGATTGAAATGATAGTAAAATCTAGCATGACCTAGGAATGACCATACATCCTTTACATTTTTGGGAAATGGTAGGGAATATATGATGTCAAATTTTGATTTATCTTCATTGATACCATCCCCAGAAATGAAATGTTCAAGTAATATAACTTGTCGCACCATGAAATGGAATTTATCATAATTTAATAAATGATTATATTCAATATAATGATGTAGGAAAGAACAAAGACTACTCAAACACTGATCAAAAGAGGATATGTAAACATTGAAATCATCCATGAATGCTTCCATGCAATTATCCAGGTGATCTGAAAAAATACTAACCATGCATCTCTAGAAAGTACCTAAAGCATTTCATAGACTAAATGGAATCCTCCTATATGAAAATGTTCCAAATGGGAAAGTAAAGGTTGTATTTTCCTGAACCTCATGGGAAATATGGATCTGAAAGTATCCAAAATACCCCTCAAGAAAACAATAGTGGGACTTCCTTACTATCCTCTCTAGAATCTAGTCAATGAATAAAAATGGTAAATGGTCCTTCTTAGTGTGTTGGTTTAGTTGGTAATAGTATATATAGACACGCTAACTATTCTCTACATGGATTAGAACCAATCCATTATTTTCATTTTTAATTATAGTAATAGTATTTTTCTTAGGAACTACCTACACTGGACTGGCCCATTGGTTTTCATAGATGGGGTAAATGATTCTAACAACAAATAATTTTGTTACCACCTTTTTAACAATATCTATGAGGTTTGGGTTCATTCGACATTTTACCTCCCTCGCTGGTTTACACTCATAATTTAATAGTATATGATGTGTGAAAATTGATGGGAAAATACCATAAATTTCAGCAAGTGTCTATCACAAAGATTTTTTATACTCCCTTAAAAGTTCAAGTAGTTACAATTCGTGATCTAGAGGGAGTGAACTAGCAATGATGACAGGAATATTGTTCCCATTCTCAAGATATAAATATTTCAAATTTTGAGGTAGTGGTTTAAGTTAAAATTTAGAGTGATTTTTGATTTATGGGAGTGAATGTGAAATCTAGGGGTCACTGGTCTCATCTAAATACTTAATAGTAACATCCTCGGAAGATGAATAAGCTTTTATAAGCTTAGTAGTATCATTAATGTTCATGGAGAGATCAGTGATCAATAAATCATCAATTAATCAACATGCATGACATTTTTTCTAAACAAATACAACATTCAATGCATGATTCATTACCTAGAATGTCTATCAATTATGAAAACTCATAAATGGTATCAAGGTAGATAAAATAATTTTTTTTGTGGGAAGGGTGTACATCAACAGAATTAACTAAAAGTGAGGAATGTTCTTTTGAGGGGTGATTCATGGAATCATGGATGTTTAAGTGGACAATATCCCCACCAAACTCCATAGATAATGAAACATTATAGAAATTATTGTGGTTTTAGTAGTTTTCAAGAAAGGTCTCCCCAATATAATTGGGGCATGTCCATTCACCCTATTATCTCCATTTTTTAAGCAGATAAAAATCAGTAGGAAAAATTAAATTTTTTACCCTCACAAGAACATCCTCTAATACACCAGTGAGGTGTGTTATACTTTGTTTTTCTATTTGAACAAAAATTCCAGTTGGATTCATATCCCCAACCTACAATTATGAGAAAATAGAGTAAGGAATCACATTTATATAGGCACCCAAATCAATCATAGCATTGAAAAGGAAATACTCCCCAATGGTTCATGGAATCGAGAATGTTCCAGGATCGTTCCATTTGGAGGGAAGTGATGGATAAATCAATTTTGAGACGTTCCTCCCCAATATCACCTTTTCATCACCTTGAATTTTCCTTCGGTGTTTACACATATTCTTTAGAAACTTAGAGTATCGTGGAATTTGTTTCACAGCATCAATCAAAGAGATGTTAACCTGCACTTTTTTGAAAGTTTCCAAAATTTACTTATCAATTTTAGTTTTATTTTGTTCCCTTGGTTTGGTGGCCCATTGGGTAAATAGAATAGGAATGGTTTGGATTGGTGGTTCATCAAATGAAACTCTCTTTCCTTTGGAAGGGATTCTCTCAAGGTAAGGTTTTTTCTTATTTGGACCATTTTCAGTGTTTGGGATGGTTTTTTTCTTAGGATGGGATGATTTTAATAGAGGGGTAATTTGGATGTTAATTTGTGTTCCAATCTGAATGGTGATGGCACTAGCATTTCCTTTATCTCTAGGGTTGACTGGTGGTTGAGAGATTAGTTTACTCAACCCAGGACTTTTAATTTCCCCAACTGAGTTGGAGAGTTATCCAAATTTGGTTTTTAGGTATTGTATGGTAGCTTGGGTGGTTTTTTATAATTTTAGATTGTTTGTATCTATTTTTCATCATGTATCCTAGGATAGTATTGGGTTTTGGAGGGTTTTGTTAGAAATTCCTTTGTAGTGGTTGAGGATTTTTGGGTGGTGGTAGTGGATGACTACTCTACCCTGGTTAGTTCCATGTTTGTTGTGGTTGGTTTAAATACCCCAATTTCCTTTAGTATTGGTTTTATTTCCACCTAGGGTTGGATAGATAGTATGGTTCTTGACTAATGGGTTGGTTATAGGGGGCATCCTGGAAATATTGTCTCACAAATCTGAGAATTTTCTCTCCATTTAAGGAATTAGTCAAAATAGTGGGTGTCAGCAATATAGATACCATAATGAATTAGAGGAGGAGGTTGGTATTTCCCTTGGGAAAGAGTAAGTTGTCAGAGAAGGTTACTTAAATTTTCAAACTTCATGTCCACCTTCTTCTCAAATTCAAAACTTTGTACCTCATGGAAACCTCTAATGGGTACACTAGACATTGGAAAAAATTGTTGAGTGTTCTTTGCAATGTTCTCAATTAGGGTCCTTGTATTTATTGGGGTTTTTTCAACTAGCACACCACTTGTAGCAGTATTAATCATGTTACAATCAAAAGTAATTAAACATTCATAAAAATATTATATAAAAAGTTGTTCACTTATTTGGTGGGGTGGGAAGCTTGAACATATCCTTTTAAATATTTCCCATTATTCTTGAAGTGTTTCCTATTGTGATTGCCTTATTCCAAAAATTTATTTTCTTATAGTTGTATATCAAGATACTGGGAAGTATTTTTCAAGAAAAATGTATTTCATCTTCGCTCGCCCTCTAATAAGGGAGTTAACATAATACAAAAAATCTTTTACAGTGTATTATAATGAGAAAGGTAATACACTAAGTTTTATTATTTATTCATCCATATTAGTATGTTTTAATTTTGAACAAAGAGTGTGAAATTATTTTAAGTTTTTATGTGGTTATTCTCTAGCAAGTCCATGTACTCTTGGTAATAAGTGAATTAATCCATATTTGAGTTCAAAATCAGGTGCTTCTCCTTGTATTTGAATATATGTAGGATGGATCTATATATAGGGTGAGTTGAGTTCTTTTAATGTCCAATTATTTTCATCCATAATGTGAAAAAATTTATCAGTCTTGATGTTGGTTTCAGAAGAAGAAGAAGGATCAAAAAGAGTGTCGATGTCTTTTTTTCCCTCCTTCAAGGGGTTTTTCGGTGCTTCTTGGTGTCGATGATGAAATATCCTCTCCTGTTTATGTTCAGAAGGAATTAGTTCCTATGATGAAGATTGAGTCATGCATGAGGCCTACAAAAGGAATATTTTATAAATCAACTTAAATAAATGAAGGAAGAAAAGAAGCACAAAAAAATTACAAAATGCACAATTTTTTATAAAAAACGCACACTAAAAACAAAAGTGCTCCCCATTAATTCCGTTAATATTTGAACATGTTGTCGTGACACATAAAATTGATTATGTTTTTTAATTTGATTTATAGTCTATAAAAGATCCTAGGTCATCTCTCATGGAGTGTTGGAGGTTTAAAGTGTGTATTTTTAATAAAAAAACTAAAAGAGGGGGGTGGTTTTGAACACAGTTTTACAAATAAGATGACTTAATTAAAGAGTTTAATAGTGGACTTTACAAAGGAAAGTAGTATTTTTAGAAATATGAGAGGAGGTCATTTCAACTTCACTACACATCTTGGTTAGTTCATCGTTCTAAATAATACACATAGCACTATAAAAAACTATAAATTAGCAATATTTTTAGCGATGGTTTTTAAAAACATCGCTAATTTTTAAATTTAGCGACATTTCTTGAAAGCGTCACTAATTTAGCGACATTTCATGAAAAAAACACTAATTTAGTGATGTTTTCGGAAATCGTTATTAATTTAGTGATGTTTCATATAAACGTCACTAATTTAGCAATGCTTTTGTAAATTACCATTAATTTAGTAATGTTTCCTAAAAATATCGCTAATTTAGCAATGTTTCTTGAAAAGCATCGCTAATTTAGCTACGTTTCTTGAAAATCATCGCTAATTTAGCGACATTTCCTCAAATTTGTCACTAAATTAGTGACGTTTCCTGAAAAGCTTCACTAATTTAGCGACGTTTCCTGAAGGAATAAATAAATTAGGGACATTTTCAAGAAACGTCACTAATTTAGCCACAGTTTTCTAGAAAATTCACTAATTTAGTGATATTTTTCAGGAAAAGTCGCTAAAATATATATATACATATATATATATATTATTGACTTTATATATATATATATATAAATATAGACACATATAAAAAAACACATATATAAAAATATATATTTATATATATATATATGAACACACATATATAAATATATATGTGTGTGTGTGTTTACATATAAAAACACATAAATATTTTAAATTTAGTCATGTTTTTAAGAAAATGTGGATATTATAGTGACATTTTTATCAGTGTTTTAAAACATGGCTAATTATATATATAATATTATAATTATAATTAAATATATGTATACATAAACATATATATTTATACACACACACACACACACACACATATATATATATATATAAACATATATATGTACATATAAACATATATATATATATACATATAAACATATATATATATATAAACATATATATATATATAATATAAACATATATAAATAAAATATAAACATGTATATATTAATATAAACTTATGATATATATAAAATACAAACCCATAATATATATAAAATATAAACATATATATATAATATAAAATATAAACATATATATAATATAAAATATAAACATATATATAAGCATAAAATATAAACATATATATATAAAGTATAAAATATAAACCTATAGATATATAAACATATATATATAATATAAACATATATATATGATATAAAATATAAACATATATGTAAAATATAAACATATATGTAAAATATAAACATATATATATATATATAATATAATATAAACTTATATATATATATATAAACATAAAACATAAAATATACAATATACAATATAAACATATATATTAATATATAATATTAATTTTTTAAATACTGACATATATATATAAACATATATAAACACAGAAACATATATTTAGATATATATATATATATATTAATATATATAAAGATATATATTTATATATATATATAAACACACACATATATAAATATGTAAATATATTTATATACATATATTTATATATAAAAACACACATATATTTTAAATTTACTCGCGTTTTTTATATTTTAAATACTAAAATTTCTATATATCTATATATATATATATGACAATATATAATTATTAATTAAATAATTTAATAGATGAGCTGGTTTGACCCAGAAGGTTCAAGGTTCAATTTTGAGTGAAGGCTGATTTTCATATTGCCTTATGCAGGTGTGAGCTGGTTGGTTTCAAGTCCCTATCGTGTGTCACAGGTGAGCAGGTGAGTACAGGAGTATGGGAGAGGTTTGTTCTGTGTACACATGTTAACGGGTGAGTATCAGCCTATGAGAGAGGTTGTTCTGTGTGAGAAATCGGGTGTGTACGAGATTACAACAGAGGTTGTGTCGCATGTACAAAGGTAATGAGGGGTGGAATGAGGGGTCATGGAGTGTGGTATGGGAGGGTTGGGATGGGTTTCTTATTGTAGAAAAAAAAATATAAATTTCAAAAAAAAATATAAATTTCAAAAAAAATATAAATTTCATAAAAAAGTATAAATTCAAAAAAAATATCTATGTTTTTTAGAAATGTCAATAATTGAAACCTCATTTATCGATGTTTCTAAAAAACATCAGTAAATGAGGTGTCGTTAAATAGAAACATTTCTAAACATCACTAATTTAGTGACATTTCTAAAAAAAATTGTAAATTAGGTTTCACTAAATAGAAATGTTTATAAATGTTACTAAATTTGTGATACATCATTTAGCGATGCTTTTCAAAAACGTCGGTAAATGAATTAGCAATGTTTTAAAACATCTCTAAATGGCATTTTTTGTAGTGTGGTTTAATTGAATCCTTTGTTTGATGGTTTTCAAGATCTCAATTCCCATCTTGCCTCTTAAAACGATGCATAAAGAACCAACCCTTGACACAATAATCATATTGTCAAGGTTTGGACCTCAAGTATAGAGTGAAGGCTATCAAAGCATACTGATATCTCATGTATGTGTTAGAGAAAGAGGATGCTTATCTTGTCCAATTGAAACAACTCAATATTCCCACTTAAATATCAACTCAATCTGCATTGAAATGAAGAATGTTTCACTTTATTAAACAAAATCAATGCATTAAGAGGATCGTGTTAAGATAAAACATAAGTAAAATATTTCACACACAAATTACAAAAAAAAACTGGTAGAATAAAAACTATTAGAACTCCCTCCATAGTATGTATATCTTCCTCGAAATGAACGTCCACCATTTAGCTTATCATTAAGAGGAGGAGGAGGAGGCTTGGGTCGAACTTCACCTTCATCCTTGATGTAAATACATGTTTATATATATATATATATATACACATACACATATATATAAACTCATATATGAATATATATATATATATATAAACACACATATATAAATATATATATATATATATTGTAAATACCTTGACCCTAGTTGTCCAGAGCTGATGCCTTACTTTATTACATTGGTATAATAAACAAGGAAGTCACATCCCAAAGCACCGTATAGTTTAGCAGTTTTGGAAGCTATATTACATGTATGAACTTTACATTACAACTTGAAATGAAAAACAACATATCAACTCCATTGGAAACATTCGTAACTTCTAGATTATCCCTATAAGGTATTCATAGTATAAATATTTTCATCATGTGGAAAAAATAAAATATAAGAAATGGGTGAGTTCAGATGATTAGTAAGGGTGAGTAATACAACAGAAGATAATATAAACAATAAGGCAAGATGAATGACTAAAAACACATGTCATTAGAACATAATCTTTAGCATAGTATGGAAAGAATAAAACATGAAGAAATAATGTCATATAAATAATCACATGAGAATGAAGCTTAACCATGGATATTATACTAGTCAAATAATCACATGGATTATAAATTACTAATATCATTATGAGGGAATTAATAATTTCAAACATCTGAAACATACCATCGAGACCTCAGCCAAGACATATGAAAAAAATGGTTAAGGCCTCGGCCAATCCCATATTTATTTTGACTCATTAGACCTACTGATGCATTGAGGGGATATAAAGGGATTCACTCGTAACTTAATAAGTCCAATTGATTTTGCATATGAATGGGGTTAAATATAAACAACATATACATATTAAATGTAAATAACTTTCACCAATCTGTAAACATAATCACTAATCATTCTGAGTAGTATGGTGAATGGTATCAAGATAGCATATCCATAGTCAAACTGAACATAAACAATTTAATAAAATATGGTGGATGATAATCATAAGATATTAATATTAATAAATCATAAGATCCAATATAGGTTTTTAAATAGATGAAAATACTCTAATAAAATCATTAAGGAATTCTTGAGAGAAATATCCTTTTATTTTGCAAAGAAGATTTCTTTTGAAAAAATCATTTGTATTTGTCATAATTGTTTTAATAAAACCAAAAATAAAAAAATATATGGTTTTTCATGAAAAAATTATTGATTTTAGAAAAATAATGGTGTCTTAAAATAGATTATGGGTAGTACCTAGAAATTGGTAAGAAATCGAGAAGTTCCCTTTAATTGGGCTTGTATATTATGAATAATTGAGAAGGGAACATTGTAAAAAATACATTTCCCCAAAGAGGAAAGATGAACTGATCCGGATACCTAAGTTTGGAACATATATATAGAATTTATAATAATTATATAAAGATAATGAATAATTACATTGGTTTAAAGAGGGAGAAATCATAACCCAATTGAAAATGGAGGTTCGGAAAGCAACCTTACCTTATGTTCGAAAGTGTTCTGCACTTGTACTTAATGTCCTGGATAATGAAATTAAATCCATTAATTATTTAATTAATAATATTTCATACATGTATTTTATTTATTATAATTTTATTAAGTTCAATTATGGTCTTTTGATTAGTTATAAAATTTAATTCTATCGTTCAGTAGTGTTATTTTCCTTCGTTTTCATGGTTGGTTTACTTGTATAAGAGTATGGAGGTTCATATAAAATGATAATAATGATAAAAAACTGAAATTATATGTTATTAATGATAATATATAAGATAAAATAGTTTTATAAGTCTTTTGGTTATATGTGGTGAGTATGAACCATTTGATAAGACAATAATGATAATTGCTTAGATTATTTCGGCAGTTTTTCGATCATCACAAACTAGTTTTGTTTCATTAATTAATATCATGTATATATACTAGTTCCAGAACACTAAATGAATTATAATATTTATAATAAAATATAATTTGACCATAATTATGGTTTTATTACCATCCTTGTAGGCCTTAGTGAAAAATGAAAATGCATCGTCCACAGTGGCGGTAAATCGATACACCACAGACAGTATTTTCATTTTTAGAACAAAAGGAGATGGAAGAGAATTGATGATGGATCATTCCATAAACACAATAACATTATAGTATATATAATATACTGGATATATCATGTAACTTTGGGATATGGAGGTGATGATAATATAAGAAAAGAAAAGAACTTGAAATTAAATTAAAATAAAAAGAAAGTGGTTTTTACCTCTTGATTCTATCCTCCTTGAGAACCTCCTTAGAGAAAAGGGTTTGTTATTTTGATGAGACCAAGGGATCCTGAACATGGGGTAGGATCTTGGGAATAGTATTGGGGAAAAATTGGACAAGGATCAAAGCTTGTAATGTGTGAGGAGAAGGGGTGGTGAGGGGTGGTATTTATAGTAGAGGAGAGGGGTGTTTTTTGAATATTTTATTCATTAGTTTATTATTTTGGATCAAGACTAGGAATAGTTTGAGAATTATCACTAAATATTTTAAAATAATGAAGGATAGTTATATATTATGAGCTTATATCATCCATATGTCATCTATGACTCAATAATTCGTGTATTTAACATTTATTGTAAATTGTCGTATTTTACTATTTACCAAAAATTCAAGTATTTTAGACAAATACCAAAAATTCACCCTTAGCATTTTTCAACATGTAAAATTAAAAAAGGGAATCCATTTTATGAAAATAATTTCTAAATATGAGAAATTTAATTTTTAATTAAAATCATCATTTATTCAAAAAATACAAATTTTAATATTATAATAGATTTTATAACACTTTCAAAAATTAACTAAGGACTCATAAAATTATCCTATAATAATAAGACCACAAAATATTAATATATGAATATATTTTATGAAAATAAATTTTCTTTTAAATCATTATATTAATTATAAAATTGTAAATAAATATTTATAACTTAAAAAAATATCAACACTTAATATATTATTTTTAAAATATTTATTTTTTTATTCCAAGATATAGATATATCATATTTTTATTCATAAGATACCCAAATTTTATTTATACTTTCATAGGTGAGGTTACTATTCTATTGGCCAGTTTACTATTCCTAAGGGTCACATTTCTATTCCAAAGTTCAAGTAACTATTCCATTAGTATTGGTTCCTTAACTTCTAGAAATACCACTTATTTCATTCATTCTTCATTTATAATGTTTGAATTGTGTTCTCTAAGTGATTTTATGTGATTTATACTATATAAAATAATTATAAGAAGGTAAATTTCATTGATATAATTCTAGGTCGTTACATTCTCCCCTCCTACAAAAAATTCAACCTCAAATTTTCTAGAATTTCACCTCATAAAAAGATTTTGGTAGTTATTCATCATAACTTCCTTTGGTTCCCACATCGCATCTTTAGTTTTATGATTTTTCCAAAGTAACTTTACCAGTTGAGTCATCTGATTCCTAAACACATGTTCTCTAGTGTCCAGAATCCGGATAGGCTCTTTATAGTAAGATAAATCAGGTTCCAATTCTATTTCTTCAAAAGTTAGAACATGCATCGGGTCTGGCATGTACTTCCTTAACAAAGAGATGTGGAACACATTATGAACTTTATAAAGGATAGGTGGAATTTCCAAACATTAATCCACAAATCCAATTATCTCTATAGTTTTAAAAGGTCTTGTGTACCTAGATCTTAGTTTCCCTTTCTTACCAAACCTTATGACACCCTTCCATGGATATACTTTCATAAAAACATGATCTCCCACTTGAACTCCAAATCTTTTATCCGGTTATCAGCATAGCACTTTTTCCTACATTGTTATTATTTGATATGGTTTTGAATAGTCTTTACATTTGTTGTTTCCTCCACGGGTTATGGGCCTACAATCTTACTTTCTCCAACTTCATCCCAAAAAGTTAGTGTATGAAATCTCTTTCCATACAATGCTTCATATGGTTCTATTTGAATACTTGAATGAAAAATATTATTGTAAGAAAATTCAACCAAAGGTGAATATTAATCCCACATGCCTTGAAAGTAAAGTGAAAATGATCTCAACATGTATTATAAATTTTGGATCATCCCTTCAGACTACCCATCAGTTTGAGGATGATAAGAAGTACTCAAATGAAACTCAGTATCTAAAGCTTTATGAATACTTTTCCAAAATTTTTATGTAAATCATGGATAACTATCATACATAATAGAAAGAGGTTCTCTATTAAGTCTTACAGCCTCATTAATATATATTCATACAAGGCGCTCTAGTGTAAAATCCTCCCTTGTAGTGAGGAAATGTGAAAATTTGGTTAGATGATCCAAAATTACCCATATTGCATCATTATTTCCTGAAACTTTGGGTAATATAGTGAAAAAATCCATAGCCATGTCATCCCATTCTTGAGTAGGAATAGGAATGGGTTTCATGAATCCTCAAGGATATTTTCTTTCATCCTTCATTTATTGACAGACTAAATATCTTGATACATAATCCTCAATTTCATGCTTCATATTATCCCACCAAAAATGTTCCTTCAAATATATATACATATTAGTAATACCAAGGTGTATAGAGAAATTTGATCTATGATAATCATCCAATAATTCAATTTTTAGCTCGGGTATAGAGGGAACCTAAAGTCACTTCCCAAATTTCATAATTCCATCCTCATATAGGAAGTCTGTCAACTTCCCATCATTCATTGCTTTAATTTTTATTTGAAAATTTTCATCATCAGACGGAGAACTTTTAATCCTTTCCGATAAAGATGGTTGGGAAACCAATTAAAAAATTAATGATTTTTTACCTCTCTTGATAATTCCCATATCCATATTTAGTATATCAATGAACACGTGATCCTTTTCAATCCTCATTTTATTTAAAACTCCATGATCCTTCCTGCTCAATGCATATGATACATTATTCACCTTCCCTAGGTGGTAGTGTATTGAAGAATCATATTCATTGAGTAGATCAAGCCATAAACTTTTCCTCTTGTTGAGTTATTTCTTTGAGAATATATATTTCAAAATCTTATTATCTATATATATCTCACATCTTTCACCATAGAGATAATGTCTACATATCTTCAGAGAAAATATTATAGCTACTAACCCAAGATCATGAGTTGGATAGTTCTGTTCATGAGTTTTTAACTTTCTTAATGCATGTGTAATAAATCTATCATTCTATATAAGTACACAACCAAGTCATTTCTTTGATGCATCACTATAAATCAAAAATCCACTATTTCTCAACGGTAGAGTCAAGATTAGAGCATTCAATAATATTCTCTTCAATTTTTCAAAACATTTTTCACATTATTTTTTCTATATGAAATTAACCCCTTTACGAGTAATATTGGTTAATGGGTTATCTAATCAGGAAAAATTATGAATGAAACGTCGATAGAAACCTGCTAAACCAATGAAATTACATACCTCAATTATGTTTGTTAGTGTGGGACATTCCTGAATTTCCTTTGTATTCACAAGATCAACTGATATTTCATCCTTAGATATAATAATGCTAAGAAAATAAACTATTTTAATCTATAATTCACACTTGCTAAACTTACCATATAACTCTTTTCCTATAAGAGTCTCCAAAACAACCCACAAGTGGTTCTCGTGGTACTCATATCTTTTATAATATATCAATATATCATCAATAAATACCACAAAAAATTCAAGATATTCCTTGAACACTCTGTCGATTAGATCCATAAAAATAGAGGTTACATTAGTTATTCCAAATGGAATTACTGTAAACTCGTAATGTCCATACCTAGTTTGAAATGTTGTCTTGGGAATATCCTCCATCTTCAAACACAATTGATGATATCTAGAACGAAGTTCAATCTTCAAAAAATATTAATCCCCATGAAGTTGATAAAATAAATCATCAATATGAGTCATAGGATACTTGTTATTTATTGTAATAGCATTGATTTATTTGTATTCAATGCACAACCACATGGATCCATCTTTCTTCTTAACAAATAGAGCATGGGATCCCCATGGAGAAAAACTAGGGTGAATAAATCCCTTGTCACTCAATTCATCTAGTTTTTTCTTTAGCTCTACTAATTCCATAGTGGTCATTCTATAAGGAGTCTTTAATATAGGCCATACACCAAGAATTAAATCAATAGAGAACTCAACTTCCCACTCTGGAGGATGTCTAGGTAAATCCTCTAAAAATACATCAATGTATTATTTCACAATAGGTACATCTTCAATTTGAAGATTTCTTTCCCCATCCATAGATGATGTTTTATCTTCCTCCCCAATAATTTCATTTTGAAGAGCTACTGGAGGTGGATCTGGATAAGAACCAAATGATGAAGTTTCTACTCTAACAATAAGGGGTTATATATCTTCCTCACAAATTGTAACTTCCTTTTTCTTGAAATAGATTTTCACATCATATTTTGAAATCCAAACTTTACTAAAGATTATATCAAAATCAACCATAGGTATGATGACAAGGTTTGCAACTAAATCACGTTTATGTGTCATAAAGAAGATTGACCGACACATCTTTGTTGCAATGATGCTTCCCTTAGGAATTTTGACTAACAACTCATTTATTAAATCAAAAGGGAATTTTATAATTCTCTTGAAAAACTAGTAAGATATAAAAGAGTGTAATGATCCAGAATCAAATAAAGCATGGTATAAGTTTGATGAAATGATTAAAGTACCTTCCACCACATCATTAGGAACTTCAACCTCCGCAATTGTGATTGCATAAGCTTTGACTTTCTCCCTTGGCCTTTTATAGGGAAATTTTACTTAATGATTAGGAAAATCATTTTCATAGTGTCCCATCAACCTACAATTTTGGCATTGAATATTGGTAGCTTCTTTCTTTCCCTTGCAATCACGGGCTTGGTTGCCTTTTTCTCCACACTTGTAATAGACCCAATTTACTTTTAAGTAGGCACCAGGGTGTTTCCTTCCACATGTATCGCATGTTGTAAATTTCCATTTTTTATTCTTCACTTTATCCATTATTTCCTCTACCACCCTATTCTTCTCTTGTTTTCCCTTTATGATATAAGACTTAGAGAATTATTTCTCTATCTTGATATCATATGAGATTATATCTTTATATGATGAGAAATTTTGGGAGACTATTTCTCTTCAAAGGAATGGTTTTAAACCATCAAATAATTGATCAATAATTCTCATTAGATTTCATATGTAGTTTTCATTATGCCTTGATAACCTCATAAAGTTGGCTTCATACTTCACAATTTTTTTCATCCTCTTTTTATTTCAGACTCAAGAATTGCCTCTCAATGTCCGCTCGCTATTCGCAAGAGAAATATTTTTCTAGGAAAATTTCCTTAAAATCTTTCCATTACATATTTGAAATTTCTTCCTCATCCTTTTTGTTTTGAAAAAACGAACACATTGATCATCATCTCCGAGGAGATGATAAAATTTCATTATAACCTTCTCCCTTTCATTACTTCCCAAAGTGAGAAATATCTTCTCTAAGGAACTTATTCACTGCTTCGCTAAAAATGGGTTTATAACCCCATTGAATGATGGAGGATGTTGTCACATAAAGAGGTCTAACATTTTAATGAACTGAACTTTTGAATAATATTTGTTTCTTGAATTTGTTTATTATTTTATTTTATACTCAAAAAAACTATATCCTTTAATTAATGAAGTGAGTATAATTAAAATAATATCACTGGGTTTTGACTGTTATATAACTATTGGTCAATATGATCATTGGAAACTAAATTCTTAATGTTATGATTATTTTTTATAAATACAAGTGATCATGGTTAATTAATACAGAAAGAAGAGTTGATGGCCTCATCTAGTAGACTTGATCCATATGAATCTCATCTGTCAGAGCTTGGGAAGGAGGTTGCATCACTAGGCTTTGCTCTGTACCAAACCCAAGTTGAGCTTCAACATGTGAATCTTGAACAGAATCATCTAATGGAGAAGTTCAAGATGATAGAAATCACCACTTGTGAAATATTTTCCGAGCTGCCCCAAGATTTTATCACCATAGCACACCTTACACTTGGTTCCTATGCAGGTGTTATAAGGGGCTATGTAACAAGGCTTTAGTTACTTTGTGTAATCCTTTTGTATAAATAAAATTTTTGTTTATTCTTATGGTAAAATTTGTGTATTTAAAATTTCTTGATAAATATAGGATGAATTTATAGAATTTCCGTATTATTGATGAAATTTTGGAAAAAAGGGTATTTTAAAATATTTTTGTATACTTTAAATAATTAATAATGTGAAATGATTTTCAAAAAATGGTCTTTTACAGTTGTGATCAGTATTAAATTTAGATTCTAATAAGATCAACTTAAATTTTAGTGAATAGTAAAGTATGAATAGTAATATTACACTTATAAATAGTAATTTTACCAATGGAATAGTAACCTCACTTAAGAAAGTATAAATATAATTTAGGTATCTTGAATGGTGAAGTGATATAATAGCATAAGTAAATAACTATTTTGAAAATTATTAGTTAAGTATTAGTATTTTTTTGGGTAAATTGTTTTTTTACATAAAAATTAAATATCTCGTAATTATAAAATTATTTTCATAAAATGAAGTTCATTTTTGAATTCAGAGCATCGATATTAGGTTAGGGTGAATTTATGATATTTTTATAAAATGTTTTGTTTTTTAGTGAATAGTAAAAATACAGTTTTGAGATTTGGTGTGATTAATGACATCATTAATGATATAATAATGATGTAATAATTTGGGTCGACTTTTATATAGTAAGATATGTTATGAGGTGTCCCAAGTGGCTAATACCATGGGAAAATACCATGGTCAAGCCCATGGTTTTGCAAATACCATCGATGAGGTGTCCCTTGGAAATTAATAGGATATTCCCTCACTTTTTCTATAAATACCAACCAAAACTCTAGTTTTTTTACCTCCCAAGGAGTCCTCCCAAGGTTCCCTCAAGCCCCCCAAGGTCCCAACCTTTATGTTTCCGAAGTTACTCTTCAAGGTAAGGGAACCTTTCACCCTCCTCTTTTAAGTCATGACTTCTTTTATGTTATGTCTTCTAGTTTCCATATAATTATGTTGGGGTATGTCATTATATATACTTATTAATTTAAATTTCATTTCCAATTGATTAGAGACCATTTCCTCTCTCATCAAATGATTTTCTGAATTTTTAATTGACGTCGTTAGGCAGCTGAATTTTTGTAAAAGAAATCACATCTTCTCTTTTCTTTGAAGTTTCTTTTTCATGTGGTGTGTCATTAAAAAATCAATAACATGATCTTATTTATTTATTAGTGGGTTACCCTTGTCCCCTCTCTTTTTAATGTTTTCTAGAAACATGTTATGTAGCCGTTATGCTGCAGAATTTTCATCTCAAAATCTCTCTCTTTTTCTCAAGAAATTATCTTATTTTATTTATGTGAATACCCAAATATATTTTCATTTCCAGGGTTATTCATCGAGACATAAAATTTATATATTTGATTTTTTAATTGAAATACATATAACCCTCACTCCCTTTCCATGGGTTATAATTTATATAATGATCTTATTTTTACGCACTTTTAAAACGTCACGATTTTGAAGTGAAACCCATTTCTTTTACTCTATTTGGGTTATTTATGAAATGTATGATTATGATATATGTGTATCACATTAAAATAAATACATATTAAGGGTGTTCCCTTATATATCTCCAATGAATTAGGTAAATAATTTAATCTCTAGAGATGACAAGTTTCACAATACCTTGGTGAATAACCTTGGTAAGTTTTATGACACCTTGGGGATGAACCTTGGTGATATGTTCATGAATGTATAAATTAAATGTTGTAACCTCATATTCAAGTTATGATTCAAGTTATTTTCATTATATTATTCCTCTACATCCATTTCTCATTTCTTTATGTTTTTCATCAAGTTCTTATTGATATCAAAAGTAAATTGATTCCCTTACTTTCCTTACTGGACCTTCTGCTCACCCTTTCCTTTGATGTATGTCTCCCGGTTATGAGATGCAGTAATTTTACTTAGGATAAACCTTTGATTAATCCTTAAAATTGTATTAGAATAATGTTTAATGTTTTCATGTATATTGTTCCTGATTTCCAATACACTAGACTTTAAAGATCCTCTGTTTATAAAATGTAATGAAAAGTTACGTAATAAAAGAAAGGATTCCATAGTTGGTATCAAAGCATAATTTAGTTATTTATGGAAATTAGGATATGAAAACTTTAGGAATAACCCTATAGAAAAGTTTAAATATAGTAAAAGTTCTTGTTTTTTTTATGAAATATTAAGTAAGTGGTTTCCGAACAAATAAATCCTTGTCTGGATACGAACAAGTGGATGTGGCTCTGGCACAGATGTACCTAAGAGTGAAAACTCTGACAAAGAGTTTCAGGCTTGACCTGGGGTATCCTGGAATAGTACAATGGGCCTTTCTGCACTTCTAGTTTAAAACTCATGGGGGATATGTTTGGGTAATCACAAGCTTTTTATGAATCATTGATCGTACCATGATTCAATGTGTCATTTTTACCATTACACCATTTTATTAAACTGAATTTGTACTGTAAATTCCAAATATAATAAAAAAAATCACTTCATGTTTTGTTAAATTATTTTGTGTTTATCACTTTTAAAAATTCCAATGTTAATTGTTTTGACAATTTCATTGAAGGTGAAGTTTTTTTAGAGGACCCATGATGAAGTCCAAGAAAAATGGGCCAAACTGCGCAGGATCCAAGAACACCAGTGGATTAATCCGCACACTGGTACTATACCATAAAATCCAATTTGGCTGATAGTTTTTGAGCTGGTCCAAATTTCATTGGGATATAGTTCTTATGAAGGAACCCAATACTCATTTGTCCATCTAGTGGCCCAACAGACTAGATCTGTCCAGCACACTGAATCTGCACGATGTCAAAAGTGGTGTGCTATGATCTGTCCATATCTAGAGATATAGTTGTCCAATTTATGCCAAAATTTTGGTGGAGACATACAAGAGTTTCGGATACAACTTTTTTATTTTCTCCAAATCGAGATAAGTCTATCTGGAGGTTGAAACACATGTGACAAGTGGTTTTAAGAATTCTATGTGCTCAAAACCACCTTCCCGTTTTCTTATAAAATGGCACCTTGGGATCCCCATTTTTAAGTTCGACCAAGAAGTGAATATCTACCATTTTGGAGTCCTAGAGGAGTCTCCTCCTCATACTAGAAGTTCTGGATGCCCCTATCCTCATAGGGGGGTCAAGAATGAAGAAGGAGTTCCACCCGAGCTTCCTTCTCCTCTCGATGTCGAGCTAAACGGTGGAAGGTCATTTAGAGGGAGCTATAAAAAATTGGGAGGGAGTTTCAGCACATGTTATTCTACTTGTTTTGTATAATTTGTGTGTTAAATATTTCACTTATTTTTTATCTTTACATGCTTCTCCCCTGATTACATTTCATTTGATATAATTAAGTGGAACGCTTTTTATTTCAACACCGATTAGGTTGAGATTTCAAGTGGGAATATTGGGTTGTTCCGATTAGACAACACAATAATCCTATTTATCTCACACATACATAATATTTAAGTATGATTTGGTAGACCTTTTATTCTATTTTTTACAACCAAATCTTGGCAACACGATTGTTGTGTCAAGGGGTGGTTCTTTAAGCATCATTTGAAGAGGCAAGAGGGGAGTCAAGATCTTGACAACCTTAAACCAAAGAATTAAACAAAACCATGTTAAAATTTCAGAACAATGAACTATCCAAGATTTTTAGGGAACTTGAAATTATCTTCTTCTCTCATAATTATTAATACACCATCTTTATTTATCAACTATTTAACTCTTTAATTAATTAATTTACTTAAATATATTTCCAAAACCACCCCCCTCTTTTATTACTTATTATTAAAAATACATTCTCTAAAACTATCAAATGCTCCTTCAGAGATGACCTAGGGTATTCCCTAGACTATAAATAAACCTAAAAAACATAATCAATTTGACGTGTCATGACATCACAGTCAAATTTTGGCGCCGTTACCGGGGAGCGCTTTGGTTTTAGTGCATGTTTTTTATAATTTTTTTTAGTAGATTTTGGGAATGTTTGTTTGTTTTATCTTCTACATTTAAATTTATTTTTGTATTATAATTTATTTCTTGTGTAGGTTTTGTGTATGACGTGTTCTAATCTGAGAGACTTACAACCTTTCGAACTCGAACCGGAGAGGATCCTACATCAGCGACCCCAATATACACAAGAGGAACCAGGGAGGAGGATGCACAAAACATAAACACTCATCTTGATCCTTCTTCTTCTTCTTCGGGAACCCACATTAAAACAAAAATTAACATGAATAACATGGATGAAAACAATTGAACACTAAAAGAAATAACCTCGCATGATGTTGATATCCAACCCACCTATATTCAATTACAAGGCGAGGCACCCAATTTTGAACTAAAATATGGTTTAATTCATCTATTATTAAGATTCCATGGACTTACTAGAGAGGATCCACACAAGCATTTAAAAGAATTTAAAATTGTGTGTTCTAAATTAAAACCTGAAAATGTGAATTAAGAATAAGTAAAGTTAAGGGAATTCCCTTTTTCATTAGAAGACACGGAAAAATATTGGTTATATTATGTTAATTTCCCAATAAGAGGCTGGGAGGACATGAAACTCCTTTTTTCTTGAAAAATATTTCCCAGCCTCTCGAATTGAAACAATAAGGAAAGAAATTTGTGGGATAACACAATCTCAAGGGGAAACATTACATGATTATTGGGAATGCTTTAAAAGGTTATGTTCAAGTTTCCCACACCATCAAATAAGTGATCAACTTTTAATTCAATATTTTTATGAAGGTTTAATCCCTATTGATCAAAATATGATCGATGCTGCTATAAGTGGTGCACTAGTTGATAAGATCCCAATTGTTGTAATAACCTTGATTGAGAACATGGTGAAAAAAATGTAGAAATTTGGTTCAAGGTCTAATCTACCAATTCGAGGTGTCCATGAGGTACAAAGTACTGAATTCGAAAAGAATGTGGACACAAAGTTTGAAGAGGTAAGTACCCTTCTTCGACAACTTGCTCTTTCCCAAGGGAAATCCCAATATCCTTCTCCCATCTTTGTGGTATATGTTCTTCTAACACCCACTACTCTGACCAATGTCCTCAATTGAGAGAAACATCTGAGAGTTGTGAGGAAATATTTTCAGGCCGCCTCTATAACCAACCCTTTAGGTAAGAACCTTATTATCCATCCAATCCTAGGTGGGAGGAGAACCAAGCCTATAGGAAAGGTGGTATTCAAACTAACCTCAACAATAGTGGAACCAACCGGGGCAGAGTAGTCATCCACCACCACCACCCATAAATCCTCAACCACCCCAAAGGCCTTTCCAACAAACCCCTCAAAAACCCGAGCCTAGCCTAGAAGATATGATGAAACAAATGGCCTCTAACAATATTCAATTCCAAAAAACCACTCAGGAAGCCATACAAAACCTCAAAACTCAATTAGGCCAACTAGCTAACTTAGTGGGTGAAATTCAAAGTCACGGTTCAGGTAAACTTCCCTCTCAACTAGTAGTTGACCCTAGGGATAAAGTAAATGTTAGTGTCATCACCCTTAGGAGTGAAAAACAACTAGAAAGTAAAATTAATCCTCCATTAGAGTCACCCCCCTAAGGAAACCTCCATCCCAACCATTAAAAATGTTCCAAATGTTGATTAACCTTTTCCTAAGAGAAGCCCTTACAAAGTAAAGTGTGTGTGTATTGATGATTCACCTAGCCCAATAATTCCTCTTTCATTTCCTCAAAGGGCCACCCAACCAAGAAAATAAAAAAGAAAACCTAACTTGATAAGGAAATATTGGAAATTTTCAAGAAAGTGCAAGTTAACGTCCCATTGATTGATGTTGTGAAGGAAATTCCATGGTACGCCAAGTTTCTAAAGGAGATTTGTACACACTGAAGGAAACTTCGAGGTGATGATAAAGTGAGATTGGGGAGGAATGTTTCAACATTGATAAAGCCATCACTTCCCACCAAGTGCAATGATCCTAGAACATTCTCAATTATGTGCACCATAGGGAAGTATTATTTTTCTAATGTTGTGCTTGATTTAGGTGCCTGTATAAATATGATGTCTCACTCCATTTACTCTACATTGCAGGTTAGGTAACTAAATCCCACTATAATTTTTGTTCAACTAGCCAATTATAGTACCGCACACCCCTCTGGTGTGTTAGAGGATGTTCTTGTGAGTGTTCAGAATTTAATTTTTCCTGTTGACTTTTATGTGCTTAAAATGGAGGATGATAGGATGAATGGACATACCCCGATTATATTGGGGAGTCTCTTCTTGAAAACCACCAAAACCATAATTAATGTCTACAATGGTACATTATCTGTGGAATTTGGTGGTAACATAGTCCATTTCAACATTCTTGATGCTATAAAGCACCCATCAGAAGAGCATTCCTCTCTCTCTGTTAATTCTATAGATGTACTCCCTTCCCTTGAAAAAAAATCATTTCATTCCTCTGATACCCTTTCTGATTTTTCTTCATTAATTGAAATTCTAGGTAATGAATCATGCGTCAATTTTTGTAGTGGTCTAGAAAAGTGTCATGCATGTTTATTAATTGATAATTTATTGAACATTGAGGATCCATTGACCATCAATGATACTGCTAAGCTTGTAAAAGATCATTCCTCTATTGAGGATGATACCATTGAGCAGTTAGATGAGATCAGTGACCTCTAAATTTCACACACACTCCCATCAATACAAAATCCACCTGAATTGGAACTGAAACAATTGCCTCAAAATTTAAAATATTCATATCTTGAGAATGGAAATAAGTTGGTCGTCACCGTTGCTAGTTTACTCCCTCCTAAGCATGAGTTGTGGCTGCTTTAACTTTTGAGGGAGTATAAATAAGATTTGGGATGGAAAATTGTAGACATTCCTAGTATTATCCCATCAATTTGTACAAATCATATTTTATTAAATGATGAGGATAACCCAGTGAGGCAGCCACAAAGTTGACTGAACCCAAACCTCCTAGAAGTTGTGAAAAATGAGGTAACAAAATTATTGGCTACCGGAATCATTTACCCCATCTCTCACATACAATGGTTCAATCCCATTAAATTAGTTCCTAAAAAATACTATCATTACAGTAATCAAAAATGAAAATAATGAATTGGTTCTAAATTGTGTGCAAAATAGTTGGCGTTTCTGTATAGACTATTACCGACTAAACCAACACACTAGGAAGGACCATTTCCCTTTTTAATTCATTGACCAAATTCTAGAGAGGCTAGCGGGTAAGTCCCACTACTGTTTCCTTGATGGGTATTATGGATACTTTCATATCCATATTGCCCATGAGGATCAGGAAAATACAACCTTCACTTGCCCCTTTGGCACATTTTCCTATAGAAGGATGCCATTTGGTCTGTGCAATGCTCCGGGTACTTTCCAACGATGCATGGTTAGTATTTTTTCAGATTACCTGTAGAATTGCATGGAAGTATTCATGGATGATTTCACTATTTATGGATCTTCTTTTGATGAATTTTTTAGTAGGATTGGTTCATTCCTACATCACTATATTGAAAATAATCTTGTATTAAATTGTGATAAATGTCATTTCATGGTGCGAAAAGGTATAGTTTGGGGACATGTCATTTTTGGGGATGGTATCCAAGTAGATAAATCAAAAGTGGATGTCATTTAATCCCTACCATTCCCCAAAAATGTATGGGATATGCGGTCTTTCCTAGGTCATGCTGGGTTTTACCGTCGTTTCATTCGTGACTTTAGTAAAATGGCAGTCCCCCTCTCCCTATTACTCCAAAAAGAAAAGGAATTTGTTTTTAATAAATAATGTGAGGAATATTTTAATAAGTTAAAATGGAGTCTCACGTCACCCCCAATAATCCAACCACCTTGATGGGATTTACCATTTGAGCTCATGTGTGATGCCTCTAACTATGCAGTTGGGGCAGTCTTTTCATAAAGGGTCGATCGAGCTCCACATGTAATTGCCTATGCCTCACATACTTTGGACCCTGCCTAAGAAAAGTACACCACAACTGAAAAATAATTCCTTGCCATTGTATTTTCCTTGGAAAAATTCAGGTCATACCTTTTGGGGTCCAAAGTCATTGTGTTCTCAGACCATGCAGCCCTCTGTTATCTCCTTAAGAAACTGGAAGCCAAGCCATGTTTCATTCTCTGGATGCTCCTCCTTCAAGAATTTAATCTAGAATTTAGGGATAAAAAGGAGTAGAGAATGTGGTGGCTGACCATATCAGTAGGATTCCACCATCCTCGGACATTGACTCATCCCCATGTATTCCTATAAATGGTATGTTTCCCAATGAGCAATTGTACTGAGTGTAAGATGTTATTCCTTGGTATGCTGAAATTGTAAATTATTTTGTAGCATATTTCATTCCTACTGATTTCAAAAAAAAACAAGCTAATCATCTAAAACATGAGTCTTGTTGGTACATTTGGGATGACCCCTACCTCTAGCGCACATGTAGCGATCAAGTCCTTAGGCGTTGTGTTCCTGATAGAGAGTTTCAGTCTGTCCTTAGATTCTTCCAAACTCTTGCTTGTGGGGGGCACATTGGTCCCCAATGGACTGCTCAAAAGGTCCTTGATTCTGGCCTCTTTTGGCCAGCACTTTTTTGAGATGCCCATTTTTTTTCAAATCTTGTCCTCGTTGTCAAAGAATGGGAAATGTCTCTAAAATAAATGAAATTCCACAAAAACTGTTTCTCTTTCATGAAATTTTTTATGTTTGGGGCATTGAATTTATGGGTCCATTTTCCAATTCCTTTGGCAACTTATAAATTCTTATGGAGGTCAATTATGTGTCAAAATGGGTAGAGGCTCGAGCCAGAAAGAAAGATGATTCCAAAGCAGTTGTGGAATTTTTGAGAACTCGGATCTTTTGTAGGTTTGGATTACCTAGGTTCATAATTAGTGACCAGGGTTCTCATTTCTACAACTGAACAATGCAATCACTTTTGTGTCGGTATGGGGTCGGTCATAGAGTGTCTACTGCATATCACCCACATACCAATGGTAAAGCCAAGGTGTCAAATAGAGAGGTAAAATAGATTCTTGAAAAAACGGTTCAACCCAATAGAAAATATTGGAGTCTTAGACTTGATGATTCATTATGGGTATACCATACTGCTTTCAAAACTCCCATTAGAATGTCACCATATCGTCTTGTGTTTGGAAAGAGTTTTCACCTACCTGTTGAGATTGAGCACTGGGCCTACTGGGCCATCAAACAATGCAATTCTAATCTTTATGGTGTAGGTTCTCAAATAAAGTTACAGATTCAGGAGTTGGAGGAAATGAAAAGAGATGCATATGAAAACTCCAAGATTTATAAGGAGTGAACCAAGGCTTCCCACGACCATCTTATACTTCATCGTCAGTTCCACAATGGGCAGAAGGTCCTCCTTTATAATGTAAGGCTTAAGTTGCATCCAAGTAAGCTTTGTTCCTACTAGTTTGGCCCATACACTATTATTAATGTATCTCTATTTGGTGTTGTTCAGGTTCAAAATGAAGAAACCAAGAAAACCTTCACTGTCAATGGGCAGCGGTTTAAGCACTTCCACGAAGCCCTTCCAGAGTTTCTGATGGAGGAACTCCATGTTCAAGAAGTAACATACTAGTGAAACACACCAGGTTTTATCCTTCCTTCTCACCTTCTCAATTATTACAGTGAAGACACTGCACATTCTAGGTGTGGGGGGATGGGTAAATTCCTAGGTTAGATAGGAATTTTCATCGTTTTTTTTCTTTCTTCTCTTTTTCACCTTCTTTATAGTATTTTCACTTTTCCCCGTCTTGTTGAGTTCATTAGTATTTTCATTATCTTTCTTCTCTTTCTCACCTTCTTTCTGGTATTTTCATTTTTCCCCCATCAAAAATTTCAAAGTTCCATGATTTGGTGACCATAAGGGGGGGAAAGTAAAAATACCATAAAGAATAGAGAAAAATAATATTTGTATGAAGTTAACATTGGAGAGTGATTTTTAGTGAATTGTTTTTCTTTCAAGGATATAAATGGTTGTATCACTGTGAAACATTTGATATGATGGATTCCCCTTATGTAAGTAGTTTTTGGGAAAACTGTGTCACTAATATCTCCATACATTTTTGCACCAAACCACGGAGTGTGAATATTTCTTACTTAATATAAGGTTAATATATTTTAGGTTAATATTTTTCAGCTTTAAATGATATTTCCATATGTTTATTCCTTATTCTATCTGTTTTATCATTGTACCAGATTGACCTATGCATGTGCACCTAATGTCCGACTGTTGTATGCCCTCAAAAAAATTGGATTGTGTCTTGGGTAGGTCAAAAACCACTCCTTCTCAACCTTTGATCTTGTTATAACTATTGAAATTAGTGTCGCGAGGAGATCAAACAAGGGTTGATAGATGAGTGTTAGATTTGTTCCAAATGAAACTTCTAAAAAAACAAAAACAAAAATAATAAATGAGGGGAGTGATGAAATGTACAACATATGGGGATATTTAGGTCAGGATCTTATGTTTTGACTTTTGTGAATTCTTAAGTGAGTGGGTCTTGAAATATGATTAAAAAGGATGTAGGGAAGGTTCAGTGAAAATTCATTTAAAGCTGAATGATTTTAAAATAACATATATTTATTGGATAGAAAGTGGAAAGAATAACATGGAATGGTTTTCACACACACACATGGAGAGTTAGTGGAATGGTTGACTTTTGAATTCCTTGATCATGTTGGTGTCATGAATCTCTTTTAATTTCATTGTGATATGATTTATGGGACATCTTTTTCCATTTTCACTAGGAAGAACTCCTTGCTCTGGTTCATGCATTGATCACATTACTTTAATGAATTAAAATTTATTCAAATGTTAAATATTCATGATTTTGGTAATATATACATGCATAATTTTTGGAAATATGACTTTTCCCAGGAGTGAAAATGTTTAGGTGTGGGGGTGTGATCATACCACGATTCGCTGTATCATTTTTACCCTTATACCATTGTATTAAAATGAATTTGTATTGTAAATTAAAAATATAATAACAAAATTCACTTCATTTTTGATTAAATTATTTTGTGTTTATCACTTTTAAAAATTCCAATGTTACTTTTTTTGACAATTTCATTGAAGGTGAAGGTGATTTGGAGGACCCATGATGAAGTCCAAGAAAAATGGGCCAAACTGCGAAGGATCCAAGCACACTAGTAGATTAATCCACACAATTATATTATACCGTGCATCCAATTGGGATGATATTTTTTGGGATGGTCCAAATTTCATTTTTCTACATTTCTTATGAAGGAACCCAAGACTCATTCGGCCATCTAGTGGCCCAACCGACCTAATCTGTCCAGCATACCGAATCCGCAAGATTTCAAAAGTGGTGTGTTGTGATATGTCCATATATTGGGCTATAGGTGTCCAATTTATTCCAAACTTTCTGTGGAGACAGAAACGAGGTGGGGATACAACTTTTTTATTTTCTCCAAATCTATATAAGGCTGTCTTGAGGTCGAAAATCATGTTAAAATTGGTTTTAATAATTCTATGTGCTCAAAACCACCTTCCCATTTTCCTATAAAATGGAACCTTGGGATCCCCATTTGTAATTTCGGCCAAGAAGTCAAGCTCTTCCATTTTGGAGTCCTATATTAGTCTCCTCCTCATCCTAGAAGTTATGAAGTCCCCTATCCTCATAGGGGGATCAATAATGAAGAAGGAGTTCCACCTGAGCTTCCTCCTCCTCCCGATGTCGAGCTAAACGGTGGAAGATCATTTTGAGGGAGCTACACAAACTTGGGAGGGAGTTTCAGAACATGTTCTTATACTGGTTTTGTATAATTGGTGTGTTAAATATTTCACTTATTTTTTATCTTGACATGCTTCTCCCTTTATTACATTTCATTTGATATAATTAAGTGGAACTCTTTTTATTTCAACACCGATTAGGTTGAGATTTCAAGTGGGAATCTTGGGTTTTTCTGATTAGACAACACAACAATCCTATTTATATCACACATAAATAAGATTTAATTATGCTTTGTTAGAACTTTTATTCTATGTTTGACAACCAAATCTTGGCAACGTGATTTTTGTGTCAAGGGGTGGTTCTTTAAGCATCATTTGAAGAGGAAAGAGGGGAGTCAAGATCTTGACAACCTTAAACCAAATAATTAAACAAAACCATGTTAAATTTTCAGAACAATGAACTATCCAAGATGTGTAGTGAACTTGAAATGATCTTCTTCTCTCATAATTATTAATACGCCACCTTTATTTATCAACTATTTAACTCTTTAATTAAGTAATTTACTTAAATATTTTTTCAAAACCACCCCCCTCTTTTATTACTTATTATTAAAAATACATTCTCTAAAACTATCAAATGCTCCTTGAGAGAAAACCTAGAGTCTTACCTAGAATATAAATCAACCTTAAAAACATAATCAATTTGATATGTCACAATAGCATGGTTAATCATTATGAAGGATTTATAGAGAAATGTAATTGTTTAAGCATGAAGTTTTAAGACATAAAATACTTTATAGTTAAAATGTTCGTAAATGAAATAAGCTTCTAACTAAGTTTTTTTTAGAAAATGGCGGTAAATAGGAGGAACCATGTAAATGGTGACCACAATGGACCATGTGCTGACGGCCCTCTAATGGAAGCTGGAATGGAAACTTTCATGAGAATAATGAACCAACTAACTCAAATTATGGGAAATAACTTGAATCAAGATAAGAGACTGATCTCACTACGAAGGGAAAAAAATTTGTTGAGTCCTTTATGCATCAATGACCACCAACCATCAGTGGATCTACCGACCCATTGATTGCTGAATAGTGGATCAGCACTATCGAGAAGATCTTTTCTCTGCTCCGCTGTTCGGAATAAGAGAAGGTCACTCTGGATTTTTACCGCTTAGAGGGAGAAGTTTATCAGTGGTGGGAGCTGATAAAAAACATGAGTACAATAGTGGAGGTTGAATCTATGGAGTAGAAAGAGTTCATAGGGATATTATTCAATAATTATTTCCCTTGTTCTATGAGAATAAGAATGGAGAAGGAGTTTCTTGAGCTGAAGCGGAAGGAGAATGAATCTGTTGAAATCTATGACATGAACATCACGAGACATTCTCGTTACACCTCAATATTTTTCATGGATCCTGATGGGAAGGTTGATAGATTATTTGGTGGACTAATACCTCATCTGTGAAAGAATCTAGCCAACCAACAGTGTGACAGCTATGAAGAGATCATGCGTAGTGTGATGAAAGTCGAACTGGAGTTTGGTGAGACACAGTAGTCTCATAAATCCAATGAAAATAAGAGATCTTTGTAGCCAATATTATGGAGGAACTTTGATCAGGTAAGAGGAGGAAATCAAGTGTAATGTCCCACATGTAATAAATGTGGGAAGAAGCATTCGGGGAACTGCCTGCTTGGGAGCGGGAAGTGCTACAAGTGTGGAAGAGATGGTCAAATTGAATGGAATTTCCATAGTGATGTGAAGCTTAAACTTCCCAACACTAATGAAAAAGGAAATATGGTTCAGGCCCGACCTTATTTCCAATGCTATAAGTGTGGACAACATGGGTAATTTTCCAATCACTATCCAAATTCAAGGGCAGTGGAGGGGAATCACCATCAGCCTCAGCAAAGGCCAAGGTAGAAAGGTCATACTTTTTCAATCACTACTGATGAAGTTTAAGTTCCAAATTATGTGGTAGAAGGTACTATTGTTGTTCTATAAAATCTAAAAAGTAATTTTTTTTATTATGTTTCTACGTATTCCTTTATTTCCTCCAAGTTTGAAAAGAATTTAGAATCATCCCCTAAATTGCTAACATTAGAGTTATTAGTCAAGACTCCTGGTGGGATTATCTAAGCATCTTCAGTATTTAGAAACTCTAGTATTTACTTTATTGAGCACAATATTATCACAAATCTAGTATTCATTCCCATTATGGAATTCGACATTATACTAGGGATGGATTGTCTCTCAAAGTATAATGATAATATCAAATGTAGAAACAAGGAAATCTTAGTAGTTTTAAATGGAAAACCTACAATTATCTTCCAAGGAGAGATATCTCAACCAGATCTATGTCTAGAAAAACATCTTATATCCTTATTTATGGAGTTGATTGGTGAATAAGAAGAATGAAATGAGATTATAAAGATAGAAAATGTTCCCATTTTCCATGAATACATTGATTTATTTCCTGAGGAGTTACCCAGACCTCCCCCAGAAAGAGAGGTAGAGTTCTCTATTGAACTCGTACCTGGATCTCATCTGATATCAAAGAACCCATATAGAATGGAAAATGTAGATCTGGAGTAATTAAATAAGAAACTCTAGGATCTTTTAGAGAAGGGGTTGTTGTACCCCTCTCTCTTGGATTTTAATGATAACAATCACTCTCATCGTGTTCTAACTTGTTTTCAAGTGTTTTGATGCTAGGAAAAAGGTTGCCCAGGAGTTGGCCCAAGAAGGCTGATAGTGGACTCTCTGAGTCCACCGGACAACCGGTGGATTACCACCGGCCAGCCGGTGGTCTCTGGCAGAAGCATTGCTTTCTGCCAGAGCCACCGTTCAGCTGGTGATAGCGCACCGGGCAGCCGGTATGGGCACCGGCCAGCCAGAGGACCCAGGCAGTAGGCTTGCCCACTGCCTGGTGCCACCGGCCAACCGGTGGATGACCACCGGCCAGCCGGTGGAACCCAGACAGAAAGCCTGCTCTGTCTGGACCACCGGCCAGCCAGGAGCTCAGCACCGGCCAGCTGGTGAGACACCACCGGCCAGCCGGTGTGCCCAGTCAAACTAGTCGTTGGGCTTTGACCAGACTTGTGCTTTTGACCCCCAACGGCTCCGGAAGCCCTCAAACGGCCATATTGAAGTGTTTATGGGTATTTCTCCAATAAATAAGAAACCATGGATGCCGGGAACACACCTGAATAATATTTTGATGTCTTGATGCTCTAACGAAAAATCTCCAAGGCCTCTTGTGATCCATTGCCATCCTTGAAGCTTGAGCTCCCTCTCCATCAGCTGCTCTCACACTTTTGGCGCTCAAGGATTCCGTGTGTTTGTATTATTTTATTTGTTTAGTTCTTCATTGGGTTTGGATTAAAACAAACCTCTCATTTCCATTCTTTCTTTCAATTGGGTTTCTTGCTACAACCATAATAAAAAAGCAAGCTGTACGAAGGTGTTCTAGCCTACCTTAAAACGGCTAGTGGGTTTCTTTCTACAACCATAATAAAAAAGAAAGTTGTATGAAGGTGTTCTAGCCTACCTTAAAACGACTAGTGGGTTTCTTGCTACAACCATTAAAAAGAAAGCTGACGTATTAATCTCTCAACGGTTCTTGTTGGGAGCGGAGACGTAGGCTTGGGAATTAAGCCAAACTTCGTTATCAAATTGTGTCTTGCCTTTTTATTTCCGCTGCATTGATAATTGTTTTAAATTGTTAATTATTTTTGAAAAGGCAATTCACCCCCCCCCCCACCCCCTCTTTCCATCCTCTACGACCCAACATTTGGTATCAAAGGGTGCGTTTGTGTAATACCTTAACCGGTTACAAACTTAAGATCCTTAGTGATGGCTAATTCCTCGCATGCTCCCGAAGGGTATTCTATGACTCGGGCTCCATTCTTTGATGGAACTGATTACACTTATTGGAAAACTCGCATGATTACTTTTCTTAGAAGCATTGGTTATCCTATCTATAGAATTGTAATGCAAGGCTATACTTTATCTAACAAGGATGAGTCCAAATGGACCCCCGGAGACATTGCCAACTTTGAGCTTGATGGAAAAGCCATGAATTCTCTTCATTGTGGGCTAGACCGTAATGAATTCAACCGTGTTTCTACTTGCTCCTCTTCTTATGAAATTTGGAAACTTTTAGAAGTAACCCATGAGGGCACTAACAAAGTCAAAGACACTAGATTAGACATGTATCTCCAAGATTTTGAAAGTTTCACCATGCACCCACACGAATCAATTACTGAAATGTTTACTCGTTTTACTGACGTTTGCAATGGAAGAAAATCTCTTGGTGAGGATGTTTCTGCAGAAATGATGGTCAAGAAGATTCTTTGGGTCCTACCAAGCTCATGGTCACCAAAGGTGACCGCAATTCAAGAAGCAAAAGATGTCAAGAAAATGCCGGTTGAAGAGCTCATTGGATCACTCATGACCTACGAGATCACCATGAAGAGGCAAGCCGATAAAGAAGGTAAAACCTTCAAGGAGAAAAAGAACATTGCTTTAAAAGTAAAGGAAGAAATCTCCTCCGCTGATAGCGAATCCGAGATTGCTCAACTAGCAAGAAAAATGAGCAAATTCATGAAGAAAAAGAAGAACTTTCGAAGGGCACGAAAGGAAGAGCCCAAAGCGGAGAATGAAGTTAAATGCTTTGAATGTGGAAAGAAAGGCCACATCAAACCGGAGTGCTCCATTTTCAAGAAAAGGGTAAAATAAAAGAAAAACAAGAAGGCTTTCAAAGCATCCACATGGAGTGCAAGTGATGACTCCATGTCTTCAAGCGACTCAAGCGATGAAGGTGAACAATGCCTAATGGCATTTGATGAGGTATCTTCTTCTGACTCCTCTTCCTCATCTTCCTCTTTTAATAATGACATGTCCTATGAAGATCTCCAAAATGCAAGAGATCAATTAGAGGAAGGTTTTCACGAACTTACCTCTAAATTTATGGCTTTGAAAAAGAAAAATAAAATTCTCATTTCTGAAAAAGAACAACTTCTCAAAAAGAATGAGGAACTTACCCTTAAGATCCAAGATATTCCAAATGTTGATTCTTTGAATTCAACCATTAAAGATCTAAGGGAGTCTCTTGCCAAGTTCACCCAAGGTGAACAAAATTTGACCAAATTACTAGGTTCTCAGCGTTCGGCTAGAACAACACATGGACTTGGCTTTAACAAACAAGCCACTTCTTCTAGAGCACCCACTACTTTTCTAAGGGGGAGCTCTCAATATAAATTTTGTAATTATTTTAAAAAGACCGGGCACATGATTTATGAGTGTGATTGTAAAAATGCAAGGTATGGAAGCCCCAAAACCATTACCTACTCGGATGAGTATTTTAGATGGCAACCCTCTAGAAAAATATGGGTTCAAAAGTCTCTTTTAGCTAATCTTTCCGTACCCAAACTTATATGGGTACCAAAATCTATTCTCTCTTGATTTTGTAGGATAAAGGCCAAAGAAGTAGGACTTCGAAAGGCTCGTGGTATCTCGACAGCGGATGCTCGAGGCACATGTGTGGCGATCCATCCGAGTTCAACTCTCTTGAAGAATTTGATGGAGGATACGTCACCTTCGGTGACAATTCAAAAAGCAAGATCTTCGGAATAGGTACCATTGGATTTGGTAGAACCTCTTTAATTAAAGATGTTTTATTTTTTAAAGTTTTAAAACATAATCTAATTAGCATTAGTCAACTTTGTGATAGTGGTTTTTCGGTGAATTTTCAAAATGATTTATGCAATGTGTTTGATTTTCAAAACAAATTGATTTTTTCTGCTTCCCGTTTTCAAAATGTTTACATTATTGATTTAAAGTCTTTAGCTAGACAAAATGTTAAATGTTTAAGTGCTCTTGACAATGAGTCTTGGCTTTGGCATAGAAGGTTGGGGCATTGTAGCTCTCATTCACTTCTAAAGCTTAATAAGAACAAGCTCATCTGTGACCTTCCTAAACTTAAGTTTAAGAAATATTTGATTTGTGAGCCATGCCAACTTGGAAAGCAACACAAGTCTTCTTTCAAATCTAAGAAGGAAGTGTACACTTCAAAATCTCTTGAGCTCCTACATCTTGATCTTTTTGGTCCTAGCCCTGTAGCAAGTCTAGGTGGAAAATCCTATACCTTTGTCCTAGTAGATTACTTTTCTCGTTTCACTTGGGTTTTCTTTTTAGCTCATAAAAATGATGCTTGTAGAACCTTTTTGAAATTCTCTAGGAAAGTAGAAAATGAAAAAGGATATAAAATTATATCGCTCCGCAGTGACCATGGAGGTGAATTTGAGAACAAAGAATTCGATGAATTGTGTTCCTCTCAAGGATACAATCACACCTTCTCTGCCCCTAGGACTCCACAAAAAAATGGAGTGGTTGAAAGGAGAAACCGAACTCTCCAAGAAATTGCTCGAACCCTCCTTAGTGAATTCAACCTCCCTCAATTTTTCTGGTCCGAGGCAGTTAACACTGCTTGTTATACTATCAATAGAGTCCTTGTAAGACCCCTTCTTAAGAAAACCCCCTATGAACTTTGGAAAGGCAAATTGCCCAAAGTTGGTTATTTTAAAGTGTTTGGTTGTAAATGCTTTATCCTTAACACAAAAGATAACCTAGGTAAATTTGATGTCAAATCCGATGAAGGTAATTTTCTTGGGTACTCCAACTCAAGAAAAGCCTATCGTGTCTTCAACAAACATTCAAAAACCATCGAAAAATCATCTCATGTAAAGTTTGATGAAAATCTTCCAAAACCCCATCCAGTCATTGAAGATGTTGAAGATAAGCTTGATAAACTTGAATTAAATGATTCCTCTTCTTCTCTCAAGGAGGATGATGATCATGAACCTTCTTCACCTTCTTTGCCTTCCACCTTGCCTAAGGATTGGAAACCTTCTAGAGACCATCCATTAGAAAATGTTATAGGTGATCTTCAAGCCGGTACTCAAACTAGAAGATCAATCCTCAACGAGGTTGAACATCAAGCCTTCATTTCTCACCTAGAGCCTCAAACCATTAATGATGCCATTAATGATGAGAATTGGGTTCTTGAAATGCAAGATGAACTAAATCAATTCTCTAGAAATGATGTTTGGACTCTTGTTGAAAGACCCAATGATCATCCAATTATTGGCACTAAATGGGTTTTTAGGAACAAACTTGATGATCAAGGAAATATAACCTGGAACAAGGCTCGCCTAGTAGCTAAGGGCTATAATCAAGAAGAAGGAATTGATTATGGTGAAACCTTTGCGCCCGTTACTAGATTGGAATCCATTAGGATCTTGTTGGCTTTCGCCGCCCACTTAAATTTCAAAAATTTTCAAATGAATGTTAAAAGCGCCTTTTTAAATGGTTTTATTTCAGAAAAAATCTTTGTTGAACAACCTCCCGGTTTTGAAGATCCAAAATTTCCAAATCATGTTTTTAAATTAACCAAGGCTCTATATGGCTTAAAGCCAGCCCCTCGAGCTTGGTATGAGCGGTTAACAAAATTCCTTTTAGAAAATGATTTTAAAATGGGTCAAGCTGATTGTACCCTCTTTTTAAAACACACTTCAAAATATCTTTTAATCGTCCAAATATAAGTGGATGATGTTATCTTTGGTTCTACCAAAGAATCACTTTGTACTGATTTTTCAGATTTAATGAGAAAAGAATTTGAAATGAGCTTTATGGGGGAATTGAAATTTTTTCTCGGTTTTCAAATCTTTCAAAATTCAAAAGGTATTTTTCTAAGCCAAGGAAAATACACAAACGAGCTCTTAATTCGTTTTGGTATGGATCAAGTAAAGGAAATTAGTACCCCCATGAGTACTTCCTGTAAGCTTACGTTAGATGAAGTCGGGAAACCGGTTGATAACAAGCTTTATAGGAGTATGATCGGGAGTCTACTTTATCTAACTGCGACCCGTCCTGACATCATGTTCAGTGTTTGCCTTTGTGCTCATTTTCAAGCCAATCCCAAAGAATCTCATTTTAAATCGGTCAAAAGGATTTTTAGGTATTTAAGAGGATCCAAAAACATTGGTTTATTTTATCCTTCTAATACTTCTTTCGAACTTTCTTCATATTCGGATGCTGATTTTGGCGGATGTCAATTAGATCGAAAGAGTACTAGTGGAACCTGTCATCTGCTAGGAAAGTCCCTTGTATCGTGGAGTAGCAAGAAGCAAAATTGTGTTGCTCTTTCTACTGCCGAGGCCGAGTACGTAGCCGCTGGGAATTGTTGTTCCCAAATTATTTGGATGCAGCACACTCTCTTGGATTATGGCCTTTCCTACGATCATGTCCCTATTCGGTGTGACAACACTAGTGCCATTAGTATTTCTAAGAATCCAATACAACACTATAGAACAAAGAATATAGACTTAAGGCATCATTTCCTTCGTGACCATTTTCAAAAAGGGGATATCACTTTGGACTTCATTTCTACTGATTTCCAATTAGCTGATATTTTTACCAAACCACTCCCAGTTGAACGTTTTGATTTTATTAAGGGGGAGTTAGGAATGATTCGTCAATGAGAACTATTAAATAGAGCCTTTCCTGTTTTTGACTTGTCTTTGTATGTAACGTTTCATCTTTTATAAATTTCAAGTTGTCTTATCTATCATATTTTTTTTGTTGGCATTGCTTACCTCCTTTTTTTTGTTTATCTAATTTCTTCTCATTTTTTTTCCTTTTTCCCTCCTATTTTGATAATCCCAAAGGGGGATAAATTTCTATGTTTACTAGTTTCATATTTCAATCGATTAAACTGCTCTTTTTAAAAGTTCAATTTTTTTTTAAAACCGGTAAGTTATTGATTTCATTTGTTCCTTTTAAAAAAATGGCCTATGGTTACAATTTCAAAATGACTCATTCTCTTTAGATTAAGATCATTTTCAATACATGGTACATCTATTCAATTTATTTATTTTTTTGAAATGATCTCTAATATATTTTCATGTCCAAAATTGTTTATTTAAGTTTTCAATTGGCATATCCTTTTTAAAGCTTTCTCTTTTGTGATTGTGATCATCAAAATAGGGGGAGATTGTTGTACCCCTATCTCTTGGATTTTAATGATCACAATCACTCTCATCGTGTTCTAACTTGTTTTCAAGTGTTTTGATGCTAGGAAAAAGGTTGCCCAGGAGTTGGCCCAAGAAGGCTGATAGTGGACTCTCTGAGTCCACCGGCCAACCGGTGGATTACCACCGGCCGGCCGGTGGTCTCTGGCAGAAGCATTGCTTTCTGCCAGAGCCACCGGTCAGCCGGTGCTAGCGCACCGGGAAGCCGGTATGGGCACCGGCCAACCGGTTCTTTCCCACCGGCCAGCCGGAGGACCCAGGCAGTAGGCTTGCCCACTGCCTGGTGCCACCGGCCAACCGGTGGATGACCACCGGCCAGCCGGTGGAACCCAGACAGAAAGCCTGCTCTGTCTGGACCACCGGCCATCCGGGAGCTCAACACCGGCCAGCCGGTGGACCACCAGCCAGCTGGTGAGACACGACCGGCCAGCCGGTGTGCCCAGTCAAACTAGCCGTTGGGCTTTGACCAGACTTGTACTTTTGACCCCCAACGGCTCCGGAAGCCCTCCAACGGCCATATTGAAGTGTTTATGGGTATTTCTCCTATAAATAAGAAACCATGGATGCCGGGAACACACCCGAATAATATTTTGATGTCTTGATGCTCTAACGACAAATCTCCAAGGCCTCTTGTGATCCATTTCTATCCTTGAAGCTTGAGCTCCCTCTCCATCAGCTGCTCTTACACTTTTGGTGCTCAAGGCTTCCGTGTTTTTGTATTATTTTATTTGTTTAGTTCTTCATTGGGTTTGGATTAAAACAAACCTCTCATTTCCATTCTTTCTTTCAATTGGGTTTCTTTCTACAACCATAATAAAAAAGCAAGTTGTACGAAGGTGTTCTAGCCTACCTTAAAACGGCTAGTGGGTTTCTTGCTACAACCATAAAAAATCAAGCTGACGTATTAATCTCTCAACGGTTCTTGTTGGGAGCGGAGACGTAGGCTTGGGAATTAAGCCAAACTTTGTTATAAAATTGTGTCTTGCATTTTTATTTCCGCTGCATTGATAATTGTTTTAAATTGTTAATTATTTTTGAAAAGGCAATTCACCCCCCCCCCCTCTTGCCATCCTCTACGACCCAACAGGGGTTTATCCGACCAAGTGTGTCTCCTTGGGGAGAAACTGTTCTCTTTGTGAAGAGGAAGGATGGATCAATGTGACTATGCATTGATTATATAGAACTGAATGTGATCAAAGTAAAGAATAAATACCCTCTTCCAAGAATTGATGACTTATTTGACTAACTTCATGGGGCTCAATTATTCTCTAAGATTTATCTTCGATCTGGTTATCATCAATTGAGGGTGAAGAAATAAGATATTGAAAAAACTGTCTTTCGATTAAAATATAGGCATTATGAGTTTGTTGTTATTCCCTTTGGACTGACTAATGCACCTGCTATTTTTATGGATTTGATTAATAGAGTCTTTAAGGACTACCTTCATAAATTTTTGGTAGTTTTTATTGATAATATTCTGTTATATTCCAAAATTTGTGAGGAGCATGAGGATGATATTAGGTTTATTTTACAAACTCTATAGAAGGATAGGCTATTTGGAAAGTTCAGAAAATGTGAATTTTGGTTACAACAAGTTTCTTTCTTAGGGCATATTGTAACCAATGAAAGTGTCATAGTTGACCCTACAAAGAAAAAGGTTGTAAAGGAGTGGCCTCAAACTACAATAATAACTGAAATTCATAGTTTCCTTGGATTAGCGGGATATTATAAGAGTTTTTTGGGAAAAAAATCATGAATTTCTAATCCATTAACCAAGTTAACTAGAAAAGGGGTCAAGTTCATCTGGACAAAGGAGTGTGAGGAAAGTTTTCAAGAGCTGAAGAAGAGATCGGTTACTACATCCATGTTAACTCTGCCCTCAAGTAGAGAAGGATTCATTATTTTTAGCGATGCATCTCTGAAAGGGCTTAGGTGAGTCCTCACGAAAAATTAAATTCATTGCTTATGCATCTCAAAAGTTGAAGACTCGTGAGAAGAACTATCATACGCATGATCTGGAGCTGGATATGGTTGTTTTTGCTCGGAATATATAGACGCACTATCTTTATGGGGAGAAATGTGATATATATACAGACCATCAAAGTTTGAAGTATATTTTTACAGAAAAGGAATTGAACATGAGACAAAGGATATGGTTAGAACTTATTAAATACTATGATTGTTCAATTCATTATCACCCTAGAATAGAAAACAAAGTCATTGATGCATTAACCAGGAAAGACCCGGTTGTTCCTTCCAGGATGAGGATTCAAAGAGATCCTTTGATTAATGATCTAGTAAAGATGGACATGGGAATTATAAGGGAAGGTACATCATTAACCCTAACCCAAATTATTTCTCAACCGTCGTTACTAGAGAAGATCAAGAAATCTCATAAATAAGATCCTTTGTTATAGAAGAAGTATGAGCCTATGAAGGATGGGAAGTTTCTTGAGTTCAATATTGATCAAGAAGGTGTAATGAAATTTCATACAAGACTATGTGTTCCATATATTCCAGAAATAAAGAAGGAGATGATGGATGAAGCTCATAGATCTACTTTCTCTATACATCCAGGAAGCATGAAAATGTATAGAGACCTTCTTGATCATTATTGGTGGGATAATATGAAAAGGGATATTGCTGACTACACTTCAAGGTGCCTGGTATTTCAGCAAGTGAAGGCAGAGTGACAACTTCCTAAAGGGGTATTGCAACCACTACCCATACCAGCATGGAAGTGGGACAATATTACAATGGAATTTGTCACTAGTATCCTAAGAACTTTCAAAGGAAACAATGTGATACGGGTTATTATGGACCATCTCACCAAGACTGTCCATTTTATCTCTATTTGGGAATATTTATCTCTTGATCAACTTTCTAGGATTTACGTAAAGGAAGTGGTAAGGCTACATGGAGTTCCACTTTCTATCGTATCTAATTGTGATCCAAGGTTCACATCAAAATTCTATAGAAGTCTTCAATATGCTCTGAGTACTGAATTGAATTTTAGTATGGCATATCACCCCCAAAATGATGGCCAAACTGAAAGGACTATTCAAACACTCGAGGAAATGCTGAGAACATGCTCAATGGAATTTAAAGGTGGATGGGATCAACATCTCCCATTAATTGAGTTCTCTTACAACAACAGCTTCCACTCGAGCATTCAAATGGCACCCTATGAAGATCTATATGGGAAGAGATGTAGAACTTCTAATTTTTTGGATGAATATGGTGAGAGAAATCTTCTTGGACTTAATCTTATGCAATAGATGACAAAAAAGGTCCATGCCATCCAACAACACATTAAGGCTGCTCAGATTTGGCAAAAGAGCTATGCTGACAACCATCGAAGGGACTTGGAGTTTGATGTTGGTGAAAAATTATTTCTTTAAATTTCACCTTGGAAAAGATTCATGAAGTTTGGGAAGAAATGTAAGCTCAACCCTAGGTACATTGGCTTCTATTAAATCCTTGATCATGTAGGAGCAGTGTCCTATCAGTTTGCACTTCCTCCAAATCTAGCACAAGTTTATGATGTCTTCCATGTATCCCTCTTGAGGAAGTACATACCTGACCCTTCACATGTACTAAATCCAGAGGTGGTACAACTATAACATGACCTCTCTTATGAGGATCAGCCAGTGGAGATCTTAGATCGTAGAGACAAGGTTCTATGTAACAATATACCCACCTTGTTAAGGTGTTGTGGAGGAACCACAAATATGAAGAAGCCACGTGGAAACTAGAGGACTCTATGAGGTAGAAGTACCCACACATTTTCTCTTCTAAGGGTATAAGTTGAAATTTTAGGTAAAAATTTTCTTAAGGTGGGAAGAATGTAATTACCCAAACTTTTGAATAATATTTATTTCTTGAATTTGTGTATTATTTTATTTTATACTCAATAAAACTATATCCTTTAATTAATGAAGTGAGTATAATTAAAATAATACCACTGGGTTTTGACTGTTATATGGTTGTTCGTCAATATGAATATTGAAAACTAAATTATTAACGTTATGATTATTGTTTATGAATATAAGTGATCATGTTTAATTAATACATAAAGAAGATTTGATGGCCTCGTCCAGTAGACTCGATCCATATGAAGCCCATCTGTCAGAGCTTGGGAAGGAGGTTGCATCACTAGGCTTTTCTCTAGACCAAGCCCATGCTGAGATTCAACATGTGAAGCTTGAACGGAATCGTCTAAGGGAGAAGTTAAAGCTGATAGAAATCACCACTCGGGTAATGTTGTCAGAGCCGCCCCAAGATTCTATCACCATAGCACACCTTACACTTAGGTCCTATGCAGGTGTTATAATGGGATATGTAACAAGGCCTTAGTTACTTTGTGTAATTGTAACACCCCAAGGTTTTTAAAAAATAAAATAAATTCATGAAACTTTGTTTTAATTAGATATTTAAAACTAGCCTTTAAACATAATTTTGCAGCTTATATGTTTTGAATTTCGAAAAACAGTCATCTGCAATTGTGTTCAGTAAGTTATTTAGAGTCTGATGGAACCAACTTGTATTTTTGGTGAATAGTAACATTCCCTTATAAATAGTAATATGACCCTAATGAATAGTAAATTGTATTATTATTTTATTTTCTTAATTCTTTAATATAATGACATATTGGTTAATTTTTCAATGTGATATAAAAGCAGTTATATAATTAAAATTGTTAATTTTTGAATTAAGTATGATATTATTTAAAAATTAAATTGATAATATTCAGAAAATTATTTTCAAAAAAATTATTTCATTTTTTAATTCTACATGTCGAAAAATGGTTAGGATGAATTTTTGGAATTTTTCTGAAACAGTTGATTTTTCAGTGAATAGTAAAAAATACAGTTTTGAGTTTCAGTGTGTTATTGACATCATTAATGATGTAATAATGATGTAATAAATCTGGTATACTTTTTTATAGTAAACTAAGATGTGATGTGTCCCAAGTGGCTAATACCTTGGGCAAATACCATGGTAAAGTCCATGGTTTTGCAAATACCGCTAATGAGGTGTCCCTTGGAAATTATTAAAATATTCCCTCACTTTTTCTATAAATACCAACCCATTCCTTCATTAAATTCATTCCAAATACCTCATAAACTAATCTATGGCCTCCTTACCTCTCTATTAGTCATTCCAATGTTTTCTCAATCCCCTAAGGTCTCAACCTTAAAGTTCTAGGAGTTACTCTACAAGGTAATAAAATTCTCAACTTCTTTCTTTTTTCCATTCAAGTTCTCTTTTATGTGGTATAGAATTAAATAATTCATACCATGTTCTTATTTTAATATTATTCTTTCTCTATTATGTTTTATAATTAATTTCTATATGGGTGACGCTTTTCCCCTCTCTTTTTAATGTTTTCTAAAACCATGTTGCATAGACATTAGGCTGCTGAATTTTTGTAAGGGATTTATCAACTATTCTTTTATTTTGAGTTCATTTATTTTATTTCCTCAACTACTCTTACACAAGAAGAATTAAATCTAAAAAAATCATGTATATTCTAGATTTTCTCATGTCCATGGAAAATTCATCATCATTGTTCTTCTCCTCTCCCACTTATTCTTCGAATAAAAACATAGTTCGTGATGTATCAAATTATCGACATCGTGGACAATGTGATTTCAATTTACATTAATTATTTTCAGTCTGGTCATGAAACCATTTTTATGGTAGAATAAGGTTATAATATATGAATTATTTCTCATCCATGGTTCTATAATTCTTTTTTACACGTGGTTTTAATTTATAAAACAAAATAAGGTTTTTATTATCAAAGAACCACTAAAATGATCTAAATGAACATCATTAATGTTTTAACTTATAAATCATCCTCATTTCATAATTAAAAATTATAAATGGTATAATTTATCGTTCTGTAAATATTTAAATACCATTCCATTCCAATTATGTACTTTCACTTCCAATCGACAAGAATATCCATCATTAACCAATCATGGAAATCATGTAAAGAAACGCACCCAAAACAATGAAAGGAAAAAAATACTAACAATAAAAGGGTGAAATGATGTAATTAAATGATCTTATAAGATATTATAAATATGTAAATTTTTTCTTTAATATATTAATAACACTCTTTTAACCATTATAGAGTAGGTTTAAACAAGTTTTTAAGTAAGACAAACCCGAGGTAAGGGAATTCTTAACCCAATTTCCATTCTTTGGGTTAACCTTCTTCTTTATTCACTATATGGTATTAATATTATTGGTGTGATGAATTTTTGTTTATATTACGTTTCAATATGTGTATTTATAGTGTATACACATAACCATTCTATTAATTCTCACTCCAAAATATATTTTAAGGGATTTTCCTTTTAAAATCCTTTTAAAACTCTCTTTAATAAATTTCAAAAAGATTTTTTTTTTGTGTATGGAATGAGTAGTTTATACTGATTTAAAGATACTTTATTTCCATGATATGTTTCTTGGAAATTATTTATGTTGGTTTGATCCCATTATATATCAATATGTGTTGGTTTGATCCCATTATATATCAAGATGTGTTGGTTTGATCCCATTATAGCTCACGATATGTTGGGTTGAGCCCATTATAACTCAAGATATGATGGGTGAGCCCCATTATAGCTCTCTAATGCATTGGGTACTCCAGAGATAGAAGTTTACCAAAAGGTTATTCAATGTGTAAGGGTGAATTTAAGATTTATATGGTAAATATGTCCCAGGGAAACAACCTGAGTATTCTATGCATTCGAGTTTTTATGATATGGATTTTATTGGTTTTTATGTTATCACTTGACTAACGCTTTCTATATTTATATCCCTTATTGAGTTTTATAACAATCCCATGTTTTTAAAATGTTTTTCATAGAATATAAGGATGGGTAAGAGAAATAAGGGATTCGTGATGTTTGATATAGAGTGTTGTTAAAGAAATCATGCTTTATGTTTTAATGTTTTATATTTTGAAAAAAATGGAAACTGTTTTTAGTAGTATCCTATTATATGATTGTGGTATGTTATGTATGTAAGGTATCCTGATTCTATTTAAATATAAACTCAAAAATATTCTCAATTTGAAATAATGTATATTCTTGGCTAAATTTCAAGATTAAGTAACGTTTTAAGGTTGGGTCCTTATAGTTGGTATCAAAGGATATTTTAGATAACTTTAGGGGTTGGGATGATATTTAAAGAAAACCGTAACTGATTTTTAAACTAAGGTAATTTGAAATTTCATATCATTTAAGGGTTACCATGTTGCTTTATCTATTTCATGTTTGTACAAGAACGGTTTTTCTCAGAAGAAACAGGGAAGCTGAAGTAGGAAGGCATCAAGAGGCTGGTGTATGTCTGAATCTACAGCCCGAAATGGTGGGAATGGGAACCGAGCAGTTTGTGACAGCAATGGATTAGTTGAATCAAGAAATAAATGGAGGTGTTATCCATGTTATATAATAACATGATCTACCATGAAGAAACATGTATTTTGTGGAGTACTTTATGAGGCAACATCCTCCAGCATTCAGTGGAACCACAGATCATGTGATAGTCGAAGGATGGATCAACGCTCTAGAAAATATATTTCATGTCATGGGATGTTCAGAACGTCAAAAGGTAATACTAGACATTTATTTTTTGGAAGGTGAATTTGATAAATGGTGGTCTCTGGTTAAGAATATGAGAGAAAGACATGATCTTGACAGTTTGGAATAAGATGTTTTAAGAGTCTTTTTCTGGAAAAATATTTTCCCAAAACTATTCGAATCAGAATGGAGAAACAATTCTTGGAACTGAAGTAGAAAGACAATGATTTTGTGGCAGCATATGAAGCCAATTTTACAAGACTGTCCAGGTATGTGTCGGATTTTACTCAGGATTTTGAAAGTAAAATTAATAGATTTTACTCTGGTTTGAAACCCTTTTTGCGAAGAGATTTGGCCTCACAAGAGTTTAAAATCTATGAGAAGCTTGTTCGTTGTATAGAAAAAGTTGATATGGAGTTTTCTGACACATATGTGCCTCATGATGACAAAAATAAGAAGTTTTTAGGTTGTCATCCAATGGGGAAGAACTCACCAAATAAGTCTGGAGGTAAGAAAATGAATTTCCCTTCTTGTGAAAAGTGTGGTAAAAGGAATCCTGGTGAATGTCTTGTAAATCTAGGAAATGCTATTGATGTGGAAAGTTTGGACACGTGTCTTGTGAGTGCAAGTAAAATGCTCCAAAAATTAATGAGAAGTTGATGTTGATATGATTTAACTGTAAGGAATTGGGTCATTTTTCTAATGTTTGTCCAAAGCTAGTTACTCAAGCAGGGAATCAACAAGATAGGAAACAGAAGGGTTTGGCATTTTCAACCACTTCATCAAATGTTGATCTTTCAAATGAGGTAGTATTAGGTACATTTCTTATTTTTATAGACTTCGCAAATGTGTTTTTTGATTCAGGGTCTACGCATTCCTTCATTTCTGAGAAATTTTCAGAAAAAATGGGAATTGAACCTTATTAAATGAAACCAAATCTCATATTGAAAACACCTGGAGGAAATATTGTGGAAAAAATAAATTATAATTATCTTCCTATCCTTGTCTGTAGAAAGATTTTACCTTCAAAACTTGTTGTTTTTCCTCTAGTAGAGTTTAATGTTATTCTGGTTATGGACTGGATTTATTTTTATCATGCTAAGATATATTGTAGAGAAAAAGAAGTTTTTTTTCAGAATGAATTTCAGTTTGTGTAAAATAATGAAACCATACCATTAATAGCATATCAGGAAGCTAAGAAACTGATAAAGGATAGAAATGAAAGTTATCTTGCTCATATTTTTGAAGATAAGGGAACTATTTAGATCAATGATGTACCTATGGTAAATGAAAACTTGTATGGTTTTACCGATGATTTGTCTGGTGTTATTCTTAATCGAGAGGTTGAGTTTACTATTGACTTTGTTCATGATGATAAGAAAATTTCTAAACATCCTTATCGAATGGCCCAAATATAAACTCTAGAATTAAAAAAGAAGTTGAAAGAATTATTAGATAAAGGCTTTATCAGACCCAGCACTTCACCATGGGGAACTCCTGTCTTGTTTGTTAAGAAAAAAGATGGTTCAATGAGACTTTTCATTGATTATAGAGCCTTTAATAACATTGCTGTTAAAAACAAGTATCCTTTTCCTCATATTGATGATTTGTTTAATCAGCTCCAGGGAGAGTAGTATTTTTCGAAGATTGACCTGAGGTCGGGGTACCATCAGTTGAAAGTAAAGGATTAAGACATCCCAAAGACTGCATTCCATACTATATATGGTCATTATGAGTTTGTAGTTATGCCTTTTGGGTTAACTAATTCACCTACTGTATTCATGGATCTTATGAATAGAATATTTCATGAGTTCTTGGATAAGTTTATGGTTGTATTTATTGATGACATTTTGGTATATTCTAGAAGTAAAGAGGAGCATGAAAAACATCTATGAGTTGTTTTGAAAACCTTAAAAGAAATTAAATTGTATAGAAAATTCAGCAAGTGTGATTTTTGGTTACAACAGATTTATTTTCTTGGGCACATTGCAAATAAGGATGGAATGATAGTTGATCCTACCAAAAAAAGTGGTTCATGAATGTCCAAGACCTACAAATGTTACAGAGATTTTTAGTTTTCTTGGATTAGCAGGTTATTACTGACAGTTTGTTAAGAACTTTGCACAATTATCTATCCCTCTAACTAAGTTAACACGAAAAGGGGTTAAATTTGTTTGGATGGAAGAATGTGATATTTTTTTTTAGGAATTGAAGAAGATATTGGTGAATTCTCTAGTTTTGGCCTTTCCTTCCTAAAATGGTGAGTTTTTCATCTATAGTGATGCTTCATTGAAGGGAATTGGTTGTGTTTTTATGCAGAATGATAAGGTAATCACTTATTCTTATAGACAACTAAAATTTCATGAGTTAAATTATCCCACACATGATTTGGAATTGGCAGCTATGGTTTTTTATTTGAAAATTTTGAGGCACCATTTATACGGATCCAAATTTCAAATATATACTGACTATAAAAGTCTAAAGTATATATTCACTCAGAAGTAATTAAACATGAGGCAAAGAACATGGATTGAACTGATAAAAGATTAGGATTTCATGATCAATTATCATCCAAGAAAGGCAAACAAAGTGGCAGATTTTTTGAGTCGAAAACATCATTCATCATTAACCATGTTACGTTTAGAACATGATTCCCTGATTAATGATTTGAGGAATTTTGGATTAGAATTTTTTTTGTAAGGAATACATCTATTTTGCTTCAGGTTTTAGTGCAGTCATCTTTATCAGATAGAATTAAGTGAGAAAAGAAGGAAGACTATGAGCTACAGAAAAAAGGTAGAATTGCTTAAAATGGGTAAGCTGACAGAATTTAACCTTGATAAAGATTGTGTTTTAAGATTTTGAAAAAGGTTGTGTGTGCCTTGCGATTCCCATTTGAAGAAATATTTGTTGTGTGAATCTCATAGTTCTCCATTTTCATTTCATCTTAGAAGTACTAAGATGTATAGAGACCTTCGGGAATATTACTGGTGGGATGGAATGAAAAGGGATATTGTTGATTTTACTGTGAAATGTTTGACATGTCAACAGGTTAAAGCAGAGTGTCAGTTACTAAAGGGGATGCTTCAGCCTTTTCCAGTTTTAGAGTGGAAATGGGAGTATATATCCATGGAATTTGTGGTGGGACTACCTAAGACTTCTCGAGGTAACAATGCGATTTGGGTTATTGTTGATTGGATGACAAAATCTACACATTTCCTTTCTATTCAAGATACAATGTCATTGGATCAGATTTCTCGACTATAACCCAAAGAGGTTTTTAGGTTACATGGTGTTTCTCTTTCCATTATATCTAATCGGGATCCTAGGTTCACTTCTAAATTTTGGAAGGGGATTTAGAATTCATTGGGAACAGAATTAAATTTCAGTACAGCTTTTCATCCTCAATCAGATGGGCAGTCAGAATGAATAATTCAAACTTTGGAGGATATGCTTCAAGCTTGTTCAATTGAGTACTAGGGAAGTTGAGATCGGCATCTTTCGTTAGTTGAGTTTTCTTATAATAACAGTTTTCATTCCAGTATTCATATGGCACCTTTTGAGTAATTGTATGGGAAGCGATGTCGGACTCCAGATTTTTGGGATGAAGTTAGGGAAAGGGAGTTTATGGGACTAGAATTTGTAGAAGAAGTGGCTGATAAAGTGAAAATGATCCAGCAACACATGAGGACATCTCAGAGCAGTAAAAAAATTTATGCAGATAATAGAAGGAAAGAATTCTCATTCGAGGTAGGTGATCATGTTTTCCTTAAAATCTCTCTTTGGAAAAGTGTAATGCGTTTTGGAAAGAAAGGGAAGATAAGACCATGGTTCATAGATCCTTTTGAAATCCTATAGAAAGTTGGACCAGTTGCATACTGAATAGATTTGCCTCCGAGTTTGTCTCAGGTACATAATTTTTTCATGTTTCGATGTTGAGAAAGTATGTGCCAAATTCATCACATGTCTTGAGTCTAGAAGCAGTTTAGCTGGAAAAGAACCTTTCTTATGAAGAGAAACCAGTTCAGATTCTTGATCAAAGGGAACAGGTATTGCGGAATATGGTAATCCACCAGGTAAAGTTTTTGTGGAGAAACCACATGGATGAAAAAGCAACATGGGAATCTGAAAATGCTATGAGGGAAAGTTACCCTCACTTGTTTAATGAGTAAATAAAATTGCAAGGATGCAATTTCTAGAAGGTGGGGATAATGTAAAACCCCAAGGTTTTAAAAAATAAATGAAATTCATAAAACTTTGTTTTAATTATATATTTAAAACTAGCCTTTAAACATAATTTTGCAGCTTTTATGTTTTGAATTTCAAAAAACAGTCATCTACAATTATGCTCAGTAATTTATTTAGAGTCTGATCGAACCAACTTGTATTTTTGGTGAATAGTAACATTCCCTTATGAATAGTAATATGACCCTAATGAATATTAAATTGTATTATTATTTTATTTTCTTAAGGTTTTAAGATAATGACATATTGGTTAATCTTTCAATGTGATATAAAAGCAGTTATAGAATTAAAATTGTTAATTTTTGAATTAAGTATGATTTTATTTAAAAATTAAATTAATAATATTTAGAAAATTATTTTCCAAAAAATTATTTCATTTTTTAATTCTACACATCGAAAAATGGTTAGGGTGAATTTTTGGGATTTTTCTGAAACAGTTGATTTTTCGGTGAATAGTAAAAAATACAGTTTTGAGTTTTGGTGTGTTAATGACATCATTAATGATGTAATAAATCTGGTATAATTGTGTAAATTAAACTAATATGTGAGGTGTCCCAAGTGGATAATACCTTGGGCAAATACCATGGGCAAGCCCATGGTTTTTTAAATACCACTAATGAGGTGTCCCTTGAAATTTTTTAAAATATTCCCTCACTTTTGCTATAAATACCAACCCATTCCTTAATTAAATTAATTCCAAATACCTAATCAACGAATATATGGCCTCCTTACCTCCCTAGTAATCCTCCCAAGTTTTTATCAAGCCCCCAAGGTCCCAACCATCAAGTTCTAAGAGTTACTCCACAAGGTAAGAAAATTCTCAACTTCTTTCTTTTTTCCATTCAAGTTCTCTTTTATGTGGTATAGAATTCAAGAATCCATACCATGTTCTTATTTTCATCTTATTCTTGATATATTATGTTTTATTATTCATTTTTGTATGGGTGACCCTTTTCCCCTCACTTTTTAATGTTTTCTAAAACCATATTGCATAGTCGTTAGGCTGCCGAATTTTTGTAAGGGATTTCTCAACTATTCTTTTATTTTGAGTTACTTTCTTTTCTTTCCTCAAATACTCTTAACCAATAGGACTTAAATCTCCATAAATCATGTATATTATTTATGTTATCATGTTTAGGGAAAATTCATCATCATTATTGTTCTCCTCTCCCACTTATTCTTGGAATAAAAACATTGTCTGTGATGTGTCCAATTACCGACATCGTGGACGATGTGATTTCAATTTACATTAATTCTTTCAATTATAGTCATGAAATAGTTTTTATGGTAGAAACAGGTTATAATATATTAATTATGTCTCATACATGGTTCTGTAATTCTTTTTTACACATGGTTTTAATTTATAAAACAAAATGATGTTGTTATTATCAAAGAACCACTAAAATGATCTAAACGAACATCATTAATGTTTTAACTTATGAATCATCCTCATTTCAGAATTAAAAATGATAAATGGTATAATTTATGCTTATAGAAATATTTAAATACCTTTTCATTACAATTCTGTAGTTTCACTTCCAATCGACAAGAATATCCATCATTAACCAATCATGGAAATCATGTAAAGAAACGCACCCAGAACAATACAATGAACAAAATACTAACAATTAAAGGGTAAAATGATGTAATGAAATGATATTATAAGATATTATAAAGATTTATATGTTTCTGTAAGATATTAATAACACTCTTTTAAAAATTATATAGGAGTTTTAAACAAGTTTTAAGTAAGACAAACCTGAGGTAAGGGAATTCTTAACCCAATTTCCATTCTTTGGGTTAACCTTCTTCTTTATTCATTATATGGTATTAAGATTATTGGTGTGATGAATTTTTGTTTATATTATGTTTCACTGTGTGTATTTATAGTGTATACACATATCCATTCTATTAATTCTCACTCCAAATAATATTTTAAGGGAATTTCATTTTAAAATCCTTTTAAAACTCTCTTTAATAAATTTCAAAAGGATTGTTTTTTTATGTTTATGGAATGAGTAGTTTCTCCTGATTTCAAGATACTTTATTACCATTATATACTCCTTGGACATTATTTATGTTGTTTTGAGCCCATTATAGCTCAAGATATGTTGGGTTGAGCCCATTATATCTCAAGATATGTTGGGTTGAGCCTATTATAGCTTAAGATATGATGGGTGAGCCCCATTATAGCTCTCTAATGAATTGGGTACTCCAGAGATAGAAGTTTACCAAAATGTTATTCCATGTGTAAGGGTGAATGTAATATTGATATGGTAAATATGTCTCAAGGCAACAACATGAGTATTCTATGCATTCAAGTTTTTATGATATGGGTTTTATTGCTTTTTATGTTATCACTTGACTAACGCTTTCTATATTTATATCCCTTACTGAGTTTTATACTCATCACATGTTTTTAAAATGTTTTTAATAGGATATAATGATGGGTAAGATAAATAATGAATTTGTGATGTTTGATTTGGAGTTTTGTCAAAGAAATCATGCTTTATGTTTTAATGTTTTATATTTTGAAAAAAATGGAAACTATTTTTAGTAGTATCCTTTTGTATGATTGTGGTATGTTATGTATGTAAGGTATCCTAATTCTCTATAAATATAAACTCAAAAATATCCTCAATGTGTAATAATGTATATTATTGACTAAATTTAAAGATTAAGTAACATTTTAAGGTTAGGTCCTTATAGTAATCCTTTTGTACAAATAAAATTGTTATTTATTCTTATGGTAAAATTTTTTGTATTTCAAATGTCCGGATAAATATAGGATAAATTTAAAGAAGTTACATATTATTGATGAAATTTTGGAAAAAAAGGTATTTTAAAATATTTTTTTATACTTTAAATAATTAATAATGTCAAATGATTTTCAAAAAATGGTCTTCTAGAGTTGTGATCGATAAGAAATTTAGAGTCTAATATGATCAACTTAAATTTTAGTGAATCATAAAGTATGAATAGTAATATTAACCTTATGAATAGTAATGTGACCAATGGAGTAGTAACCTCACTTAAGAAATTATAAATATAATGTAGGCATCTTGAATGGTGAAGTGATATAATAGCATAAGTAAATAACTGTTTAGGAAATTATTAGTTAAGTATTAATATTTTTTCGGATAAATAGTGTTTTTACTTAAAAATTAAATACTTCATAATTATAAAATTATTTTCATAAAATTGAGTTTATTTTTTTAATTCAAAGCATTGATATTAGGTTAGGGTAATTTTATGATATTTTTACAAAATGTTTTGTTTTTCTGTGAATAGTAAAAATACAGTTTTGAGTTTCGGTGTGATTAATGAAATCATTAATGATGTAATAATGATGTAATAATTATGGTAGACTTGTGAATAGTAATATATGTTATGAGGTTTACCAAGTGTCCAATACCATGGGAAAATACCATGGTCAAGGCCATGGTTTTGCAAATACCACTGATGAGGTGTCCCTTGGAAATTAATAAAATATTTTCTCACTTTTTATATAAATACCAACCCATTTCTTCATTACTTTCATTAAAAATTATTAATAAATTAATATCTGGTCTTTTTACCTCCCAAATAATATTCCCAAGGTTCCCTCAAGCCCCCCAAGGTCCCAACCTTCAAGCTTTTGAAGTTACTCTTCAAGGTAAGGGAACCTTTCACCCTCCTCTTTTAAGTCATGACTTCCTTTATGTTATGTCTTCTAGTTTCCATATACTTATGTTGGAGTATATTATTATATATCCTTATTAATTTTAATTTCATATCCAATTTATGAGATACCCTTTCCACTCTCATAAAATGATTTTCATAATTTTTAATTGACGTTGTTAGGCTGCTGAATTTTCATAAAATAAATCGCATCTTCTCTTTTCTTTCAAGTTTCCTTTTCATGTGGTATGTCATTCAAACATCCATAACATGATCTTATTTAAATTTTATTCTATAACTATACTGTATTATGATTTATTTATGAGTTTTTGACCCTTTTCCCCTCTCTTTTTCATGTTTTCTAAAAACATGTTATGTAGGCGTTACGCTGCAGAATTTTCGTCTAAAAATCTCTCTCTTTTTCTCATGAAATTATCTTATTTTATTTATGTGAATAACCAAATATATTTTCATTTACAAGGGTATTCATAGAGACATAAAATTTATTTATTTTTTTCTTTAATTGACATACATATAACCCGCACTCCCTTTCCATGGGTTATAAATGACATAATGATCTTATTTTTAAGCATTTTTAAAACATCATGATTTTGAAGTGAAACCCATTTCTTTTACTCTCTTTGGGTTATTTATGAAATGTATGATTATGATATATGTGGATCACATGAAAATAAATACATATTAAGGGTTCTCCTTGATAGTGATCCAATGCATTGGGTAAATAATTTAATCTCTAGAGATGAAAAGTTTCATGATACCTTAGTGAATAACCTTGGTAATATATATGACACCTTGGGGATGAACCTTGGTGATATGTTCATGAATGTTTAAATTAAATGTTGTATCCACATATTCAATTTTTGATTCAAGTTATTTTATTTATAATATTCCTCTACTTCCATTTCTCATTTCTTTATGTTTTTCATCAAGTTCTTATTGATATCAGAAGTAAACTGATTCCCTTACTTTTCTTACCGGGTCTTCTGCTCACCCTTTCCTTTGATGTATGTATACAGGTTATGAGATGCAGTAATTATACTTAGTATTAACCTTTGATTAAGCCTTACAAGTTTATTAGAATAATGTTTAATTTTTTCATGTATATTGTTCCTGATTTCCAAGACACTAGACTTTAAAGATCCTCTGTTTGTAAAATGTAATGAAAAGTTATGTAATAAAAGGAAGGATGCCATAGTTGGTATCAAAGAATAGTTTAGTTATTTATATAAATTATGCTATGAAAACTTTAGGAATAACCCTATATAAAATTTTAAATATAGGAAAAATTTCTATTTTTTGGTAAAATATTAAGTAAGTGGTTTCTGAACAAATCAATCCTTGTGTGGATATGAACAAGTGGATGTGGATCTAGCACAGATGTACCCAGGAGTGAAAACTTCGACAAGGAGTTTCGGGCTTGACCCGAGGTATCCTGGTACACGACAACATACCTTTATTCACTCCTAGTTTGACACTCCTGGGGGATATGTTTGGTTAATCACAAGCTTTTTATGAATCATTATGAAGGATTTATAGAGAAATGTAATTGTTTAAGTATGAAGTTTTAAGACATAAAATCCTTTATAGTTAAAAGATTCATAAATGAAATAAGATTCTAACTAAGTTTTTTTTAGAAAATGGCGGGTAATGGTAGGAACTATGCAAATGGTGACCGCAATAGACCATGCGCTGATAGCCCTCCGATAGAATCCAGAATGGAAACTTTCATGAGAATGGTGAACCAACTGACTCAAGTTATAGGAAATAACTAGAATCAAGCTGAGAGACTGATCTCATTGCGAAGGGAACAACATTATGTTGAGTCCTTTATGATTCAACAACCACCAACCTTTAGTGGATCTACCAACCCATTGATTTCTAAACAATGGATCAACACTATCGAGAAGATATTTTCTATGCTCCGCTGTTCAGAACAAGAGAAGGTCACCTTGGCTATTTACCACTTAGAGGAAGAAGCTGATCAGTGGTGGGAGCTGATAAAAAACGTGATGCCAAGAGTGGAGGTTGAAGCTATGGAGTGGGAAGAGTTAATAGGGATATTCTTCAATAAGTATTTCCCTCGTTCTATGAGAACAAGAATGGAGAAGGAGTTTCTCGAGCTGAAGCAGAAGGAGAATGAATCTGTTGGAAGCTACGAGATGCACTTCACAAGACTTTCCCATTACACATCAAGCTTTTTCATGGATCCTAATGGGAAGGTTGATAGATTCTTTGGTGGACTAAGACCTCATCTGTGGAAGAATCTAGCCAACTGAAACTATGACAGCTATGAGGAGATCATGGGGAGTGTGATGAAAGTCGAACTGGAGTTTATTGAGATGCAGTGGTCTCATAAATCCAATGAAAATAAGATATCGATGGATCCAAGATTAGGGATGATCTTTGATCGTGGAAGATGAGGAAAGCAAGTGAAATGTCCCATGTGTAATAAATGTGGGAATAAGCATTTGAGGAACTGCCTTCTTGGGGTCAGGAAGTACTACAAGTGTGGAAGAGATGGCCAAATTGCGTGGAATTGTCGTAGTGAGGTGAAGCCTAAACTTACCAACACTAATGACAAAGGAAAGATGGTGTAGGCCTTCATGATGTCCAATTATATAAGTGTGGAAAACTTGGGTACTTTTCCAATCACTGTCCAAATTCAAGGGTAGTGGAGGGGAATCACCATTAGCCTCAGCAAAGGCTAAGGGAGAAAGGTCGAACTTTTTCAATCACTACAGCTGAATTTGAAGCACCAAATGATGTGGTAGAAGGTAATATTGTTGTTATCTCAAAGCTAGCAAGTACTTTTTTTTATTATGGTTCTACACATTCCTTTATTTCCTCTAATTTTGCAAAGAATTTATCATCATCCCCTGAATTGCTAAAAGTAGAGTTATCAGTCAAGACTCCTGGTGGGATTATCCAAGCATCATCATTATTTAGAAACTCTGGTATTTAATTTAGTAAGAATAATCTTATCGCAAATCTTGTAGTCATTACCATGGTGTAATTTGACATTAAACTAGATATGGACTAGATCTCAAGGTATAATGTTAAGATCAAATGCAGAATCAAGGAAATCTTAGTAGTCTTGAATGGAAAACCTACAGTTATCTTCCAAGGAGAGATATCTTAACCAGATCTATGTCTAGTATAACCTCCTATATCCTTCTTTATAGAGTTGATTGGTGAAGAAGAAGAAGGAAATGGAAGTATAAGGATATAAAATGTTCTCATCGTCTAGGAATACATTGATGTATTTTCTGAGGAGTTACCCAGACCTCCCCCAGAAAGAGAGGTAGAGTTCTCCATTGAACTCGTACCTGGATATCATTCGATATCAAAGACCCCATATAGGATGTAAAATCTAGATCTATAGGAATTAAAGAAGAAACTCCATGATCTTTTGGAGAATGGATTTATCTGACCAAGTGTGTCTCCTTGGGGAGCACCTATTCTTTTTGTGAAGAAGAAGGATGAATCAATGCGGCTATGCATTGATTATAGAAAACTGAATGGAATCACAGTAAAGAAGAAATACCCTCTTCCAAGAATTGATGAATTATATCACCAACTTTGTGGGGCTCAATTCTTCTCTAATATTGATCTTCGATTTGGTTATAATCAATTTAGTGTGAAGAAAGAAGATATTCCAAAAACTACCATTTGGTTAAGATATGGGCAATATGAGTTTTTTGTTATGCCCTTAAGACTGAACAATGAACCTACTATTTTTATGTATTTGATGAATAGAGTCTTTAAGGACTACCTTGATAACTTTGTGGTAGTTTTTATTGATGATATTATGATATATTCCAAAAGTCGCGAGGGGCATGAGGATCATATAAGGGTTATTTTTAAAACTCTGCGGAAGGAGAGGATTTTTTGAAAGTTAAGAAAATGTGAATTTTGGTTACAATAAGTTGCTTTCTAGGGGCACATTGTAACCAATAAAGGAATCACAGTTGACCCTACAAAGACAAAGGTTGTAGAGGATTGGCCTTAGCCTAAAAAAATAACTGATATTTGTAGCTTCCTTGGATTAGTGGGATATTATAGGTGGTTTTTGAAAAACTTTTCATGACTTTATAATCCATTAGCCAAGTTAACTCGAAAAGGGGTCAAGTTCATCTTGATAAAGGAGTGTGAGGAAAGTTTTCGAGAGCTGAAGAAGAGATTGGTTACTGCACCCAGGTTAACTCTTCCCTCAAGTGGAGAAGGATTTGTTATTTTTAGCGATGCATCTCTAAAAGGGCTTGGGTGAGTCCTCATGAAAAATGACAAAGTCATTGCTTATGCATCTCGATTGTTGAAGACTCATGAGAAGAACTATCCTATGCATGATTTGGAGCTGGATACGGTTTTTTTTTCTTTGAAGATATAGAGGCACTATCTTTACGGGGAGAAATGTGATATATACACCAACCATAAAAGTTTGAAGTATATTTTTACACAAAAGGAATTGAACATGAGAAAAATGAGATGATTGGAACTTCTTAAAGACTATGATTGTTCAATTCATTATCACCCCAGAAGAGCAAACAAAATCATTGATGCATTAAGCAGGAAAGACCCGATTTTTCTTTCTATGATGAGGATTCAAAGAGATCCTTTGATCAATGACCTAGTAAAGCTAGAAATGGGAATTATAAGGGAAGTAAAATCATCAACCCTAACCCAAATGATTTCTCAACCATAATTACTAGAGAATATCATTAAATCATAGAAAGAAGATCCTTTATTACAGAATAATTATGAGGATTTGAAGGATGGAAAGTTTCCTGAGTTAAATATTGATCAAGAAGGTGTACTGAAATTTTGTACAAGACTATGTGTTCCATATATTCTGGAAATAAAGAAGGAGTTGATGGATGAAGCTCATAGCTCTACTTTCTCTATACATCTAGGAAGTGTGAAAATGTATATAGACCTTTGTGATCATTATTGGTGGGATAATATGAAAAGGGAGATTGCTAACTACACTTCAAGGTGCCTGGTATGTCAACAAGTGAAGGCAGAGCAATAACTTCCTAAAGGGGTATTGCAACCACTACCCATACCAGTATGGAAGTGGGAAAATATCACCATGGACTTTTTCACCGGTCTCCCAAGAACTTACAAAGTAAACAATGCGATATGGGTTATTGTGGACCATCTCACCAAGACTTCCCATTTTATCTCTATTCAGGAAGATTTATCTCTTGATTAACTTTCCAGGATTTACATAAAGGAAGTGGTAAGGCTATATGGAGTTACACTTTCTATCGTATATGATCATGATCCAAGGTTCACATCAAAATTATAGAGAAGTATTCAACATGATATGAGTACTGAAATTAATTTTAGTACATCCTATCACCCCCAAACTGATGGACAATTTGAAAGGGATATTCAAACACTCGAGGAAATGCTGAGAACATGCTCAATGGAATTTAAAGGTGGATGGGATCAACATCTCCCATTATTTGAGTTCTCTTACAATAACATCTTCCACTTGAGTATTAAAATGGAACCCTATGAAGCTCTATATGGGAAGTGATGTAGAAATCTGACTTTTTGGGATGAATCTGGTGATAGAAATCTTCTTGGGCCTGATCTTGTGCAAAAGATGGAATAAAAGGTCCATGTCATCCAGCAACACATTAAGGCTTCTCAGTGTCGAAAAAATATCTATGCCAAAAAACGTCGAATGGACTTGGAGTTTGATGTTGGTGACAAATTATTTCTTCTAATTTCACCTTGGAAAAGTTTCCTAAGGTTTAGTAATAAAGGGAAGCTCATCCCTAGGTACATTGACCCCTATGAAATAATTGATCGCATAGGAGTAGTGGCCTATCGTCTTGCACTTCCTCCAAATCTAGCACAAGTTCATGATGTATTCTAGGTATCCCTCTTGAGGAAGTACATACCTGACCCATCACATGTACTAAATCCAGAGGGGGTATAACTGGAACAAGACCTCTCTTATGAGGAGCATCTGGTGGAGATCTTAGATCATAGAGATAAGGTTCTGCGCAATAATACTACCCACCTTGTTAAGGTGTTGTGGAGGAACCCCAAATATGAATAATCCACGTGGAAACTAGAGGACTCTATGAGGTATAAGTACCCACACATTTTCTCTTTTGAGGGTATGAGTTGAAATTTCGGGGAAGAAATTTCTTAAGGGGGGAAGAATGTAATGACCTGAACTTTTGAATAATATTTTTTTCTTGAATTTGTGTATTATTTTATTTTATACTCAACAAAACTATATCCTTTAATTAATGAAGTGAGTATAATTAAAATAATACCACTGGGTTTTGACTTTTATATGGTCGTTGGTCAATATGATCGTTGGAAACTAAATTCTTAATGTTATGATTATTGTTTATAAATACAAGTGATCATGGTTAATTAATATAGAAAGAAGAGTCGATGGCCTCATCCAGTAGACTCGAGCCATACGAAGCCCATTTGTCAGAGCTTGGGGAGGAGGTTGCATCACTAGGCTTTGCTCTGGACCAAGCCCAGGCTGAACTTCAATATGTGAAGCTTGAACGAAATCACCTAAGGGAGAAGTTCAAGCTAATAGAAATCACCACTCAGGAAATGTTATCCAAGCTGACCCAAGATTTTATCATCATATCACACCTTACACTTAGGTCCTATGCAGTTTTTATAAGAGGCTATGTAACAAGGCCTTAGTTACTTTGTGTAATCCTTTTGTATAAATAAAATTGTTATTTATTCTTATTGTAAAATTTTTGTATTTAAAATGTCCGGATAAATATAGAATGAATTTATAGAAGTTTCATATTATTGATAAAATTTTAGAAAAAAGGGTATTTTAAAATATATTTTTATACTTTAAATAATTACAAATGTGAAATGATTTTCAAAAAATGGTCTTCTACAGTTGTGATCAGTAAGAAATTTAGAGTCTAATAAGATCAACTTGACTTTTAGTTAATTGTAAAGTATGAATAGTAATATTACCCTTATGAATAGTAATGTGACCAATGGAATAGTAACCTCACTTAAGAAAGTATAAATATAATTTAGGCATCTTGAATGGTGAAGTAATATAATAGCATAAGTAAATAACTGTTTCAGAAATTATTAGTTAAATATTAGTATTTTTTAAGGTAAATAGTGTTTTTACTTAAAAATTAAATATCTCATAATTAGAAAATTGTTTTCATAAAATGGAGTTCATTTTTAAATTTAGAGCATGGATATTAGGTTTGGGTGAATTTATGAGATTTTTATAAAATGTTTTGTTTTTGGTGAATAGTAAAAATATAGTTTTGAGCTTCGGTGTGATTAATGACATCATTAATGATGTAATAATGATGTAATAATTCTGGTAGACTTTTGAATAGTAATATATTTTATTATGCTTCTTAAGTAGACAATACCATGGGAAAATACCATGGTCAAGCCCATGGTTTTTCAAATACCACCGATGAGGTGTCCCTTGGAAATTAATAAAATATTCCCTCACTTTTGCTATAAATACCAACCCATTCCTTCATTAATTTCATTAAAAATTCTTCATCAACGAATCTATAGTCTTTTTACCTCCCAAGGAGTCATCATAAGGTTCTCTCAAGCCCCCCCAAGGTCCCAAGCTTCAAGCTTTCTAAGTTACTCTTCAAGGTAAAGGAACCTTTCACCCTCCTCTTTTAAGTCATGACTTATTTTATTTTATATCTTCTAGTTTTCATATACTTATGTTGGGTTATGTTTTTATATATCCTTATTAATTTCCGTTTCATGTAAAATTTATGAGATACCCTTTCCACTCTCATCAACTGATTTTCTGATTTTTTTAATTAACGTCATTAGGCTGCTTAATTTTCATAAAAGAAATCGCATCTTCTCTTTTCTTTCAAGTTTCCTTTTCATGTGGTATGTAATTAAAAAATCCATAATATGATCTTATTTAAATTTTATTTTATCCCTATACTTTATTATGATTTATTTATGAGTGGTTTACCCTTTTACCGTCTCTTTTTAATGTTTTCTAAAAATTTGTTATGTAGTCGTTATGCTGCAGAATTTTCGTCTCAAAATCTATCTTTTTTCTCAAGAAATTCTCTTGTTTTATTTATGTGAATACCCAAATATATTTTCATTTCTAGGATTATTGATTGAGACATAAAATTTATCTATTTTATTTTGTAATTTACATACATATAACCCTCACTCCCTTTACATGGGTTATAAATGACATAATGATCTTATTTTTAAGCACTTTTAAAACGTCACGATTTTGAAGTGAAACCAATTTCTTTTACTCTCTTTGGGTTATTTATAAAATGTATGATTATGATATATCTATCTCACATGAAAATAAATACATATTAAGGGTGCTCTCTGATAGCACTTCAATGCATTGGGTAAATAATTTAATCTCTAGAGATGACAAGTTTCACGATACCTTAGTGAATAACCTTGGTAATATATATGAAACCTTGGGGATGAACCTTGGTGATATGTTCATGAATGTTTAAATTAAATTTTGTATCCATATATTCAATTTATGATTCAAGTTATTTTCATTATTATATTCCTCTACTTCCATTTCTCATTTCTTTATGTTTTTCATCCAGTTCTTATTGATATTAGAAGTAAATTGATTCCCTTGCTTTCCTTATTGGGCCTTCTGCTCACCCTTTCCTTTGATGTATGTCTCTAGGTTATGAGATACAGTAATTTTACTTAGGATAAACCTTTTATTAATCCTTAAAAGTGTATTAGAATAATGTTTAATGTTTTCATGTATATTGTTCCTGATTTTCAAGACACTATACTTTAAAGATCCTCTGTTTGTAAAATGTAATGAAAAGTTATCTAATGAAAGGTGGGATGCCATAAACATTGCTCCTCCATGTTGTAGATCATGATTCTCCATATGAGTAAGGTTATTGTTAATAACCTAAGTTAGTTTTCCTGGTATAATTATAAGTTTCTTAGCACCAGTTAAATCTCCAATACCAACATCATTGTCTTGCATAGGAGGGAAATCCCTACATGGGATACGCGCATTGATACAGTTTCCATTCCTTCCACTAGGTTCCATTTTAAACAATGGCACACACTAAATTAGGTTTTGAATCATGATGTATAATTTTAAATCTAGAAAAATAATTAACATAAATTGGAAATTTATTTATAGCTAATCTAATAATTATAAAAATGGTTTCTTTGGGGATGTGTTTACTTTTAAATCCTTTATAATGGATTATAAAGAAAATTTGAATTATCCTAAGCATATACCTTGAGATTTTCAAACCAGGTGTGCATTAAGGCCCATTTTCATGTACCAGGTTACCCCAAGTCAAGTTTAAGACACCTTGCCAGAGTTGTTACCCCTAATTATATATGTTCCAGAACCACATCCACTTATAGTATCTAGACAAGGATGTATTGCTAGGATGACCCACACAATATCTACTTTTCCAAAATTCTAGGATGTTCTTATATGATTATATTCAATGTATATCTTAGAGTTATGTTCCATTTTAAACAATGGAACACGCTAAATTAGGTTATGAATCATGATGCATAATTTTAAATCTAGAAAAATACTTAACATAAATTAGAAATTTATACATAGCTAATCTCATAATTATAAAAATGGTTTCTTTGGGGATGTGTTTACTTTTAAATCATTTATAATGGCTTATAAAGAAAATTTGAATTATCATAAGCATATCCCTTGAGATTTTCAAACCAGGTGTGCAGTAAGGCCCATTGTTGTGTACTAGGTTACCCCAAGTCAAGATCAAGACACCTTGTCAGATTTGTTACCCCTAATTATATTTGTTCCAGAACCACATCCACTTGTAGTATCTAGACAGGGATGTATTGCTAGGATGACCCACACAATCTCTACCTTTCCAAAATTCTAGGATGTTCTTATATTATTATCTTTAATGTATATCTTAGGGTTATGTTCCATAATCTTTATTTTCTAAATCTAGTTTCCAAGTTTTCTACTAAACTTCCTATAATACCAACTGTAAAGACCCCTACCCCAGTTTCCTAGATTTGGTGTCTTACATTATTACGTTGGTATAATAAACAAGGAAGTCGCATCCCGAATGACCTAATAGTTTAGTATTTTTGGAAGTTAGATTACATAAATGAACTTCACATTACAACTTAAAATTAAAAACAAAATATAAACTCCATTGGAAACATCCATAACTTCTAGATTATCCATGCAACTCATTCATAATATACATCTTTGCATCCTCAGAAAAAAAAATATAAGAAAGGGGTGAGGTCAGATGCTCAGTAAGGGTATGTAATACAGCGGAAGCTAATATAAATAATAAGGCATAGTGAATGACTAAAAACACATGGTGTTAGAACATAATCTTGATAATAATATAGCAATAATAAAAGTTGAATAAATAATGTAATATAAATAATCACATGAGAATGAAGATTAACCATGGATATTATACTAGTGAAATAATCACATGGATTATAAATTAATAATATCATAATGAGGTAATGAATAATTCCAGACATCAAAAACATATCATTGAGTCCTTGTCTAAGACATCTAAAAATAAATGGTTAAAGCCTCGTCCAATCCCATATTTTTTTTGTCTCATGCGACCTACTGATGCATTTAGGGGATATAACAGGCTCCACCCATCACTTACTAAGTCCAAATAATTCCTCATATGAATTGGATTAAACATAAACAATATATACATGTGAAATTTAAATTACTTTCCTCAATCTCTAAACATAATCACTAACCATTATGTGTAGTATGGTGAATGGTATCAAGATAGCACATCCATAGTCAGACTGATCATAAACCATTTAATAAAATATGCTATATTATACTCATAATATATTAATCTCAATAAATCATAATATTCAATAGTGGTGTTGAAATAGATTAAAATAATCTAATAAAATCATTGAGGAATTCTTGAGAGAAATACCCTTTTTACTTTGCAAAGAAGAGTTCTTTTGGAAAAATCATTTATATTTTTTCATAATTGTTTTTATAAAACCATAAATAAAAAAATATAGTTTTTATGAAAAAGTTAGTGATTTTATAAAAATAATGGTGTTTTAATACAGATTATGGATGGTACTTGAAAATGAGTAAGAAATTGAGAAATTCCCTATAATCGGGCTTGCATATCAGGAAGAATTGAAAAGGGAACCTTATAAAACATGTATATCCCAAAAAAAGAAAGATAAAATAGTATGGATACATGATTTTGGAACATATAAAAAAATTATGATAATTATATAAATATAATAGAGAATTACATTGGTGTAAAGAGGGAGAAATCATAACCCGAATGAAAATGGAGGTTCGGGAAGAAACCCTTACCTTATGTTCGAAAGTGTTCTTCACTTGTAATTAATGTCCAATGAAATTAAATACATAAATTAATTAATTAAGAACCTTTAAAACATTTATTTTATTTATTATAATTTTATTAAGTTCATTTATAGTCTTTTTATTAGTTATAATATTTAATTTTGTCATTCAAGAGTGTTCTTTTCCTTAGTTTTCATGGTTGGTTTACTTGTATAAGAGTATGGAGATTCATATAAAATGAGGATAATTATCCAAAACTGAAATTATATGTTATTAAAGATCTTCCAGAAGATAAAATTTTTATATAAGTCTTTTGGTTATATCGGGTGAGATGAATCATTTGATAAGACAATAGTGATAATCATTTAGATTATTTTGGCGGATTTTCGATCATCACAGACTAGTTTTGATTAATTAATTAATATCATGTATATATAATGGTTCTAAAACACTAAATGACTTATAATATGTATAATAAAATCTTATTTATCCATAATTATGGTTTCATGTCCATCTTTGAAGGCATTAGTGAAAAATGAAAATGCATCATCCACGGTGGCGGTAAATCAACGCACCACGTACGATGTTTTCATTTTTAGAACAAAAGGAGAGGGAAGAGAATTGATGATGTATTATTACCTCAACAAAATAACATTATAGTATATAAAAGATACTAAAGACATCATGTAACTTTGGGATAGGAAATTGAGGAGAATATAAGAAAATAAAAGAACTTGAAAAGAAATTAAAAGAAAAGGAAAGAGGTTTTTACCTCTTGATTTTCTCCTCCTTGAGAACCTTCTTAAGGCTAAGGGTTTGGTCTTTTGATGAGGAAAAATTCTCATAGATGTGGGGGTGGTTTGGGAAGAGGATTGGGCAGATATTGGATAAGGATCAAAGCTTGTAATGTGTGAGGAGAAGGGGTGGTGAGGAGTGGTATTTATAGTGGATGAGAGGGGTGTTTTTTGAATATTTTATTCCTCAGTTTATTATTTTGGCTCAAGACTATGAATAGTTTGAGAATTATCACTAAATATAGTAAAATAATGAAGTATGGTTTGAGATTATGGTCTTAAATCATCCATACATCATCTATGACTCAATAATTCATGTATTTAGCATTTATCGTAAATTATCATATTTTACTACTCATCAAAAATTTAAGTATTTTAGAAAAATATCAAAAATTAACTCTTACCATTTTTAGATGTATAGAATTCAAAAATGGACTTTATTTTATGAAAATAATTTTATAAATATAAGAAATTTAATTTTCAATTTAAATCATCATTTATTCAAAAAAAATACCAATTTTAATATTATAACAGATTTTATGACACTTTAAAAAATTAACTAAGGTATCATAAAATTATCCTATAATCATAAGACCAAAAAATATTAATATGTGAATATATTTTATGAAAATAAATTTTCTTTTAAATCATTATATTAATTATACAATTTTAATTAAATATTTATACCTTACAAAAAAACAACACTTAATTTGCCATTTTTAAAATATTTATTTACTTATTTCAAGATACAGATATAACATATTTTTATTTATAAGATAACTAATTTTAATTTATACTTTCATAGGTGAGGTTATTATTCCATTGGTCGGTTAACTATTCCTAAGGGTCACATTACTATTCCAAAGGTCAATTTACTATTCCATTGGTATAGGTTCCTTAACTTCTAGAAATACCTCTTATTTCATTAATTCTTCATTTATAAAGTTTATATTGTGTTCTCTAAGTGATTTTATGTGATTTATACTATATGAAATAATTATAAGGAAAATTTCATTGATAGAATTATGGGTCGTTACGTGTGTGTGTGCGCGCGCGCGCGTGTGTGTGTTTATATATAAAAACACATATATATTTTAAATTTAGTCATGTTTTTAAGAAAACATGGATATTTTAGTGATATTTTTATCATTGTTTAAAAATGTGGCTAATTATATATATATATATATAATTATAATTATATATATGCATACATACACATGTATATTTATACACACACACACATATATAAACATATATATATACATATCAACGTATATATATACATATAAACATGTATATATAAACTTGTATATAATATAAAAATATATATATATATTAATATAAACTTATGATATATATAAAATATAAACACGTAATATATATAAAATATAAACATATATATAATATTAAATATAAACATAAAATATAAACTTATATATGTAAGTATGAAATATAAACATATATATATATAATATAAAATATAAACATATAGATATATAAATATATATATATAATATAAACATATATATATATAATATATAATATATAATATAAACATATATGTAAAATATAAACACATATATAAAATTATATATATATAATATATATTAATTTTTTAAATACTATATAAACATATATAAACACATACACACACACACATATATATATATATTTATATATAAAAACACACACAAACATATATATAAATATATAAATATATTTATGTACATATATTTATATATATAAACACATATATATTTTAAATTTAGTCATGTTTTTAAGAAAATGTGACTATTTTAATGACATTTTTACAAGTGTTTCAAAACGTGGATAATTATATATATATATATAATTATAATTTTATATATATATATACACATATATATTTACACACACATACATATAAACTTATATATATTAGTATAAACATATAATATATATATATATAATAAAAATATCAATAAAAGTAAAATATAAACATATATATAATATAAAATAAAATATAAAAAAGTATATATATATAATAAATATAAACATATATATATATATAATAAATATAGACACATATATATAAACATAAAATCTATATAAATAAACATAAAATATAAACATATGTATAATAATATATTTATATTAATATATATATATATATTAATTTTTAAATACTGAAATCTATATGTGTGTGTGTGTGACAATATACAATTATTAATTAAATAATTGAATAGATGTATTGGTTTGACCGAGAAGGTTCAAGGTTCAATTTCAGGTGAAGGCTGATTTTCATATTGCCTTAGGTAGGTGTAAGATGGCTAGTTTCAAGTCTGTGTTGTGTGTTAGAGGCGAGTGGGGGAGTACGTGAGTATGGGAGAGGTTCGTTCTATGTACACATGCCAACGGGCAAGCAAATGAGTACGAGAGTACAATAGAGGTTGTATCGCGCGTACACAGGTAATGAGGGTTGGGATGAGGGGTTGTAAGTGTGGTAGGGGAGGGTTAGGGTGGGTTTTTTTGTAGAAAAAAAATATATAAATTTCCAAAAAATTATAAATTACAAAAAATTATAAATTTCAGGAAAAAATTATAATTTCAAAAAAAAATACCGATGTTTTTTTAGAAATGTCGATAATTGACACCTCATTTACTGACGTTTCTAAAAGATGTCAGAAAAAAAGGTGCTGCTAAATAACGATGTTTATAAATGTCACTAAATTAGCAACACCTCATTTAGTGATATTTTTGAGAAATTTCGGTAAATGAATTAACGACGTTTTAAAATTTCACTAATTGGCATTTTTTTGTAGTGTGGTTTTATTGAATCCTTTGGTTGAGGGTTGTCAAGATCTCGATTCCCCTATTGCCTCTTAAAACGATACATAAAGAACCAACCCTTGACACAAAAATCATGTTGTCAAGTTTTGGAACTCAAGCATATATTTAAGGCTTCCAAATCATACTAATGTCTCATGTGTGTGTGAGAGAAAGAGTATGTTTACCTTGTCCAATCAGAACAACCCAAGATTCCCACTTAAATCTCAACTCAATGAGTATCGAAATAAATAATGTTTCACTTTATTAAACCAAATAAATGTATTCAAAGGATCATGTTAAGATAAAACATAAGTAAAATATTTCACACATAAATTACACAAAACCATTAGAATAAAAATTATAGGAACTCCCTCCCAAGTGTGTGTAGCTTTATCAAAATTATCATCCACTGTTTACCTTGCCATCGAGTGGAGGAGGAGGCTCGGGTGGAACTTCACCTTCATCATTGATCCCCCTATGAGGATAGGGTCCTCCATAACTTCTAGGATGAGGATATAGATCCATTGGGTCTCAAAAATTATCGTTCTTTGCTCCTTGGCCAAGCTTGAAAATGAGGTGCCCAAGGTTCCCTTTTATAACCAAAATGAGAGGTGGTTTTGGGCACCCAGATTTTGAAATACCACTTGGCCCGTGGTTTTGGGTGGTCATGCAGTCTTATATCACTTTTTTAAAAAATATAATTTTCCCCACCTATTGATTATATCCACACAAAAATTGGCATAATTTGGAAAACTATAGCCTAAGGTATGGATGAAATACATAACCAAACTTTTGACTTCGATCAGAATATTTTTCTTAGACAGATTGGTTCGATTGTCCCTCTTAATTGATGAATTTGGTTTGGGTGTCTTCATAAGATTTGTATAAAACTAAATTTTGTATCATCCCATAAACTTTCATCCCAATTGGATGCATGTATTAGATGTAGTGTCCATTTGAGTCCATAAGTGTGTTTGGAATCTTGCACAGTTTGACCCATTTTTCTTTAACTTCATATTGGGCCCTCTAAATCACCTCCAACTACAATGAAAACATCAAAACAAGTTAAATAAACCTTTTTAATATTGATAAACATTAAATTATTTAATCAAACATTAAGTGAAATTTTTTATAGTATTTGTAATTTACAAAACAAAATCAGTTTAATGTAGTGGTGTAAGGGTGAAATAAAATAGTGAATCGCGGTGCAATCAAGGGTGTGTTATGATTGATGTTTATTTTTTTATATTATTATTTGTGATACTTATTTATTGCTCACCTCTATTTATATATCATGGGAAGATTTTGGTAGTTTTATGGGAAATCTTGATATGAGTGTTGCACTAGTTTATGATTACACTCTTACTAGTGGCCCCAAGTTAGGATTATGCTCTGCTTATGGAATTTTGCCTCTCTGCATGGTCAAGTAGGGTAAAACCGATTGTTTAGAAAATTGAAATGCATAATATTCCAATTAAATGAATTACATTTTTGTGTTTTCCTAGATTGTTTCTAAGGATCCTTGGTTTTCCCATGATGATTGTAATTTGGTATTCACATGATAGTTTAATTCTTCTCATTAATGTTATATTTAATATGTTTGTTATGTTTATTATGTTATTAATTATTCAATTTGGTGTTTCTATCCTTGGTATGTTTTAACATTGGTATGTTTTTAATAAAATCTAAGAAATTTTCTTATTTCCTTATAAAAAATTAGTTACTTTTGAATTGGTAATACTTGTTTAAGTATTTGTTGGTTCTTTCCTTTCATAACTTAAACACATGAAAAGTGATTTTTTCCATAAAGGCATAAACACTTATCACTCATGTTTTTTTATTAATTTTGAAAGGTTTATTAAACCTAGATTTATTTTCCTCATTCTTTAAACATGGGAATTTCTAAAACAAAGTTTTAATTTTTTTTTATTTACGTAAAATTCTATCATTTTTTTAAGATTTTAAGTATTATTTATGTTAAACTGTGCAGCCAGTATAACTAGGAAAGAATGGTTTCAAATGAGGGATTAATTTTAATTGATTTAAACTTAAATTAAAAACTTACTTCCATAGTTATATTTTAAACTAACATGACATTATTTTACTTTTAAAGGTTATGCACAGTGTGTGGGGAGGATGCCTATTAGGCATTATTTTTTCACGCCCTATATACATTATAGGTTTGTTATAGGTTCTGTTTGGATGTAGAAAATAGTCTTTAGATTCATATTTAGGTACGTTGGAGTGTAAGTGAAGATGATTCATTTAGTGGGTGGAGATGGGTGTGGTTAGCTTTTTATCAGGACCTTGTTTAGTTATTCTTTATGAGGTCCTTTCATGTATCAAGCCTCTTCAACTTGCTCTCTTTGTTTCCCTTAAATATTATTTTGGATCTTATATTAATGTTTTACTATTGTGATATTATGTTTAATATGTTTTTTATTTTTATTATGTTCATGATTATTCACTTTAGTGTTTCTCTCCTTGGTATGTTTTAATGTTGGTATGTTTTTCATAAAAACCTAAGCAAGTTTCTTATTTCCTTATAAAAAATGAGTTACTTTTTAATTGGGAATATTTTTTTAATTATTCATTGGCTATTTACTTGCTTAACTTATACACATGAAAAGTGATTTTTTTTCTTAAAGGCAGAAACAATTATCACTTATGTTTTATTTATTAAGTTTGAAAGGTTTATTCAACCTAGAGTTATTTTCCTCATTATTTAAATATGGGTATTTTTAAAATAAAGTTTTTATTTTTTTTCTTTATGTCAAATTCTATATTTTTTTTAAATATTTTAAGTATTCTTTATGTTAAAATTTGAAAACTATATAACTAGGAAAGCATAGTTTCAAATGAGGGTTTCATGTTACTTTATTTAAACTTAAATAAAAAAACTTACTTCCATAGTTTTATTTCAAACTAACATGACATGAGTTTACTTTTAAAGAATATGAACGGTGTGTGGGGAGGATGCCTACTGGGCATTATTTTTTCATTCCCTACATACATTATAGGTTTAGTATAGGTTCCATTTGGATGTATCATATGGTCTTTAGATTCTATTTTTGGTATGTTGGAGGTGGTATGTGAAGATGATTCACTTAGTGGGTGGATATGGGTGTGGTGGGATTTTTATTGGGACTTTTGTTCAGTTATGCTTTATGAGGTCTTTTCATGTATCAATCCACTTCATCTTCCTCTCTTTTTTCCCCTTAAATCTTATTTTTGATCATATATTAAAGTTTTATTATTGTGATGTTTAGATGTTTGGATATGCTTATTGGTTTTTGGTTTTGGGTTGATGATGTTATGTTTACATTCTTATGCCTTGTTTGTTTTAATTTTATTACAAATGATGGTTTTTTTATTGGTGTTATCCTCAAACTTACATAATGGTCTTGTTGAAAAAATTTTATGGAATTTTTTTATTATTATTTGTTTATTGGGAAAGATCACTCCAATTAGTGTATATTTTTATGCTTAGACACTAATTTTCAACTCTTGGTGATCTCAAACAACCTCATGACTTATGGTGGGATAACTTAAGTGACATGTCGGGTTGACCTGAGTTGGTTAGTGACACTAGTCGATGAAGTCAATTCTTATTCTATGAAGTTTAGTCATTGTACCCTAAAATTATGATGTGTAAAGGGTAATAATGTGTGACTCAAAGGAAGTTCCTTCTACATAATTAAGTTATACAATATGACTTGAGAATATAATTGTTTATGGATTATTTTTTATTGTATTCAAAAGTAGATTTCATATTCTATGAGCTTAAGTATTCAGTTTTTGTGAGTTAAATTCATGAAAAACAACTTTATAATGTGAGGGATATATGAATGGAGGATTTTTGTTACATTTCCCAAAATAGGTAAATGTTATAAATGTGTTGTGACATGTTGGGTTTCTTCTAAAACTTGTATATGGATTTATAAGATTAGTGTATTGTGAATTAAGTGTATTAGGATTTTCTAAATAAATAATATTTTGGTTCACACACTATGGGGTGAAGTTGTATATGCCAAGTGAAGAAAAGTTTGTTTGATGGGATGGTCATTGTAAGAACTCAAATCTTCATTTCATGTATAGATCTTTATTTCAGGTTGTTTTTTAGGAAAAAGGAATATTTGGAAATTTTCTAAGTACACACCGTGTACTCCTGAGTACACTCTATATACCCAGTTGTCATGCATAACTGTGTACTAGCCGTGTAAAGGCCGAGTACATGGTCATGTAGGTAACCTGGTAGACCGCCTAAAGCGGGGGCCGGTTGAGGCTAGTACATGGTGTGTACATTAAATGAACATGTAGTGTACTTTTCTTTTTATTTGATTAATCAAATCGAGGTCATGTCTCATCTCCAGAACTTCTTTCTTCTTCCCGTTTCTCATACAGTAGAGTGACATATGGCTTAAAATCTTCAAGATCTTCTTGTTCCTCCATCCGAGCTCCGATTGAGACACCTCCAGGTGCGTTGGATTCCCACCAGTGAGTTCTCTCTTCCCCTAGATCCCCTCTTCCTGATTTATCCTCTCTCGTGAGTTATTAAAGGTTGAACGTTTTTGACCTTTTTGTAGATCTACGACGTTCTAGGCTGATTCAAGGGACGAATTTTGAGAGTATTCATCGCACTACATCAATGTAGGTGGTTTGTGCCAAAATTTGTTTTTATTTGGATTATATATGCTAAAAGTGAAAAATACCCATGTTTAGGGTATTGTGTGTTATGGAATTTAACCATGTTTAAGACCTGTTATGGTGTGTTTGATTGAGAAGGGGTTATTGATTATGCATAAAGTTTATTGCCTTGATTATGGATGTGTTTCCCATGTTTGATTGGTTATGGCCGTTGGGTATAGAAATCATGTTAGGATGCTTTTTTTTCCATGCTTAGTGTTGTTAGGATGGATTTGTTGTTTATTTGAGATGTATGTGATTCGCATTATGAAAGTATGACCAAGGGTAATTGATTGTGAGAGCTTCCCGAGGTAGGGTCTTTTATTTATGAATTGTTGTTATGAATAACCATAGGTATTGACTATGAGAGCTATCATGGGGTCATTGACCAGAGGAGTTAGACCATGAGAGCTACCTAGAGGGTCATTATTAAATGAATGTTTGACCATAGGGAATTGATTGTGAGAGCTTCCAGAGGTTTATTTTAACTTATTGTTCCTATGTATACCAAGGGGTAGTGGTCGTGAGAACTACCCAGGTGGTTGTTGTATTTGATTAGTGCTATATGGGACCAAAGGGGTTAGACTGTGTGAGCTTTCCCAGAGGGTCATTATTATTTATTGATTTGGTGTTATGTGAAACCAAATGGGATTAGACTATGAAAACTTTCCCAGAAAGTTTCTTATGAATAATTGAATGTTTGTGATGAGTCTGCCAAGCCAAAGCACAAGCTTAGACTCGGTCTTACTAGTTGGTTTAGATGGTCTTATGAGACATCTATTTTTCTATTATATAGGGGGATACAGAGCTTAGGATAGATCCTGAGGTTACATTATTAAATTTATTTAATAATTAATAAATGTAATTGAATGTAATTGAAAACTGTATGATTGTTTACTTTTGAGTACTTCCTAGTTTATTGCTTCATTTCTGCATATTACCTGCTATATATATTCACAGACAGTTAGGCATAGATCTTTTGGTTTTTGCCTACTGGGATTCATCTCACACCCTATTTGGGTCATGATTTTGGACCCAAATAGATTATATTGCTATAGGTATAGATAAGGGAGAGTTCCCTTATTCATCAGGTACTTGATTGTTGTTGGAGCTGGAGAGCATGGGACCAAGCTGAAGCTTGCAATGCTGTTGGAGTTTACTATTTTCTATACTTTGGTTTCAGTATTGTATTTCTAGAATTGTGACTTGTTTGTCTTATTTCCTAGATACATGCAATATCCATCATTTATTTATGTATGCTGCAGTCGTTTATATTATTAGTATTCCACTGTTTACTTCTATTGTATGGTATTACTGCTTCTGCTATTGTTTATTATTGTTATTCTATTGTGTATACTCTGCCAATGAGGGAATAGTTTCCCCACTATCATACCTTGTCTCTCACTGCTAGTTGGTAGCCTCTGGCATTTGGGGAAATGCGCTTGAGTTCATGTGACCAACTGGGTTCGGGGCACCTTTGGGCGGTACCCGGAATCAGGACATTACAAACTGGTGTCAAAGGGGTTTCTTTTCTGCTTTGTCTTACTGTTTGGAGACTATAGATAGGGATAAGAAGGAATTGGTAGTTGGTAATAAGTTGTGTCTGGGAGTAGCTAACCTGTGTATAGAGAAAAGCCAAGTTACCTCGAATATTGAAAAAAAAATTTGGTTTTGCAATTGTTACAGTTGAATTGATTTCACCGTTGGGTGACTCACTTATTTTGTACTATTATCATTGATATTATTGAGGTTCTATTTCTGTTGCAACCCGATGATATGAGGGTATGTCATATCATGCATCGTATAGGCACTTGTTAGAGATCACATGTCATGCATTATTTTCATGCCATTTAGAGTGCATTACTAATTGCATGTTGTTGTGATAGATGTTATGCTAGATATTCATGGTGTTGTGATATAATACCTACTATTTTTATAGGGTATTGGAATATGTAAAGTTTCATTTGTATGGATACCAAACTTTGGTCCTTGAGGTGTTATGGTCTCTCTTGGATCAGAATTTGGTAGATCGTGTTTGAACTTTAATTGAATTTTGTCAAAATATGATGTGAATAAGGATGAAAAACTTTGATTCGTGGGATTATGGGCTCTCATGGGTCGAAATTTTTCATGCCTTGGATAAAATTTTAAGTTTTTAAGGGTTTCAGAGAAGTTTTAGAGGTCTAATGTCCAAAAATCCATACAACACGACGTGTGTTGTTGTGAACACATGCCAAGTGTTCTTCTATTCTGGAAGAAACAAATTTTCTTAAGTACACATTGTGTACTGGGAGTACACGTCATGTAGTGCATGACTGTGTGACTGATTGTGTGAGTAGAGACACGAGGTTGGGAAACTTCTTGTAGAACACGCCATGTCTAGACTGTACACTCTGTGTGTAGAGAATTGTGTATCAGGTCGTGTGACCAACGACATGGGTGGATAAAACTTAGGGTGTACACGTCGTGTCTCATTCTTGTATGTCGTGTAGAGTCAACCGTGTCTCTGACCGTGTGACTAATGACACTGGTGGTTATAACTTAAGTAGTACACGTCGTGTCTAGGGTGAACATGTTGTGTAGTGTTACCCAAGATAGAACTCTATGGTTCGAGCCATGTAGAATTACTTAGGTAGGAGAGAAAATTCAAGTACGCGTTGTGTCTTATAAGGAACACGCCATGTGTATGGGTGTTACATGACTAGTATTGGAAGAGGTACACGCCATGTTAAAAGCTTAAGGGAACATGCTATGTAGAGTTTATACATGTTGTGTAGCCCTGTTTTATAAAACTTGAGTGTTTTATTATCTTTTTCCTTTCCTTCACTTCTAAGTTGTTTTCCTTGATAATATTGAACTAAGGTGTGTGATTTACCTTGAAGATTCATGCCACCAATACTTCCTCTGGTTGCACGCCAGGTGTAGGGTGATGACTAGACACCAAAAACGATAGATCAGGGACTACCAGAAGATCCTCCCATTGTTCCCGTCTTAGCACCAGCTATTATAAAAAAATGTAGGTACTGATGCACAGTTCAATAAGGGATTTTTGAGGATGATGCAGACATTTCAGGGAGCACCGCATCCTAACTCGACTATGGAAGAGTTGAAACGGGTGTTCCAGCAGCAGTATCCTCCCACCTTTTCAGGGGATGGAGGACCATAGGTTGTAGAGTCATGGTTAGAGGCCATGCTCTCTATCTTTGAGAATCTGTAGATGCCTCTAGAGAGGAGGGTGAAGCTCATGACGTACATGCTATGTGATTATTCCAATAGATGGTGGGATGTTATCTCACAAGCAGGATGTCATCGGGATATGATTTGGTAAGAGTTTCAGAGGACCTTCTATGAATACTTTTTTCCCAAGATGTTGAGGGCCGATCGAGCCCAAGAGTTCATGCATTTAGAGTAGGGCTATATTTTAGTGATGGACTACTCTTCTCGTTTTATAGAGTTACAGCACTTCACACATATTCTAGGAGGTGACGAGTTGTCTTTGTCTAGGAGGTTTAAGGATGGTATCAAGTAAGACATCTGATTACAAGTGAATGTCTTCAGGATGACTTCAGTGACAGCTATAGTGAACCAGAAGCTGATTACTGAGTGTAATTTGAGGGAGTTGGGAGCTGCGAACCAGGTTGGTTTAGCATCCAGGGCTGGTACTCCTTCGCCATATAGCAGGAAGCGCCATAGGGAGATATCACGCGATGTTTATTTAGGTATCCAGGTGGTATGCTACCAGTGCGGGAAGAGTGGGCACATGAGACCTCAGTGCTCGAGAGACCTAGTTGAGTGTTGATCTTACAACAATATGGGTCATCTTCAGCGTTTTTCCAGATGTACTCACCAGCAGTGGGTGATAGGGGTTCTGCTATGACTCCATGTTAAGGAGCAGGACCACCAGTTTCTCATCAGTTAGGGAACTGGAGTTTGTCAGGCCATTCAGGCCGAGGAGGTGGTCGCAACCATGGTAGAGTTTATACATTCCGTGTAGCCCTATTTTATAAAACATGGGTGTTTTATTCTGTTGTTCTTTTCTTTTACTTCTAAGTTTTTTTCCTTGGTAATATTGAACTAAGGTGTGCACTTGACCTTGAAGATTCATGCCATCGAGACTTCCTCTAGTTGTATTCTAGGTGTAGGGTGATGACCAGACACCGGAAAGGATATATCAGGGAATACCAGCATATCCTCCCGTTGTGCCCGTCTTAGCACCAGCTGTTATACCAGACGTAGGTGCTGATGCATAGTTCCATGAGGGATTTTTGAGGATGATGCAGACTTTTCAGGGAGCACCGCATCTTGCCCCGACTATGGAAGAGTTGATTCAAGTGTTCCAGTAGCAGCATCCTCCCACCTTTTCAGGGGATGGAGGACCATAGGTTGTAGATTCATGGTTAGAGGCCATTCTCTCTATCTTTGAGCATCTGAAGATGCCTCCAGAGAGGAGGGTGAATCTCATGACATACAAGCTATGTGATTCCACCAAGAGATGGTGGGATGTTATCTCACAGGTAGGATTTCATTGAGATATGATTTAGGAAGAGTTTCAGAGGACCTTCTATGAATACTTTTATCCCAAGATGTCGAGGTCTAATCGATCCCAAGAGTTCATGCATTTAGATCAGGGTGCTCTTTCAGTGATGGACTACTCTTCTCGTTTTATAGAGTTACAGCGCTTCACACTTATTCTAGGAGGGGATGAGTTGTCTTTGGCTAGGAGGTTTGAGGATGGTCTCAAGTAATACATTTGATCACGGGTAAATGTCTTCAGGATGACTTCAGTGGTGGCTATAGTGAACCAGGAGCTGATTACTGATCATAATTTGAGAGAGTTGGGAGCTGCGAACCAGGTTGGTTCAGCATCTAGGGCTGGTACTCCATCTCCATATAGAAGGACGCGCCATAGGGAGCTATCACATGATGTTTCTTCAGGTAGCCAGGTGGTATGCTACCAGTGCGGGAAGAGTGGGCACACAAGACCTTAGTGCTCGAGAGACTCATTTGAGTGTTGATCTTGCAACAAGATGGGTCATCTTTAGAATTTTTTCCAGATGTCTTTACCAGCAGTGGGTGATAGGGGTTCTGCTATGACTCCATGTTTAAGAGAAGGACCACCAGTTTCTCATCATTCGGGGAACTGGATTTCATCAAGCCATTCAAGCAGAGGAGGTGGTCGCGGCCATGGTAGTTAGGCTACAAGTTTTCAGCAACAGCATGGTGGATCAGCTTAGGGTACTTAGGCAGGGTCATAGGGCCATGGTACAGGTCAGACTTTTGTAGTGGAGCAGACCCAACAGGAGTAGGATTGTGACAAATGGGTCTCGGTGACAGCATAGAGACCTAGTTGAGTGGTGATATTACGAAAAGATGGGTAATATTCAGTGTTTTTTTTTCAAATGTCCTCACCAGTAGTGGTGTGATAGGGGTTATTCTATGACTCCATGTTTAGGAGCAGAACCACCAGTTTCTCATCAGTCAGGGAACTGGAGTTTGTTAAGCCATTCAAGTTGAGGAGGTGGTCGCGGCCATGGTAGTTAGGATACAGGTTTTCAGCGACAACATGGTGGATCAGCTCATGGTACTCAGGTAGGGTCACAGGTTCATAGTACAGGTCAGACTTTTGTAGTGGAGCAGACCCAATAGGAGTAGTATTCTGACAACTGGGTCATCTTCAGTGTTTTTTCTAGATGTCCTCGCCAGCAGTGGGTGATAGGGGTTCTGTAATGACTTTACGTTCAGGAGCAGGACCACCAGTTTCTCATCAGTCAGGGAACTTGAGTTCATCATGACATTCGGGCCGAGGTGGTGGTTGCGGCCATGGTAGTCAGGCTATAGGTTTTCAGCGACAGTATGGTGAATCAGCTCAGGGTACTCAGGCAGGGTCATAGGGTTGTGGTACAGGTCAAAATTTTGTAGTGGAGAAGATCCAACAGGAGTAGGATTGTGATAACTGGGTCCCGGTGACAGCATAGATACCTAGTTGAGTTCTAATCTTGCGACAAGATGGGTCATCTTCAGCGTTTTTTCCATATGTCCTCACTAGTATTGGGTGATATGGGTTCTGCTATGACTCCATATTCAGGAGCATAACCACCAGTTTCTCATCAGTCAGGGAACTAGAGTTAGTTAG